>VZSR01003807.1:16661162-16816865 GCA_013398615.1 Brachypodius melanocephalos
AAAAAAAAAAAAAAAAAAAAGAAAAAAAAGAAAAAAAAAAGAGGAAAACCCCCAGAAGTTGCTAAATGGAGATCTGTGAGTTACAGCAGCTGAAATTAACCCACATGCATATTGCAATGAAGTGTGTGGGGACTTTGGAGGAGGTAGCTGGCTTGGGTTTGTGTAATTTTATTTTGAGCTGCCTGTGACCTTGTAATGCTAATCTGTCTTTAAACAGTGTATGTTTATGTGTATAACATGGGTAGCTGGCTACAAAATAACACTTGGCATTAGGAAAGATTAACTAAATCTCACATGTCAGGGCATGCAGTATCCCAAAAAGAACGTCTTTGCCTCTTCTCCACCACTGCAGAAAATTCTAACCTGGTTTGCAGATAGTTCTCTCCTGTCCCTACAGCAACAGGTAGCACCACCTGTGGTGTGTGTGAGGCAAAATAGGAAAATAGCTGGATGGAGGATCTTACCTGCTGTGGTACAGACACAGTGTGCTCCTGTGCCTCTGTGCAGTTTGGCCTTTCTGCAGTGTGGTGCCAATGCCACCCTGAACTTTGCATGGGAGGTCTTGCCAGTGCTCCTTTGGCACCACCACTTCCATGTGCAGTCATGGGACAACACTTTGTCCCACGTGTGCCATGCAATTAGTGAATGCTCCCGTACCTGTGATTGCCCAAGGGTGCAAGTCAGGTTATGCTTTCTGCTGCAGAGAAAATCAAAGTCTGTAATATCTTTGCATTAGCTCAAGCATTGATCTAAGAAGCTGTATCAGGTAGTCTAATAAAAATATTGCTCTCCTTGTAAACCTTGTCTGACTGTGTAGTAAATGAGTTACTTTTCCTGATAGCAGATGAGAATTTGCTTGGTGCTTGGATGGGTTTCTGAACTTTCTATCCACGCCGTGAAGTTTTATCTTATGTTTGGCGGAATATTGGCATCATTAAGATAAATGACTCACTGTTTCTCTTTGGTAGGGAGAGTTACATAAAGTAGTTACGGTCCTATTCATATTCCTCATTTTACATCCAGATGAATTAGTAATAGTTAATTTTGTCTTACAGAGGATGAATTTAAGGTTATGTTTAGAGTCTGCATTTTTTACCAGAGGTGCAATGTGTAAATAGGCAATTATATGCTGTTGTGATCTCGTATTTGACATAACTTTCAAGTTATTTCAAATTGTTCTCCAATGTAGATGTGTTCAATGTAAGTGCTGTTGTCTGTGTAAAATGGTGGAGCTGAAACCTGAAATACTCTAATCTGTGAGCAGATACTGGTAACAGGAAAGTGAATGCTCATTGCTTGAACAAATGAGCGAGTTTTTACCTCAAATGGACTGAGCCTGAAAGGCAAGTGTGATTTCCTGAAGAGAACTTCTTTCTTCCGTTTTAGAGTCACAAACTTTGGATGGGCCCAGTTAGTGGAGAAAGCCTGAGTTGGATCCTGTGTTGTTTTGCTGTCAGCCTTTCTCTTGGCAAAGCTTTGGGTTTAGCCCATGTTGACTGGGCTTGTATGTGGGATGAGCTGGGAATGGCATCTAAAGGCATTTGATTTTTAGTGTGAATGCAGAAATGTTCTTGGCAGGTGGTACTGGACATGTCTGATGGTGAGGAGGGGTTTGATACTCCACCTTGTGAGTATGTTAATGGATTCCCTAGTCCAGCCTTTTGTGCTTTACACATTTTAGTCTCTCCTATGAAATATTAAGACTTTTTTCTAGGCAGAAATCTTGGAGCTACTAGTGTCATCCTTGCCATACTGAAAAATGAAATGTGACCATTCATTCATGGGTCCCTGCTGAAACTTACACAAGACTTTTTGTGTAATGAAACACCTGTTTACCATACTGCAACTGAACTGTGTTCAACTGCAACTCAACTGTGTTATTATTTGGTAATAACCAAATCCATAGGAATGTACGAATGCCACAGCGCTGATTTTTGAAATTAGAAATTACATAATGAGTCTTGACATTGACTTAACATAAAGGGGCTGCCATAGCTCTTTGAGTCCTAAAATAAGATCAAATGAAGGTGTCATATCACTTTCCCAGCCAAAGGCTTGTTTTGACTGTCAGAATACAGTAGTGCACAACCATTACTTTTTTCTTTAACAGTACTCACCTCTGAGGCTTTCCTTCATGTGGAAAAGGTATGTGTGTCTAAATTATAGAAGCTGTATTTTGAATATGATATGAAGCTGTGTTTTCTTTTAGTCCCAAAGTACAGAGGTTTCTGAAATACTGAAACAGTATAGAAGTGCTGAAACAGCATAAGTGTTTCTGAATAGGTTTCAGAGATTTCGTCCCTATCTTTGCTCTAGCTGCTCTTGTAATGCTATTGAAATATTCCAGTAGCCTTAATATGATCAGATATGAATATGAGGAATAAATGCTGATTTTCATGATGAACAAGGGCCTTAAATATAAATAAGTGTGGTTAGTGAAGCTTTGCCTATATTATTCACTTTACCTTAATGCAGATGGGCATTATGCATATCTGCTGAGTAAAGGCATTTGCATCTTTTCAATTACTTTTCTTAAATGTAAACTATTGGTGTCAAATGTTGCCCATCTTTTGAATAATCAAAAGGTAAAAGTTATCATTTAAAGTATAAATTAAAAGATCATTAAGGCTTGGGAGTGCAGTACTTCAAAGTTAGGGGAGCCAGAACTGAGGTTTGACATGCAATTAATTCACCCTCCCCTCACTCCCCACTTTTCTGTATATTCATTACAATACTAATCTTAATTACACAGTCACATTTATGTGTGTGCACACACTCATGCACATATTTACATCTGGCTCCTAGCCAGCGATTCCCATTGCTTCCAGCTTGCCTTTACACCCACCTTACCCCGCGTCCCTCTGTGCGGGTGCTGGGTAACCTTGTCCTTCCCGAGCAGCAGGCACAGCGTGGAGCAGCAGGAGGGACCAGGGCAGCTCAGCTGAGCCCGGTGTGACACTGCATCAGGCCCTGCAGCACAGGGCAGGGTGGTAGATGGCCAAGGGCAGCCCCTTATCCCAGAATGTTGGTGTGTCCTGCCCAGGAGGGGAACTGGTAAACAGAGGTGAGCCCCTGGTGCTTCTGTGCTGAATGAAATGCTCAGAGGGCGTGCCTTGGTCAGGTTTATATGAATCCTCATAGGAATAAGAGTCACAAATTACACTCCTGCCTAAAATTTTGAGTCCCTGATACACAGCGTAAAGCCAGGAGAGTTTCTTAATTGAAATCAATATAAGGATGTTTAAACTGGTTAATATGGTTTGAGACCAAATAACAGTGGGGAGCCTAAATGAGTTTTTAATCACAATATATGCAATGCAAAACAAAAAGTCAGTTAAAGTTCACAGACTCATGCTATGCTAACTAGGCCTACCAGGGCAAGGAAAAACGAGTTTTCCTCAACCTCATTCTCAGAAAGTGCTGAACTGTTTTTGCTACAACTTTTTTTTTTTTTTCTTCGACATTTCTCTTTATTTGTTTTCCATTCTAGAGTGTGTGCTCTAGTCATTCTTCTACCTGTGGTTAGTGTTATTCAGAGAAGACACACTGTAACTGAAACTCCGAGTTCCCTCCAGCTAATCTAGTACCACCTCCATTGTCTGAGAATCCTGAAAATAGCTAAAAATAAACATGTTTTTCAAAGTGGACAAGGCTGCCTTCCTAAAATCAGAGAGAAAAAAAAAATCTTAGCTAAGAAGAGTTTGGGTTTTCATCAGAACCATGTACATGACCGGCTGCCCTGAAATGTGGTGATAATGTATGTAAATATTTTTCTACTGAAGAACATTCACCAGGTACATTTTTGGCTGAATATCAGCAATTTTGTGGTGGGGGATGATTGTGCAAGGTGTATGAAGATGCAAATGGTTCAGTCTTCCCTGTGTGTAGAAGAAAAATCTGACTGAAGTGTCATGTCTGGAGTAAAAGTTCTGATTTTTTAAAAAACTTTAAGCAGTAACTTGCTCAATTTTAAAATAATCAGGGCTCAGACTATTCATGTTGTGCAATATTTTTAGCAGCCAATAAGTAATTAGTGTGTCCTTTTTCACACAACCTTGGTGAACAATTCTGAAAAATAAAGCTGTGTCATAGATAACACCAGTCCCGATGAGAATGCAGCAGTTGTGCAGCCCTGAAAGCTGTGGATTCTCTGAAACTCGAACCACAGTGGGAGGCTAGACATTCACAGGATGTCCTGGAGCCTATGATTTTTTTCAGTCAAACTTTCTAAGTCCTCCTGAAGAAGATGGCTGCGACACAAGTTGACCAAGCATGTTGTCCAATCAGCATGGACAGCTGTGGCTTTAAACAATGACAGCCATTGTTAGGTCAATTTTAAAGTAGGTCCTTAAAGTTAATGTGATTATGCAAATGTTGCCCTAACTACCATGGCTGTCTTATATCCTTCACAAATGAGTGCATTGTCACTTTTCATTATGTGCATACAGTCCTGGTGGTTTGGTGGTATCATTGTATCTCTTGGAAATGGACCATGTAAAGGCCATTCACTGTTGGCACCGCATTGTGCTTTTCCCCAGGCAGACCAACCTTGACCCATAAATGAGGGTGGTAGAGATTTTCAGGCTGAAACCTGCGTGTGTTATTCACATGATTACTCCCATTGACTTGGCTGGAAACTCTTGCAGCAGGCATGGAAGAATTAGGTTAAAATATGGTTGTGAAATTAAGTCCAGTCCACTCTAAACCTCGATGTATCTGAACGAACCTCTGACAACCTTGCTTCTAAGATAAAAGGTTTTGTGTTAAATCACTTGCAGCATAAATTGAAAAATTAACACATTATTCATCAGGGGAAAGAAACCCCAAACATGTCAGACAACTTCTGTGCACGATTTTTTTCCATGGTGTCTGTATGATGATTATTATTACTATTAATTTAATTTTAATCATAAATACCCTTCTACAGAAAT
The DNA here is from genome assembly GCA_013398615.1 of Brachypodius melanocephalos. Lineage (NCBI taxonomy): Eukaryota > Metazoa > Chordata > Aves > Passeriformes > Pycnonotidae > Brachypodius > Brachypodius melanocephalos. Next base: position 16,666,094 of record VZSR01003807.1, read on the forward strand.
CTGTGATCGCAAATGAGGAAGCTGAGAAATCTCAGGATCTGTGTGATCTGGAAGGTGGCGGATTTCAGACGACTCATCAGTTGGGGGACATGACTGATTTCAGACTCTTGATTGCATTGCTTTCAATGAAAACCAGTGACTTGCAGTTTCAGTTCTCATCACAGAAGATGTTCTCACAGCAATCTCTTGTTTGGATGGTTTTCTCTTTTTCTGAGTGCAGAGTCTGATGTTTGTCTGAATTATGTCCTCTGTGAGTTTTTGTTCTGATGGACAAGAGACTCCATAAAGCAACTACATGATACACAGCCTACGATAGATTCAGACTGCTGGGATTTGGGCCTGCTCAGTAAAATATCCTTCCTTTATTTCTAACAAAATACTATATATATATATATATATATGTATAAGAGAGAGAGAGAGAGAGAGAAATTTGCATACACTTACTTAATATGAGTAAAGGTAAGGGAAAATCATCACCTTCCAGGGAAGTCCTTTGCTGAATTGCAGCAGCTGTCTTATGAACACAAACTTCCTCAGCAGATTCAAGGACTTGGAAACTGCAAGGGCAGCACACTCTGTTGCTTGGTTGTGTTATTCTATGTGCAACTTCTCAAAACATCCTCATCACTGCAAGAGTTAAACATTGCTCCAGAACTAGGGTGTCCTTGGCCAGCCTGTGTGTTCAGTCAAGAGAAATCTGGTCAGTCCAAACCTACACATGTAGCAGCTGGGTTCTCCTGAGAGAGCCTGGTTTTACTGGAAAGGTTGGATTAGGGTGTGGGAACCTGCTTTGGTGGAGCAAGGCTGAAGCTGCAGCACCCTCAGCATGGTCTTCCAGAGAGCACAGGGCTGCCTTTGGGAAATTGAACCTTCTGGAAAAGTTCCTGTGATCAAGACAAAAGTGGATTTCTGTTACTGGAATCCTTAGGAAAAAGTTAGTTAAGGATGTGAAAGAGGAAAGAAGAAGAGCTTGTATCACTGACAGGAAGGCAAAGGAAAGCATCAAATAAATGTTCACTCTGTTCAATCTGTCACATAAAAACCAAGTTGCTCCATTGATCAACTGCCAGGGAGGATGGTAATAAGTGTTTTTTGGATGTCAGACAGACAGCACAACAAAACTCGGTAGTGACAACAAGGAGAGGGGACTGCTGGAAGAATGCAGCATCTTATTTTAATCGTCATGCCTGCTGCTTTGTGATTTCTGAGTCAAAATCATGGTGCAAGTGTGTGTTGGATTCAGTCCTCCCTGATGTCCCTGGGTCTGGTTCAGATCTGAAGAGCAGCTGCTGCAGCTGGCTGCAATGAAGGTTTGTACTAGAAAGCCCTGGGTTTCAGGGCAGTGGTGAAGGAGTGACTATCACATCAGTTCTGTAGCTTATCACCATACAAACTGCATTTGTATTTGTTATGGGGTTTCTGTTAAAGGATATGGCCACAAATCAGAGGTTGGCAAGAAAAGAATTACTCTAATCTCTTTGATTAAAGAAAATTAAGGGTGTTTTTGTGTCAGTGATAGCTCAGGAGGGGAGCCTGTGTGTTGCTTCTCATGGACTGGCACTGTGGGGCCTTCCTGGGCAAGCAGGAGAGTGCATTCCCTTCCTGGGCAGGTGAGAAGCTGCTCAGAGGGTGCCAAAGCTAGGTGTAACATGGCCTGTCTTGCCTGTTGCTGGTGGGTCTTCCAGCCAGGAACATATCACCTCCAGTGAAAGGCTTTTGTGTACCTCCCTGACTGGAGGATGTTACTCGACATACAATCAGAGCTCGCTTTTCAGTGAAGATGATCCTGAACCTGGGGGTACCAAGAGGACCACGGTGAGTGTGTGGGGCCTCTGCTGAGTGGGAGTGGCAGGAGCACATCAGCCATGGGCAGGGAAATGATCCGTGTCTTTAGTCCTGGCCAAGTATGGGCTTGGGTTCACTGCTGTTATGGAGACCAGAGACTTTTATCAATCCTTTTGCAGCAGTGTTTGGGCCTGAACCCCATCAGGGCCGTGCGCCTTGGTGAAACAGAGATGAAATGTGTAGGGGTACAGAAGGGATGGCTGGTATGAGCAGAGCAGAAAAGAAAAGTATCATCTCTTTTCTTTATTATTTCACTGAAAGGTATTTTAGGCCTTTGACTACAGCAAACCACAGCTGTTTCTTAGTTTATTTCTTTGGTGTAGGAAGGCTTGGCTGAGCAGACAGGAGCTCTAACCTCTTACAGATTTCCATTTCCCAGCCAGCAGCACAGGCTAGCAGCACCTTTATCTGTACAGGAAGGCTGAGCCAGCACCTCAGAGGTCTCTGCCTTGAGCTGGTAGGAACACAGATATCAAAATCCCATCACTGAAATAGTGATAGCCTCCCTGCACCTTCAGATAACTCCTGTGCTGATGTACACTGATGAGAGAGGTAATGAAACATGAGAGAGGCAGCGGGCAGGAAAGCACACCTGCAGGCACCCTTTCAAGGCTCTCTGGGGGCTGCCTGTATCGGGAGGGCCACGGCATGCTTGCAGCTGGGCTGGCAGGAACCGGGAGATGCAGAGGTGGTCGCTATGGTTAGTGTAGAAACCTGTCTGGGGAGAGCTTCCTGAAACTTTCTTCTTCGTCTTCTTCACTTCTCTGACAGATGTGTGCACAGAGCGCGCCTTGGAGCTGTGGTGATGAGTAGTGATTGAATCAAGGGGTAAAAGTTGTTTTCCCCATGAAATGAAATTTTCTTGGCTGTGAATTGAGCCTGGTTGTAAATGTGCATCTGTGCAGTCTGAGAAGTGGAGGCTGTTTTACAAAACAATTAAAAAATCAGCAATTATTCTGATAATCGAATGAACTGGAAAAATGCCTTCTAGAAATGTCATGTATCAAGAGGCATTGTAAAAACAAAAACAAACTCAACAACCTGATCACCTATAATTTATGGAAGAAAAATAACAGCAGAGTGAATATATTTTGCAGCCCTTAACAATGAGCTGTTTAACCACTGCCAACTTGCAAACACAGCTGAGGGCAGAATTTGGACCTCTCTGGTCTATCTTCATTATCTCACCTCCATCAGTCACTGAGAGCAAAAAAGTTACAAACAAGTTTATGCTGGTAGCAGGGTCTTCAGTGAAAACTGCTGAGACATCAAAGTCAAGTTCAAAGAAAAGAGACAAACAAAGGGAACAAGTGCATTTGGTCTGGAAACATGACTTCCTTTTAAATTAAGACATTCAACTGGAGGTTGAAAGATATGACCAGTGTCTTTCCTTGGCCACCCAGGCAGAACTCCACCATTGCTCCTGAGTAATGTCTGCTCTCATGACTGACTCCAGCCGTGCTAGGAAACAAGGACACAGGCAAAATGCAGACCAGTCCCTCAAATCCATTCTTGCCCAAACGGAAATATTTTTAACATACTCCTTAAACACAAAACAAATCAACGACCAACAAAAAACCCCAAACCCCAAGACATTTTAAATAGATTTCTAGGAACAAGTCTTTTGTTCCGTGTTTTGCCATCACACCTGTCTCAGATCAGGAATGTTGCAGAAAAAATACAATTAAATGTGGCAGGAGTAAGAGGAGGTTATGGTCATGATGTTCCCATCACAGTGTTGCAGAAACATCCTTTGCCTGTGTGTCTGCCTGTGTGGGCTGGAGGGAGGGCTGATTGCCACTGACTTAGCTGGTATGGATAAGAATAAGATTATGAATACAGGGAAAAAAACCTCCTGGCTTTTTTGAAGGATCACTCTATGCTATGGAATATTCAATGCTGTTCTTGCTCTCTGCTTTACCTTCAGCGGCTTTATTTTGACTCTCAACTACAAAGACTGGCTCTTTCATTCAAGCTCAGTTTTTTCCCAAACCAATTCAAACTCTGGCCCTTTTTCAGTTTAGGTTTATAGCTGTCACAAGGGTCAGACCTGTGGGAGTCGAACCCCCAGAATTCTCTGCATAGAAGGCTGAAGAATGACAGGGAATTAGCTGGGAAACACCTCACGCTCTTGTACTTTTATTTTTTGCCCTGGCTCCTTTGCCTCTGCATTTTTAATTAGTGACACATGCTGAAATGATAATTGAAATTCTTTTCAGAAATCAAAAGAATTCCCACTGACAACATTATTAAGTCATAATTACAGAGGATAAAAAGGTTAATAGGAATTTGAGCCAAATATCTACTCCCCATTAAATGAGAACTTGACTGAACCTGCTCTCCTTCCATTTTGGTTGGTTACTCTAGGTTTAAACGGGTCCAGGATGGCCATACACCTGTGCAAAGGGCCACTGCTAGGTCAAGTCACCAAGACCATTTACACTGACCTGTCTCAAGACAGCTCTTGCCTGAGCAGTTCAAGATGGAATTTGCCAGAGGTAGGACCCCTCTTGGGCCTCTGAAAGATGTGTATTTCAGACACTGAGAAGAGCAGGGTCACACGGGGATATTTTGTGTGAGAAAGATGTGTGGGAGGTGGCACTTTGCTGCAAAGGAAATGTAGCCACTATTGGTGGACAGAAAATAATCAGCTTCCTGGGTCTAACATCCAAAGAAAGCCTCTTCCTTCACCCATGCAGGGCATAACATGCATGCAGAAACATATGCAAACTGACCTGAATCTAGAGTGTTTTGCATTTTCAGTGAAACGAACAATGGGGAAAAGAAACATTTTCCTCTATATTAGCTCTAAGTGTGCCCATCAAGAAGACAACTATTGTAGTAGTTGTACATGTTTAAAATGGATTTTAAAGCAACTAAGGGTGTAGGGGGGAAAAAGCCCACTCCTTTTTCTGGGAACCTGCAGGCTGAGCTGCTGAGCTTCCATGGCTCCCAGCACTGGGATAATGGTCTCGTTAAACTCAGCCAGGATCTGTGCAGTAACCACTGGAGCCATACAAGGCAGGAGTTTTGCCTTGAAGTCGCTTTGTAAACTTGATGTTTCTTTTTCGTTTTTTTTTCTTTAGAAGCTGTCACACATTGCCTAAGCAGTATGGCACGCCTCAAGGCAGGCTTCCCCTGCTCCCACGTTGCACACCATCGAGCCCCGAGGGCTCTCCCATCTTGCACAAGCCTTTTCACGGGGCGAGCCCGGCAGCCCCGGCACGGGCAGGGGCTCCCACACACTTCCCCTTCTCCACAATTCCAACCCGGCCCCGGGGTCCTGCCTGTGGTATCCACTCAGACACTGCCCCGGGGCTGGCTCTCCCTGGCCCCAGAGTGGGTCCAGAGCCCAGACCGCACAGGAGGGGTGGGTGTGCGGCACACAAAACAACTTAGGAGGGGCTGCTGCGAGCACTGGTCCCTTGTCACACTGAAAGCCAAAAGCACACGGGCAGAGAGACCTGTGCAGAGGGTGAAAAAGGCCTTCTTGCTCCTCCTGTTCTGTGCACTGTATGGTTTGAGGGGACAGCATGAGGCTTCAGCTGGGAGGACTGGGCAGGTGCTGGGTAAGGAGCAAAAAGGACTGGAAGGCACCTTTGGGGCTCAGCACATACATGGCTACTCTTTCATCATGGAGCTGAACCTGCTGTCATGAATAGCAGTATGACTTCGAAGCACTTGCATCAACTTACATTTCAGAAATTTATTTTCAAGCTACTCAATAATATGCCTGTTTATTTTATCTGACAGGATGCCTTTTATTTGTTTGTTTGTTTTGTCAGGAAATGCTTTTATCTCTAGCCTTTCTAGGGCTGAAAGTCCCTCAGCATGTCAGCTGTGTGAGGCTCTTGCAGGTCTATCCAATTATTTGCTGTGCAGCACAATGCACCAGGGTTTCAAAGTAGATTCTCACCTCTGTTTTCTTAAGACAAGCATGAAAGAAGCCTGTTCTACAGTTATAAGAACTCCAGAATATTTTTCTCTTATTCAGTTGGTTCCTGACCTGATTGTCCTCACATGAAAAAACAAATTAGCCAGCATTGTGGGATAAGGGCAGTTTTGCACAAAAGGTGCAGTGAGTCTCCCACTGACTGAAGCTGACCTGGACTTTGGTGTCAATAGAGATGTGCCCTGAGACCACACCATGCTCAGTACTCGCTGTTTTGTGCTGTATTCCTTCCACTTCCTTAACAATCAATGAGCCAGAGGATTTTGAGGCTATGGTGTGCAAAACTCTATTCCTTGCTTATCTAAGTGTGCTGGGAAAAACCCTCTTGGCTTGATTGTTGTCTTTAACACCACTGCCAAAAAACTGAAGACAAGCAAGATTAGGAGGCCATGCAGGTTTAAGTAAAAAAGAACACACTTTATTTATCTACAAGGCAGTACATTGTTGTATAAAAAAATTAAGTGCAGATAAAGCTGCACCAAATGCTATTAAGGCAGCAAAGTCAGAGGCTGTTATAAAAACACACAGAAATAAAAAAATAAAAAAAAATCAGTGTTTTGCCATATCAATAAAGATCATCGTATGGCAGTACAAAGAACCATGTATTTCTAAGAATCTGATTCAGTACACAAGACCCAAGTTAGGGAACAACTAGCTAGACATGGAACAAAAGAGACAACATGAACAAGACAGTGTTCTCCCAAACATATGAAGGTGCAATGCATGCTGTTACAAACCAATGAGAAACAAAACAACACATCCACACAAATAAAAATCTCCCAAGAACAGTGTTCAAAAATATTGCTTATTAAAAAAAGGGGAAAAATATAAATGATATAAAAAAACAAAGAGGTGTGAAATGCTAGTGCATAGTCAATTAGCTAACATCAACATCTGGGTTTTTTCCACATAAAGCTCTACTGCTCCTTTTACACTAGCAGCATGTCTACACGCTAAGGTCTGTAGCAGCAAAACACAGTATTCATTTGGCATTTACAAAATTAAATTACTGAATAAAAATATAATTTTTCTCATAAATCTATGTTTCATACAGTAATATTTTTTAAAGCAAGCTAATTACCCACCCCCCCCAAACACACAATGTATAATGGCCTAGAACCAAAACAGAAAGGAGTATTTCAAGAGGCATGGATGTTTGAGCATTCACGATCTTGATCAGCTTTCCCCTTTTGCACAGACAAGCGTTTGTAGTAATGCTTTTCACTTCAGTATTTTACACCAATTCATTTTGTTCAGTGATTTAAAATATATCTGTTTGAGTACCTGCTCTTTTATTATTAAAAAACAAAATAATAATAAAAAAGAAACAAACTAAACCCCACCCCTGGCTAGCACATCACTGAAATAACAATACTGGTGTATTAAGTCTGCTTGATCTCAAAAAGTACAAGAAAAATTATCTTTATTATAAGACTGCACTTAAGATCATTAATTATTGATTCAAACTCAATACCTAATAATTTAGGCAAGTATCATTAAAAAAACACAAACTCTTAAGTTGGGTGAAATCCAACAAGAATATATATGCTGAGTGACTAAATGCACTTTGTGCTGCTCCCAACTGTTGTACCACAACAAAGATAGGCTCTTCTCCCATTCATGAAAAGTTCTCATGCAGAGGAACAGGAATTTCCCAGAGGAGGTGAAGTGTTCTCAAAACCATAATGCTTCTCTGTGTGTTGACCCTTTCACATCACCAGAGTCCGGGTGGGGAAGGTGGCCATGTATTTGCGCCCCTGATCCGTCAGAGCCATCTGATCCTCGATCTTCCCGCAGGACGCTGACTCCCAGGTGTTGTTTAGATGCTAAATTAGGAGAGAGAGAGAGAGATGTAGTTTGAATGCTGTGTGATTTATCCACAGTCTCAAACAAAGCTGGCCCTGCTCACAATTAACTGTTCCATGAACAGGCAGTGGGATGTCGTCCTGTCCCCCAAGAAATTGAAATTTCAACACAACAGGCAAAAAAAATGTCACCCTGACTTCTCAGCTAGCGACCACAGGGGCAGATAGACCAGATGATGTGCAGAGGGGGCACCACAAGAGATCCAAACTGTCCTGCTTCTCTCTCAGACAGTGTGTTTTTTATAAGGCCATATCTATATCCTTGCCTTTAATCCTTCAGGAAGGTCTAAATGAGAATGTGCTTGGTGGGTGAACTTTACAGTCAACAGAGCACGGACAGGCTACAGTCCACAGTTAAAATATTCAGTGTTGTTACCATGCACAAATTCCTGCCAAACCTCCACTCTAAAAATGCAGCTGCTCTGTCCTGGAGTTCCCTAAAGGAACCTGAATCCTCGACAGCCTGACCACGGCTGCGGAGGATTCCCGCACTCAAAGCTGCTTTCACCTGTGTGCAGCGATCAGCACCCACTCAACAACTCAGCTCCTCTGGCAAAAGAGAAGGGAGGGGGGCTCGACTCTCAGCAGAAACAGCTTTTTAATTATCATGTAAGCCATTTCACTTTTTGTGGTATTTATGGAGGTTGCAGACACCATTTAGTATAATGTTTAAACGAGATAAACCTATCTGCAGAGGGTTGTGTGTGCTGTATTTATTTACTCATTACACGAGAGACATTTCTCATTGCCTTAAGCTATAAACAGCAATGAAATTTCAAAGCTCCTGGAATTTACCAGGATACATGCTTTTATTTTTTTTCTACTGAACTCTCTCACTTACTCAGTGTGTCTGCCTTTCCACACTGAAATTTTCTCTAAGACCTGAATAAAACCTCTATTAACGCGTAGTTAGCTGTACAAATACTCTGTATTCAAAAAATGCACACAATTGTGCTTATCTTTCCACAAGGGGAACCCAGTACGGCTGAATATTGAAAAGGTGTATGCTCAGGATCCACCAGTTAAGACAAGTCAGGAGAAACCTTTCTCTGTTCTCCATTGCATTCAAAAAGGATCATACTTGCAGTACAACAACTACATTGTTCAAAGAGGTGTCCAAAGCCTTCCCAACCTCTGGGACACCGGGTGAATCATAATGAGTGGACTGCAAACCATCTGCAAAGAGCAGAACTGTCCTGGCATGCCCATGGCTCTTTCTGCCAACTCCTACTTGCTAACTTTGCAAAAGGATCCTTACACTATTCTCTAGCCTAAATGTTTACAGAATGCTCTTCTGACTGTAAACAGTGTTATCTAAGCCATATGGATAGTAAAAGGCTGGGCAACTATGAAATACAGATAATTTCACATAACATGCCCTAATCAGGGCACCAGTACAAACACAGGGACCGAGGTTCCTGCTATGGAGGGCTTACAGCCTAAAAAAAGGGACAAACCCAGTGAATAACTAGGCAAGTGTGTTAGTCCTCTGCAAATTTCTGCTGGGCTTCCCTAGACATGGTTTTCTCTTCTCTGCAGAGAAGTTCCAAATGTTACCTCTTCTCCTGGATGCCATTTTGCAAGCAAAACTGCTGAGCTTCAGTAGGAATTCCCTTTCTGAAGGAGAACCAGGTCAAGCCTCAAATCACTAACTTTCTGCAGTTTTTGTGGGAAAGCTGCATTTGTGCAGTGAGCAGACATGCCATACACCTCTTTTCTAGAGCTGTGTACCTTGTGCTGCGGCTCAGCTGAGGGCACATGGCAGAAAGCAGGTGTGACACACTTTCTGCGTGCCACAGACCCGCATGCAACACACCACAGCTCCTTTTATGTTTTGGTTAAACAATTTCCAGGGTAACTTTTTCAAAGGTACCTACACAAGCTGGGAACCTACAACTCCCTATTGATCCTCAGTGGGACTCAGGCACCTGTGCTTCATTTCCCCTGCTGTTTTAGAGGTATTTGCATGAGGAACTAAATTAATGCCTGGTATAACACCATGGGTTTAACTTAGATGTTGGATTTATTCTGCACACCTCAAAAGCAGCTGATAGTTCCTGAATATCTGTACTTTCCAAGGACAGAAATATGCATATAACCAATATTTCCCTGTGATCCCTCAAAGATTCAATGCACCAATCTAGAAATAAGAGACCAGCAGTCCCTTAAGTAACTGGAAATATGTAAAGAAAAGTCTATTTGTCACAGTATGTCAATTTCTGAAAAATACAAATAACTTCTGGTAAGGAGTGTCCCTATTTCATAAATTAGGCTTAATTGTTAGCATCTACACTGAGCTCTTTGTATTAACAGCCATGTGCTTACTAGGAAAAAAAATCTGTATCCTGATATCACCAACATCTCAGCAGGCTGCTACATGTCACTCATTCCACGGAAAGCCTGGTCTTCATCTTTAACCTGATGTCAGTGTGGCAGAAGCTGCTCAGGCAGGCAGTAACCCTCTGCCCTCCCACTGGGCTTGGCTGCCCCGGGGAGCACTGGGCAGCAGATACAGCACAGGAGGACCAGCTCCACCCTTCACTTGAGCCTGCTCGAAACAAGTTCAGCTTTGCTGTAGGGACAGAAAAGTTTCCATCCATGTCTTATTTTTCCCAGAAAATTACACTATTTACACATTTTTCCCTCCTCCCTATTGTGACAAACTTAAGAAAAGAGTCTAACTCTGCATCTCGGTGATAATGGTGAGAGCTCTGCTCCTGTGAAGAAAGAAGAATTGGACCCGAAGTAGTGTGTTTTCTGATGCAGCATATTTACTAACACAGCTTTCCATTCTACCCTTGGGGAGCTCAGATAACATTTAAGTGGGTATTTTCAATAAACATTTTCTGTCTGAAGCCCTAGCTCTCGGCAGCCAACACAAAACAAAGCACAATGCCTGATCCTTGCCAGCCCTGCAGCGCCGTGCCAGAGGCACGTGTGAAAGTCACGCTGAGGGGAGCAGGTTTCCTTCCCTCCTTGGCACGGAGTGCTGGGTCCTACAGTCCAGGCAGAGCGCCTTGCTGGGCCTGGTCACACACAGCTACGGGATCCCTTGGTAAAAAGGGAAGAAAGGGATGCCACAATGGCTCCTTCCACGCCAGCATCGCAGCAAGTACTGACAGGGCTCTGTTACAGGACAGTGGCAGTGCCCCACAGACAGCAGTGCTCAACAAATGTATCAAAAGAAAAGAGACCCAGGCATGCAGGAAATCAGCACAGAAAACCCCAGCCAGAACACTCCTGCATCCTCCTGAGCACACTTACAGGTCTAACTCTGCAAATCAATGGATGGAAACAAGATCTTGGTAACCAGAAGCCAGAAGGCCTGGCCCAAACCCCACCAAAATTGATGGACATGTTTTCACTGATCCATCCAGTTTAATTCAGTCATGTAAGAGTGAGGTACTCATTTTGGCACCTAAATTCCTAGCCAGTGGGGAGTGAAAGGGATTTCCAGAGTAAATTCTTTCCACATATACAATTTTTTCATTGTCTCACAGAGTAGGAAACTAGTTTTAATTTTGCTGTCAATTAAAAGAGTTTAAACCTTTTCAGCCAGTACTTCCACTGTATTTTTCTCTTCCAAACACAGCAGTTTCTCTCTTTAAGCTAAATTCGGGAGTCGGGGAAGAGAAGAAAGTATAACACTATGAGTTCCCATAGGATTAAATTACAGATTAATTACATGGTACAATTCCAGCTATGTCATTCTCCCTGTCCCTTTTCTTTTTCTCTCTCTCTCTTTTTTTTTTTTTTTTAAAACCTCAATAATCCTACCAGTACATCCTTCTCCTGGCTGCAAAACTACCTTATTTATCCTGCAATATGCCTTCAACTGCCCTCAGGCAAACGTGAACTGTAAACAAACTGTCAAAGCTGTAACTGGGATATCCAGTTAAAGCACTTTGAATAAAAACTTGGACCATCTAGAGAAAACAGACCAGAGCAAGGGAAGAAAACAATGTGGAAAGGTGCTCTTCTAACAGAACTAGTCCTTCTGCTCTTGTAGCCCAGACTGCCTTTTCATGTGCTGTCTCTATAGCTCAAGAAACCCCCTGTGTTACAACACCTTTTGAGTTAGAAGCCAGTGCCAAAACCAAACACTGCTGCAGTCCTGCAGTGCTGAGTTCCCAAACTGATGAAAGGCTAGTAGAAATCCTTGGGCAAAGAACTGTGTTAGAAGACAGATTTTACATCTCTGTTCTGCTGGCAGGTAGCTTCAGCAACTCCAGCAAAGCTAGTGGTGTTAAAAACATTCCCACTAATTTAGCCAACCTTTGCTGGTATTTAAAAATAATTTTTAAAAAGATAGTGTATTTAAAATATTTTAAATGCTCAGGCTATTAGGAGATCTCTTATTGTGTTTCGCTGCTGCAGAAAGCTGGATTTTTTGCCAGCTTTCTCTTAGATTACATGGTATGGATTGTCTGCAGAATGTGCCACTGAAAAGAAGGCTTGCAACAGAAATGGAGCACTCCTGAAACAGTAAAATGATGCACTAAACAAAACAATTTCCTAGCAGCATACAGATGACTAGCATAAGACAACGTATGAATAACATGGCTTTCTATTCTGTAAGGATGCAGAACTGGCAGAAATCTATCTACACCAGACTGTAAGGACCAACTAAAAACTAAAGTGACCATAAATTAATTTTTTATCTCATTTGACAAGACAGAACACTATTTCTACCCCTGTTGCTATCTTTCCTCTGGGGCACAGGACAAACTTCTCCTAAACTCTGAGGGTTTCTGAGTTGCTCAGAAGTACATCTTGCTAAATGTGAAAGAATAAGATGGTCCAGCTTTTCAGCTTTTGTTATAAGCATGATACCAGAGCTAGAAAGAGCTATTTGATAGCATTTTTAAGAGCTTAACTCTGAAGTTCTCACTCAGATAAAACTCCTGCTCAAGATGTATGAGCTTGCCAAGTAAGATGAATGGACAAGATATGGAAGTGGGCTAAGCACCTGCAATGAGGATATTCTTCCCCTCTCCAGTTTTGTTTAAAAGTATTTTTTATTATTATTTATTTTTCTCTTTTTTCCCCCAGAAGATCAGAATACATAGCCGCAAACGTGACCAATAGTTAAACTGTCACTTTTCTTCCTGAGAGACCATCACCAGCTCAGAGCAGCTGTAACTTCCAATCTGTTTGCAACCCAAATTCTGCCTACCTGGGAGGAAAACATGCAACGACTGCTTGTAACTTTGAACCTTCTCTGGCTCCCTTAGCTGTGGCAAGGATATCTCCTTCCTGTACACGTCAATCACTGAGGAGAGAAGGGGCAACACAAGCAAGGGAAACTTGTGGGGCTCCCTTCTCTTGCTGTGCAAATCTCAAACACAGCGTGCTTCCCCCTCTCCCCTGATTAAACAAAGAAAAGTGTGAGATTTCATACTTTTCCCCCAAAAAGCCATGGGGGAAAAACAGAGAAAGCCTGCTGTTGCAGGAGACCATGCTGCCTTCCTGGCCATTTTGTCTTACAACCAGCTGCAAATAAAACAACATTTCACATTTTAAACTGAGAAAATTAAGCTTCATGACAGCTCAAACACTTGAAAAAAGGTTAACCAAGTAACTGTTTTGAAATCCTTTAAACTTACTCTTTGAAGAAAATGGCTACATAAACCACCGAAAGTCAGGAAATTCGAGCTGAAATGTGTCAGTCTGTGGTTAAAAAATGGAAAGTGACAGGAGCTAGGGGGTTGAAGAACATTCTCTTTAGCTTGCAGGGCTTCTACCTTGTGTTGTTTCCTTTGTTACTGGGGGAAGAAGATATCAAAGCAGTGCTATTTTCTTAAAAGGCTCCATTTCATGGTGTCTTTTGATAGCCTGCAGGGTTAGGTGGAAGGTCTGTGATTTAGCCTACTTTTCTATCTGTTAAAATGTCTATGTTAGGATAGTTTGTATTATGTACCGCTACTGCTACAGAACATAATGTGAAATAAAATTTAACTTTTACATAGGAAGGTCCAGAAACAGAGGGGTTTTTATGTAACATCTTACAAGGCAAAATTCAAGTACATGCTCAGTACAGATCATCTGTTTGTCTTGGTACTGGAATATGTTTTATCCCAAAATCTTAACTCTTGGAAAAGTTGCTGTTGAGACCAAAATCTCCCTGACACACAACTAAGTGACAAAAATATAGGGTGCAAAACTACAGGTTTTAACTAACCCCATGAATACAAAACAGAAATATTTGGGATCTACGCAATGGAGATTAAGTCTACCCCAAGGCAACATGTGGGTTTGGTGAGACATTCCTGTTCCTGCCAGTCTGATCATACTCAATGCACCACCATGAGAGCTGTGACATAGGACAGAAGAGCTGGCTGAACCTCCACACTTTACCGGAAAGATCTGACACAAAACTGCCTTTACAACCAGTGTCTTAGGGAGAGTTAACAGGGGATTGAATGAGGATAAAGCCCAAACTCCTCTTAGGTCTACAGAGGCTTCTTCTCCCTTTTCTCTATGCAGCACTGACAACACCAAACACCAGTGGTGTTACAGGGAGCTACCTGACCTCACATGTCAAATGATGCAACATGGTGTTCCTGCTAAGTGATGGTGAATCATGTTGTGCTATCTGATATGGTCATCAGCTGCTATTTACTAAATGGCATATGATCAGTCATGTACCCAAAATGCAGTAAAAATATCATTAGAGATGTGTTTGAACGTTTGCTACTCTTGCCTTCTTTGGAATTTAACAGCAAAACAATAAGTAATCAAGGATTTTGATTAGTTTATCACTAGCCAAATATCTTTGTGTAAATGTAGTGCAAATTATTAAAGCAATGGAAAACTGTGGGCTGGTAAATATACCCACTCCCTCTTTTCTAAGTTCAAATTTAAAAGGAAATGGAATTTTAAAAACCGATCATATTAAAGAGACCCCTAAGTTTAGTGCTGTCTTTGTTTCTCTCTTCCCTCTCCATGCACAGATCCCAAGGTACAGAGATTGCTGTAATTCTTTCTTGGACTGAAGTCAATGAGAATTTGCCTAAGTAAGAACAGTTGGATCAGGCCCAAAATATTAACAGCAGCAATGTCAACATATGCAGACACAATTAAATTTCACCCACATGAGTTCCCCCATGCTTAATGTCTACTTTTATGGGATCAGTGGATTTAGTCCAGTGTTTGTTTGTGTCCATGCATGTGTTCACATGTGAGGGTGAGATACCAAACCCTAAACCAGGAAGGGTAGAAAGCATAGGACAGTAACGTGCTAAAATCTGGTCATGTACAGGATGCAAACAGTAAAAACAACAGCAAGCACAAAGGCTAACGTTTTCCATGGCTTTGCACCCTTTAGACATGCTATGCCCTAGTCATATGGGTCCAATTACACTGGGGTGGAGGAGGAGAAATAGGGACAGAGCAGCAGCAGTTTCTGGTGTGACACACAGCCAGACTTCATGTTCTTTCTGAGCTGCACGAGGCCACACTCCTCCCTGTGACACGAAGCCAAGCAGCTTCACCATTACTCTTAACCACGACACCAAGTCCAAACCAGAGAGTGCAGCCACAGGCAGACAATACTGCATTGTTATAAAAAGTCTGTGTTTCATTCTGAAAAAGCTGTCTGTGCCACCATCACAGAAACCCCAAGCCTCATTCTTCATTAAAGATTGCAATTCAGCTGAAAAGCTCAATGTTTCATCAGCAGAGAGAACAATTTTACCCTCATACTAGTACACCAAGAAGCTGCATACTAACTATTCATTGTGGGGCTTTTTACAACTACTTTTTCTTTCTATTCAACACACTTTAAACACTGAGAGGAGTTGGGAAGTCCTTTTTAACTCAGTTCCTACTTAAGAAAAAGTCCTCTTTATCCAAACAATGAGCATACCTGACTTTTAACATGGTTTTCCTGAGCAAGGACTGAAGAATTGAATCCAGAATGATCCACAAATTGACTCATGTAAACTTCCTGAGCAAAAATCAGCATGAGTGAGGACAGAAGGTTAAACAAGCCCCTTCGTTTACAGCAGCTTGTAAAGAAATTATTTTTAGATAGCAGGAAACATAACACCGGTACACCAAAGATCAAAAGATCCTATTTTACAGACCTCTCAGATCCTTCTTTTTTATTACAGCCAGAGTGCAGGCAACTACCACTAACAGGACAACACACAGCCCACGCTGTTTAGCTACCTGAAAGTCTTGCCTTAAAGCTGTGAAGGAGCCCAGAGTTTGGCTGGTGTCACGGTTCAGACAGGTGTTGGGATGCAGCAGGGCTGAGCTCGTGAGGACCAGCAGCCTCCTCCCACACACCCACCAGGGAGCTCCAGGAACCCCCTGCAAAGCTGGAAACCCGGGCTCCTTTGCCACGAGGTGGGTCTGAATCCAGCCCCTATACACTGCCCTAGACCAGGGGCAGTGGATGTGCAAACCCTTCTCTTGGCTGTCTACCATAGTGCAGCCGAGAAACACAGCTCACGAGGGAAGAGCAGATAAACAATACTGGGTGTGAATCTTTGACCTCTACAGACACCCCCATGCCAAGGGGAGTCCTAGTTTCTGCTCTCCAAAGCTGTTTTTCTTCAAATGATTCTGCAGCAGAAAATACGAGCCTACTCCATGGCAAACTGTGCCGAATGGGGACATGTGTAAAATTTTACTATCTCCTTTTTTAATGCCTGGCTAGAAATGCTTAATCAAAACCAGCCTTTATTCATTCCTTCCTACTGTAAATAAGCCTTAATGTAAATTCTGGAAAGAGGGAGGAAAGAAAGGATTAGCCATGTGGACTATGTGTCTGAAAGTCAGGAACTATGGAGTTACAGTTTCCTTCCTGACAGTGACTCACCCTGGGGAATGAGACATCTTCCTTTGGTTCTCCCATGTCGAGAAGGGCTACAAAATCACTTACTCATCTACCTCGGAAATACAGAAATTATGTTTTGTTTTCTGAAAGACTTGCTGTGGGTTCCACCTAAAGTACACAAGAGCTGCCAAACTGGCTGCTTGTGACTTTGGATCAGCCCCTGTGCAACAGCTCTGTTTTAAAACACAGCAAATGTCAATGTTTGTTAACACTTGGCAAAAGCACAGACATGTAAACGTCTGACCTAAATTACAACAATTACACATTTAGCCTTCACTGGGGAAAGGCCATCCTGGTGCTGGGCTGGATGGGCAATACTGGCCACACCTGTGCCAGCCAGGCAGTGTTGGAGTCTCTCCTCTAATACCCAAGGCCAGTCACAAATCCTGGCCACCACCACACCACTCAAATCTCCAAAACAACAGTCTACAACAAGTCTATAGAAAAAAAAACGCTCTGATCCACGTTAATTCCCAATTCACCAATTTCACACTGTATCCAGCTGAGTTACATACAATACCCCACACACAGGGCTGTGCCTTGTTTAGCTCCATGGCTCTGCTGCAGCCACTGTGCCCCCATGCTCCACAGGCAAAGTGAGATCCTTAGCCACATTCATCTGAACATTTCATTCTTCCATACCCAAAATTTAAAATCGGTCTGTGAGAAAGCAATATATATATATATATAGATGCATATATGTATTTTTATATACAGAGGATACTTTTATCAGAGAATAATTACCTGTAGAGGACTAGCTAGTGGCCTGTTTCTAGGTACTGCAGCTGTTTTGTGAAAACTATCATCATCTTCAGATACAGGCATCTTTAAAATGGAACTGGTAAGAAGATTCTGAACAGGAAAAGAAAAAAGAAAAAGGTCTTCAGCAACTCATGAGAAGAACCTGAATTGAAATGCACTGTAAGTAAACTCAGCTTGAGTGCAGAAGTTGCTACACTGGGCACAGCTACAGATGAGAAGCAGACCTCGGGCTGGTGTCCCTGGGTCTCAGCTTTAGAGGAGCATTGCCCTGTGCAAGGGTTTTCAATCCATCCAAGAATCCCAAGTTCAAGAATAACAGTAACACCAAATAGTTACTGTACTCATGCAAGGTCTCCTTTGCAAAAACCAAGAGAGATTCTCTCTTTCACCAGTTTTTAACTCCACGACCTAGTCATTTCTACACACAGGTGCAGGCATCCTTCAGGTGTAGGCTCTTCAAAGCCTGTGGGCTGCAAAATGACAGCAACTTCTTCAACTTTCTATAGGCATCAGTGATAATTAAGAGTAGCATTTTGCTTTTTATACTTAGTACAGGAAAATTATGAGGAAATAAGGAATAAAGCCTACTTGTGAAGAAGATCAGAAAAAATACTCTCTCTTGCATTTAAGAATTGAACAGAGATGTAAAACAAAGAACTCCTTTGATGGTGTGAAAACTTATACTTACTGGCACATCTTCCATAGTAGATCCCGGTGTAAAGAGCTGAGTGTTCAGGTTTTCTCCTTCCCAGTGACTTGAGCAAAAAAAATTTCCAGCTTTATCTGTTGGGGACTCCACCTGAAAGCAGAAAAGGCATGATTCAAACACCACATAACTGGCCAGGAGATTTCTGTCAGTTGCTTAACAAATTGAACAAATATTCTTCACAGAGGTGCACAATGCATGTTTACAGCAACATCTTTTACAGCAGCCTTGCTCTTTGCAGAAGAAAAAAGTTCAAGGTTCTCCAAAAATCCCCATCTAATAAAACTTTGAATACTTGCACTCAGTGCTCTGTCGGTATTCAGGAGTTTAATCCCCTAGAAAGGACTGAGAATATATGTATTTTTAGAACTTTAGTGACAAAGTAATATAATGCAATGTCCTCAAATGTTCAGGTTTCTAAGTCACTCCATGGAGCTTGGTCCCCATGGGGTTCTTCTATACTTTTCACCAATATTTGAAAGATTCAATCCAAATTCATGTCTAATTTTTCTTTTCTTTTTAAGTTTCAAACGAAAACTGCATTAGAACGGCCCAAGCAAACCCCTGCTGAAAACAGCAGAAAGACTTCTATGGAAATCAATGGGAGATGAATTAGACATGCCTAGTGTACTATATGGAACCGACACTAAGATCTTGGGGCTCACATGAAAGAAAAACAGACAGCTATTTAACAGAAAAGGCATTGCTATAAGTTTCTCAGCAAAGAGTTCTGAATTAAATTGCCTCAGGTAAGTTTGAGATTTACCTCTTGTTTGATTTTCTTCAGCAAAGGGGGTCCACTTTCATGTAGCCCAGCCACTATTGCAGATTCCTCCGACTCCTGCTTGATAACATCCTGCAGATCTTCTACAAGGTGAGTTGGAGTTTGAGGCTGAAAGAAAGAAACGTTATATCCAAGTCCCAGAACATCCCTCTGCACTAATATCAAAGCAACTTTTATCATTGTTTCCTTCTTACCAGCATCTTCAAAGGACCGTATTTGATTTCCTGAGCTGCAAGTGCGTTTTTGAATGGAGTGGGTGTTCTTGGAGAGCTTTCTAATATCGACCTCTTGATTGCTGGAGTCCTGAAACTTTAAAAAGAAGGAAAGGAACTTTAAAGGAACATGTTTGGAAATACTACCTCTTTACAGAAACGCGTGCATACAGGCAGTATTGTTGTAAGACTTTGGAAAATATTTCCCCGCGATCCTATAATCTATTTTGCTTTTACAGCAGAACATCTATTTGACTGTGATAAGGAGTAACGACTTCATTTTAAAAATTGGTGAATCTATATGCATGGTTTATAACCTACCTCAATAGTCACACAGTGGAAGTTTTACTCCCAACTAAGAAAAATCTGAATGCGTGAGCGAACAACTCGGGAAGCATACAATTGTAGAATGGTTTAGGCTGGAGCAGTCCTTAAAGATCATCTAGTTCCAAACACCCTGCCACAGAGGCACACCTTCCAGGAGATCAGGCTGCCCAGGGCTTCATCCAGGGCCATTCACAACTTGCCTGGCCAGCCTGCTCCAGTGCCTCACCACCCTCTCAGTGAAGAATTCTTTTCTTGTATCTAATCTAAACCCACCCTCTTACAGCCTAAAGCATATGCTGACCCAGCACCTTGGCTGTATGCAGATGTGAAGAAATGGACCCTGATGAGCTCAACAAGACAGCAGACTTACACATGGTTTTCCTTCTGAGCTTTGAAAGCCTGGTCCCTGTGGAACGGGCTGGTAACTGCCATCTTATGGCCACACACCGGCGTGGAGGTAAGCGCAGGGGTGTCCAGGTTCAAGTTTTCGTGACTGGATGAGGTGTTCAAGAACTGCAGGTGTGGAAAGAAAAAATTAACAGGAGTGTCCAGATAATATGGCTGACCTCTTAAGCTGACATTACTGAACAAAAGAAAAATAAATGTTTTTCTTCTGGTTGACATGAGTCACTCTCCTGACCATATGATGAGAGTAGGGGTATGTATGTGGGCTACCTGACTACACTGTGAAAAAATACTCAATGGTTTGGCTCAGGAAGCTAGAGAGGGAAATTGTAAAGGAAATGTCACTCTGTTCCAATGAGAAACACTTTCCACCACTTTCAGAGCCTGATTTAGATTTTCTCCAAACAAATTTTAATTAAGACCAACATGCCAAATAAACTGGGTGAAAATGAGGAAGGGATGTTGTTTCAGAAATAAACCCACAGGAAACAGGGTTAAATTCCACAAATACTTGCATGGGGCATCTAGGGGCTTTTAGGACAGTAAATAACAGGAAAATAAATTTCCTATCATCTCTCTCAAAAGAAAGTACTTAATTTTCAGCACATAAAATGAAAGCTGCCACCTGTGACGGGTGCGTGGAATGCTTTGGAATGGAAACAGCTGACTGAAAAAGAGGCAGCACTATTTGTTTGGAGAAAATTGCTCTTGCATGTGTTCTACCTAGTAACCTAAAATATTGTTTCTAGGTCTAGCATCTACCAGTCTGTGAGCATAGTGGTATCCTTTATTCTGACAACAATTCAACGTATTCTCTTCTAAATTCAATCTGCCGCTTTATAAAAATGTGGCATGAAAGAAAATCTGGCTTTCACTGGAAAAATGACACGATTAAAACAGCTAATAGGTAATGGGAAATACAGGGGGAAATCATTACATGAAATCTTTTATTATCCTTCATGAAATAGTGTTTCTTTGACATCAAAGACTAAAGCAAACCAACACAGACAAACAAAAAATCCAAAACACTTTTAAATAGTGCTACAGCTGTGAAACAAAGCAACCATCATCATGAATCTGAACATGCATGCCAGACCATTTTAACAGGCCATTTTTCTCCTCATTCCTATTCCACTCCAACTCTCATGGCCTGGGCAGAGGATGGCGAGTGTGATTTGAATTTTCTGGTTGTTGTCAGTTTGTCTCACAACCTGAATGCTATTTAAATGCAGTTTGGGGTTTTCTAGGTCAATGAATCATACTGTAAGTGAACAGAGACGGAAAGTATCATAGGTAATCAGAAATGTTAAACTCCAGTAGTTGGAGTTAGCAGGAAGAGTAAAGCGAGGAGTGACACTCCCCTACAGAAAAGACTCAAAAAGGCAAAAAACCAAAACACAAAAAACCAAGCCCCACAGATGAATTTACAAGACAAAAATCAACAGTTAGCTTGCTGATTAACTAAACTCGGTGGTGAAGACTAGGAGCAGTGAGAAGATTCAAACACGGAGTGAAATCAACAAGCACAACGGTAATTAGTCATTTGTTCCAAAGGATTAGTTTCTAAATTGTTAAGAGTGGGGTGACTTTTGAGAATTAGTAACATCTGTGCAGAAGTCTTGATCTACCTGCGAGGGAGAGAAGGGCAGGCTTTTGACAGGGGAGCGCTCAGGAGGAGTTGAGCTGCTGACGTCAGCTAGGACCAAGGCGCTACCATGGGCACCTTCTAAGGGGCTGCAGTGCCCTCTCCTTTTGCGAAGAAGGAGCCACGGAGCTGCACTGCCCTGTGAGGCAGAGGAGGTCTTTGGTGAGCCAAGAGAGCCCTGACTCGACATGACTTTGCTCAAATTTGTGGTGGACTGTCCTTGAGGTCTACAAGCACTGGCCCCTCTTTGCTGAAGCTGCACGACTGTGCCTGAGGGAGCTCTGCTAGCTGGAGTGTCTGTGTCTTCAAAGAATTCAAAACTGCTGAGATCACCCCATGATGAAGGATCCTGAAACAACGTGGGAGGCACGGAGCTATAAGACAGTGTATAGTGCCACCTCATGAAAATACAGCGCTAGGATATGCCTGTAACCAACAACAACGACAACATCTTTCCCAGTTCAATTCAGCCTGACCCTGTTCATGGGAGCAGCAACACTGGAAACACAATGTGTGTTTTCAATACACACCTTGATCTTATCAAACTGTCTGACATCCTATCAGTGTTGCTGGCAACTGAGTCCCTAATGAATAAATCAAATTATGTCCTTACTATTTGCTTGCCCAGTGTTTTTTGCTTGCCCGGTATTTTCTGCTTGGTATGATGATGGTGTCTTTTGTTACAAAAAAAACGTATGCTGAAGACCAAGACTGGCCTCCTCCTAACATGCAATGCTGCTCTGGATGTGCTGAAAGGGAAATGATACCGTATGAAGCAGACATCTCTGCTTCTGAAGGAGGTTGTCATCAACAAACTAATTCAATGTGCTACTTCTCTACATGTAGCATCCCAGAGACTGCAATGAGAACAAGTCCATGTCAATGACGGTCAGATACTTGACATTTAAATGTGTGTTTACAGTCCTTCACATATGCCAGGGCAAGCTCCTTAAACTTTGAGAAGCAGCTATTGAGGCTACAACTAGAAATTCTAGAAAATGATGCAGATACATGAGCGGCTGCACGCAAACCTATGGCATGTGTTGCGTCAAATATCAGTAAATATTATCTCATTGTTTAAAGTTTGTCACTTTATCTCTGATTTTATTTTAAGAAGACTTAAAATTGAGAGATTGTTTCAAGCTCCTACTGTGCAGCTTGCCAAAACTCACGCTCCCGTTCTAAGACGTAGCAGGAAAGGGAGACACCCACAAAAAGCATATGCATCCATGCTTGAGGGCTTCATTTACAAGCAGCTGCGTTTTGCCATGTCAGAAGATAAGCTTCAGATCCTGGAGCAACTTGAAGTTACTCGGGAAAAAAACCAACAATCACACTTAGGACAATCCCAGCTCCTCACCCCTTACTCCTTGACCATGCACAAATCCACCTGAGGTGGCAAGTCTACTTACGGAGTCTATTAACTGGAGTGTTTCAGCAAATTCTAAGAGATTCTTAACATTATCCAGGATGTTGCTCTGGTGAACAATCATGCACCGTGCAGGGGATGCACTTTCCTCAGGTAAGCAACCGTGATCCACTGGTGGAGATGGGGTACAGTGGTGATGTTCCCCCAAACAGGAAACAGGTGCACTGTCACCACTGGTCCTGGTGCTGTCAGCAATTGTGGTGCTGTGCCAGCCGGGGTAGTTTGATGTGTGGTTCTGTGTCTAAAGGAAGAAGAAGGAAAAAAAAAAAAAAAAAGAAGAAAAGGGAGGGGGGAAAGGCAGAAGGAACTTAGCAATGAAATTGCACAAGGCGTCAGATGCCACTGGAGGAAAGATAAAAGTAGTTGCATCATCATCTAAAAGCTTATGCCTACGAAACAATTGTCAAGATGTTTCCTTTCATCAGTGCAAGATCTTGTTTTAAGTAATACTGGCATTGTATTTGTTATCCCAAAGTTACCTCATAATTTACTTCCAGGATTATAGGCATATGTCATTACTAGCACACAATCAATTCATACTTTGCTACTCCAAGTGCTCAAAAAGTGTCTGCAAGTCCTTTTCTGTAAGAAGCAAAAAACGGCAGGATTTCCCTACTGAGCGCTCAGCACTGTAGAAGGCTACAAGTTTTTAGAGTTAGAGTTGCTTTTGTCTGCTTATCTCCTTTTCTTCTGCTATCCCTGTCTAATGCTACAGCTTACACCAATGCAATGAAGAGGCTGTCAAATCAACGTGGTTAGGAAAGCAGAAGAACAAATTAACAGAAGTTTCTTTCCAGTGTGATCATGCAACAGAAGAAATTGCAAAACATTAACTAAAGTTAAAAAGTGGCCAAACTAACGTATCATGCATGCAGCTCTTTTCCTATTAATTTAAATATTACCCAAAAAAAAAAATCTGCTGGCTATCACCTATCTTCAAAAATGATTTTGGGATTCTTGGCTTTGGCGACGGTGTTAAGTAGTTACACAAGGGTTTTCACACATTAACATCCAATGGCATATACAACGAAGTATGAGAATTCAGTAATAGCCAGCATTTGCTCCACACATGCAGTTATGAAGAATCTAACATTATTTGGAGGAGTAAAACAAATTCTCAACCATGCACCAAGTCTGAAGCTTACGAAGTGTATAAAACATAGTTGAAGGAAAGAATACAACAGAGAAGAAAAATCTAATGCACAGGCACTACATTTTCATCACATGAACCATTGCACGCTTTCAGAACACAGATCCCGTTATTGATTAAAGGTCTGTAGATTTTCAATTTTTGTACAATCATCATGTTTCCAATATTACATCATGTTACAGAGCCCAATCCTGCTCCCACTTTGCAAAGTAAGATACCGGCAAAATTTTTGGATTTTTTTCGATAAAAGAATTTCCGAAGCAGATATCGATTACGTATGTGCTATGTTTCATCCTTTTAAAACGGAAATATAGAGCCTTGATTAGTACTAGAAGGCAGAGGGGGAGTAAAAAGTTAAAAGACAAGCACTGGGGTAAGGCTGCTATCCCTCCATCCAAGCACACAGTGACAATCTTACTGGTAATGCCTGCTGCCCTTTCAGTTCATTCTCAGTCGACATTAGTAGCAACTCTAATTCCTTTATTCGCTTTTCTTTCTCAGGGTCTTCATCATTATAGTGTCTCTGAAATTAAGAGTTAAGGGAAAAGAAAAGATAAAGGTCTGATAGGATGTAGCAACTAAAATGCTCATGGTTTGCCGACCTGTGGTTATAACAGCCAAATCAGATTCAAAGATGAAATAAATGTCAATTGTGTTTTCCACTACCAAAGTCTCTGCTGAATTTCACTATAGACATTTGAAATGGGGAAAGTGAAAGCCATCACACCAGATGTCAACTACTGCATTTTAAATCCACTTCAGAAGGAGGAATTATTAGCCGTGTTAGAACTCCCCAACCTTCCCCATTTTCTCTTTCACCACACTTAATTACAATGTTTCCTTCACGTACAATGTCTGCATTTTAGTTTATCAAATATTTAAGAAATTGGCTTTTGAAATAAGGTTCAAGTTATCTACCTGGATAGCTGCAGCAGCTGGCTGAGGTACATTGACAATATTTACATGCAGTGCTACTGGATACGGGATCTGACCAGGAACCTAGGTCAAAAAGCAAAAAATTGATTATTTCCATCATATTATCTGCTTGCATTGTTAATTTGTGTTTAACATACTTTTGTTTTAGGTACTTAATATCTGTAGTCTGCAGAGATGAAATAGCAAAAAACCTAAAAATGTTTACAAAAAAGTAATCAGGTTTTTAGGAATATGACAGCTAGCATTAGGGAGGAAGAAAGAAAATTCATATATGAAATATTTAGCGTTCCTGAATAAAAAAAGATGAATAATTTATTGACACATTTTTAAGGATTTTCTAAATTGAAGTGAAAAAGCAAGAGATGCAATTTATTATCATCTAAAACTCTACAATGCAACTGTCTGAAGGAGAAGCCTGTTTCATTATTAATCATTAATAGAAAAGAAATCTGATTAAAACCAATACTTGTTTACTTGGTTCCAACAGGCAACCCACAAACAGAATACTACTAAAGAGAACGTGGGAGATTTTGACATGGATTACGGAATTAACCAGATTCAACTGATATCCAAGAAATTTAATTTTCACAACTCTAAGAAATATGCTAACTGCTCCCAAGGTGTTAAACCCTCTGCACCCAGCTCCACCACCCGAATGGCAGCAGTTTGAAATGCACTTATTTTCACCACCGAACGAAGTAAAGTCAAAGACGAAAAGTCAAAGAAATCCTCATCGGACATCAAACACATCCAAGTCCACCAAGACAAAACCCTTCGTGCTGAAACCAGGCATGGCTAAACTGCACCCATCTATTTGAGGAGGCAAAGCAAGCACTGCCACCACGCTCCCGTGCTCCGGCACTCACGTTCTGCGGCTCAGGGATGTGGTAGTAGGGGTAGTCACTGCTCAGCGGGGGCTGGCTGGCCACGGGAAGCTGGGCGGGCGGTGATGGGTTGTGAGCAAAGGCCATCAAGTGGTTGTTCTTCTGAAAGCCAGCAGCTGCTGAGGAGTGGCAGGCTTTGGAGGACTCCTGCAGGTAGCCCTCCTGCTCAACCTTTCGGCGCATGGTGGAGTTCCAGTGGTTCTTGATGGCGTTATCAGTTCTGCAACAGAAATACAGATGTTCGAGGTGTTTTAGAAATGAGCATTTTCAATTCAGACAGGTCAATGGGCAGGAAACTGCTGTTGGCATTTCTGTTAAAACCCTGAGCTCTCCTCTGACCTTCCTCCTACCCCCATCACTACAAATGCTACTGCCAACTTCTCAGGAAAGATGCTCAGTATAAAAGTTAGGGAAAAAGAAAAATGGGTTATGGTTGTTTACATACTTTTTAAAGCAATCTCTCATTACTTAGATCCTCAAATTGTAAGAAATTGCTAACTTCATTTTCACCTCCTTCCCATAAAGTGAGGAGACAACAAAGGCTAACATGCCTTTGAGGCAATCCTAAAGGAATGCCAAAATCATCTTCCTATATCTTAATATTTCAGTGGAGTCTGATTGTGTCTCATTTCTGGAAAGAAAGACTGTGGAGAACAGCTGTGAATAGACTAACTTCCAAGCAACTTTCCAGCTGGTCACCTAGACAACAACATCATGCTCTACACACAAACTCAGTAAACAAAACTGTTGGGATTTTTCTTAGATGCAGAAAAACTGAGATTCAAATGCTCACATATATGAGTCAGGAAAAGCAAACTCACCAAGTCTGTGAGATTTTAAGAGAATTCTTTAAAACAGCCCTGCTATTTGAAAAACATCACCACTGCATGGTATCATCTGAAGTAGTATCTGTGATGTTTGGAAGCTACAAAAATATTTCCAAGGGCTAATTCCTTTGTTGTTATCTTCTAGAAGGTGAAAACAGCCCAAAGAATGACTGCTTAAAGGCTATCATGATCTTAGGCCTTATATTTAGGTCTTGAAGATGTTTTATCAAATAGCAGGAAGAAAAGTAGGAAGGGAAACCTCTCCTGTGCTTACAGTATTTACTTGCCCACATTTTGAGTCACTTTTAATCACAGCAAATAAGACACTGAATCTTTGAGGTTATATACAGGCTATATACAAAAGCTATCAGTGAGACAAGTATTTCCAGGACCAGAGTTTGAGGAAAAAGTTTCTTCTGTTTTACACATTTTTTTTAACAGGTCAAAATCATCTGGATGATTCAAGAGCAATTACAAATGTTGAAGAAGCCTTCTCTTAAATAATTTTGAATAAACAGACTGGATTTCATGCTGAAGGCATACCTTCAGATGGATGTAAATGTTCTACTTGCAGAGTCTGATCATTCCCTGTTAAATCGATCTAAATTTTGACAATCATCATAGGCACAAATAAGACTGCAAGACATTTAGGAAACTCTTATGGTCTTGCTCCACTTACTGGGTTTTTTAACTATGGCAAACATTAAAAGCCTGTAAAAATAGCATACTGTTGCATGTACTGACCAAACAGTGAAGTTCCCCACAGAGAAAAATGCACATTGGTGTCACTGGCTTCCTAGGCTTTGATTCCAAAATTTTTTCGATTTATACAGAGCAGCCTGAGGTGACCAAAACAGAGTGCTCAGACCCACAGCTTTTTTTCCTTTTTTAAGAGCTTGAAAGCATATGTCATTACCGTCCAGGCAGCAACTTTGCAATCTCTGCCCATCTGTTTCCCAGCCTCTTGTGTGCCTGGTAAATAATTCTATCTTCCTCTTCTGTCCAGGAGGTTTTCTTCACTTCTGGATTCAAATGGTTGTGCCACCTCTCCCTGCACTGTTTTCCAATCCTTCCCTTCAAATGTTTAGCAATGACCGACCAGCGCTTTGGACCGTATTTCTGCACCAGCTCTATTACCTTCAAAGAAGGACATAAAAACTGCCTGTATTTAATGATGCATCATGAATCAATGAAAACTGTTTTCTGTGGTGAAATAATATTTTCAACAACAATTTCTCAAAATTGCCACAGTAAAACTAATAGCAATCAAGGGTCCCCGCTTCCCATTCATATTTTTACCCAAAAGGAAAAAATCTGGTAATAGTTAAGGCATTTCCAGGCTGCAATTCTACATTACAGTGCTGTAAAGCACCAGTAATTTATTTGTATAGCAAACTTAGAAAGCATTACACAAATACAATCTGCCTCTGGCCATAATAATGTTGAGACCACCAAAGTTTCTGGGAGTTTTGCCCCAACACCTGAAATCTGCTAGTAAGGCATTAATCAGACAGAAAGGAAAATTGATTACCCTTTGATCCTCCTCTTTAGTCCACGGACCTTTAATAAGTTCTGGGTTTAGTACCTTCTGCCATCGGTGCTGGCACTGAACATCTGTCCGATTCTAGTGAAATGTGAAATACACAAAGTGGTAATTCTTTAGACAAGATGAAAGTAGAGTGAGAATGTTCTTATTTACATACACTTGTTTTGATGCATTTCACTACCAACTAAGATTACCAAACAACACAGTGATCCAGTAAGTGTGAGAAGAAGGTAGTCAACCATCAATTTGCTCACAGAATAGATAAGATTTCTATCACTTCTGCATTGAGGACTCCACCATCACCAAAACTACACAAACTTTATCTTTGCCGTCTGCACAATAGCTGGAATGCTTTCACATGCAGTATTTCAGCAACAGCTGAGCAATTGTCTTCAAAATCCTGCTTAAATTCACCAAAGTTACTTTTTTCGGCTCCGCTGAGACATTTTGTTTCATTGTCACATTGACCACCTACTGTGCAAGTCCCCACCATCCTCCTTTTTTGCTTGTTTGATTTTTCCCAAGCCTTACAGAGAAGTGAAGGGAAAAATAAATGTAAGGGTTTCCACAGCAATCTAACTAAATTTCTAAGGTCACCATTTGTGGAAGTTTTATATCTCCCCTGAAAAGGTAACTATAAAGCAACCACTGCCCTTCCCCTTTATCAAGGAAACCCCTCGATAAAGAGTTGCTACTAAGCCTAGAAACAGAAACCAATATTCACTTACAGGAAGGAAATTGGCAATGACTTTCCAGTCTTCTGTGCCATTCTGCTCCACAAGCTTCTTCAGCTTCTCATCCTGAATCATAAATCCCCCCCAGATATAATTAATATTGCAATCTCTTAAAATCCAAATGAAATAATTTTTTAAAATTCATTCTTGTAGCTTCTTATGCATCTACTTCTGCTTTCTGAGTGTAAGGGAGGGTGGTCTGTAGACTTCTCATGCTTTTAATTGCCTGAAGCAGAAGATTTTTCTACTCCTTTGGATTTTGGTAGGTTCTTTACTGTGCTGCAGGAGAAAGACTGACTTCTGTGCAGTTCTTTGACTCACAATCTACATTCCCATTTTACTCATGAAAACACTGTGTTATTCTTGGACTGGATATACAGGAGGAAATGGGTGTTTAGATGCCAAGCATTAGAATAACCTTGAAATCCAGTAACACTCAGGCACTCAGTTACCTGGGGACCTCTGAAAATCACAGCCTTAAGCTTGCAAGTATGTGTCTTGCAAGTAATAGGAGTTCCAGTGATTTGCTCATGGCCTATCCACCTACAATAAATGCACAATAAAACTAACAGCTCCTTTTTGCTCCTGTTCTCTGTGAGGGAGTTTTGCATACTTGTAAATAGCAAAAAATTCAGCCCAATCTTTTAATGATAAGGCCAGAAATACAGACCCTAAAGACAAAAGAAACCAATCTTACGTACTGGGAAAGACTGAGATAGTGTAAAACAAACCAGAAATACTCCAAGAGAAAAGAAGAGCCCTCTCCTTCCCCAGTTAGCACCTCCCAGTATGCTCCCAGTTCATGTGACAGGACAATGGCCATTGGACTTCATGGCCATCCTTTCCTCCCTGGCCACAACACAACCACGTCCACCTTTGTAAGGGCAGACTATGATTT
The DNA here is from genome assembly GCA_013398615.1 of Brachypodius melanocephalos. Taxonomy (NCBI): domain Eukaryota; kingdom Metazoa; phylum Chordata; class Aves; order Passeriformes; family Pycnonotidae; genus Brachypodius; species Brachypodius melanocephalos. The sequence goes on from VZSR01003807.1 coordinate 16,695,846, forward strand.
AAAATAAATAAATAAAAGCCTTTCAAGGGGTGACCTGCCACTGTTTTTACATCAATACACATTGTTAGAGAAGAGAAAGTCAAAACATAGCTCAAGAACTGTATGAATGTATTCCACAACAAACTCAAACCAGTTAAATGGCCAAGGGAGATCCACCTGGCAAAGGAGTTTGATACCACAATTTTGCCAGAAAGTCAGCACAAGGGTATCATGACTAAAACATATTCTGACCTTGAAAAGCAAAATACATCTTGAATGCTGGATTTCTCTCCTCCAGCTTTTACTTTATTTCCTTGGAATCATAGCAGTGCAATTAAAGTGCAAAATTCCAGTGGTACAGAAGGACTGCAGCAGTTTCTGCCACAGTTGTTGGCTGCTGCGGGACACTGAACATAGATCGGTTTTCCCATAGCAACAGTTTCCAAACAGAAAGAGGAAAGTAGCAACAATGAAGCACTGCTACAGGTGAACCGGAATCTGTTTCTCCAACAGGGACTACACAGAGATTCACACCTCACATACTGTAACACAGAGCTCGGTGGAAATTAAAAAGTTGTGTTTATAAATTTTATTTAAAAGGTAAGAACTATGCTCAAAATTAAATAAAACACTGAATGTAGCTAGGGCCAAAAAAGTTGTCCTCAGATATGGGACTGTCACTGAAGTAAATTTGCAGATTAGCAATATGGTGAAGAACATGAAGCAGCTGGGAGAAGAATGTGATCCATGCTCTCTCTTATCTTTTTACATGCAGGAGAGGAATGAACTTGGATTTTACCTCTTCGCGGGTCCACCTGGTTTTTCCTAAATGACGTTTTCCAGTCTTGGGAAGCAGACCATCATAATCGTGATCATATACCTCAACATCTTCATCATCATCATCACTACTATATATACTGCAAAAGGAAACACAGCGAGACAGAGGTGAGCGTGAGGACCTGAGCTACTTAATTACAAAACACAAAAAAAACCCCCACTACAATCCTTACAAAGGTTACACAGATAAAAGTTTTAAAACTTGCACAACAAGATTTTGTTCTGCATTCTGTTGTTCTAGTATTCTGAACTGGTTCTGCTGTTTTTGGTATCCACAGATACAAGCAAAGGGCTGGCAACCTTCATATTACTGTGCATGTTTAGACCTGCTCCTAATGTTAGATCAGTGGTGAATTACACATTTGGCAAACTTTCAACCAATGAAGGTTTCAAATTAAAACACAGTGTTTGGGACAATAAAGACAACTAGAGGCTGTGTCCAGTACACGAGTACATGTTTAAGATCTTTAACTCGTACCATACATTCTGAAAAATATTAGTGTTTTTGTATGTTTAATACAGCAGATTGTTACACTGTTCCAAAACAGAATGGACTGTGTGGCAAAACAAAAAGCTAAACAATAACCTTGTCTGAGAAAATGTTTATGGACCCTAAATGAGAAGGCACAAGTTTTTACAATTAAGTAAAGACAATAAGAGGCAGCATTAACATGCAATAAGCTCTAATATAAATTATGCCCTCCATTTATGGGTTTGGATAGATAAGGACTGAGGACTGTTTAATATCCTGCAACCAACAAATGAATGACTGAACCCTTCTATACTCTCCATTTCTATAACTTTATTACCTCAAATCTATTTCTAAATCCTTCATACTGTTTTTGAAACACTCTGCTCACCTAATTCATGACTAAGGGATTTCCCCAGAGGCTATCTATGGGTAAAAAGGACTCCATGACTCCTTTCACAAACAGCACTTGCTCTACCTAGCTAACTAAATCTATAAGAGAATGTTTTGCAACAAGACGTGCCTTTCTGGTGGACATAATTTTACTTCTAACTTTTAAGGTATGAGCAGCAGTTCTGATACTTCAGCTAAAAGATGCTAGCCACAAGTGTTAGAAAGGAGTCAGTGTCATTAAGATGAAAAACTGTGATATATCTGATGGCATGGTATGCTGTGGTACGTTAAAAGTATGACTAACACATTAAAATAAAGTTATTTTGTAATAAAATTAACAGGCGCTGTTTATGCTGTTAACTTGTTTTCAGGAGACTACTCGAAATTAAGTTGCAGTGAAGCACGGTGACTGTTAGTCAAGATGCAAACACTTCCAAAACGCTGCTGAACATACATTTTTTAAAAGTTCTGGGCTAATCACATTGTACATCTTCCACCCTATTTTCTGGCCTGTGTCATGGGTCAAAGAACATGCTTACATGCAACATGTAAAAAGTTTTCCACAGCTGGGGTGTGCGTGGTCTTCCTGCAGCCTCTGCCAGGTGCCCCTGATTCACCCACCCAGCACTTCGCTATCACCCTCAACTCGTGCCCACTGCGCTGCAGTCCTGCAGCCCCACGGTTCACTCCCTATTCCCCAGACCCCGTAACTTCTGAGAGTAAGCCCGGATGGAAGCTCCCGCTCCGCACGCACCCCTCGTTGGCAGCTGGAGCCTCCCGTGCTTGAGCAAAAGCTCCCACGCTCCAGCTGCCACAAGCGCAGCTCCTTCCCCAGCCGCTGCTCAAAGCACATTCACTTTTCTCAGTGACACACAGAGACAGCTGCGCCGCTGCCCATATGCCAAAGGAAGTTTTGTGGCGCAGTTTCCAAGTATCATTTTGAAAACGAGTTTTCCGTAGACGGCAACCAGCAGGTACGCATCCATCGGCAGCCCTTTCTGCGCGGCGCTGCGGGCCGAGCACCGCGGGGAAACGCCGCTCTGCAGCAGCAGCAGCAGCACAGCATCAGCGGCCAACACGCTAAAGGACTTCAGTGCGGGGCCAGTTCTGTAACAGGGTTATTTAAATGACTGGGGCCTCGCTGGCACCGCAGAACCGAGCAAACACCACTGTACTACCTGCGTCCTCCAGCAGGAGAAAAGCGCCCTGGGATCCCGGGACGCTCGGTATTCAGTGAACCGGGCCCTCAGCGGTGCTCTAAAACTTTATTTTGCACCTCCGGCCGCAGCCCAGAAGACTTCCCCCGGGCGGCTCGGCACGGCGCTCCGTCCGGCCGGGACAGCGGGAGTCCCCCGGCCGCCCATCAGCACTGTGCTGTTTGCCGAGGCAACCGGCTTGTGCAACGATACACGGGGAATAGAGCGGCGAAAAAAAGGGTGACAGGTAAAAAAAAAAAATTAAAAAAAAAAAAAAAAAAAGGAGTTGTAGAGGAAATGACTCGCTGCTGTTACCGTGATTGAAGGAATTCGGGCACCAGCCCCGCCGGGCAGAGCCCGCGCCCGCTCCCGCCGGCGCCGCGCCCGTGGATCAGGCGAACACCGCACCGTGCCGCCCCGGCCTGCCAGCCCCGAGCGGCGGACGTGTCCCTGCGGGAGGCGCCCGCGAGGCAGCGGTGGCTGTCCCTCTCTTTCGGGAGAGACGGGCCGGGTGATTCACCGCCAGCCCTAGCGACAGCCCCGCTCTAACACTGAAAGTACAGCCCGGCGCTCGCCCAGCGGCTCGCCGCCTCCTCCCGCCCCGCAAGCCCCTCTTCCTTGGAAAGAGCCCACCAAGCCCCCAGTCCCACTGGACGGGGCCAGCATCGGGGAGGCGACAGGCAAAGCTGCGACCTTCTCCCCTGTCACAGCCAGCCAAAGGGGAGGGGAGGAGGGGAGGATGCCGGGCTGCAAAGAGAAAGAGAAAAAAGCCTCCACGTGTCCGACCCGCCGTCCCCGGCTAATTAGACAACAACCCCGCTCTGTGCCCTCGCCCGGCAGCGGCGGCACGGACGCGACCACGCGGCGCTGCCGCCCCGTCCCGTCCGGTCCGCCGCCTCCGGGGCACCGCGGCCCCCGGCCCCTGGCGCGGCGTGGCAGGGATCGCCCTGGCTCGAGTGCGCGGGCGGGCACGAGTGACAGCTCCGGCCGAGCGCTCCGCCAGACCCGCAGACCCCCGCCCGCGCTGCCGCACTCCGGCATGTGCCGAGTGGCGTGTACCGGGAAACAGCTAAGCCACGCAGGCGAGAGGTGCGCTCCCAAGGGCGAAAGAACCGCAGGAATAAAGGAAAAAAAAAAAAGTCGAGGGAGCGAACCGAGTCCCCGCACCCGCCGCCCACCTGCCGCCTCACCCGGCCGGGAATGAATGAATGAATGGGACGCGCTACCTGCCGCCACCAAGTCTTCCAGACATTGTCCCGCCTTGCGGCTGCCGGGCGCGCAGCTCCGTCGGGTTCTGCGCTGGCTCCTGCGGGCGGCGAGCACCGGCCCCCCGCAGGCGAGCAGTGCGGGGCCCGAGCGCCCCGGCACCGGCGGCTCCGCGGCGCGTCCCGCTGGGCTACACCTCCTCCGGCGCCTCCGGAGGAGAGGAGCCCCTCAGCACCGGCGGCAGAGTAGACCAGGTGCACGGAGGACGGGGGGCTGCCCTCCCGTCCAGCGGGCGAGCCGGTCTCCTGCTGCCGCTTTCCCTCTCTCCCGTCCCGCGCCCCGTGTGACAGGCGCGGAGCGCAGCCGGCCGTCCCCCGTCCGCAGACAGCGGGTTACCTGTGCCGGGGTCTCCGGGACATCCTCGCACCGGCCGCTGGGGGAGGAGGACGGGGGAGACCGAGTCCGCGCCCGCCGCCGCACCCTGCTGCCGGGCTGCGCCTGGGCGCTCAGCCGCCGCGCACGGGAGTGCCGAGGAGCCGCGGGAGGAGGAGGAGGAAACAGGTTGAGATTAAAGAGTAAACTCTGTAAACAGAAATGCCATCAAACAAAGGGCCCTTGGACACTCCCCCTCCCGCCAAATCTGGCGCCCCTGCAGTGCGCAGGCGCCTGGCGGGCCCGTGCCGCGGCGGCGGGGCGCGGGGCGGGCGCACCGGGGCCGCGCGCCCCAAGGCGCCCTCGCGCCCCGCCCATCCCGCGCGGCAGCGGCGGGAGTCCCCGCGCCAGCGCCGCCGCCGCTCCCGCGCCCCGGGCCCTCGACGGCGCGTCCGCAGCCCCCCGTGCCCGCGCCCCGCAGCTGCCGCTGATGGAGCTGTCGGGGCGGGGGGCAGCCCCTCTCCCCCGTGCACGGCGGGTGGAGAAGGCGAGCCTCGCCACGGGGCGAGAACTCCCGGGCGAGACCCCGCGACCACCCCCCGGCCCACGCAGGTGCTCCTGCCGACGGGGGGAGGGTGGGCCTTGGCGGGTGCACCTGCTCCGCTCCCTGCGTGGCGTGCGGGTTGCAGCGGCTGCAGCCCTCGGGGGCAAACAACCCCCGCTGGCAATAGAAAAGGAACTCGGAGGGAACTCGGAGGGGCCCGGGGTTGCCCGAGGCTTGACTGCGGTTGCCTGGCCGCGGGGGATTTTTGCTATAGTTCCCCTTGCTGCTGCCCGGCGGTGGATGCTGCCTGCCGCCGCGGCGGCGGGAGGGGCGGCGGGTGTCCGATGAGCTCCAGAGAACACATTTTTTGATACAGAAATGAGTCAGGATGTGAAAAATGGCGAAACATGCAAAGTTCCCAGGGCTGCGCTGCTGCTTGAAAAATCATGGCTTTGCAGCGGTTTCGGCGCACTCGCCCTTTCCTCAAAGGCCTGCGGCTCATCAATGAGCTGCCGACGGGGCGGGCCAGGCCGGGGCGGGGCCGCGGGGCCGCTCCCGAGCCCGCGGCGCCGCTGCCGGAGGGCCGTAGCGGGCTGCGAGGCGGGGCGGGCCGGGGCCGTGCGCTGGGCACAGCCCGCGGGCAGCCCCGCACCGCCCCGCCACTCTACTGCCGGAGGATCCCACTAACGCCAGTCACCGCCCTGGGCGGCGCGGGGATGGACATGCAGCCGGGAATGTCTCCCCGAGCGGACACATCGCTTCTTGGGAACACACCTCGTGCTAAATTAGCTGGAGGGTGCACGGCGTGCCTGTTTTGCACTACTCAAGCCTCCGGTAGGAGGTGCCGTGCCTATCGGGCTCTGTTTGCCTACCTGTAAAATGGGTCTGCTGCACCGGGGACTAGTGTTACTGAAGAGCGAAGAAAGGGGCTTTGTACAGTGCCATGTCTGCAAAGCATTTCTCTGCGACGAAGTGAGGGGAATGCTAATAATTAGCATTATTAATGCTAACCTGGAAAATTGAAGACTAATTCAGCTCTGTTCTACACCTTTGTGTAAAATGCATTTTGGCATCAGCAGAGAGCAAGGCTACTCATATCCATTGGATTTTTAAGTGGGTTTTTTTGGGGCTTTTTTTTTTTTTTTTTTTTTTTTTTTTTTTTTTTTTTTTTTTTCCCAGTAAATATGCATTTGGGCAATGAAGGAAGTCAGGAGGCCAGAGAAAATACAGAAAGATGTCTTAGTGTCCAGAATATTGCCAGGTGTTTGGGGTATTATTGTTGCAAAGCCGAAACTGATGATAAGCCACAGGAGTGTAAATTTTTTGTGTATGAAATGTTCCTGAACCCTTTACAGAAAGTTATTTAGAAATAAGAAAGTTTTCTGAGTACTGCTCCAACAGCGAGTGTTGCTTACATGCACAGAAGGCCCAGAGCCGGGCCTGTCATCAGCGCAGCTGTAAGGATATGACAGGATTCACTGGAGCTACTGTTAAGGATATGTGTACTTCTCTGAGACTGAAAAAGCAAGTTTCACTGAAGCAGTGTGGTCATTTTGCCTATAGTATCCCAGAGAGGTACAAACAAAACTGTGCAAGGTTATCTCTTCCTTCTTCTGCAGGAAACACTTTCCCTTATTGATTTTTGCAAATATTTCAGTGTTAGCTGAGATAAATCCAACATCTTCCTGATTTGGATGTAAATTTGCTGAATAAATGCAAAGAATGTCTATTATTCCTCTCAAGGGAGTTGTTAATATGCACAATTTTCTTCTGACAGTTTTTTTGCAAGACTACATTTCTTTTCCAGTGATTCTGAAGAAACACATTTTTTCATCCCAAATTGAAAAAAGAATCCACTACATTTGGTTTATAAGATTACATAAAATTGCAAATAAAACTCATCTGACTGTGTTCAAAACAGAGAGAAATTACACTTCTGTTCCAGGTTTAAAGATCAATCTTCTAAAAATCACTCTGCATATTATAAACCCCACTAAAATCAATAAGGTGTGTGCATGCACTCCACTGATGTTGCTTCATTCTTAATGTTTAAAATTTAGCTAGAAACAAGCCACAACTCTACCATTTTGCTTTATTTCCCGAGCATCTGTAGCCTAGGGGACTTTGATATGTGAGGGTTCTTTATAATATATTCTTGCCAAAGCCCAAAAGAAAAAGAAATCACCCTTCTACATCTCAACTTAGATATCCTATGCTTTAAATGTGAAGTAGCAGACTTCTTCTTACATTACCCTTCCAACTTCATTAATTAGTGATGTCTCTGAGCCTATTTATAGTAATTGCATCAGCTGACAGAGTAATTGTAAACAGTATAACTGCAGGTTCTGGAGATTTTTTTTTCACTTACACAAATTATATAAGTAATTTAATAAAAGTAATTATATAAATGGTAAGTACAAGTTGAACTACCTGATTTCCTGCACCTCCACTACAAACATAAACCTCAAGATGAAGTCTAAATGCATGAGGAGAAAGTTTCAAGAATCCTGGTTAAACATCAAATCCGAGCTATGGTGTGTTCTTCCTTTCTGTTTTCCTGTTGCAATCTGCTGTTCAGCTGGCATTCCTTGGGCTGAGTATTGCCAGCGTCAGTTAATTAGGCAAAACTAAATAGAAAAGGAATCATGAAGGAAGTTCAGCTGTGAGAAGAACAATAAGTCTGAACACCAGGATTTAACAAATATACAGAAGATAGCTGTATACTTTTTTTTTTGAGACTTTGGAAAATCTAAGCAGCAGTTTCTACCTATGTGTTCCTATTTTTTATGCGTTTGTCACAGAATCTGCAAGGAATACTGTGAAATCAGTGTCTAACAACTTGTATGATCACATGTTTTTTCTTATCAAAAGTCTTATAATTTGCCTCCTTTCCCTCGGGTGCAAGTATATCTTAGAATTCAAGAAGCATTTTTTAAAATGTATGTTTATGTGTGCTTTTTGTTTACTTTCTGCATTTCTTTCAGCCTGTGTATCATAAAACAACAAGCAACTTTCACTTTTTTAGTTTCACTTTTAGACTGTAGTTACGGTAAAGTTTCAAATGCAGTTGTGGTATTTTTATAATTGAACGTCAGGTGAATTTTGGTATTTTGGCCAGAAACGTTTTTAATAATTACTGTTAACACACCTGAATCAAAATAAAAATGTATGTGTTCCTTTGATGTGGACTTCCTCACAAGTTCCTCATAAAAGGAGATAAGAAGATTCATTCAAAGTTTGGGGGAAGGAGGCAGGAGACCAGGATTTAATGCCTCTTTTGTCATGTATCATGTTATTTAGAGCCAGATATTTAGCCATATTCCCCTACCTGTGGATACAAATGATGTCCAACAATGTGCATTAACATTTTTGTTCCAGTAACCTGTTCATTATGTGAGGGCCAGGCTGGTGTCTTCCTGAGGGATACCTGCCTCAGAGGTAGCTGGATGTGTTACCACCCAGATTTGCATGTGTGCTGGGACTCCAGGAACAGCAAACACTTAGGTGTGAGTGGCAACCACCTCCCCTGCTGAAAATGGACACAGCCTGGTCCTGCGTAAGGCCAAAACAGATGGCAACAGATGTGGGCCAGCAGGAGATGCAGCTATCTCCACACCATCATACTCGTGTTTTCTTGCAGCCAGGCAAGCCAGACACAGGGTAGGAAGCTGACTGGAAACTTTTAGCAGCTGGCAACAAGATCTCTCCTAGGATATGCATCCCTGTGCTTAGAGAAAGAAGAGGCTCTCTTCTGGCTCCTACTCCAGCAGAGTAGATGGTGTAGCCCAGATCTTTAAATCCTTGCCTCTGGTTTCTGCATATATGGGTTTAGGGCCCTCTAGACCACTGTTACCCTGATTACAGCAGAGCACCTACACTGAAAACCCAGCGTGTTCTGGCGTCGAACAGAAATAAGACAGCAACAGTTACCAGTTGATTGCATTATATCTTTTTCTGTATTCATTTTGAAAGTATAGTTGACCTTAGGTCAGGCAGCAATAAGAACTCAAGGTGAAACTGAATCAATTGAAATTTTATAGAACTTGATGAAATTAAGATCTTGAATGAGGGAGCAAAGGTAAACCTTACACTCTTCAGCAGAGGCTCTTTTTTGTGGTAAACGCTCTTTGTTTGTATATGGCTTGGAAGGATAGTAATGCCTGAGGCCTTCCAACTGCAAAAATAGCTTACTATAGGAACTGAACATATGTTGTACAAAAGCTGTTTTTTCATTTCTTCCGAAACAGCACGGCACTGTAGGTGCAAAAGGAGGCTTGGGGCAAGTGGCACCAGAGCTTTGGACAGCAGCAGAACCCCACGTCCAGTTGGCTGCCCAGGCATGGTGGGCTCAGTGATGTTCCAAGTGAAACTAGCCTTTCCATGCAATGCTCTACATCATCACACAGAACAATCTAATTTCTTTTTAAAATGCAGTACTAACAATAAGAAGCATTCATTGCACATACTGCAGCTTCATCTTTTTAACCTGCAGCAGAGCACTGACATTCAAAGTGATAGAAAATTTGCGATATGGGGGGTATTGACATTGTATGTTACCAGAATACCTGGAGAAATACAGCCTTTCCAACTACTTTTATCACACATGAGACTATGTGATTTCTTGACTTTATTTTATTGCTAGCAACTACCAGTTGAAAGGCCATCATGATGTTTATTTGTTTATTTTTTCATATAAAATATGATGTGATAAAAATATTAGACAAATTTGGTTAATAACAGAGGAGAGGATAAATAAGTGTAAACATAGGCAAATAAGCTTATTTCCCTAAATGATTCCTTTAAGCATACTAATATGTCAAGGAACAGCAATATGCATTTCAAAATGATGAAGTAAACCCTGTTCACAAAAGAAGTGATTTGCTCTATGTACATGTTTACCTACAAGGGTGTGGTTACTATAATGTATGCCTGGCTGGCAAGCAGAGAGGCTTTTGTTCCGTGCTTGCTTTTAAAAGTGTCCTCTGAGGGAGGTGCACCTTTGCACGGGTTTAGCAGAGAATTCCCTCTGTTCCTCCTCTCCCATTTTTGCTCTTGTAAATGCAAAGCAACTCTGGCAGAGTTTCTTAAGGTTCTGTAGATATACCTGGCTGTACCTGAAAGCAGAGCTTAGTCTATAAACCATAGCAGTGTAGCTGAGAGTAAACACATGTACATGAATTTAGCCACTTATTTGTGCAATGCACAACATAGCAAGGCCCTACAGACACCAACTGCTTACATTTAGCCTTTTTTCACTGTCATGCAGCTGGAAAGGCCTGGTTCTCCATTACAGCAGTCTTTCTTCCCTCTTGTTCTATTGACTTGGTAAATTGGAAGGAAATACAAGGTGATTTGCTCCAGCTTAAATAAAAGCATGGGCAGACTCTTGTCAACTCCATTGTCTCTAAAATTCATTAATTTCTCCTATTACTGGAAGATACATAAAGGAGATTTGTCTCCTGTGGTTTTAACTCACTGGTTGCAGTGATTTCTAACATCTTTTCTTTTAGATGTTAACCTATTATTAATCTCATTTCTTAGATTTGTGATGGACACATTTCTCACACAAAGCCCTATTTCCCATGTAGTCTCTTACTATCTTATGAAAATGTTTTGTATTTTATATGCTTATAACCTTGCCCCTTTCAGACCTTCTCCCATCATTTAACTGACTGAACACTGTGATGTGGAATCAATCTCTCCTTTTTCCATTCTCCTAAACATTTACTCTATTGCTGTGGCAGACTACCGTAGGCTAGCTACTAAAGCTTTTAATTTTCACCATATCTGCTTTACATCCTCAGGCCCCATGTCACTCCTTTCTGTATTAGTCAGTAGGAGGTGCCAAAATATTGGCAAGAAAAGTAATTTTTTCAGGCCAAGGCAGAATTAATCACCTCCATTTCTGTATCTTGCAACCCTTGTTACTCACTGCTGTTTAAGAGGTAGTCAAATTATGTTTGCAGTAAAGCTGTGTATACAAATACAGCAGTGCCCATTCCTCTCTTCCTTGTGCCCATACGGATGGCCATTCCTTGTGCTGCCATTTAATTCCATCCAGTTACTTCTATATCACTCTATCACACTCTTATATCACACTAAGCAAGACCAAGAGGATGGATAGGTGATTGCTATCACTTAAATAACTCTGAAGCAATCACTATGTTATTACTAAGTATTTGTGTCCAAGTTTGGGTATGAACTTCGAAAATGAGTTCACCCAATCTTTTTTTAGCAATAATTCTTCAAACTGGATGTTTCCATGCACTGTGTTTTCAGTGCTGGAAATAACTTCTCCAACCTGCAAAAATATTTCCCAAGGTATCTTGTAAACATCAATTGACAACATCAGGCAACTTGTGGTTTAAGAGCTCAACCAGATAGGAAAAGGATAGTCAAAAATATTGAAAAAGCTTGTGCTCAGCTTCTTGAAGAGAGGGCACCTCAGCAGTGCTGGGTGCTTAGTTTTGTTTAGGGATTCAAGCTTTTATAGGGTTTACATGGCAAAATTAACTGGAAAATTATTCTCAGTGGCTAATTATAAAATGGAGGTCGTTTAGTGGAAAGTGATTAGAACACCAGGTCTGTGGCCAGAGTGACTTGCTGGCAGTGCTTGGCTTTGAGTCCTCTGCTGTGCAGTAACTACAAAGATAAATTGTGAAAATGAAATCAGCTTTGAAAGACAGGTGTCAAAGTGGAATTTTCTGTGCTTTCCTTTACTTCTCCCTTTAGTGAAGCCTGGTGAGTTATATAGAAAATGATACTTGGAAGACTCTTTCATACATTTCTTATTTAGGTAACTTGTTCTTTTTCTGTGCACTCTCTCACACGTGTAAAAGAAGCCATTAACTTTTGCATTCACCTTTCCAGTGCTTTCATTACGTTCATTACTAATGACTGCACTTTCTGGACATGATGGTGTTTGTATCCCTGTTCTTTAATGTTTTATTACTTCTGTTTTGTGCTTCCCATATGTTTCCGGGGAGAATTCCCTTCTTTCTTTTACTTGTCTTGTTTCTGCTTGCTCTCTCTGTGTATGCCAATTAATAATGAAGGCTATGGCTGTGCTTCCCCTCCCTATGGCACAATGTGGTTTTCTCTAGCTCTCACTTTTTGTGAAAAGTAGGCCATCTACTGTTGCTTTCTAGTATGGATTACAGATCTCCCAGCAAATGGCCATGCCATGCATATAACTCCAAACTGGACTTCACATGTCCCTATTCTCCTGTTTATTGGCACTTCTTATTTTGCAGGCAATTTTGATGCAATAGTTTCAATAGCAAACTGAAATCTTATTTCTTTTTCATTTTTTTTAATAGTAACCAATATAATTGGTTTGTGTTCATCTGCCATAAGCCAAGTTTTTTATTTTGTAATCTAAATAATAGTCAGTGTCCTGGTTTGCTAATCTAAAACTTTTCCTCAAATGAGCATTTTTCATAGTTATACATCAAGCACCTTTCCCATTTCTCATCCCCACTAAAGTTAGAGGGCAAGAGACGACCACCTATTGATTTAGGCAGCTATTAGTGACAGTTTTTGTCAGTTTAGCACATCTTTGTTGTGGGGTTTTTTTGTTCGAGTTTGGGGTTTTTTCCTATTCTCTTTTTTTTTTTTTTTTCTTCTTCTTTTTTTTTTTCTGTGTGGTTTTGAACAGAAAAGTGACTTTAAAAATTGACTCTTGGTAGTACACATTCTCCATATGTCTTCTGAGTCATATCTGGATAGTACACTGATGAAAACAAGCTCCAGTGTTGTCAGCACTGTAAAACACAAAGAGCCTTGGAAGGGGAGCTGGCCCATCATATGCCTATTATACCACCAGGTCTGCACTTGGGTTCTGATTCCTCAGCTACTTTTGTAGATGCTGCTCTTTAAACTCTTTAGACTAACAGAGAGGCAGTCCTCCAAGGGGTGCAATTGCTGTGCAAAAGAAAAGGAAAAATAAAGTAGGTAAAGGCACCTTTAGTAGCTCTGAGGATGATAAAATTAGGTAGATCCTTATTGTTTTGTGGGTAGAAATGTAAGGCAGGTGGAGACAACTCACTTATCTTAAACAAGACAAATAGGGAAGCAGAAATTGCTGAGGGGTTCACATGAATAAATAAAGGATCTGTCCTTACTGATCTATCACTCGTCAGATGTTGTTTTAATTTGATGAGGAGGCCAATAACTGCCTATGGCCCTGCTCTCTGCTCAAATACAACTGGAGAGCAGGACTAGGGTGAGGCACTAGAACTCAACAATGGCAGCACACCAGCCAAGTGCCACTATGGAGCTGTGACAAATGACATTTCGATAGACACATAGGAACTATCTGATTACACTGGAAGGGACATTAAAATTAACCTCAGACACCCTAATCTCAGTGTGGTAAGCTAACACACAGGCACAAATTCTCTCTTCTCAGGAGCCAGTGCCTTCTAGAGGTGGAGAATGAAGTGGAAGGCATTTACTCTGTGTTAGAAGAAATCTAAGTCTAGAGGAGTTTGGGCAGAACTGAGATATATTTTTAATGTTTCCAGTATAAATGATTAATTATTTAATGATAGTGCCTAAATGGTCCATCTCTAGTTTTCAGACTTAGTCAAATGAATGTCATTAGCTGATCACAGGGGCTGCTTCTTCAGACTGCTTTAAACAGAAGCATAAATCCCATAGCAGTTCATGCTGTTCAAATTAAACACACTTGACTGAAGCAAATATGTATCAAACCTATTTTTACACTATCAGAGGTTGCTTTGATGTCAAATCATGTGATTTTTTTAAACTTCAGACTCTTTGCAAGAAATACAGGCAATGTTGCTGTTTCTGTTAAACATACAGTTTCAGGTACTCCTGATAATAACAGACTTCAGCATTTTTTGTAGAAAAGTACTCACATGATTTTGCTGAAACAAATTGGTTTTGCTCCTCACCTAAATTCTCATCGAAATGTTTCAGAAGCAGCTGGACATTGTCCACATGGTCTGTACAGCCTCTATCTTCTGTAAATAGTAGGTAGATATGTAGAACTTCTTCTAGTGTCAGTCACTGAGGTGGCAAGTGCTTCTCTGTGAAGTCTGTTTCATTTAGCTGACATAACAGGAGCTGATCTGTACGTAACTGTGCCAAGGAAGGATCATCTTGTCTGCACATTTCTTCCAGTCTCTGCCTTTGCTTCAGGATATTGAGGGCTGGTGATAATGCAGTAGAAATTATATGTTGCCAAAAAAGCTTTGAAACCTTGCCTATAAACCCTGGCTTTTTATTTTTCTTTTTTTTTTTTCCTTTTTTTTTCTTTTTTTTTTTCCCAGTAATATTTCCTCTGGAATTCCCCAGTAAGAAAACATACTCTTAAGCTTCCTAGTGACATTTTAGTTGTACTTGACAATCATACAGTTCATAAATGTTTTCACTAGTATTTTAGCCCAGCTGGCTGTTTCTCTCCCTCTAGCGCACAGAGATTGATAGCCACCCTTCTAGTCTCCCTCAGACAAAGCTGGTATTATCAGAAAATCACTTTTTTTTTTTTTACTGCCTTCCTAAAGTGTCAGAATTCAGAGATTCTCATGATTTTTTTTTACATGCTACAGGCCACTCTAGAAATAGTGAGTTTTTCAGCAGTTTCTAAAGGCCTCAGGGCCATCCTGTCTTCTATTTTAAGCTTCCTCTCCAGGTTTTAGGGATTACCCTCTACCTAGGAAAAATATACTTTTTTTTTCTCTTGTAGTTAGCAATTCACTACTGTTTGAAAAGGCAGCCATGGCTGTTTACTCTACGCTGTAAGGTACTGGTCAGGCAAATGTGGTACTGTTGGCTTTGACTTTCCCAAAGATCAATGGCCTGTAGAGTTCCATGACCCTCTGGTGTCTCTGTTTTCTTCCACATCATAAATATATTAAGATTTTTGTTTCTCTAGCTGGGTGACAGGTTGGGATATTCATTGTTATCAAATCTTTCCATGAGAAAAGCTTTGGAGTAATTTACCCCAATACTGTATTAACAGAAATATGTATAAGGGAACAGGTCATAAAAGCTTCATATGATTTCACATAAGAGAAGAAAGAAAGAAAGAAAGAAAGAAAGAAAGAAAGAAAGAAAGAAAGAAAGAAAGAAAGAAAGAAAAAGAAAGAAAGAAAGAAAGAAAGAAAGAAAGAAAGAAAGAAAGAAAGAAAGAAAGAAAGAAAGAAAGAAAAGAAAGAAAGAAAGAAAGAGAAAGAAAGAAAGAAAGAAAGAAAGAAAGAAAGAAAGAAAGAAAGAAAGAAAGAAAGAAAGAAAGAAAGAAAGAAAGAAAAAGAAAGAAAGAAAGAAAGAAAGAAAAAGAAAGAAAGAAAGAAAGAAAGAAAGAAAGAAAGAAAGAAAGAAAGAAAAAGAAGGAAGGAAGGGAGGAAGCGAGGAAAGAGCTAGAAAGAAAGAAAAGAAAGAAAAGGAAAATGAAAGAGAAAGTGAAAGAAAGAGGACCATTTTACTTTTACATGGAAAAGACCAATACCATTCTTTTTGTTACAAGAAACATTTTCAGGTAATTTGGTACAGTCCATAATTTTTTAAATGGGTGTTGGAAAGGCCCTGTCATTCTGTATTCCTTTCCCTTCTGACACAGATGAGCTGACTGCACAAAACGACCTCAGGGTTACTGTAGTCAGCAGTGAAACTCACAAAAGATTCATTTGTAGAGTAAGCATCTTCCTCTGGTCTCATATCACAAAATAGCATGAAGCCCCCCAGCTGCTGCCCTTTGCATGATGAAAATGCTCTCCACTTGCAGTGATCTTCTCCATGTTGAGAAATGAGATGTGATCACTGCACCACTGCCCCATCACTCTCCAGTTTTTCCTCCTTCTTGACACTTTCAAGAGATCCACCTTCTTCAGATGTCCCCTTTACTTCTCTGTCAGCTGCATTGGTATGACACTACAGCTTAACAGACTGCAAACCTCTGTCTGTCCTGTGCATGGGGTCTCAACCAACAGCCCCAGTGTGTTGTCTCCTCTGCAAGCTGCCCTTTCCCTTCCACTTTTCCTGCTGAGCTGCTGAGGGCAACACTGACTTGTGTTATTTAACATGGACTGGTGATGAATATGTATACTGGCTCTGTCAGTATAAATACCAAGCCTGTTTTAAAGCTCCTCAGGCTACCATGAAGTAGGAAACCTGCTTTCCAGGGATCATCACACTCAGTGACACAAGTAATAGAGCCTGAGAAGGATGGCTCTGCATGCTCCTCCTGGGTGCCTTTTGTCCAGCACACACTGAAAAATGACCCTTCCTCTGTCATTTCCTACATTTTGCATTTCTAGCACATCTGTGACCAAGATCATTCTTTGAATACTACCTATTGTTTTGATCACATGCACTTGCTACACTTTTCTGTGTCCTTTTAGTAACTGCAAATACTTTTGTAGCGTCTGTCTCAAATTCTTTGTTAAATGGACAACTTTCTATTCCTTAGGATCATCTCAGAGGTATTCCTTGAGTGCTAGTGGCATGTGACTAGAAAGCCATCCACTAATCCTTTTCAGAAATAACAATTATTACTCGGTTAGTCAAAAATTTAATTACTTTCACAGAGTTACATCTTAGCAAGAACTTTGTACTATCCATTTGGCTGTATTACCATCTCATAAAGTTTTGTTTGGACTTTAACCTATAGCTAAGTTTCTTGGTTCTTTCAAGGCTTTCATATTTTCTTTTCTTTCTTTTTTTTCCCCTCCCTCCTTGATTAGGAAAGCTATGATTGACAAACCAATATTCTCTTTGTACACTTTTGCAAACTGATGGATCTCTCCCTCACATCTAACTCAGTATAAAACTTTGTAGCTGCCTGTAAGTGCTCCTATTTTGGCTATTCTATAACTTCATCAGCATTTTAGTGCTTCAGAGTACTAAGGCTAGACTTAGATTTTCATCTTTACCAAAGTTAAAGTTGTTTGTCTTGAATTACACTGGAAAATTAGTGAAAACAGAGTGAAATGTGGCATAAAGCATATTCTTTTTGTTCATCCTGACTCATATTAATTTAGCTCTAACCATCTGTTTGGGATAAAATTTATATAAATGACATATTTCAATTATTTTTACTTCATCAGTCTAACTGAAAATGTTATTTTTAAACTATATCATTTTTCATACAGACAAACCTCACTGGTGATACACAAATGGCACTAATTACTTTCCTTTAAATTTCCTAGCTACATAGACTTCTTGATCTACTGAGTTAGTAAAACCTACAACCTGATGCTCTTCGAGAAGTAACTAAATAATTATTAGAGATAATACATGGCTGACCTCAGTGTTTATTGATTAGCTGCTTCCTTCCTGTATTGAGGTTTGGACATACAAACAAGAGTTTTTGGCAAGCTCTCTTAGACTGGCAAAGATGGAAGGTGGGGGTAAGAAATCAGTGAGAGGAAGTAAAAGTGTAGTCTAAGGAACAGGTTGTTGGATATTAATGGAAAAAGATGTCTACAAACGTAAGTGTATACATCAATTTAGAGAGAATTCAGACTTACTCAGATGCAACCCTGAATTTAGTTCTTGAACAGGGTCTTTCCATGTCATATTCCTGCTCCTGTTCATAGCAGAGTCAAAAGGGTTTTTCAATCCATCTAAATGAGAAAAGGACAAAGCCCAGAACACAACACAACCTGTGAAGGTCAGTCCCAGAAGTAATGACTGCAACAGCAGTGGCCAGCAGAAATTCACACAGGTACAATTTCCTCAGGTGCTCAAGTGTAATCTTGGAACTGCTGAGCTCACTTGCCAGAGCTTAAGAGAAAAGGATTGCACAGTGCAATTGATGTGCTGCATGATCCAAAGCATATCATCTATCTTCAGGTCCAGCTTCAGGACTCACAAAAGGGTTAAAAACACCTCCATTCTTTAGAGGACATTCCAAAAGTTAATCCATTAAAGTTCATGACAGGCACTGAAATTATTGTGATGTAAATCAAATGGAAAATTACTGAAGCAAAAGAACTCTTAGAGATCTCTTTAAAAACACTAAAAACTCTTTTAAAACAGTTTTTTTCTGCTCAATTTTTTTCTTTTTTTTTTTTTTCTTTTTCTTCCCCCCCCACACAGTGGAAGTCAACAGAGACATTAATTTTTCTGATATCTACAGATTTCTATTACAGAGTATTTAGGCAATTTTCTAAAAGGAAAGTAGTATTTCTGCCTTTTTTTTAAATCTTCCACATCTCTGGCTGAGAAAGTTCAGCCCTGGTTCTTCTGTCAGATACTAGGGTCTGTTTCATTCTGGAACACAATGCAACAGGAAGGGTAATGGTACCACTGTCACCCATACAAGGGAGACTTGATTAAATATGGTGGGACTTCTTCTTTCATCTAGATCATTCCAAACTATTTTTTTCCTTTCAACCTTAATCACCACAAATGCCTAAACTATTTGTGAGAAAAACTTCCTTGTTGATTTTAATATTCTTATCTTTCTGTTGAGGCTTGAGAGATTTCAAAACACGGGGCAGACCTCTAACAAGGGCACATCTGATACGTAAAAGCAGAAAAGAAAACAAAGCAAACAAAAATTTGCATGAAAATAATGTTCTTTTGAAACAGCAGAGACAAACATGGCATGCCATAGTTGGTTCCTACTCTTACAAAACATCAGTGCTCAGAGCCTCCGTTACAAATGATAATGGCAATGGTGATGTGGGTCCTTATCTGGGACCTGCTGAAGTCAGTTAAAGGCTTTCCATTGATTGCAGGGAATATTAGATCAGGCCCTTTCAGGACGTATTTTGGTCAACTCTTGTCCAACCGTTATTTCACATTGGAGAAATGGGGTTTATCTCCCTTCTGCACTCTGGGCTTCTATCAGCAGAGTGACATCCAAGTGAGGGATCCAAGCACCAGAAAGGTCCAGGCTGTCCTGGTGGGGAAGTACAGAGGGTGTGGTGTAAAGAGTCTCAACACAATGACACATGAGAGAGAAAGGGAGAGTGAAACAAAATAAATCATAGAGCAAGACTGGAAAGATGTAGAAAAGTATAAAAGCAGGTTTTTTTCTTCAGTTTTTCTACCAAAAATAGTCCAGTCATGTTAAGACCTGAACAGGTGGGAAAGTACAGCTTTGCAGCTTTAAAACTGTACATTGTTTTTCATCTGTAACACAAAAGAGAGTTTGAAAAAAGTGAAAAACGTTCCAGCAGGTTTTGGAGCAGGAAGGAAATCATGCCAAATTATTGCTGATGTTCAGTCTCTACAGGTGTGCTTTCTTCTTCACCTTGATGGGAAATCCCCTCATTTAATCTCACACAATGTAGCAGAATGACTGTAAGCAACTTCCTACCTGGTGTCCTTTTCTTGTGCTTTTCAAACCAGCGAGGCAAGAGGAATTAAGACCCTGCAGGTTATGGCATATGGATGAAATCGAGTCAGCTTGCACAGCATCTCTGGCAGTGGGGCTCTGGAGGGATGCTGGCAGCCCTGTGCAAGGAAACATTTAGCAGAGCAGGGGCCAGCTTGAACTCTTTGCTATGGTTTGGTCTTCCTCTGAGTACTTGCTCCCATACTTTCCAATAAAATTTGCTTTCCTCTTACAGGGTGTTGCATTTCAGTAGGGAAGTATTGACTGTAGGTGTGATGAGGATTTGTTTTATATTATTTCAAAATAAAGATGATTCATGGGGAAAAAGGCCTTTGAAACCATATCCTATCATCATATCCTGTCACCATTATGCAAACAGAACTACATACCGCTGTTGCACATTTTATTGTTCAAAAAACCAAAATGACAAAAACTAAAAGGAAAGGACAAGCATGACCCAAATGCATAATTTCCCTAAGATCATCAGATTATTTTAAAATATTGAAAAATTATCAGAAATAATACAAATATTTCACAAGATTTCATTTTTCAAAAAATGGTTTGAATCTTATGACCATTATCAACTTCCATATGTTATTTTATTTTTCTTGTGCTATTTAATTTTTATTTGTATTTTAAGTTTTTTAAAACTTCTACATTAATGCTACTATGATGTCTGTATTCTGTTAAACATTAGAGAGAAAAACAACACTTTCTGCTTCTGAGGTGACGTCATGTAGCAGAACCATTTCGATGTATAGTCTTTTGATACAGTTGCTTTGATGTTTTTACAGAAACCTTTTGGATTTTTTTAATAGCTCATATTGCAATATTTTGACACTTTGCCCCATATTTGGACATGCAGTTTCTTCTTATCTGGCTCTAAGCTGATCATCAGCACCATTCTTTTCTCAGCTTTCATGGAGTGCATATGAAATCAGATATTCTTGTCCATGCCCATTCCCACTCTGATTGTAGAGCCATAAAACCAACACTAGTCCTCTTCCCTGTGCACTCACCCAACCACCTGGGACTGGAGATGAGACATTTTTCCCTTCCTGGAGCACAGACTCTAGGACTCTGATAAACCTAGAGAGATGGAAAAAACTAGGGCCACATCTATTCCACATCTTTTTAGGAAGGTACTGTCTTTTATTTTTTTCTTTTTTTTTTTCTTTTTTTTTTTGTAAAAAGGACAGAATGGGAGATGAATACATCTCATAATAATTTTGCAAATCTACCACAAGAAAATGTGTATGTTGGAATATTTGATAGCAATTCATGTATACATTGCTACTTCTGTATGTGCAATGAAAACATAAAGAATGTAATTTAGAAAAGGTGAATTGTTGAAGAGATTATTATAAATAGAGATAAATATTCCATTAATTTTATTTTAATCATTATTGGATTTCACTGTTTTTTGCTCTCAATAAAGTGTTATAAATTAAATATTTGACTAGAGCAAATTAAGCAACAAGTTAGAACAAGCCTTGAGGAAAAAAAAGTTGATTCATTACTTTTGATCAGTTTCCATATCTTTAGATTTTTTGTGTGATGAGAGATATAATTAAACAATTTTCAACAAAGGCCTGATTCAAAACTTATGAAAGGTAGTAGGTACCATCACAATTTCATTAAAATTAATTGGCAAGTCTCCTTCATTAGAAGGGGCAAGATTTTGAACATGGTAACTTGCCTGTGTTTTAAAAATTCAAGCTTTATATTTTGAGATTGAAATTCCTGTTTGTACAAGAACAGCCTGTAAAAAGTAATGCATGGAAATAGGGTGGAAATCTTGAAGTGCCTGTTCAATTAAACAAGGAAAAAATAATGTAAATTGCTGATTTTTATAATACTTTGGCAAGAAATTGCAAAAATCATCAATCATTTCAGTTTTCACATTCTGTATGTTGATATACTAAACTGATGTACAGATTAAATATTAGAAAAATAATTTTTCACTGAAAGAGTGGTCAGGCACTGGAATAGATTACCCAGGGAGGTGATGGAGTCACTATCTCTGCAGGTGTTCAAGAGGTGTCTGGATGTGGCACTTGGGAATATGGTTCAGGGATGATTATGATGGTGCTGGGTTGATGGTTGAACTAGAGGATCTTGAATGTTCTTAAGCATTCTGTGATTCTGTAAACTGGCAGGGCATTCTGTGTCACTCTGCTTCTCTATGTCTTAGACTTGCATTCTAATACTAAAGCTAAAGTCTTCTGATGTTTTGGAACTCTGAGCTGAGTTCCCAAGCCTTTTCATGTAAATAAGAAAATGTTTACATTCCTTTGCAATGAGAGAACTTCTGAGTGATTGGAATGATCACCAATCCGAGTGATGGGATGATCTGCTTTTGGCCAATACTTGGCCACTTATGTATAGTGTATATAAATGGAGTCAGAAAATTTGAATAAAGAGAATTCTTGCATGCTGACCCTGGACCTGTCCTGCCTCATCCTTTCCAAACTTCATGAATGCTGCACAAAGAGTGTAACAATTCTGTACTTACACTATTGCAGCTTTTTCTATCATTTCATTAGCCAAAACCTCAAGGCCTCAAATAAATCTTGTCACATACTGAAAACAGAGTATATTTCAGAATATAACAGAGTATTTCAGTTTGAAAAAAGAATCAAATATTTAACTTGTCCTGCAGATTTGTGATGAAACAAAGTGTTGGTATCTCAAAGCTGCTCAGGCAGTGACACTGAGTTGCACACTGGTGGTGGCTTTCTGCAGCCACGTGCATGGCTTGCCACTCCTTTGGCTTGAAGTCAGTGGAAATTTTGCCATTGAGTAAAATAGGATGACAGCTGAGAGTTTTATTTTCTTTTGAATAAATATCTTTCTCAGCATTTCTCTTCATTTCACCACCACCTTTTTCCTCTTGCATCCCCACAACTCTCTTATTTTATATGGCTGCAGCCATTTCATCTCTCACAGACCACCGTGGGCTCAGTCCAGCTGGTTATGTGCCACATGGACATTTTGTGATCAAAGTGTCTCCATTTCAGGGAGAGCTGTCTAATTGCAATGCCTCTCACAGCCTCATCTCTCAGAGATCAATCTGTGTTCCACTGATGTGCTGTCAAGCAGATTCTGCCCAGCCGGGAGGAAGGAGAAAAGAGGAAGGACGTCGGTGCGGTTATGGTGTTAGCCAGAGCCTCTGGGGATGAAGGTGTGTTTCCCTGCCCTGCCACAAACGGCTGTCGTGGCTTCAGGCAAATGACTCGAAGTAGTAGACAGGTCCCTAAAGTGCTGCTTGGGCAGCAGAATAATGCTTTGTAAGGCACAGTCCTGAAAACACTGATGGTCATGGCCTCAGCTCCTGCATCCCTGCCTGTGTGAGAAATGCCCCAGCGAGGACACGACTGAGCAGTTCAGGGCCTGGCTCATGCCTGAGCTTGCTTGGCCAAAGAGCTTTGGTGCTTCTCCACCTGCTCCTCCCACTGGGACAGGGCCTGGCTGGTGGGTGCCCCTGCTCCCATCCCATCCAGCTGTGCCCCAGGTGAGGGCACAGGCAGGACTTTCACTGCACCTCACAATCCACCTTCCAAGACAGTGCCCTGCTTTTCCTGCCCCACGTGCCTGGGGAATGCAGAGGCTGGGTTGGGTGTTCTCTCAGGTGGAGGCAAGCTGGGAGGAGATTTCAGCACCTGGTGCCAGACTCCAGCTGCTCACAAACTGAAACCTGAGGTGACATCCAGCAGGTGGACATTGGGTCATCAACATCAACACGCTTTGTAGAGCATCCATGACTGCTGGGCTGTCCTGCTTGCTCACGTAGATGCAAGAGTGGGGATTAAGAGCAGAGGTGCTCCATGGCATCCTTTTTATACCTTACCTCCCAGGACTCTGCAGCACAGATCCCCACCCAGAAGGGAGGATTTCACACTCACTTTAAGTTGGGTATTATCTTGCTTGAATAAAAATTTCATTTTACAAATACAGAAATAATTTCTCTCTTGGAACAAAAAATATTAGGCCAAATCCTGTGCTTACTTAAATATATATATAATAACTTAGATCCTGGGAATTTTCTTCCTCTATCTTTGTAGAAGAGTCAGAGAACCTCTTAAACTGCCCCAATTTCCTTTACTAAAAGGCAGACAAATACTGTCCACTATTATTTTAACAAAGTGTATTGGGAAGGATGGGAGTTCAACAACCTGTTTTCAGTCTTACAGACTTTTACATTTCTCTATTTTTTCTTAAGGGAACTCTTCCCCATACCTACTTTCTCACAGGTGTGAGAAACTGATGTACATTTGACCTCCTTTCTCCCCTCTGTTTGCACTCCACCACTGTCAGGTGATTAGTCTAACTTCTCCAAAATTGTCTTTCTGTCTATATTGTTAAAATATTTTATTTTCATATCCTGACTCTCCTGGTGGTAACTTGGAAAAAAAATTTAAATACAGATCTTCTTTCATTAAGTAAAGGGATGCATTGCAAGCCATGTTAATTAACCTTTGGCAAAATCTTAAGGAAGACGAGACAACTGAAGGTTTTAAGCCCCATTAGCCAGTCAGGAGGAGTGAACGATTTTACAAGAGCTGGAAACATGCACAGAAAAAAGCTAAAATATTTTGAGTTTTAAAATTCTGTGCAATCAGTCTTCAAAGGAGATGAAAACTGAAGTAGAAGTCTAGAATACTTCAATGGCTGGTATCCAAGGGACAATGATTTTTCAGAAAGTTTGAGAAAGTTAAAAAAGCTAGGTACAGTTTCAACATACTAGTCAAAATAACTATGGTACATTCCTTGGGCATTCCTTGACTAGATGAGAAAGATTAAAGATTGGGGTTTTTCCTTGGTTTCAGGATTGTAGCACAGATTATGAATGAAATGAATAAAAATCAACTCTCACTTTGTTTCTCCCTTCTTCATTTTAGAGAAGACAAAGTCTCTGTATGTAGGACATACCAGGTGCATACAAAAGCACCATACAGTTTCAGTATGAAAACTATCACCTCTGTGCCTCAGAATCCTGTAACATATGCATCATCCTACTTAATCTGGGGTATGTTATGATTGCCACTTTCAGGAGCATGAGAGCACAAGAGTAATACAAGCTGACTGTGTCCTTCAGTCAGCTTTGGATTGGGCCCTTGGTTGTCCTTTCTGAATTGAGCACTGGATCACTCAAAATCCCTGTACAAACCACTTGGGGAAATAATTTCTAAAAAGTCCCCCACATTTTGAGTTCTTCTTTTTTTTAAGATAGCCCAAATTAGACACCTGCTGGTAAGTCTTTAAAGCCAGACAACCATAAACAGAGGCATGCAAAGTCAGTGAATACTTTCGAGCCCTTTCAGCCTTACCTCTGTATGGCTGAATAATTTCTGGTGTGATTTGGGAGGCTCAGATGAGTTATATCCGGGCTAAATTGTGAAGGTTATGTTTATATGTATAAAATTTGCTGATTTTGTTTGTTGGGATTTTTTGGAGGAGTTGGTTTTTGTGTTTGTTTGGGGTTTTTTCCCCCCCAAAAAACTGATCAAGATCTTCATACTGCAAAGATTAGAGGTAAGTCCTCAGTCTGCTTGCATACCTGTCTATGCAATATGGCCTGCTTGATGAGATGCATCTCTTGACCAAAGATGAAAACAATGTATATCTAGATTCCATAACCTGAGGCACTTAAGACTGAGCTGAACCTCTCACTCCAGTGTTACTGCCAACAAGGGGACATGATTTGCAACTTAGTTCAAAAATGCAAAGGAAGGTAGTATGAGGAGAAAGCACATATGGTAGTGGCCTTTTTACTGCTAAACTTATATCTGTCACAAGGAATTAAAAGGATAATCAATAAACAAAACATTGAAAACTGAGAAATCCACAAGAAAAAAAAGAATATGACTCATGAAAGGTATGCTCTTACTTTCCCTTATTGGTAAAAATGAATCACAACTGTGTGTGAGAGTTAAGTGAAAAAAAGATCAACTGTAAATACTGCTTTCTTTTTCCTACCTTTTATCCTTTTCTTGTACCTATGAAAAAGGTTGCTATGAAAAAGAAATTACATTTTCTGAAGCAATATTCACAGAGGCAGAGTCTTCACAACACTCAGCCAACTAACCTGGAAGTTAACCTAAGTTCACTTGTTTTGTTCAGTTGCTCAAGCTTTTGGTCAAAGAGAATGAGACCGGTTTTTAAGGTTCAGCTCATCTGCCCTTGTACTTAAAGCCAACATTTTTGCTTTTTTTGGGAAACTCCTTTACTCAGCTGAGATTGAGAGGTGGTGTTTTGTCTGAGCAGGCTTTTGAATCTTTGGTTCTGAAACCTTGTGCTTGCAATTTTGGTTTGCTATATTTGATCAAACCTTCTTGTGTCTTGGTGCCTTTGGATAAGCCTGGCCTTTTTCTGGGCAGTCTGTGATAGAAAATTAAGAGAAGAATTAAGGGCCATTTGACTACGAAGTTAACAAAAAGTATAGGTATGATTCAGTAGCTAAAAGAAATCCTGCCCCTAAATTTGACCTTAGTGGTTATTGGCCTTTGAGATAAAATACTGAGTATGTGATGTATACCGATGTTCAGCAAAAAAAAAAAAAAAAAAAAGTAAACCCAATTCTATTGAATAATTGAGGGGTTTTATGATGAAAAATGCCATATAAACCAGAAATGTATATATATATTTATATATATATATAAAATTCCTATAAACTCCCATAATACTCCTAGTTAAAATATTCACACAACATATGTTAACATATGAACAGATAGGGCCAGATCCATGATCTCTTATAAACCAGAGAAACTTACTTGTCCCAGCTAGCACTGCATTCAGTTTTCCCTCACTGAGGATCAGTGCTACTCTAAAGTAATGATGGACGTGTGGAGCTACTCCTGGAAGACTACTGCCACTGAAGTATAAACAAGGGCAGTTGTCAAATTATCGTTCAACATGATCTTTAAATACTTCAGTCATTTTTCTAGGGAAGCGAGTAAAGTCTTGCAGAATGTGTCCAAAAGGCTTTTATCACCCATCTGCTTACCACTACCACTTATATTATCTGAAGTGGTCTTTGAGTCAAATCCATAGATCCATTTATCAACTTCACAATGCCATATGCCTCTTCAAAACTACCTGGCACAAGCAATATCCTTCTACCTCTGATTTAACAGGAGAACCAGAATGGATCTCAGTTTTGCCAAGAGGATTGAGAAGCAGAATAAATCTAAAATGCAATATAACTGTGACTAGAATGCTTTTGGGGGCCCATAGTATTAGCACAGGTGGTGAAGGCATCATCAGAAATATCCCCAGCTCAGAATAAACCAGTATTTCCCTTTTTTCCCTAGCCATGTGATATGTCATCTCTCTGCTGTACTGGGCAATTTCTACTGTACTGTGCTAGTCACTATGGAAACATTAAATAAAACTGGATTCAGTACACCCAAGGCAGAATCACATCCACTTGAGATACTGTTTTTGTTTGGTGGCAAGTCACTGATAAGCAGATGTGAAACCAATTCAGCCAACCTTATCTACCTGATGGTGACCATATCAAAATTCTGCTTCCCTCCAGAAGACCACATGGACAATGACAAACTTTTACTGTAGTAGAAACACAGTCTTCTTCTGCTTCTTCCTTCTGTGCTCCTTATGTCTATCACCTGTGAAATAAATGAATTAGTTTGGTGTGAAGTGAACTGTTCTTGACACACTCTTGTCCATTTTTTTATCACTTTATTGTCTTAAAGACTGTTGACAGGGATTGTTTAGTAATTCATTACAGTATTTTTATAGACTGATTATTTTATGATGCTCGGCATCTTCACATCTTTCTCCCTCTGTAAAAGACTTCTGCCTTCTCTCATTTTCTAGAAATTCCCTTGTCCTCCCCAGGTTCCCACATGCAATCACTAATATTTGGGAAAGTATCTTGGTTAGTTCAAAAATCAGCTAGTTTGGCTACTTCAAACTTTTTCTCGTTTTGTCTAGGGTAAACTTCATCAACCTCTGCTGGCTAAAACATTAGTTTAAATTTGTTCTTTAACGTGCTTTTTCTGTATTCTGTCTGGTACTCTTCTGTCCTTCTTAAAATATATTTTTTCCACATGTCTGATTGCAATATATCTTTTATGTTTGTGTGTATGTGAAGCCATGCTTGCTTGCTTCCTACATTATGAAATGGACCTATACATTGTTTTCCTCCTCTTTCTAATACATTCATAGCTACTTTTTTCCTTGCATTTTATGCACCATGATAATTTAAATATATTTTCCATCTGAGTTTTTTCTGATTTTCCCCCATTTGATCATACTTGGAAATAATGCTTATAAAATAATATGTCTTTCAAGAGTCCTTGTTGTAGAAGTGGAAATCCTAATGTAAAGGCCAGGACATACAAGTTTAAGTACTTAGCTTGCAAAATAAACTTCCAAAATAATGAGAATTAAAGTGACTGGGAAACAATCACTGTTCAAAAAGAAAATGACTTTTTCCTTTCACTCAAAGCTTAAAAACAGTAGCTGCATATTATAGGACACTATGAACTAACTCAAATATATTGGATAAAATATTTATAATATCAGGAAAATATGGAAAAAGATGATTGATGTTATTAGGAGAATAATGTTAAGATTACGATGTAAAAATTCTATTTTTTTTCCTATGGAGGATTCTATTTTAGGCTTAATATATGGATGGTGTAGCTGTATCAGAAGATGTCTTGTGTTTATCGTGTAACTGACCTAAAATATTTGAAAAGTATCATATGCACTTCACAAATGAAGCTTCTGTGAGTACATATTGTCCCTTGTATGGTCATGCACCTTTCTTCTGTTTAGAAGCCTAGGCTTTTATAAAGAGTCTGTGTTTTCTTTTAAAAGCTGCTATGATATGCCTTTGAGCATGTTTCATTTGCTGTTTTGACTGGTTTGACTTTTCACTTCAACAACGTAGCTGAATTACAAGTCTTGCATTAATTTTAATTCATCCTTTTGATAACACTAATAACAAAGAAGTCAGTCTTATCAGGGGTAAGAAGCAAGAAGGATTAAGAAGCTGAAGCATGTGGGACAGAATAGAGAATTAATCAGGTCTGCCAGATGGAAAATGAAATGATGAAGAGAGAAGAGTAGCTCATGAAATAGAGAAATTCACAAACTATCAGACTTGCCTTCAGACATCCCAGCCTTTTCTGAGAGGCACTGTGAGTACAGGCACTGCAGTTCTGGTATGGATGGCACAGAGAAAGGTCCATGCTCCTGTGCTGCATGAAACTGGGAGCAAGTCCCATGTGGTTGCTATGGCGAGATCACATGGGACGAGCCTGTGCCGGGTTGGGAATGCCTCAGGATTCAGGGGTGCCGAGAGTGAAAGGAGAAGAGGTTCATGATCTAGCTCCAAGCCCTTTCCCAGCCATTCCATGGGGAAGTGGTGCTACAGATGAAGTAAAACATGCTTCACCTCCCACCTGTCACCACATCCTCCCCAGGGTCCCTCTGCCTGTTCTCTGGAGATACATGCTGACCTTCTTGCCCTTGGCCACAACGAAATTTTTTTAAGTGGTCTGGAAGAAATGGAAGAATTGGCTGAAGTAGATGGGTATCATGCAATCGAGGGCAAAGACTAGCTATGAATTTCTGGGTGCTGTTCCGGCCATATTAACTTGAAATAGAGACCAAGTTTTTAGCACATTACTATTGATAATGGAATTTTCAAAACACTGAAGGGCAGTTAGTGACTAGTTCCCAGTGAACATCAGCGAGGACTAGACACAACTCTCAGCTGCACCCCACTTCTGCATCACTTACAGGGCTGAAAGAAGGCTAAACAGGGAAGAGGTAGACTAAGGAGTGCTGCTGGGGTGAGTAGGAATAAGAAAGGGAGAACAGCAACAGCAGAACATGCCCATGTCTTTGGGTTAAAGGACTATTATATCGACAGGGATTGGCAACCAGCCACGGGAACTATGGATGCAGGAAAACACTTCTGTGGGGTTCTGTGGATAGACATAATTTTTTAAACAAAAGAGTATTTCATGTAATTGCAGTTTTCATGTTTTGAAATAATTTGTTGCTTCATTAGAGTCTTTGCCGTATGGCAGGTCAATTTGCAGATGTATAGATACATAGGTGTGTGTATCTATCTATCTATCTATCTATCTATCTATCTATCTATCTATCTATCTATCTATCTCCTTGGGAATCCAAGCAGCTTTTCTCTGACTTCTAGTGTTATGTTTAAAATAGCATGATGGCTGTTACTATAATACAGCTTTATCATGTGTACTATTTAAGTCTGCCAAAATAAATGGGGATGTAAAGGAAAAAGAGGGATGGTGGCTGACTGAGTAATGTTCAAACTGTCAAATTTCTCATGAACAAATTAGCTGATCCTAATCTAGTTGACATTGGGAAACCATCCAGGATTTTTTTTTTTCATTATTTGGGGTTTTTGATATAAGATGACTTTTTATTGGAACTGAAACAACTGCTTCCTTGGCTCTGATTACATCCTTCCTCACCACAGAGTGCTTGGTAGGGCAAGCAGACAGAAGTCTTGTTCTTATGCATCCTGCCTGTGCACCAAGACAAAGGGTTTGAGAAAAAACTCCTTGCTGAAGGCAGCATGGAGAAGAAAGCCTATGGCAGGCTGATGTAGATGTGAGAATGCTAAAACTTTGCAAGAAGGTTAAGCTAGAGCTGGGCCATTCCATCATATAAAAACAGTCCCAATTTTGTCATGATCCTTCTGAAGCGCGGCCTTTCTTTTTCCATTTACTTGGAATAATTATGTGCTCTTATTTTGTCCTTGAACATCTTGGAATCAAAACCCTGACAACAAATGCACAGAAGATAAGTTCTGATGTAAAAGACTTCTGTTGTTATGTGGGTGAGCCGTGCCAGTTTTAAATTGTCATGGGAAATCTCTGGATGTGCATATGATATGCCTAAATGTGGTGCTTGGGAGAGCTCTTCAGAAGTCTGTTCTTCAAGTTTTGTTCCTGTTCCAGTTCCAGCAGGTTGATCCACCAGCTCAGCTTTCTGGTTGAAGAATGAACAATTTGTTACTTAAATACCTTTGGGTTACAGATTAAAAGTGAGGTTTGGCTAAGTATCAGTGGATGGTTGCTGGATGCTGGGGAACTAAAAGATGACAACCAGAGGGAAAAGAAGGAATCTCATGTCTTCTGTTCAGAAACAACCACAGAGAAAAAAGAAAACCCTTAAAAGGGGAAAATTAAGAGTTACAGCAACCACATATTAGAGCTAATTGCCCGGACACTTTACGAAATTTGATTTCAGTGTGGGGGAACTTAATTTGCTCTTGGCAACAGGGTAGAATGCTTAATTCAACTTAACAAAAATACGTTTTTTGAAAGAGGAAACAAGACTGACAGAATTTTGGCATGTCAACAAAAGGCAAGAATACAAAAAGAAAAGGATTAGTGAAAAGAAGATCAAGAAAGGATCAAAAATATATTGGCTAGAGTCCAGGAAACATTTGTTACATTTTATAAGCAAAGCCATTCTTCCAAAGTGTGTAGAACAGAGGAACTAGCTGATCTTTACCTAAAGCAATATTGGCCACCCTGTGTGCTAATGAACAGATGTCCCCATAGGAATCAGAAAAGCGTTGATCTCCGTACGGTAACCGAAATGGCATAAACTGCCAGGTCTACACGCATTCTCCTAAATGGAAAATTCACTAGGGACTTGGACATTTATAAGTATGATTTATAAGTAAGCAACACTGACCATATATTAACATGATGCAGTAGAATGATTTTACATTTAGTAAAAGCTTTCTTTTTTATTACTTCTATTTCTTGCAACATAAGGATCTGAGCCACTTCATTAAATGGTCAGGCCTAATAGAAAGAGAATATTTTTTCCATGTGATGTCCAAGTGTACTGTGGCAAAACCAGTGCCATGGGACAGCAAGAAAGTCAAAATATAGATTAATTAAAAGACATCAGTCAAATCAGCACAGGATGGTTCATCAGGTGGTTTGAAATTGAGAGACCCCTCATTTGCTACTGGCCAATGCAGACATTGAATACTGAGCTAGATCAGTCTTAGGTCTCACCCTGAACATATTTTTACAGGCTACTCTTGCACTCCTAAGACCTGATTTTGTGTCTGCCATATTTTTTTTAACAAACAGCTTGGGAAAAATTTACTCTTAGCTGCTATTCCCAGGTGAGACTTGGTAACCAACTAAATAACCATTCTGTTATGAAGGCAAACAGATTAGCTCAAGACAGGCTCAGATTGGTTCAGTTAGTAGTTAGCCTCTTCAATATCGCATTAAAAGGGACTAGCAGTGCTCACAGGGTCAGCAATAATACAAGCAACAAATAACCTTGAACCTGTCTTTTTTTTTCAGGTGATTGCAATCACTGATGTGTGCCTTGAAGTAGAATAAAAATTCAGATCAGAATTACTGGAAGAATTACCTGATTGTTGGTGCTGCCCACCCAAAATTTTCATGTTACCTGTGTGTAACAAGATACAGAATGAACAGAATAAAGAAATTCTTCCTGTGGTATAAACTAGGAAAGGTATAATTTATTTTATTCAAATAATTTCTCTGCAGAGCAGATTAAATTTGAATGACTTTCCAAAACTATTCAAAGCTATTACAAAACTGTATTATGTCAATTTTCAAAACTGTTGCCTGCAAAATTTGCCTGAATACCTTGATACTGCTAGGATATATTTTTACCTTGCTTAATTCAGATCAGCTGCGGAAAAAACATTTAGGACAGAAGACTGTGGGAACTCCCAAGGGGACTAGCAATTGCAGGCCAGAATCTTACACTACTAAAGTGTGTCCACATGGACACTGCTAAATGCATCAAATTACTTTTAGCTAAACTCAAATGACCCACAACTGTCTCTTTCTGATATGGAAAAAGTTGGGTTGGTTTTTTTTTTTGTTTTCAGTTTGTATTACCTCATTTGGAAAGGGATTCATGCTTGACTGGGAAGAACCTTCTCATACCTGACAGAAAGTTCAAGCTATTTTTATCTGAGTAATGATACTGGTGAAAGCGAGCAACTCAATCCTCCTGTGTAAGTAAGGCAGGAACCACAACTCAAAGGCCATGGAAGTAACTAAGGGTCATAATCTGGTGGCATTCTGGTGGTCTGCTAGCATGGGTTCTGTTCCCTTGGTCCAGTTCCTGGGAGATGACTGTCACCACCAGAATTTTGTGTAATTTACAGTCTGAGATAGAGCAGTCAAGATCAATTCTCTGCACTAGAATTGGCCTTCCAAGACACAAGGAGAAAGTAATGTAAGCAATCTTACTCACTAGAGCCCACTGGTATGGCTGTTTAGAGGCTTAAAAAGAAGAAGAAAACTAAATCACAGGGTTTTGATATAAAAAGCTACCAAAATATTTATTTACAAGAAAAAAAAGTTTTTTAAACAACTAGAAATTGTTATGATTGTTATCAGAGTTTAAAAAATGGCAGTGAATCATCAGAAGTCACTTGGAATGACTCATACTGTGGTCAGAGCTTTCATATGTCAAACAGGTATTTTTCTCAAAGAATACCTTCTCGGGGTTTTTTTGTTTATATTCAGTTATTCAGGATATGTCTTTGTCTTTAGTCTTCTCCACGAGTCCATACTATGAACACATTCTCTTCACTCTGTCAGATTAGCTAATTGTGCAACACTATGTTCTGTACCTCTTCTGGTTCAGCTGTTGTGAGCTTTGGATAGTCAAAGACAGCTCAACTCACCTTTGGATTACAGTGTGTAGGTACACAAGAACTCTCTTGCTGATGGCTGTGAGATGTGCTGTCTGGGCTTCTGCCCAAGCACTGAGTGCAGATTCTCTGCCTCCTGCAATCTGGCCCCAAATCCAGTGCCCACTGAAGCCCAGTCATGTTTGACTTCCATGAGCTTTGGACCTGGATACTCCTTTAGAGTGTAGCAGCCATATTGTTATTTGACAATGTCCTCTATAACATCTTCAGGATGATTTTAGTTGTCTGGAGTGATGCTAAGACACTTTTAAGAAGAAGGATACAGTTGTGCTCCAGATTTCCTTCTTAGCTCCTGCCTTTACTCACCACTTGTGCAATGACAGTTCTTAGAGGTTCAACAGCAACTAGGTGGGTAGGATTTAATTTTCCTGTAATGCACTATTTAGTGTGGTACCATGCTGCTTCCTTCAGGATATACGCCTAAAACCATTTCACCCTATTTTCAATAACACCTGTTAGTTATTCGGTAGAATTTTTTATTTTGACTGTACTCAGTCTCTGGGGAATAGTCTTGCTGCTGATTTTAAAGATGACTTTCCATTTGGCTTAAGTTTTAGGATTCTTTTCTGTGTTGTATATGACATGCCTATCTTTGGAATTTTTCATTATTTTTTACTATTAGTGAAGAATTGTACTGAATAAATGCAATATTCCTTACAGACACATTTGGAAGGTGTGATTATATATAATAAAAGGACCAGAGTTTCTCTGAATACTTCCTTAGAAATTAAAACCTTTCTAAAAACCATATTTAAAAGTTGCTGTAGAAATTTTAAAAGAAATTCGTTATTAATTAATTTTAATGATGTTCATAGGATGGACTCATGGAGAAGACTAAAGTCAAAGAAATATCCTGAAAAACTGAATATAAAGATATACAAGAAGATACTCTTTGAGAAAAATACCTGTTTGACATATGAAAACTCTGACCACAGTTAATGACTTACTTTTAGAGGAATCTATTGCTCGTTTGGTGATTTCAGGAGGAATATTCTTTACCAGTACAATACAGTCTTTTACACTGGAGGCCTGAAGGTTCAATTTAAAATCAAGAAAATTAAAGTTGTTCTGCCAATAGTTGCTCCCACACTTCTCCCTCCTGGCATTTTTGGAGAAATCAAGGTTTTGCCACAGGTGGAGGAAGCATGTCTTGGAAACAGTTCCTGGGGCACCACGGTGTTTCAGCTGGGTAGAGGAGTCAGGAGCACTGGCTGATTGACAGCAGTGACCAGGCTGACTCCCACAGCCCTTGCTAATGCTAGTCTCATTTACAGTTTTGCCCTTCATTCAGCTCCCCAAAGTTTACACAGAGCAGCACTTGAAGAAGTGGCTGGACTTGAGGAAGCAGTCATTTTGAGACTCCTGGTTAGAACAAAACTGTGGAGACTTGAACAGTGTGGTCTACGGATGTGTTATCTCTGTTCTGTTGTTTGACAGGCTCTTGATGCCGTGATGACTCATAAAAAAAAAGAGCTGGCAGAGAAGCCACCATGGGCCATGTGCCCCACTGGTGATAGCAATGAAAAAACAATGTCTTGGACTAAAAGTTTGTCTCAGCCTTTGTGTCAGAAGATACCTTTTGTTATCACTCTTTCCTTTGAAACATATATTCGTACAATTAATTATTCTCAACTTTGGTCTTGTACTAATATATTAAAATACTTCTGTGACAGTTATTCTTTTTTAATTGGACTTGACATTTTTGTCAGTAGTCCAGCGAAAAGTGCATTGATAGTGGTAATCAAACTGAAATGATAATCAAATTTTCTGTGTGTCTATATTGCAAGTGCTGTAATTGTACATTGTATTTGTTTATGCAAGTAAACATTTGAATGTTTAGAACTGATGCATATACACATATTCCTTAGCTATTTTGTACACATACTTAATTGAATTTAAAGATGCATTTGGGGTATTTATTTATGCATATTCTTATTGAATAGCTTACTGCATGCTGAATATTTCTGATTGCAGAGCGGTTTTGTATTTGTAATTAATAGGTGGTTCCATAAGCAAAGCAATTGATGGCTTCCTACAGATTTGAATCTTTTGTGCCTTAGTAATTTTGACTTGTCTCAACAATAATTTTTTCATGGCTGACCTGGCAAGATTGATGTGCTCTGTGGTCAGACAGCAAGTGTAGGTTCATTGGACAACAAGGGAAAGGTTTCTTGGAACTGACTGAGTTCTTCCTTTTGCTCTTCTGTAGTGTCAATGTATGATGGCATTCCACTAGGGAGCTCAAGTCCAAGAAGCGCTTAGGAGCACAATTATGTTTGAGATACTTACCACATTTTGAAATGTCTAGAAATTGGGTAGTGAAATCAGAAAGTATGGGGCAGGAGACATGCAAATGAAGGGATAGACCTCTGGACATAATCAAATGTTCATTACCTTAAGGAATTCAAGCTAAAAAAAAGAAGAGGAAAATTTATGACATTTGACTTGCAGTATCTACTGCAATTTTTCAACAGCTCTAGGACAGAGTTTGTCCCAGATTCTGTGGTTACTGTGGAATCCATGTCCTGAAACTAAGTTCAACTGGATAAGCAATAACTAAGACAACAAAGTGTTGTATGGCTATACTGTTGCAAACAAAACCTTCCAAATAAAGAGCATTAAATCAAAGGTTTTTTCTACTTGGTCCTAGAGAAAGCCTGATGTAACAGAGTAAGGAAATCTTAAAATCACATGATGATATGGGCTATAAATACATTACTCTCACACAGTAGTTCCTCTGATCTAGCCAGAATGACCTATAATTCTCTGCTTGGATTGTTTTTACCTTGAAAAAAATTTCAAAATTTCTGGTGCTTTTGTATGTCCTTGGCCTAACTTTAGGGGTTTTTTTTCACTTTTTTTCTTGTTTCTAGTATTTAAGGTCTCTTAGCACCTGTTGACTCTCATTTCCCACAGTTTGTGTTATCATGTGATAACACCAGCTGAAGGGCTGCTTCTAAAACAACAACCACAAAGGCAGACTGTGGTTTTGAGAAAGGCACATTTTGCAGAGGGTGACATCCAACACTATCATGATGCCACCTGCATCTATATTTGAAGTAGTCTCAAAAGTAATATGAATCATGTCTGACTTTGTATAGGTGTCAGAGGTCCAGTGTAGAAATTTGAAAAGAAAATTAGCTGCTTTTATAAAGAAATTACTAGCAAGCAAAAAGAACACATTTTAAGCACTGAAGTCAATTACCTCCACTAGGATAATTTGAGGCCCTAACCACATCTTCACATACCATGACTCTTGCTCCTTAACTCTTTCCCAAATACAACAGCCCCAAACTCTGTAGCACATTCCCATCCTACCTTGTGATCCCAGTAGCAGCTGCATGCACAGAAGGTCTTTTTGCTTGGAGCTGCCCCTTATTCAAGTATGGTAAACATCTTCTTTCCTAAGACCTCATTCCCTGCCTTCAGACATACTGAGTGAAGAAGGAAGTGACACCTGCTGCCTGCCTGAGAAGAAGACTCACCACCCCCATGGAAGACTTATGATTGGGCAGCAATAGTCAAAAACTCCCTCTTTCCTCCCCAAACACCCAGACAAAACTAGGATGGTATCGGTCTTTCAATGTTCAAATACTTCAGCTAGAAGGGCCGAGTCTTTCACATCACTGCTTTCTTCTAGAAGATATAACACCTTTGGAAAGAAAGTTACTGCCAAAAAAGCCCCCAAGCCATGAGAAACACTAAAAAACCAAACCCAACCAAAAGATGCATGGATGACTATTTTAAAAATACCTTCTATTATCTCCTCACACGAATGAGAACAATGAATGGCCTCCTTTGCCCACCTGAACCTGTGAAGAAAATTCAATGCCATAAAAATTAACACTATACTTGAATTCATACTGAACAGACACCTACATAGTAGGCCTTGACATGCCCCTCCTTCACCCACCTCACTGTTCAGAAATAAGTTTGATTCTAAGACAGCTTCAGAAGACAACTGTATAGAGTTGCAACCAGAATAGTTCAGATCAGAACTATTCATTC
Organism: Brachypodius melanocephalos; assembly: GCA_013398615.1. NCBI lineage: Eukaryota > Metazoa > Chordata > Aves > Passeriformes > Pycnonotidae > Brachypodius > Brachypodius melanocephalos. Next base: position 16,732,908 of record VZSR01003807.1, read on the forward strand.
TCCTGTAAATGCTCAGGATTTTCAATTCTCAAAATGCTACTTTGTCATATTATTACAATTACAGTGATCCCGTGGATCGATTCCCCCAACTGAGAAAGTTTCCTCAGATGTTACTTTCCCTGGAATGGACAACAGCTGTCCATCTCCTCAGCAAGGACAGCCAGCCCAGCTAGCTGTTAGCGTGCTTTTAAGGATAGCTACCACACCACATATTTACTTGGGAGAATAAACAAGAAACAAAATATGTGAGAACTGGTGTGAAGGTTGAAAATGTAAGAATACACATCTTGGAGATCCTGAGGCTATGGTATATGAGCCATGTTTATTAGATACTCAGTAGTCAAGACAAATAGATTGGAGGAGTGGAGTACATGGAGAAAGAGTGTTCAACAAATGACAGAGAAGTAAACTGTTGATGAAGAAACCTAAGAGGGGCTGCGAGCTTAGATAAAGGTCACAGAGTTTTTCTTACACATGCAAATAAAACAGGGTCAGAGCTCATCCTCATGCAACCTCCTGCACTTTCTGGTACTTCTACAGTTCTAGCACACTTTGATCCTTGACAACTAGCCCTACTACCCCAGGAAATGTGCGGGTATCACTAAGTGGACAGCATGTTACACAGACCTTTCCCATTAGTTCTGGATAAAATAAATCTGGTTGGGATGGGGTGGTGGGGGTTTTTGGATCTCAGCTCAAGGCATGTCAAGTGTTTTCTAGGTCAATGCGCAGTTTCCAGTCTGGTTTACCTATAAATGTAGTCCAAAAGAGCTGTTGTAGAAAGGGAGCCAGAATAGAGTGGTCAGGCATAGTCGGCTGCTGGCCTCGACCTTTTTTTCTGTCTTTCAAGCGTTTGCTCAAGAGATCAGTATAAAACAGTACATCTAAAAGTCAGGAATCAATTCAAACAAAACCTGCTTCAGATAGCATATGTAGGAAGCCAGATTATGTGATAACATTAAACTCTTCTTAATTTATAGTCTTTAAAATGATCTGTATTCCTGGACAGGACAGAAAAGAATGTTTGTCAGAAAGGAACAATAAACTCGCACAGAAACCAGGTAAGTAATTTGTGTGAAGATGAAACCTGTCTCAAGGTTAAAGGTAGTCCCATTATTACTGAATGCTGGAGCTAAGTTGTAAATCAGCAGGAACTTGTTGTGTGGGTTAGAAAGGAACACAAAGTATTGTCTTCCAGCTCTCACTGCTGATGCCAGGAAAAGCCTTACAGTCTTCACTGGCTGTTGAAAGAAGCATAATGAAGTGTAGTATTTCTAGTTAAACAAATCACACATGTTATTCTTGATAATTACTCATTGTCTTTTGGACACAGGCTGGAGGTTTCATTCACTTTTTTGTAAATGCTTGCTTGCTTTTGCAGAGATCAATGTTTCATTTTGTGATTTTTAAAGGGGAGATGTTTTGATTTTTCAGAATCAGGTGGGGTTTTGGGAGCAGAGATGGAAATACTGAAATCAACTCATTTTTGTTTTTTAGTGGGAGGCCCACAGGAAAGAGCAAAAGCAAGTTTCCTCAGCCCTGACAAGTTTAGCAAGATAGTGTGAGCAGAGAGCTCAGACAGATACACTGATCATCTGCAGGCCATGTATTTGGTGAGCATAGAGCCCTTATTGTTGATGGTGTACAAACCTCCCAGGAATTGTCACACTAATATTGCATAACCAGCCATTTTGTGTTCAGCAGAAAAAAATTTACTCTAATGAATGGGGGCACTCTTTGAGAAGTATCGTTATGTGAATTCTCATGTCCATGAATCAAACAATGAAAAAAATATTGCATATAGCTTTTTTAAAAGAAAAGTATTTACTGATGGTGGCTTAGCTATAATCCTTTATCAGAAGGGACTGTCCTAAGTCACGATTGCACCGTTAAGGTGATGGTGTTACACAGATGCCGGCAGATCACCCACATTTGTGTGTGTGTGTGTGAGTGCTCCTGACAGAGACCTGAAGGCCACGCTTGCTTCTTCCCGTGATCCTGTCTGCCTCTCCCGTCACTGAGTCATGTCAACATTGTTGTTCTACCTTCAACCACTTTGCCACTTGAAAGGCTAAATGTGGGCTTCACCTCTTGCTTTTCCGGGCTAAGTTTAGTTCATGAGAGGCTGCTGAAATACAAACAGCTACCATGGAACTGGAGCTCACTGCAGTTAAGGGTGAAGCCAAGGTCACTGACAAACATCAGGAAATCGACAGCTGAGGTCACAAACACCACTAATATAAGAGCTTTGCAACATATGGGAATGTACTGGTAGCTGGTTAAACTCACAGAGGATGGATGGATTGATGGATGGATGGATGGATGGATGGATGGACAGATGGATAGGTTAATGTACAACACGATCTCCACAATAAGCGTGGCAGCACAGTTTCCCTTGCTGCTCATGCTTTCCCAGCTTATGCCTTCCCTAACTCCTACCATCAGAAAGCCTAATAAAGAGTAGTTATAATCCAGCATTTGCACACTCTGACAACCAAAATCTACATTTTTAAGCAAAACCTTTCTTTTTTCTTCCCTCATCTGCTGACCCGTGGTTATACAAGTCTCTCCATACTTTGTTTTTCATTAGATATTTATCCCTCAAGTAAAGAAGGGAAACAGAGTAAATAGTAAATGACTATGTCTGTGCTGCATAGAACTGGTAGAAATGATTGATTTTTTAAGTAATGATTTAATCAATTTGCTTTTAAAAGGTTTTAAAAGATTTGGATTCTTTATTATTACAGTTGCCCCTTTTCCTTGAAGATCGGGTTGTGGGGGAAATGTGTATAGAAGAATCCATTATTCCCTTCTTGCCTGGGGCTGCAATTATAATGTTAGGCCAGATAGTACCTATTACCTACCTGCTTCCTGTTATTTTTGGAATGATCTTAAACAAGGTGAAAGTGCTTATTCAGGGTGTGGGAATAGGAAGGGAATTATTTCACTTATCCAAATATAAACTCTGTATTTAGCCAGTATTTTACATGACAAGCTAAGGACCAAAATCAATTCATCTTTATGTGAATCTTACAGTAATGTCAAATAAATTGGATGAGACCCTGAAATAACAAGAATTACACATCCTGTGGGAATCTGCAGATGTTGCATTGTCATTCTCAGCAAACACTATACACCATGTAGCAGTGCCTGCAAGCAGCTCTTTTTTCACTTTCTAACCCTCACAAAGTATTTACTGTTCACAGAGTCAAGTGTGTTATGTCTGTATTAGGCTCAGACTATAAATAGTCACATTGCTTGTAACTGGAACAGATAGTTTGTTTGAGCATCCTCATGAAATAAAACTTTTCACATCAAAGCAACACATTCAACTGTTTCACCAGCTAAAACTTGCTCTTCAATACTGCTGATGCAGAGATCACATTTAAACTATATTGGAAGCCTGTCTATGTTTTACTCTTTGTTGCTGATGTAAAGTACTGTAAGAGACAAATTTAGATTCCAGAGAAACAGCATAGCATAAAAATTAGCAATCTGTTTGGGTAAAACTGAATGAAGACCTAGTTTTACAGATTTTGTCCTTGCTGGAGGAAGTATATGCAATTTTGACTTTCCTCAAAAGTTAATAACTTCCTTTCTTCATGTATATATCTTTATTATGGCTATATTTTTGTCCTCCATTCTCAATTGATCGATTTCTCCTTGTTATTTACAATGGAAAAACATCTCAACAAGATTTCAATAGCTCATTTCATGCCTGGGAAGCTCAGAACCAGTGTGATTAATCATGGGTTCTTTAATTTACATTGGCAAGTAATACAGTTTTCTACTATTTCACATGTAGATCAGGATTCTATTCAGAATGAGATCATGACATACATGAGAGAAAAATCGGTTCCTCTGGATTTATACCTGAACAGATTATTTTTTCAGAAAGATATTGCAGTTGCATACAGGTTATAAAGTGAAATTTTTAACTCCTGTAAACTTAATGTGTAATCACATTAAAGGCATCTGCAGGGTCAAGCAATAATGCTCTTTTGGACAACATTACTCTATTTCAGGAGCCTACAGAAGTCATGGAATGTGTACAAATGCAACCCTGCTGTAAGACGTACAAGTGGACTTCCAATATATTGACGGTTTTTTTGACTGGTCATAAATATATGTGTGTTTATTTTCATCTTTGAGATACCAATGTTTTACTGCTATGGGTCTTGTGTGTCATTTCTGGAGAAGAATCATGCCATTCTCAGTACAGTAAAAATACAGGAAAAAAATACAGATAATCCTTTTTCCAAACAGCTTACAGCCTGAGACAAGCATTTGGTTTATGGCTTAAGAATAGTGACTTTTCAACAAATAAGAAGTTTTCTTAAAAATTTCAAATCAGTTGATTGTAAAATATCTATTTTTTCCTCTTTGTTTTGAAAAGTGATATTTTTTCTTGATATGCACTCAAATATAATATGTCAGGTTTGCTTCAAAAATACTGGAAATGGTCATGTCTTTATTGCAAGATGAAGTGCCCATACAAGCACACAGTAGTTGTTAAGTCCCCATATTTTTTTTGCAGGCTTCCTCACCTGCCAAGGATAAAACCCCAGTACCACGCCCAAGCCTATTTAAGGCCCTTCCCTCAGGCACAGTTCATTACCTGAAATGCAAACCTTACCAAGCAGCAAAACACAAGATATTTCCCCTTACTAAGGCCCCTACAATCAGGAATCCACAGACTCAGCTGAGTTTCTTGGTCCTTAGCAGAACTCATTTGATGTTTTCCCCTTTGGTCAAATAAAGGCTCAGGACTGGCTGGTTCCAGTGCTCCTCTCCCACCTTCTCAGGCTCAAAGAGGCTCTTGGTTATTTGCCTCCTCTTTGCTGAATTTCACTTTTTTTTTTTTTTTTTTTTTTTTTTTTTTTTTTTTTTTTTTTTTTTTTTTTTTTTTAAATATGATCTTGTGCTTCCACAGATAACATCCACTGACATTTTCTCACTGCCTGAGAATATAGATAAGAAATTTGCTATACCTATTATTATCTTTTGTTGCTCAGCTCATGGTTTCTCTAGCAATTATAGGGTGTCTAACACAATTTACTCCCCTGGAACTCAATGTAAAATTTTGTGCTTTTGTTCTACAAAAATCCTCTTATTTATATGTTTTGTTGGTCTGGGTTAGTGTCAAATTGATTCATAAAAGCAAATGCAGTTATCTCTGTTGACTTCCTGAAGGCTTGGACCAGGCCCCAAATGAATTTTTATAAAAAGACGACCAGCATCTTGTAGTTGGACAGTATTAGTAGCATTCTGCTGTAGGTTTTATTGGGAATTAAATGTGGATTTCCTCATGACCACAGATGAACTAAAGTGAAGTAGGAATATTTTCTGTTACTATTGCAAAGGATGCCCTTACTCATCCTGATGGTAACATTTCCAATCATTCTAAACTTTCCTGTAACAGAATTATGTGAGCAATACAGAGTGCTGGCGTTGCATCATAGCTGTAAATTATAGCCTCAAATTTTTGAAATCCAGTAAATTACTGAAGCATCTATCTAATGCTTCATCAGAATACGTGTTTTGAGTGGCAAGTAGACATTTTATTATTAAATTTATTGCTACAGGATTAAAACGTATTCTTGAATAAATTCCACTTAATATACTTTAATACCTTGTAAAGTAGATGATAGTGACTTAATTCACTCACTCTAAACCCTGCAGAGTGTCAATTATTAAACACTGAACAGAAGTAATTTCAGTAAGTCCTGAATATCCTACTGTCAATTGAAGTAATGTGGATAGTCTTTGATGATTTCTATTAAATACTTCAGACTACAGGAACAGTTTATTTCAAATAAAAGCAGCTGTTCCACAAGCAGTGAAGGGATGAAACATGGATTCTTTTGCACTGTGTCTGTTGTCCTCAAACTAATCTTCACAGCTGTAACCAGAATTGTCTCTATATCTCTGTGACCCATCACTGGGCCCACACAATGACTAATGTGAAACTCTGTGTATACGCAGAGCATGTAACATTCACTTTTTTACATGATTTTCCATCTGATGGAGCACTAATTTGAGTCCCCCTCTTGCATCTTGCCACTGAATTTATGATGATTAAATATATGAAAATTTTTTTTTTCATAAATTTTGCTTCTATAAAATTTTCAAACCCCTCCCTCCCAAAAGCCTCCACAAAAATTACTAATGTAGAAAGAAAATTAAGTTCATTCTTTATTTCCATGAGTGCAGGGCAAAGAGAGACTTTGTTGCTACAGAGATCCCCTCCATTCAAAGATGATGTAGCTGATATTGTAAGTCAGAGGTGTTAGCCTCTGGTGTTAGACAGGTATTGTCTGCAGGAATAATTGGTGCAAGGTACCAGTATTGTGGGAAAACATTCAATCCATGGCAAAGAGACAGAAAGAACGATTGTGTCCATGTATGGTTTGGGAAAAAAATCCTTTAATGCTAACTGAATTTGGCTCACACTTTGCAACAATACTGTTGTGTCTTTCAGGGAATTCATTCCATGGATACAAACATAAAACACATGTGGACTTCAATACAAAGATGAAAGCTAACCACATCTGCAATCAACAACAAAATCACATAAAACATTTATAATTTTAAGCACATTAAGCAAACGTTTATATAGTTAACCTGTCCTCAGAGATCATTTAGAAAGTGAGACAATATTCTTTTCTGATGGGTTTTTTTGGAGGTAGCATGATGTTTAATTAGAACAGCCACAACTGTTCAGCTTTGGACACCAGTATTGAACTACTGATTCATAAAGCCTAAGCCATGTTTGCTTTTATAAAGCACAGATACGAAAATTGGGGAGATGAGTAAGATACCTCCAGTTAAACTGAAATCATGCTGTCACCCACGAGGTAGCTGCTGCAGCACCCTAAGACCAAAAGCTTACATGCTGCTGTTCATAATATATGGTGTACGAACTTGGAAACTTTGGACTGGTAGTTTTATTTTTTAATTGGTGTTTCTCCTTTACACTTTGTGGCTAAGGTTTTCCTATTATCAAGGTCTTGCATATTTAAAGCACCCACCCAATTCTGTGGTATTATGTATTTTTTTAAGGTCTGAGTGACAAGTACATTGATATAAGTGAATCATCATTTTGCAGGCATAAATTTTTATCAGATCGGTTTTCTAATAGATTTATACATTTAAGACAGCGCATCTGCCATAAAAGATTAGCTCATGGAAGATAGGCCATTGTTCTAATAGCAAGTGATCAAATTTTATACTTTAAACATGTGAAACAAACTAGATAGTATATGAGCATCTCGTTAAGTAGTTTCTGGTTATCAGATAAAAAGAAAAAAATGGAACTAAAAGGGTATTATTGTGCAAGATTTCCATTCCCTGCTAGAGTCACTGCTTTGTGCTGCAGGACTGCATTTGACTCTAGGATACACCAAATATAACCAGATGACAAAGCAAAAAATGCAAAATAAAAGAGCATCTGAAGTGCATTACATCCTGTGATTGCAGGATGAATTAGCAATACCTGCTATGGGATTCTTCAGTGTGCAGTACATAAGAATCGTTTGAGAGACAAAGAGGGACTTGATAATTTCTTGAAGAATTACTCTGAAATTTTTAGGGGGAGAGGAAACAAAGACTTTAGTCAAAGACTGACATATAGTATCAGTCTGTATGAAGCCAAGTTTCTTATTCATTAAATGATGCTCCCTGACACACTTAGTAACACCACATAAATATTTTCACCCTGATGCATCCCAGTTTTACAGATTCAGTTCTGAGTCTCATGTGCTAAGAACTGTGACTCAGAATAACCATGGAGGTAGTAGATTTCTGAGAGAGGCAAGTACAGGGTGTTTCCCTGACTCAGTGGCCCAAAATATATAGTTGGGTTTGTCAAAGGCAGGTCCCAAAAATGTGAAAGTGCAGAACAAAATGAGAGTAATTCTAACATAGATTTTAACAAGCTATCTTCCCAACAAGCTAAGTATTATTGTGCCTCCCAGAAGCATACATGTGTCAGCGTTTGTTTTTTATTTAAGATCTATAAGCAGGGATCAGTAGTGGAATGTCCCTGTCAGATTTGTGTCATGAATTGCTCTATATAGAAAAGCAATGTATTTCTCAAACTGTATTTACCCTGCTTTGATTTGCAGCTATGGATACTTGTGTAATGTCTCTCAAAAGACATTTTCCAGGATCTAAGTTCTGTTTTGTTTTTTTCCCTACAGATGCAGTAGAGAAAAGGATTCACTGCTGTTACTGAAAGCTTGATTGCATCCCTACGTCCAATTATTACAGATAAATTAATGAAGTCACAGTTCATGGTAGTAGCCACACAAACTGTCTTGGTAGAATCCACAAAAAACTTAAAAGTGCTTGATAAATGGACGTATATAATCCCACACAACAGAATGCTGCCTATATGCACTACAAATATATATATGGGCCATTATAAATTGCTTTAGTGTGGACACATGCATCATATTCAACCAAGTCATAATGACAGCCTTCCGTTTTGCCTCTTCCTTAGGTCTCCAGCTCCCTTGATTTATCCTGTCAATCACCTGCAACAAGAAAAGTAGATGGAATATCTAATATGAAAATTTTCATATCTTGCCTAATTTCATGTAGACTTTAAATATTTACTGTGATCATGTTTAAGTATTCTTGTCATCTACACAAGGATCTTAACTGTTTGAATCTTGCTAATTTTTTAGCCATGATCATTTATTTTGCTCATGAACTTTGTAGTCTAATTTTGTGCTGAATGAAAATTATCTACTTTTACCAGTTTAAAATTTGCCTTCTTTTGGTTTCAAGGAAATGGAGAAAAGCTGTTACTATGAGAAAAAAAAAAAACCCAATGGCTATTTCTGAGCCATTCCTAGTATAAACTTTGGTCATGTTCCATTTTATACATCTTCTCTGTAAGACAAACTCTTAATCCTTTTCATCTTTCTTATATAAGAAATTGCCCATACCCCTGATAATTTTCATCACTTATCTCTCTCTGTACCAACAATAAACTTCATAGACCAACTAGAAGTGAATGCCACTCTGTTGTAATAAAATATTGGTTTTATTCATGGTAAAACCAATAGATAATAGGTTTTCATTGAGTGCTTAACAGTGCCTTTAGCTACCATGCTCTTGGCAACCATGCTTGAATTTGAACTCCTTCTCTCCCAGCTGTGTGGTTCAAGGAAGTTCCCCTACTCGCAGAGACTGAACTTCCCTTTCTGGACCAATAATTGGGTCACTGCAGATGAGAAGCAATCTGAGAGCCAGCAGGGAGGCAGCAGGGTGACAGGGGAATTTGGGATTGAAATCAAAGTCTTTCAGAAAGTATAGATGTACCTAAAGCCATGGAAATATTTTATTCCTTATTGTAACAGGAAGTTTACATACTTATGAGGAACACAAATATGGTCTATCTGGCAGTGTTAGGTTTATGGTTGGATTGGACTCAATAATCTTACAGGTCTTTTCTAGTCTTAATGATTTTGTGTTAAACTATACAAATAGGTCACTTTTCCACATAGAATTGCCATTACATTACTGTTTGCATCAGCTGTCATCTAACTTAGCTGTTAATAGCGCTTGTTGAAACTGTGTAAGGTCTTAACATAAATCACTTATATGTGAAACTTGTTATTCTGCACTGATCCCTTCCCAAAGAAATAATAAAGATACTTAACAAGCTCATTCACACTGTGGAAAATTAGAGACACTTGCTATTTACCATATGTACAAAACGATAATTTATTAATACTCTTTGTTTTCTAACTTTTAAATCAGCTTCATCATGGCATCATTTTAGACAAAACCTGACATGCATTTATTTACTGGGTGCAGCTCTTTTGAGTTAGATCTTTTAGCAGCTGGAAATGTGTTTAGTGACATTGATAATGTCTGTATTTTAGAACTTAACATCCACACCTGGTAGTGTAGTAAAACACCTGGAATTATGCTGGTTTTTTTTTCCCAGACCACGCCTTGCTTGACTTTGGTTTAAAAAGAGAATACAATATTGAAATAGACTGAATATTTTGTGACTAAGACTACTAAACTACTAAAAAGCTTGGTTTCACTTTAAGAAGAAATTACATAATATGAAAGACTTTCCACCTAGCTTAAATGAAATTATTAAATATCTTAACTGATTCTTACAGTTACAAAAAAAAAAAAAAAAAAAAAAGTTATACTGCTGGGGCTGGGAGTGCGCAGCAAATTGCTGAAAAAAAGAGGATTGTCAGAAATGCTGCCACCTGGATTGAGACTGGTGATCTTGGTCCACTTCTTAAGGCACACACCTTAAAGTGACATATAATCTCAGTGGACAGGAAGGAAGTGAATGCCAGAAGTGACCTGGTTAGTCATGCCTCAGTCAGAGCTGCTGGAGCCAGACTGACGAGGTTCTCTGATGGTGCTTTAAATGTTGCTGAAGGAGTAATGTTTAGTTATAGACTGCCTTGCTATCAAATGCACACTTTTCATGAACCTTGCATTCACATACAAGTAGCACTGACGTATAGCTAGGGCTTGAGGACTGAGGCTTATTATTTCTTTAACATCTTTCCCTAAAGCATTTACATAGGTCTCAGAATTAAGAAATGGCAAGAAATAATCACAGTGTATTTATGACTCTTTGAAGATACTAGTATAATACGAAATCATTGTGCTCCTGTAAGAAATTGTTTTAGGGCTCTTTTTCCTTTAGTCTTGTATGATATAACCTACTGCATTATAAATGAGGAAAAATAGCAACCTTTCAAGTTCACTGTTAATGCCATGGAAAGACTACATAGTATATCATCTCCTCCATTTGGCTTACCCTTCTATTCACCTTTATATTTTTACAACTATTATTTATTTTCCTGTTTTGCAGTAGTTTTGAAATCTTGAAAACAATGTTACATTTGACTATCAAGCAAATGAAATGAGCATCATATCTGTGGAGGCTACAGTTACTGAAAATCAAGAGAGGTAATAATTTTCAAACATAAAAAGTTTTTGATAAGTAGATGGTGATTTATGTAAAAAGCATCAATAAGAAGGATAAAAGAAATATCTTTGCAACAGAATGGTCAGGTGTGAGAAATGAGAACTGTCACTACCTAAAAGAAATAAAAAAGTTAAATTTACAAGATTAATATTTACTGGAGTTTTTAACATTTGAAGAATGGGATTGAAGTAATTTCAGAGCCTGGAAAGGGTGTCTTTTCCAAAGAAAACCTGTTGGAGGCGGACTGGCAGGATGCTCTATAGTTGTAATGACACAGTGTCTCAAGTTACTTCATTGAAGGCTCAGAAAGCAGATGCTGGAATCAGGTTTTGAATTTAGAAATGTTCTACTCTGGCCACAGTAATAAGGGATGACAGCAAATCTTCACTTTTGTATCTTTGACTCATTGGGTCAAGAGATTGGGACAGATAAGGATTAGCATAACTACTTTCAAACCTCTGCTGCAGAGAACATTTAGGACACTGAAGGTCAACAGGACACCAGTATTAATCAGAAGTCTTGTTTCCAATTCTGTTTTAATCCTAACACCATATGAAAGACATTACATAGAGCCTAAGCCTGCTCAGCTGTATGTGCTTCTCTGTAGAAATTGGTTAGAAATATGCAAATAACATTAGGAAACAATCTGCACCTTTGCATACTATTTGTATATGAACACAAACTTTTGGCTTATGGTTAATACTCCCTGCCTCTGGCGGTGACCAGGAAGGATGTGGAGGTAGATAGTGACAACTTTGGCATGTGGGCAAGGACAAGAAAATAGTTAGGTACAGAAGCAGGGCATGTGTGTTTGCAGGGAGGTGTGGCTGTGTGCTGGGGCATCGGAGGACACCTGGAGCATGCAGGTGGCTGGAGGGGGTCTCAATTTCTGGTATTGTCAAGACTGGACAAAAAGATGTTAAATAAATTATTGAATGTCTCAAAGATGAAAACACCTGACTTCAGAAATATTGATGGCATCATCTGCCTAGCAGCTCCCGAGCCCATAGGTGAATGCAGGTATCTGGGGAACAACTGGGCTGGCAATACAGATTCTGCCACAGCTGGAGCTCCTGAAAGGGGACCTGTATCCCAACTCTCTTTCTCACCAGAGCTTAAGGGCTTGTCTGCTTGCCCTTCCCTGTCTGCCTCAGCAAGAGGAGAAGCTGTAGGGACATTCCTCGGTTATCCGAACCCTTGGCACTGCAACTGCTCCTGCAGGCTGAAACTTGGCATTAGAAAGTGTTGCATTAATGTGCCAATGTAGTCAGATAAAGGCTCCATGGAGCCTAATGCTTTGACATTTTGCTTCTTAACACTGCCAACAGCAGTGCTAATTATTACAGCTTACATTTACCTACAGCAGCTCATTTAAGCCTGGCCACTAGCCAGTCCCTGCATTGTAATGGCTACTCGTCATCAAAATTCCAGGTCAACTTGAGCTGTTTCAGACCCAGAATTGAGAAAGGCCTTGTACTTAATCTCAAAGCCTTTCAAACTCTGCTCCTATAGTAGCACACAGACCATAGACACTTACTTCAAGTGTGTTTAAATAAGCATTCCCTTAGCAAATTTAGGCCTATTCAGAATGGCCCCTTTTCATCAATGATGCAACTGTTTTAAGCTTTAAAACACTTGCTCACTTGCATGCATGCAGAACTTCCCATTTTTGGCTTGAATCGAAGTCATGATTGATGGAAAATGAGCATCTCATATCTAGCTTTTCCTTGTAACTCACATTACTAAACAGACATCTACTACAGATAGACTCTATGCTACTAGATCCTGCAGAACAACAGCAACGTTTATTCAGGTTGGAAGAGGCCGCCAAGATCATCGAGACCGAACTTGGGCTGGTCTCCACCACGGCAACCACACCTCAGCTCCAAGTGCCACCTTCAGCTGCCACCCGAACGTTCCGTCCCAAGCCCGCCGCCTCTCCCGGTGCCTCTCCCATCCCCTCCGCCACCCGGGCCGCCTCAGCCGGGCCAGCGCGCGGGCGGGGCGCGAGCGCCTCCGGGAGCCGCCTCCGGGAGCCGCCCCCGGCCCCGCGCGACCCGCCCGCCCCAGCGAGCCAGGCGGGGCAGGCCGCGCGCATGCCCAGCAGCGCCGCAGAGCGGAAGCGGCGCCACGCGCGCCTGCGCAAGAGGGGAATTCCGCCAGGCGCCGCCGGACTTCAACATGGCGACCTAGTCCGGTCGTGCCAGCGCCACCGCGGGCGGGCGAGCGAGGCCGCCGCTGTCCTCGTCATGTCCCGGCACAGGAACGTCCGAGGATATAACTACGATGAAGGTAGCAGTTATGGCGAGTGGGTACTGGTGGCAAAGCTGCGGACCCCACCGCAGCTGCCGGTCCCTCCGTGTTCCCGCCGGCCCGTGCTCCTGCCACCAGCCGGGCCTCCCACCCGGTGGCCGAGGGCAGGAGGGTGTGGCGGCACCGCACGGCGATAGGGGAGGGCCCGGGGGGCTGTCAGGAGCGGTGGGAGGGGAAAAGCCGCCCCCTCACCTCCCCTCGGCGGGGGTTGGACGGGGCTCCGGGCGAGGCCTCTCCCCGCCCCGTTCCAGGCCGTTTCCCGCCCGAGTGGGGAGGGTCGGGCACACGTGGCCGCTCTGTCATCCAGAACCTCCTCCCGCTGCCGGAGCCTCCCGGGAGCTGCCACGCGGGGAGAGCGTGGCCTTGGTACGTGGCCCAAGCCACAGCTGGGTTTTACCTGCATCACCTTGAGCTGCCCAAATTGACTCTGCTTTTTAGTAGCGGCACTGACTTGAAAAAAGCCTCAGTCCGGTTGAAACTATCCGTCTTTAGTCCTGAAAAACTTAAAAAAATTGTATTCACGGCCAAACTGTAGCACAGTGTTGCTGATGTTAATAGATAGGAGTCAACAGCTGTAAGAAATGTATTAAAGATGGAGTTGTGCATTTAGGGAATAATCTCTTTTTCAGGCAACTGTTTCATTTTACTTAGGCTTCTTGTGTGGAATGAAGGAGTTCTTTGCGTAAGAACTTGGCTTGTACCTGCAGTACTGAAGCTTTCTCTGTGCCCTGGCTCCATTAACTTAGGCAATCTGTAAATCAGAGTCTTCTTTTCCCCCTCAAAGTCTTTATTTTTTATTGGTTTGGGCTGTGGAGAAATGGACACGATTCAGTTCATACCGATATTTTAAAGAACCCTTTGGTAAGGAAGCATCAATGTTGGTGCTTCACTTTGTCAGATTGTTAAAAAATTGGAAAAAATGCTTCAGCCCACCTCTGGTCTTCTGTTGAGTGAACCGACGACATGTTTTTTATGTATTGTAGTAGTGCAAATTGGGTTTTGCACTGATCTTGGAATTTCTTGGAATTTCTTGGAATTTCTTGTAAATTCAACTGAGCTGTGCTGGCTGTGTGTTCCCACCTTGCAGTTTGTGCTAGTGTAAATTTACCTAATATAGGCAAAATCTTGAACTAGATTCGGAATTTTACTGCTTGGTTTTCATCCTCTGGAGACCATTTCTCATCACTGATTGGTTGAAATGTTGATTTCAGCTGAGTCTCTGGCTTTTGAGAAATTGAGTGCACAATATATTGCATAGAATTAATTTCAGTGTTCATACACTCGTCAGACTCTCTTAATGAGTTTGCTGAGATACACAGTAATTTGCCGAAGCCATTAAGTCGCTATTGCTATTGGAAATATGACTGTGACGTTACATGTCAGGTCTTTACCCTTGTACCATATGTTTCTTCTGTAGTCACACAGAATCGTTTATGGCCCAGATGAAACAGACTTTGTGTCTTCTTCTCTATTAAATGCAATATGTTCTTTTGAAGCTGCACATGATTCTGTAATGCCCAAATATGAGTTGCATTTCTAAACTAAATATTTGCAGTATTTTTTGGTTTCCTTTCATAGGAAGACTTTTGAAGCCTTAGATGTTCTGGTCTTTATTTGACCATGTTCCATTTTTTTCCCGTTTTCTTTCTGAAATATTGTGATCATAACCAAATGTGACATTCCATCTGCAAATATCTTGGCAATACAGCTGGAATGCTTCAGTAGCTTCTTTTCAGTTCTCTGTAATTTATGTAATTTTTAAATACTAATTTTTATGGTCAGTGCATGATGTGGTCTGTCGTTTAAAACAATTGAGAATAGATATTACTTGTGAAACTGTCAAGTGCAGTAGTGTCTTTAATAGTAGTTTGTTACTTTTTTCATCTATTTCATTATTACTTAATGAAAATTACACTATTTTTTTAAGATTGACTTAATACCAAGATTAGTTTTTGGAGGGTAAGGTACCTAACTTACTTTGTATTTCTTGGTGCCTTTTTTTTTAATGAGGAAAGAATATTTTTATCTTTAAGTAAGCATATGAGATACTCGCTTTTTATCTGAACCAATTTCGCATATTCAAAGGGAATTGTGAATTGTTTTTTTTTCCTTGCTGAATTTCATTTGAAAGGTGGATGGGTTTGAGCATAAGATAGAGAAGCAAGGTGAGAAATGCATAGGAATGGAGTAGAATGCTGATCCTGAGCCATTGGAGTAGAAATTGTAATTGAACTGTCTCTCTGGGGTGGAGACTGAGAAGTCAGGCAAAAATATCAAGAGAAGTGCCATGGGTAAAGATTTGTGAATCTGTAGAAAATTTGATTTAGTCTGTGAAGGCAAAGGAGATGCTGAAGGAAGAGGTGTGAAGTATGGTAGCTCTTGAAAATTTTCAGCCTAATGAATAGAATATTAAATGTCAAACTATATTATTATAGCAAAAGTCTATTATTGGAACATCGAAGGTTTCTTCTTACCTAGGTAAATGAACAGAACCTAGCTGTACTTCTGGAATACAAGAAATACATTATTTCATAAAGCCTTGTGCAAAACCTATGCTTTAAATGATAATGTTATTTAGAAATTGTGCAGATTAATCTTGCTGTTTTTGCTTCATAGACTTTGAAGATGATGATGTGTATGGCCAATCAGTAGAAGACGATTATTGCATTTCTCCTTCAACAGGTTAGTTCAAATAATTGTCAAGTACTGTTCATTGATACCTGTTCTGATATTTATTTCTAAATTAGAACAAATTTTAAAAACTAGTGACACTTTTGAAAAGTGCCTCATGGCCATAATCCTGTTACAGTCAGTTATGTAATGTTAGGCATTAGACAGCTGGCCACATCTTGAGTCCTACATGTATATTCCTAGATGGTTGGAATGTACTTGGTGATGTAAAAATCTGCTTTGTGGGAATGTGTTGACAATTTTGAAACATTTGGTATCTTTTCATATGGTTAGCAGGATCTACCTGGGCTTAACACTTGTCACTGTGCACCTGGCAGTTGATGTCTTCTATGCAATTTTGAGTAAATGTGGGGCAGGGAGTCTCATTGTGCGTTGCAGTGCTGGTCCTCTCATGCAAGATCATGTGGAGCTAGTCAGCCTTCCAGCATTTGCAATGTTGCAAAGTAGGTTTAAAAATAGAGGTGGCTGTGTGCTCAGGTAAGGCGTAATTGGAGTTGCTCAGCCCAGCTGAATTCAGCCTGGCTGTAGAACCATTAGGTTGTGTTCTCCAGTCGAATTTCTGGCAAGATTATCGGTTTAGGGTTTCCCCAGATTTGGTGGCAATGTTTCTAGAGCTGAGTAGGCCCTGGAAGTAGTACAGCTGATGTTGACATGAAGCTGTGCTACTGCAGGTAACTGATTTGGATCTGATCCACTGTGACTGTGATGTAGTGTGTGACCTCTGGCCACAGGAACTTGAGATAATTAGGTCTTTAAAACTCTGATCCTCTCCCATGCTGTTGACTTCACTGATGAAAATGTGCAGTGTGTACTTTTTACTCAAGTATAGACTGATAAGTGGCAAAATTAATTCCTGCCTGAGCACAGTAATTTTCCTAAGAACTCTCTGTGTGTAAGCTTCAATTATAAAATAATCTGGATTGTATAACAATCTTAATAGTTGTTTCAGTTATGGTGATCGAATATGAAATTATGTGTATGCATTTGGGAAACAGTTGCTAAGAGTTGCCACTTCTGGATATACACCTGCTTTCAGTATGGATTTCAGAGCTGGGGAGAATATTACATGGCATAAGGCAATTTGTTTACATTATGCTTTGCACATTTCTGAGAGAGTATAATGACTGGGGCTCTTGTTCAGCAAGGAGTTTTATCCGTATATGCCTTAATGTTGCTAAATCAGAGTGAAACCATACACTTATTTAAAGTTTTGTGTGAATGTGTGTTTTTACTCATGGGCTGTATTTCTAATGAAATTCCAAGAAAGAAAGGATGTGTTCAACTCCATTAAGTTCTTACCAGTAATTTAACAGTCATATACTATAAAAGCGATGTTAATGTCATGCTAACTTACTAAAATTTAAACTGAGTTTTTAAATGGTTGCATAAGGTTCTAAAGACATTAGGCCATAGATCTGTATAGAAAATACTGTTTTTCAAACCCAAAGTGTGGTCTTTTTTTGTAATGATAAACTATGCAGAATTATTGCATTCTATGGAAACAAGGATATAGCCCAGGCTGTAGTTTCGCTGTAGTGGCAACTTACTTATACTCTAGCACGAGCTGTTGTGTGCTCTGTGCAGTCTTCAGATAGTAGTTATTGTACAGTAGTGTCTCACCACCCCCTTGGAACAGCATCTTAACTTATTTTACCTTTAGTTATGTTTTGCTTTTAAAGGAGGAAAAAAAATTGACTTTTTTTTAATACTTTGTTTTTTACCAAATGTAGCAGCTCAATTTATTTACTCCAGACGAGACAAACCAGGCACGTTTGCTGAGCCATTAGAAGAAGAATATGGCTATGAAGGTACTGATGGTGCTGCTGATTGTTCTACACCCACTCATCAGTTGACTGAAGTTGATAGAGGTAATTATGGAAAACAGCTACCAAAATAATCTCTTAGGTGAATTAAAGATTTACTAGAATAGTCTTAAATTAATGTTTCTTACTTGGTTGACGTTGGTCAAAATGTTGGAATCTTGTTATAAAACAGTACCCTTCAGGGAGCTACCTTCAGTGGTCATTCAAGTTTGTAACTACCTTTTGTGTACTAGTTGTAACTTGGTTGCATACATTGAAATCTGTACTTAGTTTCTTACTAGAAATAATGAGATTTTATGTGAAGTGGAGACATTAGAACAGCTGTACTGACAGCTCAAATCTTGACTCTTGAATATTATAAACTGAGTATTAGTATTAGAATGATTTCTTTTTGTTTTGCATTCCAAATTATAGCAATCAGCAGTATTTAAGAGATTTTCAAAGTCTCGCATTTCCTTGAAAGAGTAGCCGATGTTCTGTACAATCTTTTCTTACCCTGTTTTGAATTTGTAAGACTTGTTTCCATTCAGACTTGCAGCCGTGAATTCCATGTTACAAGCTGAGTTCTGAGCTGAGTGGTTGGGGAGAAATACTTGCTTTTGTTTTTTAAACTTGCTGCCTAATTGCCTAATTATTTGCTTTGTGAAAAAGATTCACAAGTCTCTTTCCTACATATTAATAGTTAATATAGTTTTTAATGTTTTGGAAATAATCAGTGTTCTTTTTAAAATATTGAAAATATCAGACTAAAGTGTGTTGAAATTTGGTACTTAAGAAAGTTGCAGAAAATTTGGAACAGTGAATTAGAAAGAATTTTGATTCCATTTCAAGTAAATTGGTAGAAGTTAAGCTGATGCTTAGAGATGTGGTTAAGTGTGATATACTGGGGAGTAATATACATGTTTTTACAGCAGGAAATAAAGCTGTGGAGGCCAATTTGAAAGAGTGAGCCAGTATAATGTTACAGGTGATCTAGACAATGCAGTCCTCTGGCTTTGCAGAATGCTTTTGTAGATTCAATCACTTAAGAACTGGTGTTAGAGGAGGAAGGAAAGTAACATTTTGGACTAAAAAAAGAGGGAAAAGAAAGCTCAGAATATCTACTTCTGCTATGAAAACAGCAGTGGTCTCACAAGACCTATTGTTTGATACAGTTATGTAGTGTTGGCCATTAATACAAAATTATTGATGTAGCCAGGGTGGCTCCAAGGAGTTTCACGAGGTTGTTGTTGTTGAGTGTTAGATAGTAAAATGGCAACCAGCACATTATGCAGTGCTCTGCCTACACTTGTTTTGCAGGGCAAATGTCTGGTGAAGATTCACTTGCTATTTGAATTACAGGTGAAGGGTGCTAATATAAATAACCTTGTGGAGGCTGAAATTCTGCAGTGGTGAATTCCCTTAAGCAAACCCCTTTAGACATCTTCCAGGAGGTGTTCAAATGAAAATATGTAGCTGTCTTCTTGTTTTTCAGTTCCTGTTTTCTAAAATCTGAACTGGCAGAAACTGGGATTTCAGAGGGATTTTCTTCTGCTCTTTAGTGTTTGTATGGCTTCCAGTCAGTGGCAAACTGGTGATTTTCTCTTGTTGTGCAGCAAGTATCTTCGTAAAGGCTTGTTATAGTTGCAGAAATATGCTCCAAAGAAAATGGATTTTATTAGCAAAAAATATATTGCAGTTTTAGATAAGGTGAAGATTACAGGTAGTTTGAAACCTGACATGTTGATCCAGGTTTTCAGTTGTTAATCCCTGAGGACCCTGAAAATGCCGTTTTACTTTGGGTGTTAATTGTAGCATCTGTAAACACTTAAAATATGCTGTTCAGTGGGATTCTACATTGACTCAATATATTTGGATGATTTTAAGGTGATGGTTTGTATGTCTTCTTTGAAATGAAGGTAGTTATTTTACGGCATCAAAATATTGCACTACTGAGACTTTCTAGATCAATAAATACTAATATGTTCTTTATTGCAATATCTGAAATAGGTCAAATATTCTTCAGGGTGTGGGAACAAAGTCTGTCAGGGCAGTAAAGGAGACGGAAATTAATTTCTAAGGGTTTTAACCTTTATTGTAGTATTTTTCCCTTCTGCTCACTAATCAGAGGTGTGGTGCTAGTGGTTAGGCCATTGAAGAGGTATTTTTGGGCAACTTGTAACAGTAATGTGTTTTTTTCAGCCCGTCTTAATTCATGCCTTGATCAAATGAGAGAAGTTTTGGCAGAGTCCATACCAGAACCAGCAATGGTGCAAGCAGTACTGGATACTAATTTTGATGTGCAAAAGGCTTTGAATCTTGTGCTTTCACAAGGCAGTAAGCAAAATGTGATGACCAAGAATAAGGATGCTGTGATTTTAGCAAAGACTACAAAAGGTATACTTATATTTAATTGTTTACATTCAAGGTGATTAATTTCTATTAATGGTTTAATTTGGGCTTTACAAACTGTGAAGTCACTTATCATTGCAATAGTCATTTCTTGTAAAATAGTAAGACTGACTCACTATATGTGTGTTCTAAAACAATTAGAGGAAAGAGCTTTTCTTGAGCTAGAAGTCAAAATAAGACCTCACTGTCAGTTTAAATTTAAGCTGCGACCATCTGCAGTTCGTGATAGTTTCAGATTTCCAGTATATGACTTAACTGAATTAATGCATGTCTTTAAATTCAGAAAGCATCTTTAAATTTTTAATACTTCTGTTATTTATTTGGTAAACTGACATCTCCCAATCCCTAGTATCTCCCTTTTTGGGTAGTGTCTATTCAGTAGCTTTCTTATTTTGATTTGTACTTAAATATTTGTAGTCTTTACTGTCATTCTCTGCTGATTGTTAAAGTTCATAATGTATTTCAGTAGATACCTGTAATTTAATTGTAGAACATTCCTCACCTTTGGATGACACTTAGTAATTAAATGCCTTTTCATGTTTCTTGATTTTTTTTTTTTTGTTGTTGCTGCTATCAACTTTTAAAAAATGGGATATTTTGCTGTGACTGGACTTCCATCTGAAAATTATTGGCTATTGTAAGGTAAGGAGACTTACATTGTTGTCCAGAAATGTGTGTAGATACAGACAATTTTTCTTGTACAGTAGACAGTTTTGCTGACAACACCAACAAACCTAGGTTTGGAAACTTGACAGCCAAAAGTGATTTAGCTCTTTATTCTTTAACTACAAATTTTGAAAAACCCAATATGCCTTCGTGTGAACGGAAAGGATTGAAATCTTCTTCACTTGTTCTGTCATCTGTGTTCAATGATGATTTTTGTAAAGGATCATTTTGTAAACCTGTGAACAAACAGGCAGAGAATCAACTACAAGAAAGGGCTAATGCAGTAAGTTTGGTTCCTGACAGTCAAGATGTTTGCTCTGGCATAGGAAGTAACTCATTGAAAGGCGAGGAAAAACAGGACTTGAAATCCTTATTGATGCAGAATGTGATTTGTGATTCTCTGAGTCCTGAACACAGCATTCCTCTTGTTTCCTCAAAAACTTCTGATTGTAATAGTAATGGAAATTTTTATAGTCCTCCATGTTTAGCAAGTGCTTTAGGGAACTTGGCCCTTGATAATGAAGTCAGTCATACTGTAAATAAAAAGAACAAACTTCTTGAAAATTTTTCTTCACTTGCACAAAGTAGAAAGCAAGAAAACCCCTGTTCAGACATGGCTGCTTTGCCAGTGTTAAGATCTGGAAGTACATCATTGGCTGACTTGCTTCAGGAGCACCAGGAAAGCAGTGCTAGCAACTGTTACTCTTTGGCTGATCTTTACACCCAGTCAACAGCAAGTCTCACTGATAGGAAGTTGGGAGCCTCATCATTATCACAACTAGTAAGTGAACCCCAGACTTCAGGTGGGATGCCAGAGCTAACAGGATCTTTGTCTTCTCTAGCCCTTTCTAAAGTTTCTCCAGTAAAGGAGGTTGAGAATTTATCGCTCTCAGATTTAATAGCAGAGACTATTGAAATAGATAAAACTGAGCAAAGGATGGACTTGCCTGTGCGTGATGTAGTTGAATTAAGGCCCTCACAAGGAGCCAACATTGATTTAAGTGTCCTTGTAAAAAGTGCAGGTGTATCTACAGAGAAAAGTGTGGTAGGGCAGTCAAATATCTTAAGTCCTGAAGCAAAACTTGTAAAAGAAAAACAAGGAAAGTGTTCTGGTTTTGCCAAAACAAGCAGAAAACCCAAAAAAGGGCATGGTCTTAAGAGGCAGGATTTGTCCGTTTCATGGATAAAGGCGCTGCGTGCAAGACCTTCAGCTTTTGCTTTAACCTTGTGCCTCCGTTACCCTCCAAAAGCATATAAGCGGCGCTCAGTTGGGATACATAAAACTTTCCTATACAGTAGACAAGTACAAGATGTAAAACCCAAGGAAACTGGTCCTACAATAGCCATTACACCATTTGACTTCAAATCAGCATCTCCTGATGATATTGTGAAAGCTAACCAAAGAAAAGCTTTTACAAGACAGTGATGGGGAAGAAAAAAGCATCAGTGTTAATATTGCATTATATTAAAAAAAAATTATATAGGACCTATTTATGATCCAGAATTGATTTTTTGTTTTTATTTTTTAAATTGATGTAGTACAATTCTTGCTGTGATAGGTAGAAATTTGTATGTAAACTTTTAAAGTGTTGCACTGAATATCTTAATTTTTGCATAATTTTCACTGACAGTTTAACATTTTTAACTTTTGGAAAGCTTTGAACTTTACTATACAGATACTGCATGTACAAAATTCTGTAAACACCATTGGACATCTTGAAATATTGCTCTAGTCTAGATGTTGAGGATACAGTTCATTGGGAAGAACAATGAATTATTATTTTGTAAAGTAATTTACTTTTGCTATATGGTGTATAGTTTGGGGAGCAAGAACCTCAGTTTATATTACAATTGTTTTATTAGGTGTTCTTAAGGTTAGATTTTCTGATAAAGGTATGTTACTAAACTGCCAGTCTTGTAATGGATGTTTCCAGTCAATGTCATTATTCTATCTTTATACTGATCACACTATTACAACAGAAATGCCTTTAGTTTTCAAAAGCCTCAAGGACCTCAGGTTTTGACAGCTCTGGTTGTGGTAGTACACGTGTATTTTTTGATAGGACCAAATCTGTAGGGGAGCAAGCAATTAAATTATTGTGCCCCCCTGACTGCAATTAGCAATCAAAATGTGATATCCAGCATTTTAAACCAGCAGTTTTATAGGTATGTACATGCTGCATGGATTTCATAAGAAATTTCCCTAGGATTCTATTTTTTATTCTCAAGTCTTTCAGAGAAGTACTGAAGTTTCAGTTCTTTCAACTGTAGCATGAGAATCTTTGCTCAATGGAAAAAAAATCAGGCAAAGCCTAAGTGCTATTTGTGTCTGCCTCTTGTCTTTTTCGAAGAAAGCTTCCTTTAGAAATGGAAATGCATTCTCTTCTACTGTTTGCACCCATTGCTGTTACTTTGAATCTTTAGGTGAAAGATCCAAATAAGAACATTCTGAACTTGTTATGGTGCCCTGTTATTCAAATTAGTAGCTGCATGTATCTTTTAACTTTCCTTTTAGTACACATTATGACCTCTAATATATTTCCAGTGCCATTGCCAGTATTTTAGATTCAGAACAGCAATAAGTTCGATAGAGATACTGCTGCATCTAGAAAAATATGTGTAAATACACTTACGCTAAACTTGGCAGCTAGTATTGAACAGTAGATATGACTTTCATCTAGATCAGTTTTAATCTAATCTTTGTTGAGCATCAAAAAGAAGACAAAACCCCTAGGGTTATTCCTGACTTCAGTTTGCACTACGATTTTGTTTGTAAATAAAATAAAACAAAACATGTTCCAGTTCTCTCAGGTACAAATTTAATGGTCTGTATATTTTGCTTGTTTGTCTAGTTGATGCATTTGTCATTTAGGACTAAGAACAGTGTGATCTTTGACCTTGTGAATGAAATTAATGTTTCTTACTCTAATTAATAAAAGTTTTATATAATGACAGCGCTGCAGTGTTTATGTTCCAGTTGATGTGTTAATCTATCCTAACATATTTGGAGTTTCATTGAAGGATTAAAGAATACAATCCAGTGTACATACTATGATCTGATAAGTTCATTACCAGGAGCATAATTGATTTCCTGACAAGACTTTCTATAGAAGTCTGGTGGATGCTGATTGTAATACTGGTTGTTTTATTGATCAGTCATAATAGCGAATTCTACTGTGTCAAGAATAGGAGATGCTTTTCAGTGTTCTGCTTCTCTGCAGTTAGTCCAGGCTTTAACTTCCTGCTGCTTAAAAATCCAAGTCTGTTTTTCCTACTGACCAAAGGGTCCTATTAGCAGAGTTTGTAATTGAGGCTCACTTTCCCCAAAATTATGTGTATTTTTCTAGTAGAGAAATTCTAGTTTTTCAACAGAAAATATGAGTGCAAAGTTTGGCATTGTCATGCCTGTTACATTTTTAGGTGGATTTGCTTTCCTGTGTTTCAAATACTCCAGAGGACTTAATTATTGTCAGTAAAGATTTCTAATACTTGTGGGTCTTTTAAAATTGAATAGCTCTGCTTTCCATCTAAGTCTTTTCTTATTTTCTCTGTTTAGCTTTTCTTTGGTTTTGGTTTGTTTTCGCATTCCCTTGGCTGCCCTTATTTGCATAAAACTTTGCATAATTTTAGAGCATGAACTGGACATACAAGTAAATATAAGTCATGTGGATACCATTGGAACAAGTAGTAGGGGGCAATGTGTAGTACTTGAAGCTAGTTCTGGCATAGTTTTCATTCAGATTAAAGCTTGAACAAGTGACTGAAGACAAAGAGCATCAGCACTGTGTGTTTACTATGGCTCTTACTGTGTGGGAGTGTTACCTTAGTAAACAACTTTGAATCTTGTTAGGTAACTAGATTTTCATATATAATTACTTTTTCATTGGTACTTGACTGTGGTGTTAGTGGTCATGAAGGAGCAGTATATGCTGTTCAGTGTGTAAACAGTAGGGGAGGGATTTTTCCTCAGTTTGCAATCCCAAATCTGAAGTAAGCCTTGAATTAATACAGACCTGCAGGCTGAACGTTGGAAAAGGTACCTAAGCGGTGGATAAACCGGAGTTCCAATTAATTTTCAGCTGAGATTTATTTTCATGCCTAGACAATTTTATAGTTTTTCCTAACCAAAAAGTACTATGTCACTATATTTGCGTTTTAAATTAAACAGGTATTTTAATAATTTCCTTAATTATTCCTTTAATTCTTTACTGTGAATGAGGATGATGGTATCAAAGACAGGTTTAATTGTGTTAGAGTACTGCATGATATAGTATGTGGCATTTTTGTGTAACAACTGTTTGGCCTTTTCACTGAAGGGTTTGTGCTTAATGAACGTTAGCATTCTAGTAAACTAAATCTGCCTGTTTTATGCTTGACACAGTGAGCTTATTTTCTTAATTTATATATATAATTTCCCCCCCCTCATTTTGCAGCCACTGTCTATATTTGGCTAATATGGGTTAATTGTATTACTTGTTTTGGAATTTGCATATTAACATTGCAAAGTACTTGTCTGTGTTTGCATCTATACAGAAAATGATAATATTAAACTGCATAGACATACTACTACTGTATACTCCTAAGGCATTTGTACATCAAGTTTATTTTGTGCATAATTTTTAAATGACTGCTGAATATTTTTAATATAAAATTGACTTCTGGATGTTGCTTTATGTATGTAAATAAAATGCATATTATTAAAGGACTGAGTTAATTACAATTTGTTAACTTACCTGGTAGAAATAGAGTTGAATGTTCTGTAATGTTTGTATTTATTGTGGAAACAGACTCCAGTTCTTGTCTAGATTTGCATGGGCATTCTTTGCACAGAAGATTCCTTTGGAGAAAGTAAGGAAACATCTATTTGGATAGTTGTCAAGAACTTAGGTTTCTCATGCAGCAAGCTGCTTGAATTTCTAGAGCTGTTGGACAATAGTGTTTCCAAATGTTATTTCTAAGAGAGTAATTGGTGCAGGGAGGTAATCTTTACAGTCTTGTGTTTTGCCCTATTTCCTTACTGTGCCATTCAAAAACATTTTTCTGTAATCAGCAACTCTTGAAAATCTGCACTTACGCAAAAAGTTAAACAGCAACAACTACTACTGCAAGAATGAATATCTGGACAAAAGATTTGTATGAAGATAGGATATGGCTTGTCTTTTTATGAAGCATATGTAGTTTATAACAGTGCCATTATACAAGGGCAGTAGTATACATTTATACAAGAGCTGTAGACTAAGGTTATACAAACAATCACATTTTTTGCAAATCTGAAGTACTCAACTTCTCAAATTTTAAAATGTTTTTGTATTAGGTTTGATTATGTGTCTATTTCAAGCAAATATTTCATCACATTGTAATTCATCAGTAAAGGTAAACTTCCTAAAGTGCTGAAAGGGGGTGCTTCTCTGTATTTTGGGTTGTTAGATTATTTTCCCTTCGGGATTGTTTGTTTCTGTTTTTTGTTGTTTTGTTTTGAAATTGAGTTGAATTTTTGTGGATACTTGCATATTTTGGGGTTTTTTTTTGTTTGTTTCATTTTGTTGAAATGTAGACAGCCGATAAACTTAGACTTTATGTTCAATTTACTGTGTCCAGACTTCTAATTAGATGATGAGGAAATGTCATTAGTCCAAGTTACCTATCTGCACTGGAGAACAATGTGAGGAAACAAAAAGCCAGTGGTGATTTATTTATTTATTTAAGCACACTCCTGTCTTCCCAAATTGTTATCTCAATGCAGTTCAGTGGGCATGGGTCTCTATTTTAGTATTGCTGTATTATGCAACAGTTGCTCCTTTGTGTGATGTATTCAAGTACACCATTTCACCAAAAAGTAAAAGCTAATTACAGTTTGTGATTTTAGGTGATTCTTGGGATGAACAATCTGTATGAAACTGCTCATCAGCTCCTAGCGTTATGGAAGTGTTCTTTATCTGGTTTGTAGATACATTACATTGCCTGCTTTAAAATGGCCCATTAGAAACAATTTTCAGTGATTTCTGAGGTATGTCAGTAGTTTGTTGCTCAAATAATTGATTAATGTGCTTAGCGTTGGTAGGATTCCTTTAGAAAATAACCTATTGCCCTATAAGTTTTTGGTAATAATAAGACTAAAAGATGACTAGAACCTGTAAAATGGTTGTAATTTGTAGAGATTAGAATGATATTTGAAAGAGGATCCTTAAACCATTTCTTAAGAATTAGACTTATGAAAACATAGTGAAATTTTTTTTACTCTTTTTATAATGAGATTATGGAGAATTTAGAGAAGAGTTGCTTGTGAATTATTTACTCATCATCAGTGAGGTCCCAGCTGACTGGAAGCTGGTGGGCGTTGTCCCAATTTTCAAGATGGGCTTTAAGGAGGACTCCAGAAACTACAGGCCCATCAGTCTCACTTCAGTGTCTGATAAAGTTATGGAGGAGCTTATTCTGGAGGTATTGAAAGACAACAGTCAGCGGTCACAGCCACTATGGCTTCGTGAGAGGAGAGTCCTGTCTGATTTTGTTCTATGGCAAGGTAACCTGCCTAGTTGACCAAGGGACTCCAGTTGCTGTAATTTTTTTGGACTTCAGTAAAGCTTTTGATACTGTCTCTCAAAGGATCCTTCTGGACAAAATGCCCAGCACACAGCTGGATAAACACATTGTGAGATGGGCGAGCAGCTGGCTCATGGATTGGGCACAAAGGTTTTTAGTGAGCGAGCTGATACCAGACATCTCTAGTGGAGCTCCATCCTCGGCTGTGTGCTCTTCAACATGTTCATAAATTACTTGCTCATTATCCCTTCCAGTTCTGTGTCCATGTTCACAGATGATGGAAAACTGGGAGAGACTGGCCCTGCAGAGAGACCACAATAAATTGGAGGGTTGAGCAGTCATCAACCAAGTGAAGGTCAACAAGGGAAAGTGTCATATTCCACACCTGGGATGGGACAACCCTGGAAGTACGTACGGGCTGGGGAATGAGGGGCTGGAGAGCAGTGCCACGGGAAGGGACCTGGGTATCCTGGTCAGTGGCAAGTTGAACCTGGGCCAGCAGTGCCCTGGCAGCCAGGAGGGACAACCCTGTCCTGGGGTGCATCAGGCACAGCATCACCAGCTGGGCAAGGGAGGGGATTGTCCTGCTCTGCTCTGCACTGGGGCGGCCTCACCTCCAGTGCTGGGGGCAGTTTTGGGAGCCAGAACATAACAACATAAAACTATTAGCATGCAGAGGAAGGCCAGGAGGGGAAATTGTATGAGGAGCAGCTGAGGTCACTTGGTCTGTTTAGCCTGGAGGAGACTGAGGGAAGACCTCATTCTAGTTTGCAACTTCCTCATCAGGGGAAGAGGAGGGGGAAACATTGAACTCTGTGGTGACCACTGATTGGACCTGAGGGAATGGCCTGAAGTATCAGGAGAGGTTTAAGTTGGATATAAGTAAAAGGTTCTTCACCTAGAGGGTGGTTGGGCACTGGAACAGGCTACCCAGGAAAGTCGGCACAGCATCAGTCTAACAGGGTTCAGGAGGTGTTTCGACAATGATCTCAGGCACATGGTGTGACTCTTGGGGATGGTGCTGTACAGGTCTAGGAGCTGAACTTGGTCCTTGTGGCTCCCTTCCAACTCAGAATATGCTGTAATTTTGTGATTTTATCAATGTATGGTGGTAATAGCTGATCAAGATGGGCATTATTTTGATATTTTGGGTCTCTTTATCCATGACATGAAAGAACGAAAGCTTAATACAGATTTCTCTTTTTTGACTGGTGGCATATGTTCCTGACATGTGTAGCATTTCTCAGGTATCCTTTGTTTTGGTATTAGCGATATTCAAAGATTGCAATTTGAAACAGTCTTGTAGTAAGTTGTTCTCACTATAGTCAAGATAAGCAAAGATTTTTTTTTTCAGGAAACGTAGCTGGTATTTACTGGTTCTCTTGAGAAATCTTTCTTAAAATTGAAATTTCTAAAACGTATTTATATGAAAATGGTACCCTCAGTGAAAAAGAGCGGCATTTTCTGCATTTTCGTTTCATTTCTACGTTGTTTTTTTTTTCTGGCTAAACTACATTTTCATTTCTTTTTGCTTGTGTTAGTGTTACAGAACAGATACTGGTGATTGAGCAAGGTTCTGTTCCATTTCGGGCACCATTAACGGAATTGTTAACCACTTTACGACATTAAGATTTTTGATTTTAGTGATGCTTGAGCAAGAAGGAGGTCAGGTGTCTGTAAATGTGCAGTCCTTGCAGGAAATAAAAAGCGCTGTGAACTGAGTCTGTTTGGTTTGATTATTGTTGGGGCAGCAAGGAATCTAGAGTTGAGTTGTCTTTGTGATGGCACTGGCTATTTTGTTTTATGTTAATTTCTCAAGAATAGCACTGAGAACAGGTCTATTTTTATAAATATTTAATAAGAAACAAACTTCACAGTAAAAAGTCAAAGTTGAAAGTAAGGCACAGGAAGCTGAAAAGCCTTACTCATGATATGCCAAATAATTTAGGAATAGAGCACTTCTCATTTAAGTTTAGGTTTGTGGATATTGGGCTTTACTACTTTCTTTAATAGAGAAGCAATTAATAGTTTTTAATAGAGAAACAGGTATTTCTTCACTGGCATGTGTTTTTGGTTTATGCTTTTTATTAATTCTGCATGTATTCAGGATTTTGACATAATACAGTGTAAGCAGTTTCAAGAAAAGCACAAATAAAATTGGCAAGTGCTTACCTTGCATTTTGTTAATGTTTCTTTTCATTTTCTGAAATTTTTTTTTTGCCTCTCCTGTATAAGTATCTTCCTTAATTTTTGCTTTACACCAGTAGCAAAAAATCACAAAAGCATCACCACACTGTGACTTGATGTAAATAGCTCTTTTTTTCCACTCAGTTGAATGCAGCAAGGTTTGGTTTTGGTTCAGAATGATAGGTGTTTCTTTTTCCATGGACAAATACTTATTTATCTTCTGTA
Organism: Brachypodius melanocephalos; assembly: GCA_013398615.1. Classification (NCBI taxonomy): domain Eukaryota; kingdom Metazoa; phylum Chordata; class Aves; order Passeriformes; family Pycnonotidae; genus Brachypodius; species Brachypodius melanocephalos. The sequence goes on from VZSR01003807.1 coordinate 16,762,725, forward strand.
TTTTTATGTTGCCAATGGACATTGCGATAGCAGTTACTTCCTAGTGCAAAGAGTCACAATGCAGATTATTGTGCTGCAACAGATAAATTTTATCACTTCTGATTGTGGTTAATGACAAATGAAGTTGGGAGCCTTCAATGACAGGAAAAAAAAAAACAACAAACCAACCTAAACCAGAAAAACTGATACTTTTGGATTTTATTTCTAGGGAGAATTCCAAAAAAGAGCAAACATTCTGAAGTTTAATGGTGATGTACAATATATTTTCATTCGCTTTCGAGTTCATCAGGTTTTACCGTCATTTATCATATCAGGCTCTGATGCTTTGATTTTGCTCATTTGAAAATCCATTATTTATACACTGGTAGCTTAGAAGAAGCTTTTATTCCCAACTTCAGTTGGCTGTGGTAACTTTCCTGTAACGTGACAATTCTCAAATGCCTGCTATAGAGATGAGGATCTATTGTGTTTAATTATACTCAGGTATGTTATGCATTCAGTCTGTGACAAAGAAAATAAGTTCTTTTCTCAATGGAAATGCTTGAAATCTGACATGATCTATCTTAAATCATGGAAAGTAAATGAGAATTTAAGACTTCCGTGTTTTGGGTAAGAAAAATACATACACAGACTTTGTGAAGTTGCTGAATCTTGACACGGAGGTACTGTGTGGGTTTTAGAAAGGAAGTGGCTTATTTCAGGGAAAAATGTGTCACCAGCCATGAAAAGCTTTTTAAAATCCTTTGAAATACATTTTTGAGATTCTCCTCATACATACTGTACACCTACACTGGAAAATGTGACACTCCAGGCTTTTTCTGAGTTTTCCTTTATGGTCCTCTAACACTAAGTTTGATTTACTTTTGTTAGGACAAAGAGTAAACCAATACAAGGTCAGTCATGTCCATAGTTGACTGTATCATGCATGTATGAAAATTGGGTGTTTTGCTTGGAAGCTGAGAGAACTTGCATGAAACTAAAAACTGTTGTATCCCTCATAGAATTTAGGATTCCAGAAGAATCAGAGATCCTGGGGAAACCGTAGCTCTACTTGCTCTTACAGTGTCCTTGTATCTCGGTCCATTCAGGTCACGGTAAAGATCAACTCTCACTTGGTCTTTTTCTCAGTGTCTTTAGAAGGTAAAGTGAAGAATTTACTAAATTCTCAGGTGGGATTGCTGGATTGTTAGGAAGGTATGATTGGAGTCAGATTTTTAAAAAAAAATATTGTCTTAAGGATGAGTGAATCACTGCTGCTGTAGTGCTATCGTGTATCAATTTAAAGACTGTAAATCCTACCTGAAGTTTGCATTTGATTGCTCAAAGCAAGGCTGTTGGGAATGCTGGCATGGTAGTATTCTGCAGTTGAAAACTAATGCATTTCAGCTCTAGAAACTAGTAAGACATCTAAGTGTTAGAAGTGGCATATCCAATCCAAAATAGTGGGAGCAAAAGAAACAGATTAAAATACATTACTTACTGGTAAAAAGGAACTTGAGTGCTGACAGGAAACCTGGGAAAATTCAGAAAATAAGTTAAAAAATAAAAGCCAGGATGGTGTAAAAATGCAAGCTTTAAGCACTTTACACCATGCTAAGTGACTTTCACTACAAATACTGTACCTTCCCTAGAAAATTTGTGTCGTCAATGCAAACTTAATCTCTGTACAGTCTTCTGGATGTGTTTCTGCAGTATTGTGGATGATTCAGAATGGTTACAAAGCATATTAGTTGCATGGTCTAGTGTATTATGGCACATACATAACAGAAATGCCACCATTTGTGTGCCTCTAGTTACACTTGAACTGTTTTCTTCTTGGGTGACAAGATATGACCCATTTTTCATTATCTCAGCTTCTGTATTCGCAGCCTTTCAGTCTTCAGCATGGTCACTTACAAATATGTGAAATACCAGTTTTCTCGCTTCTTTTATACTTGTGATGATTGAAATGGCCATTAAAATTAAAACTCATAAGTCTACTGTCAGAAATTAATGCTTAAAATGCCAAAAGCTTGGAAAACTAGCTGACTTTATTCTGGAAAATACTTGTGTCTGCAGGAGTTGTAATGCCATATTGTCAAAGACATGGAAGAGGTTTGACTGGTTATTGCTTCAGTTCTTTTTCTATATTTTTACTGCCTACAGAAGCTCACTCTAAGTGGAAATTTTTTATCTAATTAATTCCAAAATATGAGTTGAAGTTATTTTGAGTACTCCTTGTTTGAGTCCCTGCTGCAACTTTTTGTGGTTTTAGAATCACATTTTCCTATTTTTAATGTTTTCCTCTTCCCTATTGCTGACCCACATAAACAGGAAAATGACTAACTTTGCTTGTCCACTAGGCAGATGGTGTAAATGTGTATACACCAAGTGCTCTGCTTGAGTTGAAGAAAAGGAAAAAAAAATGCTACTCAAAGATCTTAAATAAACATTTTTCAAGGCAGAAATGTGCTTTAAATTTGATGCTTTTGATGCTATTTTTATGATAACATGTAAGTAAACAAACTATTACAAGATTGTAGATGCTATCTGTGTGCTTACAGGTGCTACTATAAATGTGAAGCGTAGAGAAAAATATGAAGCAATGAACTTCAATGCATGTGAGTTCCCTTCTAAAGTCATGATAGAGAAAGAAATGCACTGCTTCAGGCTGGCAAAATGGAATTTTTCTGGCATTGATCCGCATCTGATAAATCTTCCAGAGCTTGTCTAAAACTATAGGCTGCACTTTGCTATATTCAATTTTGCTTCTAAACTCAGATATGTGGCTTTTTATAAATCAGTTTGTGTCGCTGAACTATTTTGGCAATGGAGAATAGAGTGTCCAGTGTTATGTTTCACATTACATCTATATATAAGTTGTTATTTTCTAAATAGAGGTCTTTCTTTTTCAGATTATGGTAATACTAGGTTTTACTTTTTTCTAGTCTTAATTAAACAAGTTCATCTTTGATAATGCTGGAAATCATATAAGTTTGGCTGATGCCAGATGAGTTTATAGAAAAGTGCAGAATAAGTAAATAAATTTTCAGAGTAATAATATATATATAAGTATTGCAAGTATAGATAAGTAATGTGGACAATGTAAAACGTGCTGCAGTTAAAAAGAGAAAACATTTCTTACACTGGAGTGTGGTGCAATTTTTATAAACTTTTCCTAAATTTTAACACAGAACAGATAGGGTTTTTAAAGTTTAATTTTGTGTTTCTCAAATATGTCCTGCTGTGCATGTTGTCAAGTAGCTTTTTTTGTACCTTGCTTACTTCAGCTTGGCCAGTATCTGCACTCTTCCTTGCAGTGGTTTCCCTGGTAAAGAGCTTAATTCTAGGATTTTATATTCAGTTAGCCACTCAAATAAATGAGTGTCAAATAAATCACCAAATTAATGGTAGATTCTCTAAATCCTTAGCAGTGTTTGTTGTTGCTGGTAGCATCCATAATGTATTCCTTAGGGAAATATATCTTTCTGGTATATAATCTATTGTAACTAGGTGTTTGTACAAACTGTACAGCAATGGTCCAGGAAAACTTCATGGCTTTTCAGATAGTTTAAGATTAGTCACTAAATTTGTAGTAATAGTTGTGTGTACTTTCTTCAGTCGTATTTTTTTTTCTGCTGATATGTTGGTTTTGATACTGTGAAGGTTCAGGACTGCAGATAAATTAAGTACCTTTGATCAGCCTACTGTATTGATGCAGCTTAAGTTTGTTTTGCAGGTTAGATCTTTAGCAGTTTCACACCTAGCATTCGAATATTCTTTGAATTACTAGTAAAATATTTAAATAAGAAAAAATGCTAAAGTTGGGGTTTTTTTGGCTTTGTACTTTTAGTAGCCATTGCTTCCTTTTCATTTCTGCCCTTCCTCAAATGTACTCTATTTATGAACAGGACAAGATGACAGCGTGGCAAACTAATTCTCTTTATTTAGGAAATGTGTAGGGTGCCTTCCATTAGAATTAAAGGAAGCAGCAAAAGTGGGTGTTGAATGAAGTCTGTTGATCTTTCAGTGAAAACAAACAGAGAATTTCTAAATAACAAAAATGAAATAGAAGAAAATTGTGTGACAATAACGTATGACTTAGTAGTACCAAACTTCTTTATTTAAGAGTTTCTATCTCAAGCTTTGAGAATGTGGTCATCCTCTCTTGTGGATGTATTCAGTTATTACTTGTCTTTTGTTTAAGATAGCTGCTGTTGAGTAGGTTTGTGTGTGTGATAATGGAACTTTGATCTGTGTAGCACTGAGGATAAAACTGAGCTTGCACTCTTTCCAAAAGGCAGGAGTTGCTTGAATTTAGAAAGAATGAATGCAGAAAAAAAAATGTCCTTTACAGCATAAGAATATCTGGAAAGTCCACCAGCAGGAGTAGTGGTGATGTAGCTAGTTATATCAGAAAAGCTGAGCTTTGAATGCCTGAAATAAGGGAGAAAAAAGTACTGGGTCACCAGCATAGTTATGAGCAGGTAAAGTCACTTCCAGTTGTGAGCAGTCACATGTGGAATAACACAACTTCACATACCCCCATTATGTTATGGACAATTTACCAAGAACCAGTAGATATGAGTGTGACTGGGAAGCCTCACTTCCCTTTGTTTCTCTTCTGATGTTCCACCGTGAGTGGCAAATAGTATTGAGAGGGAAAGTGGTTTAAAGTGGTATCTAATAAAAAATAGGGAAAGCATTCTGCTAAATAATAGCACATTGTGAAATGTAATCTCTAGTATTGAATTATAGGTTGTGAGCATATTGTAGTATATTGATGGTGCACCTACAACCTTTGGTTTCATGATGTAAGAACATTGAAAATAAAATTAAGCTGGAAGGAGGACATCTTAAGTGTTTTCTCCTGTTAATATGTTTTTAAAATTGAATGCCTCTACTTAAACTGTCCCATCTAGGTAGAAATAATTTGTAAATCTAATATTTAAAAGTTATTTTAGGCTGAATCTGATAAAAGAAAAAGTGAAAGAATTGTGATCCTGCAGTTATTTTTTTAACCCCTCACTTAATATATTGATGTTGAGTAAAAATGCAAAATTGAACCAATAGCACAAAATGTCATCCCTTAATCTGAAATCTTGGAACAGTTAAGGTGGGGAAGAGTAGGTTGATCAATATTAGTGTTATTTGGAGGAAAAATACAAAGGAGAAGCAGCACCTTGTTAATTATTTTTCTTGGTTCTCTTAAGTATTTTTGCTACATTATTCTACATTTAATCCTAGTACAAGAAGCACTGTCAAAGGGTGCATGTTCACTCAGCATGTTTCCTTTGAACAGATTGTGTGAAATGTTTAACTTGACCTAATTTACATGTGCAAAGATCAATGCATTTTTAATTCCTTTTGTTTCTGATTGGTTGTTTCTTAGCATTTATTCTTTCTGAATGCTATAAATTTGAACATTTAACATTTTTATCTTTAAAGTAATTGTTCAGGTGCCTTTTAAATATATGCATTTAACTGCTAAAGATTCAATTTTTAAAAATAAATTCAGTTAATCTATTATTTAACTTTTTACAAGCTTATACATTTTCAATAGCTGCTTAAGTTTTGGATTAAGAGATCAGTTGGAATAGCAAAAGAGGTAGAATTTTCAAGTTACTGTAACTTTGAGGTATTGTGTTTTGTAAAACTGTAAATACCATCTCTCTTATTCTGTCATATTTGGTTACACCTCTGGTAATTGGGGGCCTATCAGCTCCTAGGTCTGGAAGTTCTGTATTGGCACCTGTTGCCTGTCAGAGGTACCTTTTCCATCATTCACATATATTATTAATTCATGTGAGCTATTTACAGTAGTTAGATATTTACCTTATGTAAAGTCTCTGTGTGCACTGCTACAAATACCTGCTCTGAAAAAAATTCTCGTTATCTTGGGGGCACACGGCCAGGCCGTGTTCTGCTAGATGGCTTTAAAAAGTGAGAGCAAGTATTAGGTGTAACATCTTAGTTCCTATTTCACTTTTTATTCTTGGGTTCACTGAGCTAGCAGCCTTGCATAGAACACAACTGTTTCTGAAGGTGAGCTTGTTAGAACGTCAGTCTTGTGTTTTACTGGTTTTGCCTTCACTGTACCCTGCCTTCCAGCATCATTACTTCCATTCTGGTTAATGCTGTCAGCTTTTTCCTTGTCAGTTTATTAAAATTGCTCCTGATCAAGAAACCTAAATATTGGTTTTTGACAGTTTGGAAAATGACTGTATCTAATTTATTTGGTCAAAATAATACCTTTTAATGATTTTTATTTGGGGGTTTAAAATAGCACACTTGTTTTCACTGTATTAGAGAGAGGTATTTTGTGGACAGTGATTTTTTTGTTGCTGTTCTTGTAGCTAATTGTAATTTTCAATAGAGAACTGTAATACTTTTTGGTACATTTTTTATATTATGACTATTTAGAGTATTATTTATGTTTCAGAAGAAAGTTTGGGAACTTTATTGATCTTTGTTCCTTAGTATCGCTTTCTTCTGCAGCAGTTTTCTTTCTTAGTGAAAGCAGCACAATGCCATGAAGCAATTCTTCTGGAGTTCAAATCTCCACTATAGCTATGGACTGTGGAATTCAAGAGGCATTTAAGGATTTGTAGCAAAAATGCGACTCAGGTTTGCTTTGAGTTCTGTATATGAACAAATACTGAACACAAAGATGATTTTGAACTGAGGCTCACACCCCAAGCTGGTTAGTAGTTATAGTGAAATGCACTATAGTGGGATGGTTGTCTCTTGCCTAAGTAGAAGAAAAAAGCCCCCCAAAACATCAAGAGTCTGAACATTTACTGTGCTGTGATTGGTGTGATATGATATCCATATCATCCACAGTTTCTGTCAGTTAAAGACTTTAGTTAAAGACTTAGTTTTTGCCAGATCCCACAGAAGTACCCTAACTACTGGCTTGGGAAGATGTCTCCATCTATGTTGAGTAGGAGGTAGTGGGCATGGCAAGGACGATCAAGAAGTTAGTTTCATCAAACCAAAGCAAAACCCCTTGAAATACAAACTGTTCCATGTAATGTACTTCCATCTTTTCAGTTCCACTTCTGCTGGCAGTCCTGTACTTCCACTCCTACTGTCTTTACCTTTAATGAAATTCTGTCTCTTCCTTTATCTTCATTATAGGTAAAGCATTCAAAATGGGAATATTTGGCTGAGTTTTTGTAAAAAATGTAAGTAGAATATGTCTATTTTTTGTCCTTTTGAGGGAAAAAACTCACAAACTGAAAGGGGACATCTCTGAGGATTTGCTGTTTGATTACCATAACCTTGCAAGCAGAAATGCAAAAGTCAATGTCAGTCAGTGAGTTTCTCCCTTGTACTCATGAACAATTCCAATTTTTTTTATCAAGTGCATTTGTACTTCATTTACAGTAAGAGATAGGTGTTTGTGTATACACAGTATTACGAGTAATTGCTGTACTGCTGGACCTTGATTTTTTTTCTTTTAGCCTATACTCAACCTGTTGAACACTTGCTTCTTTAAAATCACATCTTACATAAGCCCCTGAACTGCTTTTTTCAGTAACCGATAAATTTTGGATATGTGATTAGGCTCTTGGCTTTCTGAAGCCACCAGTCTTCTGCTCTGAAGTGTGCCTTGTGCTGTGGCATTGCCTTACACTGTCTGCATGACCATCTGTAGTGTCACCAGCAGAGTGAGAGGATTGAGAATTCAGAGAATCTAAATTTAAATAAGGCTAGTCTTTAGCTAAACTTTAGCTAGTCCTACCTACAAGTTCTTACCACACAAAATTCTTGCAATTTTCTGGAACTTAAAAATGCTAGAAATAGTTGCAGCTTTAACAGCCATGTAGGGCTAGTAAATATATTTTCTTCTGCAACTTTGAAAGGCTACCTCAAGTTTCTGGAGAAAATTTTCAGAATAGTTTTGAAAAGCTGAACAAATGTAAGATGACTTTACTATTTGAATACTGTCAGTTTGCTTCTATTTTTTTCATGTTCACTGTTCTTAAACTTCTGTTTCATACTGAAGTAGTTTTAGTGCATAAATAAAAGTTGTGGATCAGTTGTAAAATGCCTTGCACTCCTTCAATACAATCAGGAGGAATGTAATTGCATAAATAACGTTGACATGTAAAAGGACATGATGTTTCTGAATGATCTGGATGATGTGCAGGCAAATAGCACCATCCTCTGGCACTGTAACATTAGTTATGAATTAAACCTGAAATTGCTGTTCATTATTTTTGGAAATTCAATATAATTGTAATAGAATGTACATATTGTACTTTCAGTTTTACATACTCATTTTGGGCCAAGGTTTAACAGAAATTCTGGTAATTTGCATGGACTCTGTGTTCTGTTCAATTATGTGACTGGCTAAAGGGGATATCTTTTTAGGGTTATTCTGCCCATAGTGCTGACTCTGCTCTTTACATGACCATTTATGGTAGGAAGTTGCACTTCAGAAATACCAGACTGAGTTTTTTCTAAATCTCAGTGAAAGACAATTCACAGTCATTTAAGAAAAATTCGTTGTGTTAGAAAACACCACCAACGACTTATGGTTGTGTGTCTGGGGGAGAGTAAAGGTGCTGTTACAGAACAACTGCAAATGTCTAATAAATTATTTTTACAGGAGATCGTAGCTTCAGTTACGGATTGAGAATGTGCATGGTTGGCATTGCTAGAGTGCAGAGCAATACACCTCCCACAAATTAGGTTTCAGTAGTTACAGGATGAGTTGTGCTGAGTTACGGTCATGTGAAGGACTGAATTTTAGTCCATTGAGCTATAAGCATGTAGGTATGAGAAATATCACAGGGACATGCTTTTGAAAAAGTTGGTGGATGAGAAAGTTGCTGTTTTGTGTGTTGAGTTCCTGTTGGCCCTTTACGCATTTTATGTATCGGAAACATCAAAAGGGGACAGCTGATGTTTGGGTGCTCTCGAAAAGAAAACACGCACCACCCCCCAGTCCACCTTTCTGTACAAGACATCTCAGTTCTTTTACAGGGGAGGTGTTGGCTTAGTGAAACTGGGAATCTTAAGAGTTTTGCTATAGCACCAGTGCCTGTCTTTCCCCTAACAGATTAACCATGAATGCAAACCAGACTAATTATCCATGTTTCTGGAAAGACTGTACCAATGGTCTACATATAGAACTGGTCTGTGCGTTTCTTTGCTGTCTTGCATTGCTTAAACATAATTTCATTAAAATTGGGATGTTATGTTAAGCATCCAAATATAGAGATTTACAAGTTTAAATTGTGAAAATGCTGAAAGCTCTCACTTGTAATAGACATGAGTAAATTCTTTTATATAAAAATATGCACTGTTCTCTGAGACATGTTTCTGTGGCAACATTAGATATTCTAAATGAAATGTACACCATTTGGTGTAATGATTGCAGTAAGGAGTCACTGGGAAAGAAATAGTTTTAATAGGTAACATTAATTTTGTGCTGTTTGCAGGGTTGACCATGTGTAATTTAAATAAGTCCTGATAGCCAGAAAATTCTCACAGGAAGATGTTTGTTTCAGGTGAGAAGAGCAAGAGAATGCAACTGTAAGTCACTGCTGGATTCTGTATCATTTGGCTTCATTTGGGGAGGTAGTGTTGATGGCAAGAGACATGGTGAGACTCCAGAAATTTTGGCTATGCTTCAGACAGGAAAGAAAATGTGTTGTTGCCTTGTTATAACACATTTCACTCCATCCACTTAAACCTGATCTAACATACGTGTCTGTGTCCTTCTAATCCTTAAACTTACTCAGTTGTGTTCAGTTTTTTTGTTGAATTCATCTTTGTGTCCTAAACACAGTATTTATTTCCTCCTGTCGTTCCAGATCTCTTATTGCAGTTCCATTTTTCTGCATCATGATTTCAAACTCCTTATCTAGCCATTCTCAGTTTCCTACGTATTTTTCCAATCATTATTATTTTTCATGTTTGCTCTTTTCCAGACATAGTTTGCATTTGCTTTCAATTCTGCTCATTTTATGCTTCCTTTGTTCATTTTAGCTCTGCATGTAACTTGTCATTGAGTATGTGGCCTCTTAGTTTCTCCTTGTTATATACAGTTTTTCCCCAAGTCAGGTTATTCACTAATGCTTTCTTTTTTCTTTTAATGGTCACCCTATCTCTCATTTCATCTTCTCTGCCTGACTGGTTTTCGTTCTTCTAGTCTTTGTCTGTCCTTGATAATCTGTGTGTCTTGCTGCTTGCCAGTTCTCACTATATGGTTTTCTTCTCTTGCCCTCCAGTTTTGTTTGTTTTTATGATTTATCCAGGACAAATGTATGCCTCCAGTTTAGTGATGTGGTAGGAAACTATGGAGACCACAGGAGAGGTAGAACTTGAGTTCAGGTGACGCAGTTACGTCCAGCCTGGACAAAAACAGTTGCAGCAGCTACATACTGAATGTTGATGAAGGGTTTCAGGGATTTAGTTTTTAAAGCTTAAGCCATGTGCAAGCTGTTTCCTAAGGCAAAATCAAGTGGATTTTCAGAATGTGCAAAGATCACTTGAAGAATTTGGTTTATGCAAATACGTTCCTTAGGTGTCATTTTTAAAAATCTTCTGTTGTGTCTTTTATCTTCCAGTTTGTTTGTTCTCCCTGTTTGGAAGGAAAAAAAAAAAAAAAGGTCAGCCCCAGGCAGGAGCCTCACTTGAACAAATTAATTTTTGGACTAGAGATGTCAACTTGCTGAAAGCTGCAAACATTAAAAGTAAAGCCAGAGAGGTGAGGAGTGCCAGCTGGCTGTAGCAGGCTGCCAACCCTTCTGACTGTGGCTGCTGCACAGTTGTTACAGCTGCATGTACTGAAGCAAACTGTTTCAGGAACTTCAGTCTTAGGGTAGCAAGTTGTGTTGTTTGTGTGTTGTGGATCTCAGAAAACGGATTCATGATGGAGAGACTCAGGAATATCACCACTCAAGAACCTGCTGTATCTCTTCCCTCTTGCTGTATCAAACCTTAAGAACAAACAAAAAAAAATCTTGTAGTTAGGTGCAAGTGAACATTTTTATTTTCATCATTTTTCAGTGAAAATGCTACTCACAGTTTCATGAAAAAAAAAATCATATTCACCATCTGAAACTTTGCAGAAAAGGTAATAGTTGTAACAGCAAGACCAAGTTACCTGGAAAGCCCCTGACTGTGGTTTCTATTAGGAAATAACCTTTCTTTTAAAAAGAAAAAGTTCAGTGTTCCTGTTTGGAGAATTGTTTTCAGTAATATCTTTGGAGAATTGTTTTCAGTAATATCTTTAGAATGGCTGTGTCTCATCACTGGGTGGTGACTTAGCAAGTTGCCTTTTCTATTATTTTGGACTGTTGCATTATTTTTGGAAGTGCTGTGGATGTTCGATAGCATCCACTTGTGTATTGTGGTTCATAGTAGCATAATGTCATAGGGTTTTCTAAAGCTGGGTATTTTCAACCAGTTTAATGTAACTACTAAAGTTTGCATATGGGAGGAATTCTGTAAGTTGAAGTTCTCACACAATCAGACTTTGTCACTGTTGTTGCATCAAAGACATTTAATTGATGAGCTATAGGAATGATGCACAGCAAATTATATGCAGGCAGAATGTTTTAAAGGTTAGGAAGCTGTCTAAATTTAGGACATCTAGGATGTTCTGAGTTCCGTAGTCGTGTTACGTGGTGGTATGTTGTTGAGAGTCTTGGACTTCAGAGTTATGATAGGTCGATAATAGTAATACACAGTACCAATGCCATTGATGATGCAGGGTACTGCATCCCAGTGCAAACTTAACTAAACTGCAAGTTATCACTATATCCTACAGCATTTACAGTAGAATTCATAAATGTCAAGTAATTCAGTTTAATTATAAAACAAAAATTATTTTCAGTAGCATATCTCTAATTTGACAATTTTTGATATTTCCTTACATTATTTTTCCTATGTACTGTGATGTTTGAAGAGATAAAAATAAAATTCTACTGTTTTTAAGGCAAATTAAAAAATGATTTAAAGGCTTAAAGCTCAAGAGGTTTATGGCATAGATAGAAAAATGTAAACAGTTTTTCAGTGGGTTATGTGACATGATGGATTTATTAGATATTAATATAAACCCAGATATATGTGGGCAAACAGGTGATATATGCTTCTGAGCATGAAATTATGTGTAATCTACATCTGATTGACTCAGTTGTGTAGTCCATATTTGAAATATTTTCACAATTATAGGGTCTTAAAATTAGTTTAAAATCATAGCATGGCATATAGGAAGGGAAGTATTATCTTGAGAGGAGCCTCGGTTAATAATTCTGCTTTTCAGACAGAACTGTGTCTTCTCATGACGTGCACCAAGCTCAGGACATGGTGCACAAAACCAGTGCCCCGTTTTCTTTTCTGTAGATGGGTGGCTGTTGATGTATAATCAGCAGACAGAGGTGTAAGTGGCTTGTTTGTGGTTATATAGAAAGTCTGTAACAGAGGAAAGGATGCAAACCGTACCTTGTAGATTAGAAAGCATGGCGTTGCATGTGTTTTTTGTTGTTTTTTTTTTTTTTTTTCATGGCAGTGCTGGTTTAGACATCATTAGGAGGACCTGCTTAAGTAACTTTTTTCTGCCTGTCAAGTGTCAGTTAAATGTAAGATCCTCAGCTCTATTCAAAACTGAGATAGTATGCCGCTGCCTTCAAATGCGCATCCAATTTTGAAAAGAGAAGAATCAGTGTAACCAATAAAAAGGTCAAAAGCATGCAAGTGATAAACTACCTGCAAGCCTGCCTGCAGTTAATTGGAACATAATTCCCTTGAAGGTGTGATCCTTGGACAGTGCTTATATACCATTAGTAGTTGGTTTATGAGTAGACATGGATTTATTTAAATTGGATTGCCATCTGAAAAAGCATAGGCTCAAGACATGCCTGACTTGACATTTGTCTTTGTTTCTCAAGCTGAATTCAGGCACATGAAATGTTCTGGTTCACTGTATCAGAAACAGGCTTTTCTGTGCAATGAGGTAGTTGCACAGAGTGTAGAGTTTCAGTACTAATTTACAGTTTGATGAGTGAAAGATCTCTTGGGAGAAGCTTCTCTGTGTAGGAGTTGAAAGCAGTGGCATTGTCTCTGCTGTTGGAAAGATATGGTCAGTGTGCATTTAAATACCCAGTGCTAGTGTGCATTTCTCCAAATATGTCAATATCCATTTGGTATTAGCATGTCTTCCTTGAGAGAGTGGCTGTTTAACAGACTCCTCTTTTCATTCACCTCTAAACTACCTGGAAACAGACTAGACTGTCAGTCAGCTCTTCCATTTATTGAACCTTCCATAACTCCTACAGAATTGGAGAAAACATTTAGTTTTTATCTTCCTGTTACTTTCAGTGTTAAGTATGTATATGAACCAAAACTGAAAAAAGGACTTTACCAAGCCTGTTATGTTTCTTAATAGCCAGAGTAATATTTTGATTTTATTTGGGTGATCTTCTACAGGTACTGCTTACAACCAATTTTAGAAAAGAAATCCGGAGAGAGTTGCTCACAGTAAAGGGAGATGGTTGACTAAATCTATATACTTTTCGTATTCCATCTTGAACAACTAGAGAGACTGTATTAATTTTAAGACTGTCCCAGTGTTTAATTCCTTCCTGCATATGTATTTGTCTATGTCATCATCATCATCTGTATTTATCAGCCTGCAAGTACTTTATTGTGCTATCAGATTTTGGGCTTGTACTGCTAACAATTTTGAAGTTACATCAGGTGACATTAGTAGTACTTTTTGACTAAATTAAAAGTTTTTAAGTCAGAAGACCAACTGGCAGTCACAGGAAAGGTAAAAACACAGGCAAGAATAATAGAAGAGAACTTTGTCAAGGTGTCATACACTCCAGCTGTATTGGAGTATGGGCAGTGCAGGCCTGTCTGTCCCCTTTGGTGTTAGGCTGTATTCTAAGATAAGGTGCACTTTTCATCAGTGCACTTTTAGTTTTGTGATAATGTTTGACTTGCAGCTACAGTGTGCTTTAGCCTAGGTACTCTGATGTCAGTGCAGTCTAAATACCAAATATCTCTGGAAGCTATTTTGCTTGAAATAGGCCAGAAGTTTGGGGTTCTGAGCATTCTGAATTGTGAGAACTATCATGCTGATAAGCCTTTAAGGTTTTAATTTTTATGGTTTATAATGTGTACTATGTGTTTCCATGGAAGGAGAATGGATTTTCCTAGTGTTACATCAATCACTGCATTTACTTGTAAAGATACACACTTCGATTTACTTCTTGCAGTACTTAGAATAGTGAAATGTAATGAGGTATTGGGACTTCTTTTGTAGTTTTTGAAAGATGTATCTGTTTTTATTTTATCTGTACTCTTGATTTAGGAAGCATATACCCATTAAATTACCTAGGTATGTGTTTCAGAATGTCTGAACGGCAATAGACATGAAGAACTTTATGAAGACCTTCCTGGCAAAAAATCTGTATATCCTTGTAATCCTTTCCCTTCAGAATTTGATTTTCCACAGTTTGTCCTAGTCAGATTGGGATTACTGTTTCTATGTTTTTTCTGGGTTTGTAGTACACTTCAGTTGCCATAGGGTACCCTGCTTGTAGATTAAGAAGTGTTTTAAGAATTGTATCAACTTTGTGCATTGACTTCCTTTTAGTTCCAAGGTGCAATTTAAGGATTTGCATGCAATCTGTTAAGTGCCGAATAGCTTTTGCTTTGCCTGCTAGAGCAGATAAGAATTTATCATGCAGTTTTCTCCGGTTCCCTACAGATTAGATAGTAAAGTATACTCCTTTCCCAGCCTTCTGTCCTTTGTAATGAAGCCATAATTATTAATCTTTAATGGCGCCTGCAATGCATAAAAGACAGACTTGGTCCTTATCTCAAATGTGCTGCTCGATTTTATTGTACTTGGTTATAAAAACATTGAAGGCAGAAAATTGTATTTGATGCTTCTATCAGTAATGTTACTAATAATCCTTGCCTTGCCTTTTCATCTGTTTGAATGTCGCCATTCTGGGATAATTTCTATGGTTTGATTTGTCTTTATATGATCCCAGTCTGCTTCCTTGCTCCACCTATGCTTTAGTATTTATTTATTTATATAATTATTTATTATTGTTACTTATAAAACTGAAGTATATGTATATATATATGTAAAGAACCACCTAAACTGTCAACTTTAATGAACTATTATTTTACTTTCTCTTGTTTGTGATTTTAGTTTTGTATCTTCTTTCAACTTGTCGCATTTCCTAAATTGTACTTTTACAGGTTTTTTCTGTCTCAAATACTCCATTTGTTGAATGTGTTTAGTCTCCTTGTACAGTTTAACTCTGAGACTGTGTCAAACACTGTAGCATTATTTGTACAGAGTAAAGCTTAATTTTGAAATTGATTAGAGAAGATAAAACCTTTGACTTTCAGAGTAATAGATTGCAAGTTATTTTCAAGTTATATACTAATTTTTGTCCTTTCTTTCAACTAATCTCGTTTCTATTTAATTGTGATTTTTGTAATTATTAATTCCTTGTAGCCAGATTTCAAACATGGTATTTTCTGAGAATTCAACTTTCAGATGACATGTGAAGCATTTGTGTTTACCTGTTAGTTGAAAATTATGTCTGCTTGAAAATTGTTACAGTTGATGGAGAAAATATCATACCATTTTGGCAACAAAAGTAATGTAATTCTTACTGTAACTGAAGTGTTTACTTATTAAAAAAATGCTATAGGTGATCTATTTGAGAGCATGAAGATGAAGCACAGTTTTGGTGCTTAACTAATTGTCTCTGTCCAGTGAGAATTTTATATTCTGAATATTTATATTTGTTTGTCACATGATTTGAGATTCTTGTAAGCCATGCTTTCTGTTGTTGCCTTTATTTCTCTTACATTTGTTTCTTATTTGTATGCAACTATTAATAAACTACAAACAGACTACTTCTTCCAGAGATCTGCAGGTGGCATATAAATAAAATGAGTATCAGCAGATAAGGGGACAAATGAGGGAGATGAAGACCAAATCATTTGATAAATACGAATGTCTCCATCTGTACTGTGATTGTTTGCTTTTTTGCTTTGCTATTGTAGACATGTCTGTGGTATTCTGTTTCCTTGCCTGAAATCCTCAGCAGCCTTGACCGCAACCATTTATGTAACGTGCAAACCCAATATGATCTTGTGGTTTAAAGGTGTAGCCATCGTGCTTTGGAAGGAAGTGCAGCATTAACATAAATGAGTAGGGCCAAATGGCTCTCAAACAGTTCTTCCTAATGTACTCTATCTAAAATAATTGAAAGAGTGACTTGGTAGTCAGTTGACTCTTGAGTATCCAAATTGGTCTAATACCGGAAGAGTAGTGGCATTTTTCTTGTTTTCAGATACACTTGTAGGTAATGCACGTTTAAAAATTGCAGCTTGATTCTGAATTTTGGTTATTATTTTGCTTTGTCACGTGTGTAACATCCTTCAGAACACAATGCGCAGCAGGTGTCACAAATGCTGTAAAGCAGTAAGTCTTTTTCCTTCAAGGAAGAAGGGATCCTAATATAATAACAAGGGAACAGTATAAAGAAAATGGCTAGTTTACTTCTTTTAATCTCCTCCTCTGCAGAGTAAATAATTTATCTTTTTTTTACAGCTTGATAAGGAACTAATAGCATTGTAGTGCTATTAGTTGTGCAATTAGTTTCACAAAATTAAGAATGAACTTCAATTGTGTTTTCATTTAACTTATGGTAAAAGTTAATACCTTTAAGTAATTAAGTTACTCAATTCTGGTAATTATATCTAAATAATCTTGAAATTAGCTGGCTTTGGAGTATTGCTTGGCTTCTTGAGTGTAATTCAGTACAAGAAAACTCTGTTTTCACGTTTCAGGGAAGGTCTTGCAGCGCACACATAGCTGGTGCTGCTGCTAGCATTCCCTGAGGTGAACTATTTTTTTGCTTTACGATGTTAACAATGTTAAGGCAAAAGAAAAGCTCTAAAGAAGTATTAATCAAATCAACTAGTGAGCAGCTGCAAACTATTTCCCTACCTCCTATTGTATGAAATGCTTCTGGCATCCTGCAGAGCTGCTTCTAGTAAAGCTCTTGCATAGTGTAGGTGTCATGTGAATGCTTGGAGATAGAAGTGAGATTTTCACAATAGATCTAACTGTAGATTATTTTGTGTAATTATGTAATTTATTCACATAAGACACTGAAATGTGAGATTTGGTCATGAAGGAGTGGTATTGTTGGGTTGGAGAGAAGTAATGGGACTTGTTAAACTTTATATTTAACACCTGTTAGTAACAACCTTAAGTTCAAACTTACTTTTTGTCTATTACTAGGAAAAACAAGGGATTCCCAGTCAGCCAGAATGGAATCCGAAATTGTGCCAAAAATTACCAAAATGACAGTGTCTGGAAAGAAACAATCTATGGGATTTGAAGTTCCATGGTAAGCCAAGCCCTCATACATCAAGGTACATCAGCAGCTCTTCTTTCAGACTGGTGCACCTGTAGCAAGTTTTTGTCTTTTTTTTTTTTTTATTTTTCACAGCAGTTTTAGTGTAACTCTTCAGAACTAACCATCTCAGCTTCTTGTTTGACTCAGAATTACTTTCAGAAGATGGTACCTCACGTTTTGAGTTTAACAAATCCTTTCACTATGAATAGTGCATAGAGATATCAGGTAGTCAGATTATTTAAACATCCGCTTCATAGAATACTGAACTTTCTTGGTGTTCGTTTATTTTAAATTTAGTTCTCTAAGTGGAATTATGAAATCAATAAAGCTTAACTGTAATTGCTTGTTCTTCAAAGGAAGTAATATATTTAAGAATAGTTGATGGGGAAAACAATCACTTATGGCTAAACCTTGCCTTCCTCTGCAGCTTTTATTAACTTTAACAGGTGTCCAGGGTACAACTGTTGTAGAGTTCGGTCCTACTTGTGCTATAGCTAAATTAGAGTGGTTCTAATTTTACCCTGACTTGGAACTGTTGAGGGGGGTGTCTCATGAGAGCAAGAAGACAGACATCTGAATCAGAGTCTACCTATAGCAATAGCCAACAGTGAATAGTTAAAGAAATATATAAGGACAGGGCATGTATGTTGGGAATATGGTCCATGAAATATCATTGTGTAGTGTTCTGTTCCCCACAGGTTTTATTTATTTATTGGTTTTATCTATTTCTATTAAGAATGTATTTTTCTTAATTAGTACCCTTATTCTGTTTTTGAACCCACTCTTAAAATAGCCATCTAATATGTGGCAAGAAATTCCATAGTTTATCCTGAGGTCAAAAAATTCTCAAGTGTAAGTGCCAACATCCCAACCTCAACCTGCTTGTAGTTCTGATCTGGAAAGAATTTTTGAGAGTAAGAGGGCAGCATCATCTTTATCTTACAGTATTCTGTGCATGTTTGATAACTGAGTGGAAAGCAACCAGCTTCTTCTACTGAAGCACATTTACAAGATGTGATGTCATTATTCCTTTATGCTGCTAAACATCATTGCTAAAAGACATCACCTTCATTCAGTTTCCTTAGATGCAGTAAGCTCCAAATGAAAATTTTTAGGACTTTCAAAATGTTTTGTCTGTACTGTTTGAGATTTGCAATATATAAAGGAAGCGTAATTTTTTTTCACTTGCTGTCTACTAATCTGTGACTCTGGGTTTGACAGCTGGATGCATGAAGTTCCAGGCACCTTCATCTCTTATGCTCTTATTAAACTTCTTAGAAGTAGAGTTTTCTATGGGGACTTTTGTGTAGTAATCTAATTTGGATAGAAGCTTAGGAAAAGAAAGGAATATTAAGTGAGTGAAAAAGATCTACCTGCTAATTTTAAGTGGTTCTGATTGATTTATTTTTAAAATGGTAGTAAAGGCTATTTAAAATGTTTGTTTTTAAAAAAGAGCAAACACAAAATTCTATATCTCTGATACTTACTTAGTGTGTATGCCTGCTCCACAGGAAAGGAGGAGATAAGAAGAATGTTTCCTCATCTGTAGACTAAAGTAATTTTTGGATAGGCTATTGATGACTCAGTCTCTGATGAAAGGTGGTTGTCTCCAACATGGTTCTCAGCCATTCTGCTTCTTTTAAGGGACACTGACATGGTTTGTATCACGCTTGCTTACAGTGGCAGAAAAAAGATCAAGCCTGTGGGTAAATCCTTTAGATAAATCCTTAATATTGCTCTTGTGAGACCCCGTCTGGAGTGCTGCATTCTGTTCTGGGGTTTTCAGCACAGGAAAGACATGGACCTGTTGGAGTGGGCCCAGAGGAGGCCACCAAGATGAATATTACAGGGATGAAAGACCTCTCCTATGAAGACAGCCTGAGAAAGCTGGGGTTGCTCAACCTGGGGAATGCTTTAGGGTGACCTTATTGCAGCTTTCCAGTACCTAAAGGGGGTATTAGAAAGATGGGCACAGACATTTTAGGAGGACTTTTTCTGACAGGAGAAAGGGTGTAATGGTTTTAAACTGCAAGGAAGTCTAGATCGTATGCAAGGAAGAAGTTTTTTACAGTGAGGGTGTTAAAACACTGGAACAGGTTCCCCAGAGAGGTGGTGGATGCTCCACCCATGGAAACTTTCAAAATCAGACTGGACCAGTCTCTGAGCAACCTGATCTAGTTGAAGATGTCCCTGCTCATTGCAGGGGGGTTGGACTAGATGACCTTTAAAGACCTCTTCTAAGCTAAACTATTCTGTCATTCTGTGATAGTGAAGATGGTTTTTAATTTATCTCACTTAGTGGTACTGCTGAAATAATTGAAAACAAATTTCTTTTTAGTGTAGAAATGGGATATACATTAGTTATTTAGCTTTAAGTGGGAGGAATAGGTAAGAAGTGGAATAATGTGTAGAAGAGCATGAGATTTGGAGCACAGCCAATCAATGAATATGGAAGAAGATACAATTTAAATGGTAAAGTTACTTGCATGTCTTAAAGACCCCTTCTTCAAGGAGTCTGATGAGGGCCTCCTTTCTTCTTTTGTCTAACAGACTGCTGTGGAGGCACTGCCAAGGTGTATGACCTTGACTTTATAGAAGCAGAGAATCATGTATTACTAAACTTGAAAAACAAAACAAAACATGAACCTCCGCCTCAATTCAATGAGTATTATGGTTGCTTTTTTTCTTTTGCTGTTATCGTCTGGATTAATGGCAGAATAAGAGTAACCTGTTAAGGAAGAGAAGGAATCTGTGTTTATTAACACCTAAGAAAAATTGTTCCTTTGACCCTTTCCATAACTTCTTTTTGTTCTTGTTTCATTGTTAATTTACTGCAGGTTGTTTATAATAATACAGCTTTTTAAGTACATAGTTTACGTCACTGGCCAAAACCACCAGTATAAATTACTAAAAGCATTCTAAATGTATTCTAAAACATCTGTAACTGTACCTCCTACTTTAACCCCCAAATATTTGTATGGTGCTAGTGCAGACACCATCAGAAGAAAAACGTATAGTACATATGAACTAGTTTTTGTTGTTAACATATGGGATCTTAAAGGTAATTTTTGGACCATGTTTTAAAAGCAGCAGCCTTGCGTTAGCAAAAAATCCAATTCTTTGACTAACTATTCAGTCTATGATTCAGTCTTGTTATGAGGTATAACCTCATATTAATCAGTGAATCTTATTTGAAATGGATTATTAGAAGTCATTAGTTGCTTTGAGCATTGATTGCCTTTGTTGCGGGGTATTAGTGGGATTGCCTACAGAAAATGGAGTTTGCTGGTAAACTGATGCTCTAGCAAAACTGTTTACTGGCTTTTTCTTTCTGTTAAGTAATAAAGGAAGCCAGAAGAAGTTGTGACAAAAAAAGGGTTGATTGTTTTAGCTAGTCTGACCAATATTTTGTAATTAATAATTTTGAAAGGGGAAATAAATGTAGACATTTCTGTAATGACTGTAAGTACTCCGAAAGAGTCGGTTGTGTAAAAATAATTCACTCCACATCCAGACTAGAAGATTGAAAATAATGTTTAAAAGCTAAATTCTGAAGAGTTAGTATTGAGCAGATGAGCTTTCAGGTTCCTCTTTGAATGCATGGTGGTGTGAACCTTTCAATACTTGTGGGAGATTGAATGCCTTCTAACGTGTCTTATAACAACATATCTTGTATTTATTAATATTCTCCAGAAAACAGTAATGTACCCATAACATTTTATTCAATTTACTGTTATGGTCCTTGTTGGCAAGACAGCATAGGAAGTTTCTGGCCTGGCAGTTTTAATTTTGACTAAATGTTGGTCCTTGCCAGGCTTTGGTTTGTTTGCTGATTTCCAAAAGAGCTGTGATAGGCTGGTTTGACATTTGCGCCTGAACTGCTGATGGTCAAGTTTTCTTGAGTACATCATCTCAGTGTGCATGCAAGGTTCATAGTAGTGCTGTCCTTTCAAAGAAGTTGAGTTGCATAATCAATAACGGCTCCACATTACCAGATAGCAGTGGTTAGCAAACTGAGACTGCTTTTGATAGTTCCATCAAGTTCTCAAACAACAATGCAAACAATGGTTTAGGAAGTGGTCTTCCTCCAATATAATTTTTTCTTCATATGGTAGGTTGCCATGGCTCAGACCAAGCTGGAGTTTTGCTGCCAAAGACGCTTTCTAGTGCAGTCGACTTGGTTGTATTTTCAAGTGCCTGCACTAGTGACACACTAGTACTGCCTTCTGACAGGAATTTTCAATACAATAATTTTGAAAAAAACCTTGTGGGAAGAGGCTAGCTGAAGAGCATTTCCAATGTCATTTATTTTGTTTATTGACTGTCAGAAATGGAGCTCCTTAGCATTTTTCTGAGCCATTATCAAGCTTTCAATAAACTCATCTGGTCGCCATAAAACATAACTAACTGTCAGGGTCTTACTGTTACATTTCTTTTCATGTACTTCCATGAGACTGGAATTTAATCTGCCCACTTTCCTGTTTAGGTACCTAGCAATAAACTTGCTCTCCCTTTCCCTGACACTGGTCAGCAAAAAGCTGAATTGTGTTATTAGGGATACTCTGTAAGTAGATCATATGCTCTGTCCATTCTGATGTTTCTTTGAAATGGCAAGGTTTATTGTGGCACCAGTTGTTTCCAGGTTTCCAAAACACAGCAATATCTGAAACTTGTAAACTCTAGCAGTGTACTGATTGTTCAAATACTGTACCCTTGAAAAAGTAGCAAGGCCTAATGATGGCTGGAGCCTTGTTTCACTAATTTCGTTTGTATCTAGCACTTTTTCTTTGCATCACCCAAAATAAAAGCTATTTGGCAGCCTTAAGCAGTGGTGGTTGAGGTAAAAGCTACATGGAAATGAGAGACAACTTACTGTCTCTGGCAATAACTGTGGTTCTTTCAGATACTGTAATTAGGTTGAATTCTACCACACAAAATCCATTCTGTTTTGGGGAATCCTTACTGATATAGGCATGGTCTCCAGGAAGATCTTAGCATCTGAGATTAAAAAAAGAATCATTACCTAGTCTAACAAAATAAAATCTAGAGGCTTACAAATAACCTCTTTTTGAAAATACATTCTTGTCTGCTAATGGACTGATGTGACAATGCTTGAATGTGTTTTGGAAAGCTACAGAAAAATATGAGAGCTATGTTTTTGGGTCACATTACTTTCAGCTTCATCTAAATAACTGCCTTTTAATGTTCTTTTCACTTTTGAAAATTTGGTTTGGGAAGAAATGCAGGCACTGAACAGGAGAGAAAACTATTGCCAGCTGTAAAGGCTGCTTTGATACGACTTCTTACACAAATAGTTTTCTCCACAACTTCAAATATTAGACTTTCAAGGAAGAAAACTCGATACCGATGTAAAATACCATATTTGCATTTCAGTGTGACCTTTGCATATTGGCACTAATCCTGGTACTTCAGTGGGACCATGCTGGATATTATGCTGAGACTGAACTAAAGTTTTCCTGAAAAAAGAGAAAAAGCTGGAAGAGTCTTAATCTTGATGAAAGTTGTCTAATGCAAATTAATTGTTAATATATGAGGCTCTCTTAAATGATTGAGACAAAAATTATTTGATATATTTTACATCATTCAGATGATTTTTAATACCTTATTAAAATATGTAGAAAACTTTGTTACCACAATTTTCTTTATATTTACCCTTTATCAACTTGATTGTTTCCAGTCTGTTTTCATGAAGTAAAATTTCCCTGCAAAGACATTGGAGAAAATAATTGTTTTGCAATTCTGAAGTAGATTTTCAGCTAAAACTTAATGTACTATTTAAGAAGTTTTAAAGATAGAGCCTTCGGTTCAGCCTTAGAGAAATGCACTTACTTACCTTTTCCAGTAAAAGAAAGCTTAAACAGTTGTAGTGACTTTTTTCTCTGTGGAATAATCCATGTGTAATCAACTTTCTTCATTGGTACATGTAAAGCAACAATGACCAACTGTTGTTTTGGTTTTAGAGAATCAAGTGTTATAAAGGTTATTTAGCTTGTCAAGCTGCAGTGCTATCTGTAACACTGGAGCAATGTGATATAGAACAGTTACAGGTGATACAGAACAGTTGGCTTTGTAGTGTGAATTCTAGAATGTCAAGATTGTGTGACCTAAGGTGGTAGTTTGATAAAAACTTATCCTTCTCCTACAAGTGGTTTAGAATATTTTGATAGAGTAACTTCTCTTTAGAAAAGACTTTAACACAAAAAGTATAAATAGACCTTATGAATCTATATTTTATTATATCAAATAGACTTCATACAGAATTACCTATCCATTATGCAAAAGCACAGGTACCATCTGTACCCCTGTAACCATCGTGGCTGGCATAAAACAAGTTGTTTGCTTAGCTAATTTGGGAAGCATGCCTGGGTATCCAGCCTTGAGGCAAGAACCCGACCTTGGGTTTTGGAACTGTAGCCAAAAAAATGAGTGTTGGTATTTCTGCTTTGGTCTCACAATCAAGAGAAAAACTTGGCTTTGGGCCTTATGAAAAGGTGTCAAAATCAATCAGTCTGCTGCAGTACTGATAAGACAGGTGGGTTCTGAAACTGTGGGGAGGAAGGGGGAGCCATAAAATGTGCCATGTTACTTAGTGCTGTAGTGAGAGGCTAAGTTTGTGTTTGATCTGAACATTTATAATATTTAATTTTTTAGATTGTAACTCTTCAGCAGATTTGTTTAGTAGACTAACATGTTTAGACTGTATTGTTCCATGAGATCTGTGTAATGGAAAGGGACTAATGCAATGCAAATACTCCTACGCAGACAGAAAATGAGAAGTAATGTCAAATAAAAGCTGAGATGTCAAAATGTGGGATTCTAAAGTACCAAAACAAATAGTTTTGTTTGTAGAAATTGAAGAGATGAAAACTGGGTAGTTAATTGTGGCATGTAAACAGAAAATAAAGAGTGAAGATTTCACTGTGGATATGGAAATACTTGACTCTTGAGAGCCTGCGTGAACCTGTTCCAGAGAAAGCAGTCTTCAGCATGATGGTACTGAACTTGAACGAATTTCCAGTTTTCCAAGGAAGAAGCTTCTTCCCCTTGGATAAAATTTCAAATGCAGTGTTTTGTAGATATTTTAATTTTACTGTATAATCAGTGATTTGTGTATTGACATTTGCTATATTGACATGTGCTAGAATGTTGGCAGACCTGTAATAACTGCTTCTGTTCCTGTCTTGTTTCTTGCATTGATGCCTCACCATGTAGCTCTGTCAGGAAGTAGGAAAGCTTTTACCATCTTTAAAATGTTACTTAATGTTTGTTTTTAGTGATCATCTTTGCTATGACAGGTAAAGAATAATATTGTACATTCTCAGAAAGCTTGTGTAGATCAGAAAAATGTGTTCATTTACAAAATGGAGATCAAAAGAGAGAGTGTAACAAAATAGTATATTTAGAATTATTTACCATTAGGATTAGTATGGTGATTTGTGGGAGAACAGCATTTTAGAGAAAGGGAGTTTGAGAATCCAAATCTCTTTAGTCTTGGGTGCCTTGTTTGATACATGGATCAAATTTTTTCAATATTGATGAATCTGAACTCATCTGTTACAATTCTGTGTAAGCATTGCACTTGAAATTGCAACTTATGTGTACTTAATATCAACACTTTATGTTATACTGCTGTTCTCACAATAAAACTTTGCTATGTTCAGCTGTAGTAATGGTAGTGTGTGTGGAAACTGTTTCAGGATCTGTGCTTCAAAGTTCACTTAGGCTCTTAGTTCAGAGGAAACCTGCTCTGTGGTTGTTCAGCATAATTGTCCTTTCCTGTTAAAGGAAGAGTCTGTGGAAACCTTGTTTATCTGTTTCATCTATTTCACAAGGTTTTTTCTTATCTTGCTTTTGTAAACAGTGCTTTTCAGACAAGATGTTCAGAGCTGGTATCTGTGCAATTTTTATCCAGCTGCTTATCAGTTCCACCTTAATGGGCTTATCACATACTCCTTGAGCCTTACCTGATAGTGAAGGGAAAACACAATTTCTGTCCCCTAGTTCTATGTCTTTTTTGCCATTTGCATTCATTGTGCTTTCTTTTTACCCCCAGTGCTCTTGCTGAGGAAAATGGCCACCCTAATACACCTCAGAAAGGACTGTTACCTGAAGATGCCAGCATAGCTTCTGGGGTACTTGAGGCTGCCTCAAAATCTACTCTTTCACCCCAAGTAGTGCAGGTTCCAGAAGAGCAGAATATGGTGCCTACTCCAGCAAAAAAGTCAAGCAAGGCAAGACCACAAATAGATGTGAAAGCAGAGTTGGAGAAGAGACAAGGAGGAAAGCAACTGCTGAATTTGGTGGTAATAGGTAATACTGTTAAATTACATTTCTGACAAACATAAAGTTTAAAAACTGCATTCATTGAATCTGGAAGTGATACAGAAGCAGAAGTCCTCACTCCAGGGAAGGGACATCTCTTACTGTTTTCAATTCCATCTGCATGTTTTGGAGGGAGTACCTTCAGATGTCTTTGACTTGGACGGTGAGGTTGACTTAACGTCCCTTTGAGCATACAGAACATGCTTGGTTTGCTGTCATTGTTGCAGCGTGTTCTTTTCAGCATGAATTTGGAGGTGCTCTGTGGCTGTCATGCTATGTGGTTGTTACAATAAACTGTCTTCCTGTGTCTCTGTCTCACAGGATTATGAAGTTTTGTTGATTACAGAAGTGTTATCAGTGCATGTGATGTTCATATGTTTAGTATATTTATTGTGCTATACCTAAATTGCATAAATAACTAAAATTGCTGTAATATTTATTTTCTTCCACAGGACATGTTGATGCAGGCAAAAGTACTTTAATGGGTCATTTGCTCTACCTTTTGGGAAATGTGAACAAAAGAACTATGCACAAATATGAACAGGAATCTAAAAAGGCTGGTAAAGCTTCATTTGCCTATGCATGGGTCTTGGATGAAACTGGTGAAGAAAGAGAAAGGTAGAAATACATTTTGATGGGAGTTACCTTTTTTTTCTGTGAAAGAATAGCATTTGTTAGGAAATATTAGTCTCGTAAACTAAGCATTAAAATGCCCATTCATCACATGTGAGTTATATTACTTTTAGAATAAAATCTAAAAAATAATTAAATTAACAATTATATTTGTATGCTTTATAGAAGGCCTTTATTAGAAGTATGAAATTTAAAATTACGTTTTTATATTGAAGAAGTGAGTTTTCTGAATTGGTGTTTTTGATTCATTCTATTTTCTCTTTGCTCTGAGTTTTTAACTTAAAAACAAAAACAACTTTCTGGAGTCATCTGTAAATGTTTGGGATTTTTAGGGGTTTATTTTATCATTGGGATTTTTTGGTGATTGGAAGTAGCATACTAAAAGTATCTGCTACTACAAAATGTTTTGTCCCTTGAAGGTTCCTGTCTGTCTTGATTGTAAAGGGAGATGCAGATGACTAACCCAGATGCAGATACGTGTACAGTAGGTGTTTGCGTTTGATGAGATGGATCCTATCCTGTGTGTCATGCAGAACATACAGGGGTTAGCAAGATGTAGAACTGAGTTCATGTGTATTGTGATCCTTCCCTGCTAATCAGGGGTTCTGCCTGTGGATCTTTGTGTAACTGTATGTCTACAGTCCTATACCACTTATATTTTTTTTAAACTCAGCTATGTTTCTCTTACTCTGATACCTTTTTCCAAAGAACTAGGTATCAAAAGTATAATTAGTAGTGATTTAAATATGCAGTTGAGTTTTCATGTTTTCGCTGTGCTTTTTGGGACACAATCTATGGGTGCGTGGTAGTACTGGGAATTCTGGGTATTTTCCTTCACAACTGGATTTGCTAAACGGCAACTCTAGAGGTCTGCTCTTCCAACACGCAGGTATCCCTATGGTGAAGGCTAAATCAGTGAAAGAAACGAAGTGTATAATTTCATGTTTGCGTTTTTAATAGCTTACTTTATATCTCTGTGAGGTTTTAAAGCAGTTTTAATGGTGCATTTCATCTGTGCTTTGTTTAAGGGGAGTGACAATGGATGTGGGTATGACCAAATTCGAGACACCAACTAAAGTAATTACGCTGATGGATGCTCCAGGCCACAAAGACTTCATCCCAAATATGATCACAGGAGCTGCACAGGTAAAGATGGTCTAAATTGTTTTTTCCAGTATCAGTACTATTTGTAACATCTTCTTAAATTTTCTTTTTTTCTTTTAAAATCTAGGTTGGACTGGAATGGAATCACTGATGGTGTTAACCTATCTTTGCATTTTCTAAACTTAAAAAATAATATATTTGTTAAGCATTAAAGGTAGTTGCCTTTTTTGATGTTTGTGAGGAGGGTTTTATTATGCAAGTAATTTAATAGTTGCAATTTGATAAAATCATATTTGAGCTTTGAAAGCTATTCAGATGTGGTATATGTTTACTCAGTGAGTAGTTCAGTGAAAGTAATGTTGTAGGTTAAGACTTTAAGTGATTTTGAGCTTAAATAAAAAGGATTTATAGGTCAAGCAAAACATTTTTCTGCTTTACAGTGTATTTTTTTAAGGGATGAGTAAACAGATAACAAAGTTTATACAGAATGCATCTATTTTGTTGAGAGGATATTTGCAGAGACTGTATGCCACTTGTTTTGGGAAGAGTAGGTGAAATCAAAAGCATTGGACACTGGCCATTGAATTCAGTTTGGCATTTACTAGTCTCTTATAGATTGGTTATTTGTGGAAATACCACCTCAGAGATGGGGGAGAAATAATATGGTTACATGATATAAAAGGAGTGATTTTTTTTTTCACCCTTTAAATAATTGATTCTCCAAAGTAGATATTTAATAATTTTTTTTTCAAAGCTAAGCTATGTATATGTTTTTGCTTTGTGTGTGTCATAACCATCTGAAATGGTTATATCTTAAGATCTTTGTTGAGTACTTGGATGAGTACTGCTAGTATGATCTTGCAGATAGAGAACTGCACTGTAGGGAGACTGGTTTGTCCCAAGTTCTGCTTTAGCTCTGAAGAAGATCCTGGGTGAGAATTCAGACCTTGTGACCCAGTGGTTAGGCTGCAGAATAGTCAGAAGTTTGGAAATTATGGTGTAGTTCTTATACAGCCATCTATATGTGGTGGAATATGTGTTGTAGCAATTTTATGAATCTTAAAATTAGAAGTGAGTCTTTAGTTTCGGAGCAATGGAAATTGTTGACTCAGATGTGCTATTTCTTTACAATTGTTTAAATAGTTTTTTATTTTAGGGGAAACGTAACATAGGCAGAAGTATTAAGGGTAGAGTTGCAGATCCCCCAGCAATTGTATTAGTTCAGCAGAAGACAGGGCTGACTGAATAAAGCTTGGTACCTCTGTGTTCCAGATTGCAGGGTGATGAGGGGCTGGTCTGTTCTGTTCCTGTTACGGAATCACTGAAACTTTGCAGCTTTCTGTTGCCTGTTAGAGTAGGCTCATTGCTGAAGCAATGGCTGGAAGTGGCTCTAGTGCCTTTTGATTGTGGAGAATGCTGTTAGGAGGTGAATCCCCAACTGCTATTAGCAAAATGCAAATCAGCCTTATCAAGGCCAGCATCTGGCCTTTGATACACATTCAGTAAGTCCTGAGATACTGTTTTTATAATTGATAATTTAGAAAATGCAGGATGTCTTTCCTTTGAAGAAGTTCACTCTAATGCACTTTTGAGGCTGGGAGCTTGGAGGAAATTCGTCAGTCATCCTTTTCCTGTTCTCACACTCCTGCCATCTCTGAGCTGTGGGGATTTCATGCTTAGGACAAGGCAAGGGCAGTTCAGAGTCAGGACTCTGTTCCTTTTCCTAGAATTCTGAAGTGTAAGCATTTAAGGAAAGGGAGACTGGACCAAGTTTTCTTCTCTCTTTCTATTATGTCCATCTCCTCAGTCCTCCGAAATTGTCTTACACCTGCCTGTTGACACCAGTACCTTTGTTGTTCACGTCTGTTGCTGTCACTTAGTACATGATGATGATCTAACTGCAATTACTTACCAAAGCAGGAAAAATACAAGAAATACTAGCAGCAACTAAGATTAACAGCAAGATCTGTGTTTTTCCCAGTGCCTACATGCTGACTTTTGTGCAATGCTGTGGACTGCACAAAACCCTTAATGCTTTGGCAGAGGGTTTGTCTAGGTGATAAAATAGGCTATTTTGCTGCCTTGTGATTTTGGCATGCTCCAGTGTGTTCAGTGGACTGTGAAGCATTCATATCCAGCATACAATCAACTGTACAGTACAATTTGTTGTCTCAGTTGTATAGTGTGGTGTTTTGTTTGTAATTTTTACAGCTTCTCACTAAAAAGGTGTACAGACTGAGGCAGGAAGAACTGGACATTGCACTCATACATTGTGTTCTAAAACTTCTGAGTGCAGGCTGCTTTTGTTTAGGGCTGTGCAGCATCCACAGTGGGTAGATTGAAGGGGACAGGTTGTCCAAACCAGCAGTTGTCCTATGTTTAACCAGGAGGTACTGCTTTATGACATAAGATGACATGACATAACCATCTCACCAAAGTGGGTATGATACAGATGGGACCGAGCATTCTCAATTACTTTTGGAGGACATCAGGATTCCTCCTGTGTAAAGTACCTTTTGTGTGAAATGTTACTGATTGAGGTATTTACCCAGATTATTTCCACCTCTTAACCACTTTTGATTTTTTTTCCCTTATATTGTAGGCTGATGTGGCAATTTTGGTTGTGGATGCCAGCAGAGGAGAATTTGAGGCAGGGTTTGAGACAGGTGGACAGACTCGAGAACATGGATTATTAGTGCGCTCTCTTGGAGTGACACAGTTGGCTGTTGCAGTCAATAAAATGGACCAGGTACATGTTTAGTTTCTTCATTTAAGTAAAGGGCTTCTGTCTGGATTTGTGGTTATTAAGTTTAAGGATCAGTATCATGAAACTAATAATAAAGCATTGTTTCTGTAAGAAATCTGGCATCTGTAAGATCATCTTGGTGGTCATTCAGGTCAAAACCTCAATAGTTTTATTTAAATGTGTAAAGTATGTTAAAGATTACATATTACATATTACATTATTTATGTTTTAAGTTACTACTGTGTTGCATATATCTTGCTGAATCTGAATTTTATGTAAACTTAAAAAAAAAGTTACTGTTGAAAAGGGCTTGCAATTTTAGTGGTGTGTTATTTGTGATCAGTAATTGCTAGTGTGTGTGCTCTTACATATTCAAGTATGAATGCACCTGGAAATCTCGTGTTTATAAATACACATCTGTTTCTACTACAGAATTGATGACATGCAGCTGTATGTTCAAATCATGGTTAAAAATCTATCATTTTATTATCATATCATAATCTGTGCTTTATTTTAGGTCAATTGGCAACAGGAAAGATTTCAGGAAATTACAAGTAAGCTTGGCCAATTTCTTAAGCAAGCTGGCTTTAAGGTAATATATTTGTGAGGCCTTTGTTGCTTTCTTCAAGCATTTGGGTGGGATGACCTTTTCCTACAGTCAGGTTATTTTGCGTCACTTTCCCGCACATAATGTAGCAGATTCCTTTTCTTTCTGGTAGGGTGACATTGAGCCCTACATAAGAGTAGTCACTTCTTTTAATACTCTGTGTCATCATCTTTGTTTAGGTCTGTTGAATCTTTGAGGTGCTCAGATTGCTTGTAATTTCTTGGGATTGTTGTCTTCAAAGCAGAAGAGACCTAGAATGATCTGTCTTAATGTTCAGGATTACTGAATGACATTAGAGAGTTTTATACTGGAGCAGGTGTCAGTGTGGATTATGAGCTCATGAGAGCACTCCTCTCATGTTTTCTCAGTTCCAACTACTATTCATTTGGACTGGCTGTGGTCTTCATGCAATCCCTATGCATAAAGCAGCAATTCAAACCAAAGTTTTGCCTGTCAGTCATGGAGGAGTTTGTTACCTGAACTCAGTTTCTAGTTATTAGCATATTAGATAACTATTCCTATTTAGATATCTCCAGCTCTTTGCTGGAGCACAGTGATCAGGCAGGAGGTAACCACAAAGGGAATGGATCCACTGAGTAACCTGCCTTCTCCAGGGGAAATACGAATGTGACAGCTATTCTTTTAAAGTTTAGATGCATAACATTGAAAAAATGCACCTTTTGCTTTTGCTAGGAGATCCTGTTATCAATGTATGCTTCATGTATGTTTGTTTTCTTTGTTAGGAATCCGATGTGGCTTATATCCCAACGAGTGGTCTTGGTGGTGAAAATCTAGTCACAAGGGGTCAGTCAAGTGACCTCACACAATGGTATAAAGGAAACTGTTTGTTAGAGCAAATTGGTATGTGCAATTTTCGTTGTTTAAAATAATCCATCTTAGTCCTGTGTGTGTTAAAACTTTTATTTTGGGGAAGATGTGAGACAAAGTCATTGGAATGCAACATAATTAATTTCTCTAACTGAGAAGTTGCTGAGATAGTTATTACATACAGACATTCTAAAAAGATCTTACCAATTTATTTGCAGATTCTTTCAAGCCACCACAGAGATCAGTGGATAAACCATTTAGGCTGTGTGTTGCTGATGTTTTTAAAGGTTGGTTGTTTTTATAGTATTTTTACCATAATTTCACTGATATTTAACAAGAGTGTTAAAAAACACTGTCAAAATAAGACTTAAAGTTGGAACTCCATGTGTAGTCCTGTACCAGAATAGTACATTTTCAAGTACTATTCCTTGCCAGTTTTTAAATAGTACTGCTGAAGGTGAAACAAACTGGAAAAGAATCGAGGAAACCAATCTGCATGACCAGTTATTTGTGTAATGAATTTGTGGTTCTGTGGGACAGAATGTGGGACTTTCCCAAACTGGTTCTGCTGGACTAAATCGATATTTCTCAAACTTTTTATGAGGGTGGTGGCTTTGGGCTCTTTTACTTTTCAGTCCTAGATGTTAAACAAGTTTGTCTTGTTCCTTTTCTGTTCATTGTTGTAGTTCTGAATAATGATACATTCCTTAATTTTTGTATAAAAATTTGGGTAGGTGTGGTGGAAGAAAGTGGTGAAACTGTTGCAACCAGCCAAGGATTTAAGGCAGTGAGCTATTTCCCTAGCATTAATAAAGATAGGAATAGCAAGAACTATAACCAGTTCTTATTTTGATCATCTGATGAAAATAGACTGCCTTGAGCCTGTAAGATTTTCATGGTAAACTTGATCTTTCTTTTTCCGTTTAGTCATTTACAATGGCAGATAACTTAAAAGAAATAAGGCTTCTAGACTCATCCCATTTGAAACATGCTGTAGGTCCCTTGAGAAACGTTGCAATATAAATGGCAGCATGATTTGAACTGTTGTAAATGTTTGTAATCAAATATGATTATTGAAATTCATATTTTAAGAAATTTTGCTTTCTATTTATGGTGTTTATAGGGGAGGTACCAAAAAATCAGATCAAAATACTGATTATAAATAGTATAAACCTGGAAATACCAGGTTTGTGCAATTTTCATGTGGGCCTTTGAGAAAATACTAGATATTGTGCATGCCCTTGGCTAGCTGATTTAACTTAAGCCATAATGCTAAATATTGAAAACTTGTATGGGAATTTACCCTAGTGTGATACCACTGGTTTTGTCATCTATGCCATCTCTTGTTTATTTTTTCTTCTTAATTTCACAAGCTGTGGGAAAGTGTGTTAGGATTATTGATTGAGATCTTACAAAGTAATACCACAGCTTTTCAGCTGCAATAATCATTTTTGGGTTGAGCAAAGTTTCACAAAATGAGCAATTTTGATTACATCTATTTTGCTAAAGTATGCAAAAAAGTAATTACTTTGGAAGGGACTTAATTTACATATAGAGGGTTTATCACTAAATGTGGCCTTTTAGGTGTTTTTTAGGCTATTTTTTTCTTATGCTGTGATCTCAAAACTTAATTAACTTTGATGCCACCAGAGGAAGTAGCTGCAGGTAGAAGCACATGAAGCAACAGTTCTCAGCTCTGTTCCAGTACCTGTGCATGCTCAGGAGGAGCTGTCCATAGAAATGTGTAAAAAGTGAGAGTGCTGACTGTACTCCTACATAGTTTGGAAAACCCCTTTCTCTATTAAGGCTGCTAACATATATGATTCATCTGCCTCAGCCAGCTTTTAGCTGTTATCCTCCACAGTCCTCCTAATATTCATTCTCTCCAGGCAAACTATCTCCTGATCTGAGAGGTCCCTGTAAATCCCTTTGCTGCTGCATCAGTCCCTACCTACCATATTACAATTCTGTCTAGGGTATGACCAATCTGATCCTAAGATGCTTTGTCCACCAGCCAAATCCTGAGGACAAAGAACATGTCCTGGCAGAACCCAAATACCATGATGCAGAGAAATTGGACCATTTTTTATACCCTGATTCTATCCCCCACTGTCCATTTTGCACATGCACTGATTTCAGGGGGAACTGAAGGAACTTGACACTTTTTGGGAAGCAGTCAGCATGGGAGTTGGTGAAGCTTCAAAGTCCACATTGGTTTACCAAGCCAGACCTGGTAATGATGTGAACAAAAGATAAATGGTTCTCAAGTGTGCTTGGGAGTGGTTGAGAACCTGGAATTAGTTCACGTTTCTGGTTGCCACAAGTGCTTGCAAAGCCAGCTTCAGGTTGTTTTGTGTACTGTGTTGAGGTGGTATCTGTAACGTGACTTGGGTATTCTTTTTCTAGCCAGTGCCAGCTTTGACAGTTTTCTGTTTGATGTCATCTGTTAATTGTCTGTGTTTCATCTCATTTGCTGGAATGAATAGAGGAAAATTAGTATCCAGGCATGCTGGTAATATTTTTCCAGATAGAAAGATGGAAGCATTCATTACACAGAAACATTCATCAGTATCTGTGATGAATGCAAAAAGCATTCAGTAGTAAGTGACCTCAAGATTTGAGATCAACTTGTTCTTTTAAATTCGGCTTTAAATTCAGCTTATAATTTAATGTGAGACACAAAATACTAAGATGCTTGCTTATGTCGCTGAATTCTGGTGTTCAGCAAAAGATAATTTGTTGTTTGTGTGTATACTGAAAATGTCATTGTAGAATCAGTTCAGAGAGTTCTTTTTAAACACACCTGCAAATACATGCTAAGAAGGTGAGGCATTTGTTAAGGTGTATGTACATAAATGTGCATGTCTAGCATGTCTGTGGAAAGTAACTGGCACATCATTCAAATGATGAACAGACTGCTAGGATATTGAAGATGAAAACTTTGTTGATCTTTTATTCAGAAATACTTAAATCATCTCCAGTTATAATAGTTTCTCATATTAAATAGTACTGAATCATTCTTTAAATTTTCTAGGAGTAGAAGTAATACACAGACAGAGTATGGAGGATTCTGACTCAGTTAAACAGTAAATGGCATAGGTATTTGCACCCATATGCATGAGAATTTCTATGAGAGGTCTTTCATATTCCTTTTATCTGTAATTATAGTGCGAAAATGTTGAATTAAATAATATTGCTAGAAATTAAGGGGCTTAGCCTAATACTTAAAAAACTAAAAAATATTTCTTTATGTACCTACATTTGTTTAAAGAAGAATATTTCTTCCTTAGTTCTGAAAAACATAAGATCTAGGGGTTTTGAATTTAATGTTTCATTTTCATTATGATGCACAGCTGGCTAACTTGCAAGTACTGAACACTGCTGAGAAGGAAAAAAATCTTCATTATGTTAAAAACTTTATGCATTGGTGAAGGACTAGCTTCTGATGGGAAACTGACTCTATTATGAAGTTTTTTGAAATTGTTGCTGTGTTTATTACAGATCAGGGTTCAGGATTTTGTGTGACTGGTAAAATAGAAGCAGGCTTTATTCAGGTTGGAGAACGACTTCTGGCAATGCCTCCCAATGAAACTTGCACTGCAAAAGGTACAGTCTTCAGAAGCATGTTTACTTTCAGGTCAATACTGGGCTAGAAACAGTTACTGAAATGGTAACAGACTGTCAAACTGATACTAACTGTCAAACATAAATTGTGAAAGCATAAAACGAATTTCTTTAGATGTGACTGTGTCTGTATAAATATGTCTGTGAAGAGTATGTGAAATCTTGCATGCTTTTTTTTACCATATCAGATAATCCAAGTGTTATATAGCCTTGTGGCTTTTGACATCGCTTTATGAAGTGCCTGTAAAAGCATTTGAGTTCCAGCAATGTCTATGAAGATGTTCAGTACAGGAATCATTACTATTCAGCTTTAGTGTGGAGTGTTTCTGCTGTTAAGAAGTGTGAGGATGTTGAAAATCCTTTAGAAATTAATCTTAGGAATTGGTTGTGAAAAAGCTTGAGAATTAAATCATCACTCCTGTTTGATGTTTTAAGATTTGTCACTGATCCTTTCGTAATACCAAACTTTCAGGATATCATTGTCTTGAGCAACTAGAAAAGAGAAGAAAATTTGATTTAAATTTCAATGTATTTGATTTCTGAAAAGAAATAGCTAGACATTAAGTGTGTAATTGTTTCCTGATTAAGCTTGCTGTCTTTGTACTGCAGAGTTGGTTTTATTTCATATGCAAATAGAAAGATAAAATCACGATTTTCCTACATTGCCAGTGAATAAAAAATTGAATCCTTGAGATATGAATAGGTTTTTGTATCTTAGTATTTAGCCTGAATTCAGCAATGTGTTGGTTTGGTTGTCTGTTTTGTTCCAAACCCAACTTGTTCAGTGCTAATTTGGGAAGCTCTTCAGTCTATCAACTTACACAGTTTTATGCACACTATTCACATGTACAGGAATGTTACAATAATGTGGATGAATTTGGGTAGTCACTGTAGTCACTCCTCTGTGTGGGGAGTGGAGGAAGTACCATGGAAAAAGATGTATTTTGTCTGAGTATCTCCAGCAGCACGATTCAGTGGGTTTTCTTTTGTACTGCCTCTCCTATGACTGAAATGCAAATGAAGGTTGGGTATATAAGTTCATTAATCATATACTATTTATATTTAATGTAAAGAAGTAATAATTTAATTTAGCATACAGTATTTACTTAAGGTGGTGTGCACATTAGGATTCAAGTTGTTCATTTCAGAGGCTGAATCTCATTCATTCTGTGATAATGACAGATAGATCAAATAATTATCAGCACTGCTTAAAAATGGTACTTAACATGATTATAGTTGAATCATTCTTTCTGGCATGTTTTTGGCAAGTGGTTTTAGGAGCAAATCTGCAAGTCAAGAGGTACAATCTGCAGCAAAATAGAACTAGATCCTATAAATATATGCAGTATTTCTAAAAAACCAGTTTTTTCTTTCTCTCTTGGTGTCCATCAAAAACCTCAGTATGTTCAATCAGAGCTAATTAGTCTTGTCCTCACCCATCAGGTTGTCTCCTAAAGAAATTAAAATACATAAAAATCAGAATTAAATTGCTTGTAAAAGTGCTTTCTAATAGACGCAGTGTCACGAATGAAAGACTTCAGTTACGCTTTTTTATGAAAGAGTCAGCAAACCCACTTAAGGTAAATGAAAGTTGACACAGTACCATTAAAGTATATGAAAGATGCGGTCTAGGGTGTGCGTGTGCCTCAAAGGATGGGTGGGGCAGATATGGAGATATTAGTACTACAGCATTTTCAGGATTGCGTCATCTGTGCTGGTGACAAGGGCCAGGTCCCCTCCTCTGGCTTGAATAAGGCCATGTTATGGTGCAGGGTGTGGTGAGAGAGAATAGTAAATCCTTACCAAGGGGAAAGAAAAGCTTCCTCCGTCTTCTCAGTTAAAAAGCTTTTACTCTCAACCCATTCATACTGAAAATTGATGAGTAATGGTTGATGAAGCACAAATGGCCCAAACAGAGGTGTTTGTTTGTAGCTCAGAACCTAGGTACTTCACTGTGAGGTTCTGTTCTTACTCATTTCCAGGAATCACACTGCACGATGAACCAGTTGATTGGGCTGCAGCAGGAGATCACGTTAGTCTCACTTTGACCGGCATGGATATCATCAAAATCAAGTGAGCAAAACTGGGTTTCAGTCTAAGTAACGGTTTGTTTTTAATGAAAAGCTATATAACTATTACACTGGGCTATATTACGGTGGTTTACTTGAAGAATGATGTGGCTACCAGGATATTTAAAACCAAAGTGATGCATATCACCTGGCTTGCATGTACAAACGTTGGAAACATCTGCAGCATGTGCAACGGCAGCCTCAGAAGAGTACTGTCAGTTTTCATCCTTTGCCCTAGGGCTGACACCAGTAACCTTCCAAGCCCTTTGCTTTTAAACTACTCCTTGGACATTTTAATTGCCAAATAAATTCAGCCCATGTTGCTAAATAAAACAGAAAAATCTTAAAGAACTTCTCAAATTATCAGTCATTCTAACAGAACACATGCAAACAACTGCCATTTTGTACAAATAAGTAAATCTGTACAAGTGGAACTGATGGAAACTGTTTATTCAACACATTTAGCTGCTTGTAAGATCTGTTTTCTTAAATGTTTTGCCAAGAGGTGGTCTGATAGTGAGGCGCAGCAAATCTCTTTGTGTCTTTTCCAGTCTGTAAGATTCATGCTAAGAATTAGCCTCAAGCTTCTAAGTGTCAGTTGTTGTTCTTAACAACAGGCCAGATAATTGGATCCACAGTTTGTTCACCTTTTTTACATTCTAGTTGGACTTCAGACAGCAGACTTTCAAACTACTCTTTGAAAATCTCCTTGCATTGATAGTTTTTCAAATTTATGCTCTGATTTAAGGGAAAAGTACAGGTATTCTGTGTTCCCATTTTGTAGTGGGGTGGGATTCTCAGTGGTGAAAGGGTGAGGGAACTCTTGTTCTAGTTGTTGAATGAAGTCCTGAGTCAATTTGTTACCTTGATGTGATTCATGTTTTGGAGATCTGCTAGAGTTGTCAAGAAAAACTATAAATTTTTAAGTCCTCTTGCTATTGATGAAATTTGATGTATATGGTTAATCATGCTGTTTTTTCTCTTCTATCGTGTTTTTTTGTTGGGATTAATTTTCATTTCAGATGGCTAAAACTAACCCTTGTGAAAAAGCTGTATCTAGTCTGCTTAGCAACCTGTAACAAGCAGCAGCTTTCTTGTGACTCCATGTAGAATGTTTTGGAAATGAATGTTGTGAAATCTCATGTTTTGAGTCCTGATCATCATCCCTTATTATCCAGAAAATATTTGAGTTACAGGCAGCAGTTCTGCGATTTTGGGCACCCTGCAGTATTTTATGCTGTTGAGCGGAAATGCTGAATCTCTGAATGAAAGTCTAATTCTTAAAAATATCTACACACAGGAAACAATGACATTTTCAGAAACTGATTAGCAGTGGATGTAATTGTTCACTGAACTAGACAGAGCCCTTCAAGCATACACGCAAAATAAGGTAGACATTGTCTAGGAACACATTTTGTTACAGGCTTTAATACTGTGTTCCTGGATATCCACACACCTATGCCCCCTGGTTATTTAAAATGGTGTTGCTTTTCATTTGATTGTCTTAATCACTGCACTGAAAAAGGATAATTATTTAACACTTCTATGTCAAGAGATATCTGTTTGTTTGATTTTTAACTTTTTTTTTTTTTGTTCTGTCTTGTAGTGTGGGCTGTGTATTTTGTGATCCCAAGGAACCCATTAAAGTTTGCACTCGGTTCAGAGCTCGGGTTCTCATCTTCAATATTGAGGTCCCAATCACTAAAGGATTTCCTGTAAGTCTCTGTGAAAACTGTACTCATGGCAGGTTGCTCAGGGCTTTTCCTCTCCCTGTTTGACCTCCTGAATAGAAGACCCATTCAGAATCTAGAAGTAGTTCTGTCTCTCCAGAGGAAACAGTCTTCTCTAATTTGAAGTGGATAGAAGGGGCTAATGTGGCTGTTTTATGTACATTCTTACTGGCTTTAATACATAGCTGAATTCAGAGAATGTGAATTCCACCACAGCTATGCTTTAGAAGCTCACATCTTGTAGAAATACAAGTGTGCATTTCAGCGTAAGATACCTTTTAAAATAAATATCAGTTCGTGCTACAGAGCTGCACTGAGGTAGCAAAAGCAAAACATTAAAAGATGAATGTATTTATGGTGACATAAAATATGGTCTTTGTGTCATATCAGTTGTGATCACAAAGTTTAGGAGCTAGGAACAGTTACTGGATGTGAGGCAGACACTCCTGTGAGAGAAGTTTTATAACTATTTGTTTAAAAAAATCAGCCTTAAGCTGTTTTAAACTATTAACTGATTGCTGATCATTGTAGGATGTTTAATAACTGCAAAAAATATTTTCAGGTGCTTTTACACTATCAAACAGTAAGTGAACCTGCTACTATTAAAAGACTGTTGAGTGTCCTGCACAAAAGCACTGGTGAAGTGACGAAGAAAAAACCTAAGTAAGTGTTATGAATAGTTAATAATTACTCAAGAAATGGGTTGATATTTAATACACAGTATATCAAACAGGTTCTACTACGAATCAATTGTATGTTATAAGAATATGCTTTTATTGCTTTAGTTGGTTTCGTGTTTGGATTTTGATGTGCTTTAGAAACTGAAAAACCTCCTGCCCTCTTGATAAATGCAGAGCACCTGAGAAGTACAATGACTTAGGCCTAAGGTCACTTTTTTTTAACAGTATTTCTTCTTTTACTGTTAAAGCATGGGATCGTTATATAATTCTGGAGATGGCTGTCTAAAACACACTTGACTAGACAGTGTTTCAGTGCAAAAGAAATATAGAGAGTGTTCCTATACATCCCTCTAGTTATTTAAAGCTGTGTTTGGCTATAAATGCTAGTTGATACATAGAGCATTTTCAGAATAATTCCTTTCCAGAAATTTCATGGCTGAAACTGTTGCCAACTTCTACAAAGTAATGAATTGGCTCTTTAGTTGTAGGGTTGAAACAAGACTTGATTTCCCCTTGACATGAAAAAACAGGTGTTAATGAGATAATTAGCTTCAAAACAATTTGTTAAATGCTGTGGTGAGTGCCAAGAAGTTTCTGAAGAAAACTTAGATGCCCTATTAAAAAGTATACTCGAGGCAAATGAGTTTTGAGTCTCATGGCTTGAGTTATACTTGAAATCAAGCTTGATAATTATACTCTGGGCCTTCTAAAATGATTTTTTCCATTTATTCAGTATTCTTTTCTTCATTTATCTGTGCACAGATTTCTAATAGAGTTTTCTGCTTTTTTACCTGCAGGTTCTTGGCTAAAGGTCAGAATGCTCTAATAGAACTACAGACTCAAAGACCTGTTGCTCTAGAGTTGTACAAAGATTTTAAGGAGCTGGGGAGGTTTATGTTACGCTACAGTGGTTCTACTATTGCTGCAGGAGTTGTGACAGAGGTATGGCATTTTTGTAATAGACTTTCTGTTCTGCAGAGGAATGATGTTATGGTTAAGGCCTGTTTTACTCCCTCTAGCCTGAAAAGTGAATTTTTTCTGCTGAAAAAGAGACAGTGCTT
Source organism: Brachypodius melanocephalos (assembly GCA_013398615.1). Lineage (NCBI taxonomy): Eukaryota > Metazoa > Chordata > Aves > Passeriformes > Pycnonotidae > Brachypodius > Brachypodius melanocephalos. The sequence goes on from VZSR01003807.1 coordinate 16,803,549, forward strand.
CAGCAAGATGTGAGGAAAACTAGTCATGATTCTGTTTAATTTGTTAGGAGTAAAAATCGCTCTGTTTAGAATATCCCCTCTTTCCCCTTGAATTAACATACATAAGTCTTTTTGAAATCTGTCTGTCAAACTGTATTGGAAGCAGTTTGTAAATAAGAAGTGTTGGCCATTTTAACTATCTGTAGGTTGGGTCCAATATATTTTTCTGTTAAAATTAAAGACAGTTGTACACTTGATTCTTACAGATGCCTAAAAACATTTTCTGATCCTATGTGTGAGGAAGCAAAGACTGTGGGGCTAAACAAATATTTTATCTTCTACTAGAAGCAAAAAATACGAATACCCCTCTATCTGTCCCTTTAAAAAATCTTGCTATGATTTAGTCACATTAACCAAGTTATGGTACTGAGAACTTAAGGCTGAGTCATTTAATGTCAAAACTTGGAATGAGAGCATGAACATTTCTGGTTTCTCCATGTATGCATAGGAATGATGTGCTAGGTCAGTCAGGCCTTATAGATGTATAATGCTCCTAAAAATCTGTCTGATCTTAAATAAGATCCAGAAACAGGGTGGGTTGCACACATTTTTCAATAAATTTAAGTTGAGGATTCTATTTAGATCTGCAATATTTAGAGTCAAACTAATGTTTGTAGAATTGGGACTAAATAACCTCTTCAATACATTATTTGGGAATTGTTGTTTTAGTACTTGTCTTCTTGTTCCGAGAATTTAAGTGGAAAAGGTATTTTTTCCACAACTGTATAATACTGAAAAACACTGAGATAATTTTACACTTAGTACTTAATTTTTCACCATAGGGTTTTTTCCATTTGCTTATATTTTTAGATTAAAGAATGACAGTGGTGACAGGCTTTCCACCGTCCAAGCAGAATTCAGTCAGATATCCAAACTTCTGTGTAAGAATCCAGTTATTTCTGTTGAAGGAACAAGTGCAATTAACTGGGGAGAAGATGGTGGTGACAAAAGTCGAATTGTGTGAGACATCTGGGGATTCCTTCATCAGTCTCTCCTGCTGCAGAACAAGATGCCAACTGACAAGGAACTGCAAGTGTTGCACTTCTTGATCTCAAGAATCTCATGAGTTTCTCCTTGTGGAATTTAGCCCTCAGAGAAGTTGATGGAAAAATATTAGAAAGTTTAATTAGAGAAAAAAAAATGATGTATTATCATGAAACAAACTCCTTACTTCCAGACATAAATTGTTTACAAATTTTCTTTGATTGCTTTTTTGCTGCACATTAACTCAGTAAAGTAACTTTATTGGTCTAAAATATTTTTAGGTTCGAGTTGAATGCATATTCAGGGGAAAAAGAGAACTATTTACATTGTTTTCAGGAGAATGGCATGTAGTATTATTATGGGATCATTTTCCTTGTCCCCAGATTTATTTAAGAAAAAAAATTTCTTTTGCTGTGTAGTGGAAGCTGTGCCAACTTTGGCTAATTTTATTTTTTAAACAGTAAGAATAATAAAATAAATTTGTCTGAGCATTTTTGTCTCCCTCATCTTTTGTTATTTAAACACTCCTAAATTGTGTTAAATCATTCTTCACTTACCATAACTGAGAAGTTTCAGAGTAAACTTTATGAGTTAGAATGCGAAACTGGCATCCAACTTGGCTTTCTGCAGAAATAATTTCAGTTTTTCTCATGTTACTCAGTGCAGCCACTGCGCATACACATCTCTTTCATCCAGACTTAGTGCTCTTTTGAACAAAGGCTGACAGTTTAATCTTGTGGTGTTGGCTACAGCCAAATTGTGCTGACTTATGCCTTTAACTCCTTCCTGCTTTTCAGTAATGGGGCAGATGAAACCTCCCAGCTGAAAGGAAAGTCCTTCTGCCACCTCCAGCTCAGGACAGACACACTTTACTGTAACTTGGAAGTTTTTCAGTAGTAATTTTGAGAGGACCTCAGGTATTTCAGGACCTGTATGTGAGTGCAGAGTGGAGACAATTCTCCTGTGCCCAGAGTTAGTAGTGGGAGGCAGAAACTGAAGCACTCACTCCAGAGCATGAGTCTGTGGGGTCAGCTGAAGTAAAGCTGTGTCCAGAGTAGTGAAAAACACAAAAATGATATGGTTGTTATTTAGTTTACAGTCCTGTGTGATCTGTACCTACTCTTCCCACATATTTTTTTTTTTTTTTTTTTGTAGATAACTTTTTTTGCACTTAGGTGTGTTAGCTCCAATTCAACAGCTACCTACACTTGACCACACAGATGAATTGTACTGTTGACTGCATGGATATTTGTAGAAGTATCAGCAATGCTTTGTGTGGAAATGACTTTTGTAAAAGCTTGTGGATCTGAAATACTTGAAAACTGTTACTGCCAAGTTTATGAATTACCACTGTTTGTTGTGTCTTTTTATAGACCAAAAATTGCACTTAAATATATACCAGTTTCAACATGCCACTGTGGAGGTTTAGGTGCCCTTGTTGGATTCAAGAGATTTATACTGCCAAGCTCCTTCACTGAACCTGTTCCACTTGAGCTTGCCTTCAAACTTTGAAAGTGTTTAGGTAGCCCTTAAGTCAGGGGACAATTAGTCTGCAATTCTAAGACTTGCATAATTCCTTACTGTTTATGGACAAGGAAGTGTGATACAGGGTGAACTTCTGATAACTTTTCTCACATGTTTGCATTAAATTTTGAGGCTCATTTTTCTGTGATGACAGAAAAGCTACTGCATGCTTTCCTGGTTTGCAGCTTGGGAGAAGCAGAGGTATTACATAATCCAGTTGCAACGTGACTGCACTCTTTCAACACAGATTTGGACTCTGCCCAGAGGTGCCACTTGGATGAAGCATAAATGATCTGTTGTTGTGCAATAGAGGCATATCACCTTTCTTCAGTCAAAATATGATTGCATGTTGATCCACGTGAAATTTGATGGCTTGGCAGTTGTCTAGGATGCAAAACCTCCCTAGACTGCTGGTTGAGATATTCACAATCTCCTGGTGAGAACATACTGCTCTCTGGAGAACAAGGAGGTGGCATACAATCTTAAAGCAATTTGATAATCCTCAGCATTGTCTTGGAGAAAGTGTCTTTTACACTGCTCCTCCTGGGCAGTTTAGGCTCTTGGGAAGTTAATGGAAAAGCTAATAATATGTTACAGGCTTCTCTGTAGTAAGGTGGCTTCCACTGGTATATCTATGGAATGTCAGCCAGTGTCTTGTGTTTTTGGGAGAGGGGGAAAAAAAGATGAGTTTCTGACAACATGTAACAGTGTACCAGGTAGGATTGTGCTTCTCATCTGTTTGAATTGAGGGGGTCACTCAGATGTTTGTATTGTTTGATATTTGGGGATATTGGTGGAAAAGAGTTTCTTAGTGCTTAAAATCTTTTGGTTTGATAGGTGCATTTGTTTTGGTGATACAAGGAAATGTATTGATCATAAAACAGTGAACATGAGTTGCAGACATGCTGGTCTTAAGTGTCATTTCTTTTGTCTGCTGACACTTAGAAGAAGGTTCCTGGCTAGGTGTTTGAGTGTTGAATTATTTTGTTTAGTTGTTGCAAAATGTCTTCAAACTGTAATTTGAAAAACTGTTACAGGTAGAAAATCTCCAGTCGAACCATTCTTTTTCTCTCTTTTTTTTTCAGTATTTTATTTCCTATAGATAGAGAAAAGTTAGTTTCCAGCAACTATGGTGTTTTTCCCTTCTTCAACTAGAAGAGAGCCAAGTGTCACAGAAATACTGATTTTTTTCCCCTTTGCTCTTTCCTGCTGTTGTTGCCAGGGTTTGTTCTCACTTGTAGGCAAGTGGTGCAGGGAGGACAGAGGGATAGAGGAGGAGTTTGGACTCACTGTGCAAATACATACAGACATACTAATCTAAGTTGTTGGCTTGTTAAGAAAAATCACAGGTGAAGCAAGCAGCCAACAATGGCTCATTCAAAGGCTCTCTTAGTGCTGGAAAACTTCATAGGTGGCAAATTTGTTCCTTGTTCCTCCTACATAGACTCCTATAATCCGTCCACTGGAGATGTCTATTGCAGAGTTCCAGACAGTGGCAAAGAAGAGGTGAGTACTATCCACATGTACAAAGCAGTGAAAAATGTTAAATTTATGTAACAATAACCTTTTGAGTGAGAGGAAGCTAGAGGTAAAAACAGAAAAATGATGACTTCAATGCTTAAACAAGTAAATTCTTGATTACATTGTAGTATTGCATAATCCACTGCTGTGGCAGAAAATGCTGTCTTTTTTTACATTTTGCTATTAGAAAGTTATGGTCTGGATTCCAAGCTGGTGTGAATCAACAAAGCTTCACTAGCTTGCATGGAGCTCCTTCAGATGCATCGTGCATAAGTTAACAATAACACCCAGACAGGCTGTAAATATAGACAATCTGTGAGAATAGTATTTTATTGATCTCTCCCGTAAATTAATTTAGAGGCACCATATGCAACTGTGTTCCCTTAATGTCTTGATGACTTGCAGTTTTTATTTTAAAGGGTTTTTGGCTTGATATCTCTTCTCTGAAGATGTTAAAAAGCTTTCAGACCTCTCTGGTTTTGCTGTTAGCAGTTGGATATTCAGTGGCTGTGGTGAAGTGGCTGTGATGAGTGTTTCCTTATAACATACCCTGTCCTCTGCATCCATAGGGTTTCCTGGTCTTGTGCTCTCTACTGGGATGAATGTTTCCTGGAACCTTGCACAAATTCAGGTGTGGATGGGCAATGATGTTCGTCAGGGGAGCTGCAGTTTCATTGATGCTGCTTTATAGGAGACCTACAAGTCTGCGTCCAAAATAAAGTTTCAGAGTTATTGAAGAGGGAAGTGACTGGACAAGCTTGGATAGCACAGAGGGCTTGGAAAATATTGTCAAACGGTGGACAGCAATTTGAAAGTGTTTTTTAAAACAAGCTACTACAGTGTGTAGCTGTTCCCTCCGCTTGCATTTCAGCCTTATTGACAGCTTCTCTCAGCAGAAACCTTTGCACTGTAATTTCAACTGGGTAAATATTTGTTAGATGCTGATGATCAAGGGTTAAAGAGTAACAGGTTGGGTTTGTTGGAATTCTGGAAGTTCATTCCAATCCTAATTATGCCTGAAAAGTTTGCTCTTTGATGTGCGGGTGCAAATCTTCCTGTCCATTCATTTGCAAAATCATTAAAACCAGAGAGATCTGAGAATGCCAAGAGGTTGCTGGCCCCTCTACAAATACAGTTCAAACATCCTAAGAGCAATCCTTTTCTCTTTCAGCTTTCTAAGTCAGTGTTTGTGTATAGCAACGGGAACCCAGTTTAAAGACCTATAAATTTGATGAGTGCTTTGGTCCTGCCTTTAGACAATTATACAAGAAGACTGTGCTCTGCAGAGCTGGCATCCACTGGTGACTGGTGGAATGTGCTGAAGAAAATGCAGTCACATACTACTTGAGGTTACCTAGAGATACCAAAGTAAGCATCTAGACCAGAGTTCGACAAAGGACTCAGGATGCTGGTTTCTAGCAAGACTCAATGTCCAGTTGCAGATTATCTTGGTTAATTTTACTGGGAGTTAGAAGGTGAAATGAGGGGAGGCAGCGAGTCTGCTGCTGACCCTGGAGTTTAACACCAGGTCAGTTGCTGTTGCCGTTTTAGCCACTTTCTGCCAAAAACACTGAATGTATTTTTTTCTAGGGGTTAGTTTGTTCCCCAGCTAGATGTCTTAAATTCTACATAGCAGTACCACAGCAAGACAAGCAGGTGCCCTGTATATCCCAAAGACAGGCTCTGATGAGGACTAATTAGTGCTGGTGAATATCTACTTTAAAAACACTTCTCTTTAAAGAATCTGGCTCCTTCACATCATCCCCTGCAAAAGCAAATGTCTTGAGGGCAGTTCAGCTTGGGCTATTTTGACAGCAACGTTTTATGATGGGTCTGGATAGTGTGTTGTTTCTCTGTATCTGTCTTGTGCAGAAGAGGAAAGCAGAAGGAAGTGTTTCAGACACAGGAGTTCATAGTTGAATTCTTGCATATGTTTTCTTTGTGTCTTGACTTTCTTTGCTGGTTTCTGCTAATCAAACTAAGTAACTGTTTAACCTTTTTATGCTTAGTTCTTCTCTACAAATCTCTCTTGTTTTTTCCTCTTACTTTTTCCTGGATGAATCTACTGCCACTTAATTCCTTCCTTTACTAGTTTACTAGTCCTCTTCTGCTGTTTGTGAAAAAGCAATATTTTTGCCCTTCTTCTAAACCCACTGAAGGATTAAAAATGAAGAAAGTATTAGTTATCTCCTCTCCTGACAGCACCTGCTGGAAAAGGCCATAGAGGAGAGGACAGATGAGCAGCAGTAGCATCACAGGATGGGAGGATGGAAGAATAAGTTAATTAGTGAAGGTGGTATGGTTTCACAGAGGGTGAACTTTTTCAGGGTCGCGTGGCATCTGCACTGGACTCACTCAGGAAGCTGCAGTTCCCCTTTCCCAGGCCTGGTTTAGTCCTGCTTCAGCTGTTCAGTGGCTGACAGCCTGTTGCCATAGGCACTTGAGCAGGAGGTTGTTGAACTACAGTCGAAAAAGAAGAGTCTAGGTTTCTGAGCTTGGCCAGTGATCCATGTGACTCTCTTCACATTGGTTTATTTCCCACCTTGCCTCTTCACTAGTGGTGTTCTGGCTTTCAAACTCTGGGTATTATTTTTATGGGGCCTGTAAATTCTGATGTATGTGGGAGGGGGAAGGAGAAGGGGTAGATAGATTTTAGTTTTTGGCTTGCTTGAGCTTTTGTGCCCTTATTAGTAAAATGTCTTTGGAGTATCTGTAAATTATTTTGTGATGGTTTTTATAAGACCTGTCACAATCTGAGAGAACAAATTTGGAACTGGGTTTTGTGGAATTGGTGGAAAGGAGTGTTAAGTGGCTTCATGGGAACTAGCAATATGGCAAAATTCAGAAAGGTCATAATGGTCTGATTAATATTACATCAACATCCTCCTAGTTACTGATTTTGGCAGATTTCCAAAACTGAAGAAACTGTATTTGCAAAATTTTAGGAACTCAGCTAAGACAGCTTTGACTAAACCACCACTTTGATGCATATATTAGACACTGAGATATTGAATAAGTGATACATAGGAAGCAAAAGTTGGGAAATAGGGCAGTTAATTAAAATATGGAAGGATATTGATGACCATCTTTAGTTAGTGTGAGACTGGTAAACATAAAGAATGAATTGCTTATAAATCAACAGATGGATGATACAGGTAACTTCCATTTAAGAGTCCAGAGGAAATGACTGATGGGACAGAAAGCTTTCTGCTAAATTTTAATCCTTTGAAGATGGGTCTGCTTCAGAAAAGTGCTGATTATCTGCCACTGTTCAGAAATGTCAGGCTGAAGGACTGTGCAGCAGTCATCTACATCTCAAGGAAAATACTGATAGGAGTGGTGTGCATCTGTATAAAAGCATATAATGATTCTTATCTGTAGGCGCTGTTAGGTGTCTGATAAGAGAACTGACTAAAGCCCCAGAGTTTAAAAAGGAACTTTTTTTTCTGTGAGGGCATTAATGACTTTCTAGCTGTGATCAGGTAAGATAATTTTTTTCTCTAAGTGTCCGTTCCCTAAATATATTCTTGGTCCTTGCTTGAACCAAGTGGTGGAAATCAAGAACTAGCAGGGCATCTAATCCATTTCTTCCCAACCCTTTACTTTCATCATTGGCTGGTGTGGCTGAAATCTTGTGTAGCAAGGGTTGTGGATGTTTAGACTGAAGCTGCATTTGCTCTGGGGAGATTCTTGCACTTTCCTTCATGAGAAACAAGATTCTTCTTTGTTTTGGCCAGTGGTACCTGCTGGTGCCTGTTGAGCAGTTCAGCATTTCTTTCAGACCTGGAGGGTGGCTCACAAGTTGCTGTAATTTGGAGAAAAACAAGTGTTCCAATGGAAGTTTCTTTTCTAGATATTCTGTTTCACTAATGCTTCTTGAGTTATGGCATAATGTCTTGACAACAATGGAGAAGCTCTAAGGAGCTGCTCTTCCCAGCAGTGTGGTCTGGATTATTAGTTCTGAAATATAAATTAATCTGCAGAGTGTTTAATACTTTCTTAAGTCTTTCATTAGCGTTCACCATCCCTCTTTTACTTTTTTAGGTGGAAGCTGCTGTCAAAGCTGCCAAAGATGCCTTCCCAGTTTGGTCCTCAAAAAGTCCATTGGAAAGATCTCAGATCCTGAACAAAATGGCAGACCTGATTGAACATGACCTGGAAGCATTTGCACAAGCAGAGTCAAAGGATCAGGGTAAGAACTGGAACTGTTGATCTCAAATACACTATGCCTTGCTGAATATTGAAATGGAAGACTTGGATGAAATTTTTTTATGGTATGAACTGTTGGAGCAAATTGGAGTTCATGTGCATGAATGTTGAAGAGGCTTTGGATATGAGATTCCTGGGGCATTCTTGCCTTTCAGAATTTCTGACTGACTTCAGTTGTCAGATATTTGGAATGCATTACTAGAGGGGAGCTGTTGTCATTGACTATGGTTGCACTGTGCTGGGGATTACTTGGTCACAGGACAAAAGACATTTCCCGAAAGACACACAAATCAACTTTCAGAGCAGACTACAAAGAAATGTTTCTGTCCATGATGACAGCAGCATGTTTGTTTTTGTTTCAGGAAAAACTATTACATTTGCCAGAACAGTGGACATCCCTCGGGCCGTGCGCAACTTCCGATTCTTCGCCTCTTCCATCCTTCATCACGTCACAGAGTGCACCGAAATGCCAGCCATGGGCTGTGTGCACTACACCTCCAGGGCGCCTGTGGGAGTTGGTATGATGATCCTCACATGCTGAAAAGCTTGGCAGAATGTCTACCTCAGTAGGGGCTCAGCAAAGATTTTTTGAAAGCATTTGTTGTCTCTGAGTCATGTGCGAAAAATGGGCTTGTCTGCCAAAGCATCAGCAACTCCATGTAAAATCAGTTATGCTTCTTCATGGCAAAAAAAAAAAAAAAAAAAAAAAAAAAAAAAAAAAAAAAAAAAAAAAAAAAAAAAAAAAAAATAAAAAAAAAAAAAATAAAAAAAAAAAATTGCATGCCTAAAAAGCTTAAACTATTGCTCTCACCTTCCCAATCTCTGTTGTGTTTTGTCTGTGCGTGTCTGTGGGTGAGCATGACAGCTGTGGGTTGGTGAGATGTGCAGAGCACTGAGCTCCTGCTCCAGCAGGGAGGGCGGGATCCCCTTCTCCTTTGGGAAAGCAGCAGTAGTCTGTGACCCGAGTGCACTTGGGTGAATAAACCACCCTAGCTGGGGAATTGCTGAACTTGGCCGCTAGATGCTGCTGCTTCAGAAAGTAAAGTGGTTGTCCTGAGCTGACAAGTAAACGTGTCATTATTAGGTTATGTTATATATATAATATAAATAACATATAACATTAAATAGATGTGAGTTCTCCACATTTACACTTGGATTACTTAAAACATAAAATTGGCTAACTTAGAGGACCTTTTAAAACTTTTCTTGAGCAGTGGAGACCATGCTCAAGAATTATTCTCATAAGGAAAAGCCCCTCACTGCATCTGCTCCATCAAACAGAAAAATCCTGTGGCTTTTGTAAGGAGTCATACATAACAATTACAGCTTTTTTTGGTCATTTCCTATTAATATGTAAAGTGAAAATACTCCTAAAGGCAATTGCTGAAAATAATTCTGGTCATTCAGTAGTTCATGGGAACAACAGTTTATTCAGTTATAAATTTTGTCACTCATAAATTTGACTAAAATTTATCTGGAAAATGTGTGCTATAACTACTATAACTACAGAGTTAGTTTTATATTAAAATTGAAAAATAAAAAAGCTTTAATGGGCAATGGAAAGCAGGAATATTTGGCCTGGAGAAGAGAAGGCTCTTGGGAGACCTAAAAGAGAGCTTAAGAGGGACTTTTTACAAGGACATGTAGTGATAGGTCAATGAGCAATGGCTTCAAACTGAACGAGGGTAGGTTTAGATTAGATGTTAGGAAGAATTTCTTTACTGTGACGGTGATGAGGCACTGGCACACGTAGCCTAAAGAAATGGAAAATGCCCCAACCCTGGCCAGGGTTCAAGGCCAGGTTGGATGGGGCTTTGAGAAACCTGGTCTAGTGAAAAGTGTCCCTGAGGGGTTGGATCCAGATGATCTTTAAGGGCCCTCTCAACCCAAACCATTCTATAATTACTTTCACTTGCACTTTGCTAGCACAAAGTATTACCACAGACCAGCTGTTGTAAATTATTGTTATGGCTAATCTTGCATTAATGCTCCTGTGAAACACTAAAAAATTTCCTGAGAGTATAAGATTCTGCCCTGAAGAAAGAAGCAGCAAAACTTATTCAGAGAGTTCAGCTAATCACTTTTAGAATAATTTGCACAAATCTTTTAAGAAGTTATCTCCCTGTGAGAAATGCTGCAAAATTATTGTACATTTGTCCGGAAATAAAAGCCATGGACAAATTTCCTTCACAGATCTGAATTGGTGTATAACTGCTTGAGGTCAGATAAATTAGTTTTGCCATCCCAGCAGACTGATCTTTTGTCTTTGTGGTTTTGTTTTGTAGCTGGTTTAATCAGTCCTTGGAATTTGCCACTGTATTTGTTGACTTGGAAAATAGTTCCAGCCATTGCATGTGGAAATACTGTGGTTGCCAAGCCAAGTGAGATGACATCTGTCACAGCCTGGATGATGTGCAAGCTCTTGGAGAAAGCAGGTAAGTCCTGTAGCATGCTAAGGAGCAGGAACAGAGCGGAAATTCTTGTCTGTGCACCAGGTTTTTTTTAGTTGCAGATATCAAAAGATGCTCAAAGGCTTTGGGAATGACTGCTGTAGCTGAATGTTGCTCTGGAGAACAGAAGGCATTCTCTGTCCTCAAACTATCCTGTCTTCCCAATCCAGCTATTGCTCATTTTTTTTCCCACTATCTTCTGATGAAAAGTTTTGCCCCTCCTGCACTCCACTTATGGATGTCCTAAGTCTGTGGTGCAAGCAAAAGAGCCATGAGAGAATAAAAGAGTGAGAATCAACTCTTGGTAACTGTGTCATGGCTGTATTTGGTACACTATTAATTAAAACTGGGAAAATAATTGATTGTTCCCTGAACAACTGTACACTGCATCTCTGATGTTGCATGTCAGACAAGCTTGATTATTGAAACTGGTTTTGTCATTTAACCCATGACCCATAGAGCTGTCTGACATCATGGGTATCAGCTACTACTGAAGTTAAGGGTTAGTATTTTTCACCCTCGAGCTGCTGGTAACTTTCTAACTTCAGGGACAAAGTTAGTGAAGTGAAGTGACACCCTTGGAGTGACAGGAGGGTGCAATGACTGTGTGCCTTTGTTCCCATCAGGGGTGCCCCCTGGAGTGGTGAATGTCGTGTTTGGAACAGGCTCCAAGGCAGGAGAGGCCCTGGTGTGCCACCCCGAGGTGCCCCTGATCTCCTTCACGGGCAGCACGCTGACAGCCCAGCGGATCATGGAGAAAAGTGCGCCGTACTGCAAGCGGCTCTCGCTGGAGCTGGGAGGCAAAAACCCCGCCATCATCTTCGAGGATGCTGACTTGAGCCAGTGCATCCCCACCACCGTGAGGTCCAGCTTTGCCAACCAGGTGCCTCCCATAACACATAAACCCCGCTGGCAGCAGGAGGGAGGGGCACGTCTGAGAGTTTTGTGTGCCTGCGTGCACCTAGCGTTGGATCAGAATCTCAAATTGTCAAAGTCTATTTCAAGATCCTGTTTGAGAAAGTCCTATGTAGAAAAATATGGAAAAGGTTTCATTATTCCCCAAAGAGGGAGACAAAGTAATAAAAGGCTCTTCCTCCTGCTCTCCATCAGAAGATAAGGTTTTTATTACTTGTCTCAAAGTAGATACATTTCTTATCTCTCAGGGAAGCAGCTGCTTTAAGTCCAACTGCTGAAGTAAGTGGGCAGCTTGTTGATTTGCTAGAATTAAATTAGGGGACTTCCCCAAAAATTTTACCAACATTGTTCTTCCCTCATCACCACCCTCAGGAGAGAGCACCAAAGCCAGGAAATTGCATCTGGGCAAATGTTAGAAAAATAGCTTGGTATCAGGGAGAGATTATCAGGAAATGAAGAGAGATCATTCAGTTGGAAATCCTGTTTCCTATAAAAAATGTCAGAGAAGAAAACGTAATCGATAAAATCAAATTTACTTATGGTAGTGATTGCGTGATACTGATACTGTTTTGCCTTTTCCTTCTTTTGTTTTTATCTGGAAAAAAATCCCACTTTGCGGTGCTGGTTAATGTAGTTTGTGCTCCGGAGGATGCAGGGACACAAGTGAACTGGGTTATAATTCCTAGTACATATCAATAGTGCAATGTAATATGAACCAATATTATTGATTTCTTGTTTGTTTGTTTCTTTTTGGTAGGGTGAGATCTGTCTCTGCACCTCCAGGATCTTTGTTCAAAGGGGAATATACAGCGAGTTTTTGAAGAGGTTTGTGGCAGAGGCCAAGAAGTGGAAGACTGGAAATCCGTCAGATCCTACAATGGATGTGGGAGCGCTAATAAGTAAAGAGCATCTAGAGAAGGTGATGTTACATGGAGTTTATGTGATTTCATCTAATCTTTTAGAGGGCTACAAAAGGTAGTTTCAGGAGTATGTGGGAAAGGATCTTGTCATCTCCAAGATTAGCTCTGAGGGATGATAACTCAAAGCCATTATAAGGTATCATTTTAATGAGGTTTCTGTTGCCTGTGGCTTGGGATCATGTGATTACTCTGAAAAAAATCAAACTCTCCAGGGAAAACAATTTAAAATGGCAAAAGAATATTTCCTCCTGTTTGAATAATTCTAATAATTATTAGAGTGATTATTATGAGATAATTCTAATGGTTTCTAAGTCCTGAATTTATACTTGTAAATCTTATATTTCAACAACATTTTCTTTAATAGTGCATTTGCTAAGATCACTAATTTGCCTAGTAAGTTAGTTGGCAAGGTAAAAGTTTTATTTTTATATCACTCTGGAAAATTCTGGCTTGTACAAAGCAATATCCTAGAACTGCTTGCAGTAATTTGTAATGGTCTGTGTGGGGAGAGCAGCTGAGATGGTGCACAGTTAGATACAGTCTGCTTTAGTGGCTTACATGAAATGAAAGTTTTGGTGTCAGAGTTCAGGGAGAGCAGATGCTCATATCCCAGAACTCTCTGACGCAAAAAGCAGACCAAAAAACCACAGAGTGAGAGAAAGCCAGACCTTTGATATGCTTCCTGATGCCTCAGAAGGCTCTCCAGGTTCTCTTGTACTGAAGTAGAGTGGTAGAAACACCCAATTCCTGAGGTC
>VZSR01003807.1:16816965-16838582 GCA_013398615.1 Brachypodius melanocephalos
GGAACTATGTGAAGAAAGCCCAGGCTGAAGGAGCCAGAGTCCTCTGCGGAGAGGGAGTGGATCCTTTGGTCCTCCCACCTGGCAACCAGAAAGGCTATTTCATGTTGCCCACAGTTATTACTGAAGTCAAGGATGAATCCTGTTGCATGCAAGAAGAGATCTTTGGTCCTGTGACATGTGTGGTAGCATTTGATACAGAAGAAGAGGTGATTGAAAGAGCCAACGGTGTGAAATACGGCTTGGCAGCCACAGTGTGGTCCCGCGACGTGGGGCGCGTTCACAGGGTGGCACGCAGGCTGCAGTCTGGATTGGTGTGGACCAACTGCTGGCTTGTGAGAGACCTGAACTTGCCATTTGGTGGGATGAAAGCCTCAGGCATAGGCAGGGAGGGAGTAAAGGATTCCTACGAGTTCTTCACTGAGGTCAAAACCATCACGATAAAGCACTAACATATGACAACGAAAGTATTTTAGAGTGAAATAAATGACAGTGATTTGAGTTACTGAAAATGGCTCCTTAGAACACAGGCTGCTATTGTGGCCATTCCTTTCTTGAATTTTGGTCAAGTAATATCAATGACAGCTGAAAATGATCATCCCAAATGCTAATGTTAATGTCAGCTTTTCGTGTTGGATGAAAAGTTCAATGTGGACTCCATAATCAACATATTGCAAGCCAGATGACTTGCCTGTCTTATAGATCCTAAATCTTTTTGATATTTTTGATATTCCTGCCTCAGAAATCTGTCCCTTTAAGGCAAATTGGAGAAAGAGTAATATATAACAGTCACTCTGGTTGGTGAATTACCTTGAAAGCCAAAGTAGCAAGCACAGGGTGAGACTGATATTGTAAAGGGGAATCAGCTCATTTTCACTCTAAACAGTGTGATCCACACATCCACCCATGTTGCACTTCACTGATACCAGACAAGGATTGATACTACACTACACTGAAAGTCTGAGGAACTACCTTCAACCGAAGTGGTTTTAAACAATAGAGTCATGACATTTGATATTCACAGAGACAATACATGTTTTAATTATAACCTTCTTTATGGTAGGGGCCTGAATCATCCTAATACCTGTTCTCTGACTTTTTGAAATCAAAGCCTTTTGTCGTTTTGAGACCTCAGTGATGGTGGTTTTTACATCCCTGCACAAAAATATTGGCTGCATCACAGGCAGCATCACTCTTCATTAATAAAACCTAGAATTTACTCCTGAGAGAATGAACTGTTGGAAATGTTTGTTACCAAAGTATAAAACTGCTTCCAACTCTTCCTCATTTGTTTGCAGAGTTGTTTGTTTTTTGTTTTTTTTAATCATATATCTCACAAACTTGTTTGCTTTCAAAAACAGAGGAATAGAGTTGGATACACCTCCACATCTCTGGATGCCACCTGGTTGCAGGGCAGACCTAGCAGCCAGGTTGGAACTGTGGGCATTTGATGGATTTGGTGTAAGAACCCCTAGTTGAAGGCATGTTAAGGAAATACATAAAAATGATAGGGTTACTGAATTGATGTATTCTGAAGAAGCATAAACATTTTATTTTAAAATTGCTTAGGTCTATTAATGGCCATGTGGTGGCAGCAGAACACCTGCTTTGGTGCTTTTAATCCCCAGTCACTCAACTGGGAGGGGAACAAACAGCCATATCAGTGCATGTTTCATGCTGCCAATTTCTTTTCTATTTACACATCCTGTTTGGAAGAGCACAAGAACTCAAAAGCTGTGAAACAGTTCATTAGTTGGGGAGAGATAGGGAGATGCCAGGGGCAGACATTTTCAGCAACAGCAGATGCGATGTTGCACAATTAGTAGAAGTGGATGGATACCTTCCCCCACCTGGATCTGGTCTAAGTTCGGGTTTAATGAGATGAATTTGCTTTCGGGGGTTGATTTTATCTTTGCATTAGATGTGATGAGAGATTTCTAGATGTGTTTCACATGCTGCAGACAAAGGCCTGTGTGTCATCTACATGATTCTGGCCCAAGACATCAGAGGTGGAGTACTGGGTGGGATAGGGACAGAGATCTGCAGGACCCCAGATGTGGGGTATGGAAGTGGCGGCTCTGTGTCCAGCATGACTGTGAAGGTTTCTCAGAGGTGAACTTCTGGGAAGCCCCATTCCATCATCCCTGTGTTCAGCACCTCAGAGAGGTAAGGGAGGTCTGCTGATGCTAATGATGCTGCTGGCTTTTGGGCAGGAGGGAGAGCCCATGAGAAGATACAAAATATTGTCCCTTTCTGCATTTTCCATTTCTAATGGGTGGACTCCTTCCTTCTATGGTTAATGTGCAGTTCAAGTACCTTGCTTATACTGCTACTTCTTGTCCTTTTAGATTGCTAGACATTCACACTTGTACAGAGTGAGGGTGTTACCCAGTGAGGGAATTTCCTGCCAGTAGTAATGGGTAATTCTCACATTCCCCATGCCTACCTCCAGCCTCAAAAGGGAGCTGCTGGTGCTTGTGGCAGTGAAGCAGGTGCTATGGGACAGGTTACCTGTTCATACCAGGAGCTCTCTGTGGGCACAGAATTTTCCTATATACCGGGAGCTATGAGCTTTGTCATGTTTTTATTCAGACTGACTTCCAGTGTGGCAATGCGTTTGGATAACTGTCTCATCTTCCAGATGAAGCAGTCCAAGGACTTCTTCCTACAGATAATGAAGGTGTCTATTACAGCTGCTTTATTTCTGACTTTTCTGCTCTCACTCTAAGTGGACAGTGAAGAGGATATGCTGGAGGATGAGGCAGGCTGATCTAAATCATGAGGCTGATGGCTCTCGTGGAGCTCTTCAGGCTACGTGTTCTGGAATTTTCCAACACGACAGTAAAGGTGGTGTTTTTTTTGGGTTTTTTTTTTTTTTTCTGTAGGCTGCCCTGGCTTGTGCATGAAATCATGTGGCAATTGTGAGGATTTGTTTAACTACTGTTATGTAAATCTCAAAGAGTTGCTCCATCTGTTAATTCTTACTGATGCAGTGAGTACAGTTCTGTTTAACACTAGAAGATTATCTCAGTGGTGTGAGATGATTACATGGGGAGGAATTAATATATTTACCATCCTTTACAGCTCTCAATTAGCATAGGGTTATTTTTTTTCTATTTCAGATCTTTTCTCAGCCCATGTATGTCTGTACCCAATTACTGTATGATGTCTGAAAGCAGCTCTGCTTAGGGAAACTCTGCATTTAGTTTGGAGAGGGGACACATCAGCTCTAATGTTTATATTCAAATCAAGCTATGTCCATGTTCCCACAGTGTTTGTAACTTAGGCAAAGCAAGACATATTTGTAAAACTCTCAGGGATGAAAACAGACTTGACTTTTTGGGTCAGAGGAAGTTTCATGTCTAACTTAAATGTGCAGAACGAGAATGTAAGTGAGACTGGTTTTGAAACCCAAGCTTTGAATTTCCAAACTTCAGAAAGCTATACCTTAAGATTCAACTTCACAGGTAGAGTCAGATACTTAAGACTTTCCTCTTAATAACAAAAACAAATAAAGAAAAAGGGGAAAAAAAGAAACGACAGTGGGATTGTGAAGGAACTGTGAGGAGTTTCCTTCCAGGCTTGTCTTCAGGGCTGAGGTTTAAGTTTTTGCTCAGACTTGAAGCTTGAGCTCAATACCTGTCTCAGCTCTAGAAGGGTCCTCAAACTTCCTAATGAATTTGTGGATCTTCTGTGTGGTGGGAGAGTGAGAAATGAAAATGGAACAAAACTTTCTTAGTCTTAGAGTAAGACCAGGGTCTCACTTTCCACCCTAGATGGTAATTAAATATGCTATAGAAAGCTAAATATAATGAATAAAGGAAACCAACAACAGTTGCAGGAAATTCTGGGACATTTTCTTCATTGAATTTTGTTCCCCTCCTTTCCAAGCATTTGTTTTTGTGCTTGGAGGGTGATGTTTGTACTTAAGGGACAACAATGCATAAAGTTTTTTTCTAGAATACATCAAATCTCAGTTGCTAGCAATTGTAATTTAGGTGAAGATAATTTAGCAGTTGTAATTTAGGTGGGGTATAATGAGAAAAAGAGGGAAGCCCTGCAGTATTATAACTGGTTAAACAGGATGCATCTTAGTGCAGCTGAAGGTTAGTTATGCAGCCAAATAATGCATATGCTGCTGCCTCCTGAAAAGGAGCAGCTGAAAAGGATTTGGAGATTATGAGGGAAAGTGCGACCACTGTGAGAATACCAGTTCAGCCAAAGCAGCCCAAGAGTGTGGAACTCAGCCTGAGCTCTGCTACATCATTGCAATTAACAGCAGAGCCAGCATGATCCTGGAGAGAATAAGCAGAACTGTGCTAAATCTGCAAATAATCTTTACCTTGCTATGTAATATTACTGTCATGTTGTGCATCTGTTTCTATTCTCTTTAACAGAGATTTGGAGGGAGAAAAATTACTCCAAATTCTGAAAAATGTGCTTCTAGAGTGGGACTTGGATGACAGGTTGCAACACCTTTTGGCTTCACAAACACCTCTTTCACCAAGACAACTGGTGTGTTTGTGTGTTCATATGCAGGGAAGCAATTTCAGGGGTCAGTGGTGAGTCCAGAGGGGCAGATGGACACGCCTGGGCTGCTGTATTGAAGAGCAAATTTTGTCTCATAAAACACAGGAGGTGGTGGAGCACACCCGACAGGTGTGTTCTCTGGTGGGTGGCGAGTTAACCAGGACACAGGCTGCCTTGTGGCACTTCTCTCTGGCACCAGGTGTCCTTAATAATATCCTAGAAAATGCAGATGCTCCCACAGAAGGGAGCACAAGAGTCCTGGGTGAGCAGCTGTGTAAAGTGAAAGGAATAAGGTGGAAGTTGTGACCTGTCAGGTGGATCAGGCCAGAGTTTCTCACCTGGATGCTACTGCTCTGTTTTTGTCCTGTGCTTTGGGAGGAGGTGCTGGACCTTGCAGCTTGGCTCAAATGAGGGCAGGAGTGCCTGGTCCAAGGAGCCCAGTAGGACATGAGGAGGTGGCAGACAGATGCTGGGTTGCTGTGGAGGCAAAAGCACTTGTGCAGCTTCCCTGTAGGCATGTGGGGCCTTTGTGCAGTTACACGAAAGATGAAATAAGAACATTTCCCTGTGTAAGAGCTTCTGTGGGGCACCCAGATATGATAATGATGAGGTTTGTCATATCACTCAAACCTGCAAAAGGCTTCTTCCAGGGTATTGCTAATGAGAGCTATCTCCTGGTTTCAGAGAAATGGAAGTAATTATAGACTATTTGTTGTGAAGTGAGGACACACATTCATTCACAGGGTGCTAAACTTGTCCAATTAACTCTGAGCTCCTGAAATAATAATGAAAAGATTATGCTACCGTTTTAGTAACTGGATTTTCTCTTCCTTTGGGAACAGTGCCTATTAAAGTAATGGTCTATCCTTGGTTACAGGAAAATTTCATATTTCTCTTCAAGTTTGGCTGACCCAACAAAAAAGTCAGGCAAAGTCACATTTTCTGTAGCTGTAAAATGGCATTTTCAAGGGTTGAGTTATTAAAGACAAAAGAAAGGGAACATTTCCTAATGTTGCCTTAATTTTTTTTAAAAAACTGATTTGTTTACACTAACTTGGCTGCAGTGAATTGACTGTGTTTAGCAGATGAAAATACAAGCTTTTGTCCCCAGGATGAATGCCAAAATGCTCGTTGGAAACAGCACAATGTCTGTCTGGGATTCTCTTTGGGATTCTTGTGATGAAATATCCATGTCTTCACATGAGTGAAAGTAGGTCGTTTCAGTCCTGCTGAATGGCTTTATTTCAGTCACCCTTTTCCAAGGAGACACTGGAGCCAGTTTTCCAAGTAGAGGACATTGAGTAGATACGATAAGATAGCCTTAGAAGTTTGATTAGGAAATTACCTCCTTCCTGTGCTGGTTTGCTTCCAGAACTGCACTAAGCTTTTTGAGGATGGAAAGGATACTTTTGTAGCCCATACTTATATTTCTACAGTTAATAATTTTTCTCCAGAGTTGTCACTTTTACCTATTCAAATGCATAATGTGGAGAGGATTTTTTGGATGGTCAAATGTGTCTCTGGCCTTTGTGGCTTTGGGCCATATGGGACAGGGGTGAAAACCAGTGTCCTGCAAGAACCACATGCACCAGAGTTTGTTGGTGATTCAGAGAGAAATTTGCTGTTACAGCACTGTGAGATTCTTCTAATCAGTTGACCCCTGCTAGGAGCTTCAGGCTGCTTCCTCTGTTGGTGATGTGTTTTGAAACCTTTGCTTTATGTTTAAAAAATAAGTATGTGTATGTGCATAACTGTTCAGATATGCAGTTTCCATAGTGTGGTGCTACAGTTAGAAGGGCAAGCTGAGGCATTGATCCCAGTGCTTCCAAAGAAAATCTCACTCTGGTCTGAGACCCTACTTTCCTGTTCAGTTTCTTTCCATGAGCACCCCAAAAGAAAACTAGTTTTTTAGATCCCTGAGCTCTTTATAGCACAACATGCTATGTATTTGTAGTGCTTAACACTATTCACTCATCTAAATAATAAAATTTATTTTGAGAACAAGGGTTCAGGAGAGGTCACATTCCTCTCAGCTGATACAAATCAGTGTCTACTTTTGATAGTCAGCTGATGGTTTGGTTCTGGTTTTGCTGTCATTCTACCTAAGACTCACTTCTCTTCCCAGGGTCTGACCAATTCCTCTTTTCCACAGTGGAATTAGAACATTGTTTACCAAAGCAAATTGTGCTTCTTTGCCTGAGAGGTGTGGCTGTTCACCACTGGGGGAGGAAAGTAATTCCTCTCATTGTTCTTCCTGAGGTTTGGCTAAGTTATTGCAGTTCATAAAGTTTGGATGTAAGGATGATAATGTTCTGTCCAAAGACAAAATACAGAAAGAAGTACATTTCAGGTTGAAATACGCTCATTCTTTCCTTCCTAATTAATATTTAGAGATGTGCTGTCATGTACTCAGATTCACTTGTTTTGCTACTACATACCACTTCTCACCAGTGTTAGCCAGTGATATGAATTATGTAATGGGCATACTGTGCTGCAGAAACAGCATTTTTAGCTGAAAAAATTACTTTTTCAGGGAGCTGTCAGAAATCTGCTTTATAAACATCAGAACTATGAGCCTTGAATGCTGAAGAAAATGTCATGATGTTCCAGCCATATTTACTCTAATGTCCGATTTGGGTTACCTGTCAAAAATGGGTAGTGAAATCACAGCTCTGACTGAGATACGGCAGGGAAATACCAGTTTCTAAGCAACCCCTTAGGCTTTAAGTAAAATTTAGATGGATAATCCCACAATTGGACAATTTCTCTGTTGTACACAGTCTGTGCAACATCAATCTGCTTTTTGTGAAGTTGGAAAAGGTTCTGGTTATCTGTTCTTAGCGCTTTCTTTAGAGCTATTTCCACCTTCAAAGCAGTATATGAACTTTCGTTAATTAACCTTTTTTGCACATCTTACATCTGGAAATGCAAAGCATTTTTCCTCTTGCTGCTGAGGCAATTTAAGGACAGACTATACTGCAATGCCTTTGAAGACATTTCTTCAAAGTGAGTTGAGGGCAGTTTTTTCCTCGTGCAGTCATGTTCTGAATGGTTTGACTAATCTCACCAGAGAAGAAAGTTGCTTTGTAAGGGAGAGGCAGAATGTTCCTGGCTGAAATTTTCTTGCTTATTCCTTTCTTTGGTGGTGAAATGATTTATGTTGTCTTCAGGCATCCTGGAAAACTAACTGCTGGAACTTATGGAAAAAAAGGTATCAGCTGATGTGTATTCCAGCTGCTGGGTATCTGGTAGGCATGAGTTAGAGCAGAGCTGAGGTAGGAAGAGTAAAAGATTTTAGTGTGCATCACTGGGAGGTCAGACTCTTTAATTCAGGAAGGCTGGTTAGTTCTTGTTTCCCTGTAGATGAATCCTGCAAATCAATTCATATACTTCTAAATAATAAAGATACTTAAAGTAACAGCAGATGTAAACAAGCAGAATATAAGTGAGGACTGGACTCAGGTGAAGCTCAGAAAAGAAAAAAAGTAAGTAACTTTTATAGAGGGTGTTGGCTTTTGCCTTTGAGATCATTCAAATCATGTATGAAGAGAAAAAGCAACCTCTGACACTTATCTGTGTGCAGGAAAATAATAAATCTATGGCAATATTATCAACAATACAAAATTTTCTTTTGGATTTCACTGCCGTGAAGTAGTATAGGAACTTATTCTGGTTTTAGGAAAGAGCCATTAAGGGCTGGGGTGGTTCTCCAAGGAGTTGTCACTGGGATGCTGTCAGATTTTGAGTGCTCTTGAAAGAGCTCTGTTCCTTGAAGCTAAGTCAGGTAATTTTTATTATTAATTCACAGCACTCTTTCTCTTTCCACGTGTGGCTACTAATCTATCCTCTGAGTTAAATTTAAGAATTGTGAACACTCAAAGTAGTGGTTGTGGATGGACTAAACCCTGCATGATCAGAGCAGCAGGTGCATTAGGCATGCCAGATCAGGGTTGTCTTAACTAAACTGGAAGTTGCCTGGGGTTTCACAAACCTCATGTGAAATTTGTTCTTTTTCTATGTGGCCCTGAACAATTAGCTGTGCTTTGAATAGATGCGATTTGTGGTCCTGTAGATCTCCATGCAGAACACTTGGTATCTGAAACATCAGAATGGTAATTACTCTTATTTCTCTGTAGGGGTGACTGATACATACTTTGTTGATGGAAAAATGGGAATGAGGAAAGTGCTCTCTAGTCCTAGGGAAGATGCTGAATGCGGTATTTTGTTCTTCCAACATCAATGGGTGCCTTTATACCATCAGGGAGAGTTTTGCTCTGGATGGGTAAGCGTTCTGCGGGTGAGCTCAGAGTGGCCCTGCAGGGCTGGGAGGACTCGGCCTGTTCTCATCACTTGGCTTCTGGTCATCACAGTAGGAAGTTTGGCCAAGCACAGCTCCAGCTCTTAACTTTCCACTTAGAGCTGCAATTCTCCCAGGAGTGGGATGGTGCAAGGGTAAAGAGACAGTCATTAGACTGTGTGGCCAAAGTATTGTTTAAAGGTGACTGTATCTCTCAGGTCAGGGGCAGCCTCGTTTTCCCCCTTTCCCTTCAGAAGGTTAATGCAGTTCATCGTCTCCAGTCACGCAGAGTGGCACTGCACCCTTTCCTCAGGATGTATCCCGTGCAGTCCAGTCTTTGTAAAGACCAGATCCTGAACTGAGAGGTGAGGGTCATGTTGCCACACCTGGAAATGAGAAACCTTTTCGTACAGTTCTTGTAAACTTCAAGAGTAAGTGATGAGCCCTGAAAAGAGGTGAGGGGAATCTCCACACCCTATCCATGGACCTTTTGGCACCACATTGTGTGTTGTGAAACCCCGGGTGATAAAAGGAGTGCTGCTATGTCTGTCCTTTGGCAGTGCTGGCTCCCTGCTGCAGGTTCACAGTGATAAACTGGCTGTGAGCTGCTCCTAGGAGCAGTTATGGTGGCAAGGCAGAGCTTGCTGTGCGGGAATGAGGAGTGGCTCAGGTTGGTAACAGTGATTCCTGACACATCCCCACCTATTCGGGCAGGGTCACACACTCTTTCCTCAACACCCTCATTACCTTGAAATGACACTTTCCAAAGGGGCAGTGTTCTTGCCCTGTGTAATTCAAAATGATGGCTCTGTGCCGTTTTTAGGGTGGTGCTTTCTTTCTACTGTAAAATGCTTGCATTGTGTTTATTTGGAGTTGTTTCCTCCACCACCCCTAATTCTGAGAAAACCATAGGTGAAATACGGAGAAATGCAGGTAGGATTTACAGCCTAAGAGACTGACATTCACTCCTCCACAAATGGAGGCAGATCAAGCAATGTCTTCTGTAGTAGTGCCTCAGCTCTGCCCTGCTAGGACTAAGAAGAAAAAACCTCATTCTGTGTGCCCAGAAACTGCCAGTGAAGGGGCTGGCAGCCATGTTAATGCCAAGGTTTGGATCAAACTCATCCACTTTGTGCTGCTCCTCAGAGAGGCACTGGGCAACACAGGCTTTGAGCTACAGATCTAACCTGAATCAGGACTGCAGTGATAGCCCAGCTAACAAAAAGCTCTGCAATTTATAGCTGCTCTAAGGTCCCTGGGAACATTCAAGACCAGGTTGAAAGGAGTTCTGAGCAACCTGATCTGAATGCAGGTATCCTTGCTCATGCAGAGGGGGTTGGACTAGGTGACCTTTAAAGGTCCCTTCCATACCAAACTGCTCTATGACTCTTTGATTCTGTTATCTGGGAAAGTGAATAAAAATACTGTTGCTGCAAGCAGAAGGAGATGTGTGTACATACTCACCACCCTCCTCCTTGTCCTGCACAGCAGGCTTGCACCAGGGTCTCGTAGTCTCCCTTCTAATTGTGAATCAGTTTTAACCCTTGAAGTGGCAGCATGTCTCTTGCTCAATACAGTGCTTAACTGCTGAGGGGTGTGTATAAACCTGTTTACTCTTCCATAAATCCCGTTATCTGGCAATTCACAGTGGCTGGGACCTCATTTCATGCTGCTTTTGCTGCTATTAGAGGTCAGAGAGAGTGACTGAGCATGTAAATAGACTCCCCAACAGTTTTACACCCTGCTGTGGACCACCCTGAAAGCACAAGGCTGCCATTCGAGGGCTCTTTCCTTGCTGGGCAGCTGGAAAACAGTAAACATCCCAGTTCCCTCCCTATAAGCCCAGTTTTTTGCACTTCTGTCCCTGTATGCCTCCAGTCACATGTGTCTGCAAGTTCTTGTGCAGTTGAGTAGACTTACAGAGCCAGCTTTGGATGGACAATGCAAGATATTGAGTAACTTTTGTTGTGATTTCCCAGGCCTCTGCTTAGCCACTGTATAAACTTGCCATCCTCTGTGCATTTGGCATCCGAATATTCCAGGCTTCTCAATCCTTTCACATGAGTGTCTGGAAGCATTATGACTTCCACCTTATGCCAGCCTCATTTGGAGCTGGCAGGGAGGGAACATGGAAGTCCCTGATAAAGATTTATTTTTCATACGTTCCCTAAAGGTAAATTATGTCCCAGCAGGAAAGCTAGGTACACACAGCTCCCATTTTCTGGCTCCCAGGACAGCATGTCCAACTTATTTAATGAAACATGAAAACAGTTTTTAATAGAAGTGCCTGTAGTTGGTGGGGTAATAACCCAGAATGGCTCTTCCCTGGAGCTGTT
Source organism: Brachypodius melanocephalos (assembly GCA_013398615.1). Taxonomy (NCBI): domain Eukaryota; kingdom Metazoa; phylum Chordata; class Aves; order Passeriformes; family Pycnonotidae; genus Brachypodius; species Brachypodius melanocephalos. The sequence continues at coordinate 16,828,126 of VZSR01003807.1, forward strand.
GGTCAGGTTCACCTTCTCTGGCTGAGAATTTGTACCCAGCACTATGGGTTTTATTTTGCATCTAAAAATTTGGAGTTATTATGTCAAGACTGCATTGAACTTGTGAGTTTTCACATGACTTCTTGAATGTTTTTCAAAGGTTAAAGCTGAGGGAGAAAACGGTGTCACTATCGAGGGAAAGGAAGGTCACACTTTTCCTATCGCTCTGTATCTGATTGCCTGCTCTCTCCTTCCTCTGCCCTTCCCAGACTATGAATAGGGAGTTTGGGGGTGTTTCCTGCAGGCCAGCTGTGCTATCATTGCTGGAAAGTCTCAGTTTCAAGTGAAGAGCACGGGCTGGATGAGAAGTGATGAGTTATTGGTGACTGATCTCAGCTGATGGGGGGAAAAAATGACTCCTCGGTGAACTGGGCTTGTTCCCAAAAAAGGAATCCATCACTTTGGAAAAGAGATTAATGGAGTACATCCAGCAGCTCTGCTGGCCCCTGGACAGAGGCTTGCACTGAAGCCACCGGATGAGGCGTTTCGTTGTGTCATCGTGCGATTATTTATATCTTCCGTTGACTAGCACATTTGTTTCCCCAAAGCAGAGTGGGTGTATGATTTGCTATTTTTTATTCTTCATTAAGTTCTAAATATAAACTGGCCCTGAAGGGTGTGTAGAGCTGTCCTGCTGATTGATTTGGAGGGGATGGGAGGAGGCTGAGGAACTACCCCTGCCCACAGAGGTCTTCTATCCTTCTCAGCATTCACAAACTTCTGAGCCAAGAAACGAATTTTCCTTTCTGCCTGGTGGCTCTTTACTGGAGGAAAGGTTTGACTTAGTTTGCAGGATTAAGGTGATTTTATATCTCTTACCCTAAGCACAACAAAAATTTTACAGAAATAATAATTTGCAGGAAGTAGTGCTGTGTGTGGTTTCATGATTTTTGCTCGAGCAAGACTAAATTCTGACAGTTGCAAGCTTCTGTGGAAATACACAGCAAGGAGGACTAAGTTTAGGGACCTTTTAATAGTGCTGAACTGCAAATAAATCTTCTTGAAGCAAATTTGTTGATAGCTGTCAAAAACTTCTCTGACTGATGATATATATTAAGAGAGGAAAGTGTTCTCATTTCTTTCCCTCCTGCTTTTGTTCTGTTTTTTGCAATATTGTACGAAATCGCATTTCAGGTTTGTAGTAATTTAAGTTTTAAAAGTGCAAAGTGATTTTTTATGTATTTGCAGATCTAATATTTATATAAACTGAAGAGAGAGTGAATGAAACTGCTCTGCTATTTCTGCAAAAGCTGATTAATGTTTAAACAAAAGGAACATCAAGTTCTCATACTGGGTCACGTATACTCATTTCAAACTGTGGAAGGTGTATGGCTGGAGGGCCTCCCTACTTTTGAGTAGGAGACCCGTTTGTGAAGAACATTTTCATGAGCCTTTCCTATGTGCCTTTCCCAGCAAAGTAGTTCTCAGACATTTCTCTGGACAAGAAGATATTGGTTTCCATCTCAAAGCTTATTTGTCTTTATCATTGGGGTCAGTGTCCAGCGTTAAAAGACAGTAAGAGACTTCAAAAATATTTTAAAAATATATTTTTAAATTAAGTAAGATTTTTTTAAAAAGTAGTTATTGAACCTCACCAACTTCTAAAATTTTTTTTGCTGATTATTAAAACCCTTGTTTGTTCTCATCTTTTTACTGTGATGTTTTCTTGCCTGCTTTACCTTTGCCACTGCAAGTTTGAAATTTGAAACAGCTAAAGGACAAAGAACAAAAAAGGTAGCAGGAGAGCTGCTCCTTTGAGAAACTCTTGTGCCTGAGGTTTCAGGTTCAGGTACTAGACCAGATCCAGATATGATATACTTTGAAATATCAAATCTTTGGATATTTGCCTGAAACTGATGTCAACCCGTCCCTGTCAAAATGTCCAGCCACTCCTAGTGGTGGATTCTTTTGGGGTTTTTTCCAGCTTCCAGTTTCTATGCTGAGACTTTAAACAAGCGTCTTTTAAAGGAGGGGTGTTGGACATTTACAGTGGTGTGAGACCTGACTCTAACATTATGACATGGGCCATAGACATCAGGCTTTATAAGACAGGGTTTGACTGAGGTAAGGCAAGCTCAGTTACCGTGCATGAAAAAGCAGAGCAGTATGAAAGTGTATAGGGAAAAGCAACAAGCATTTTATCAACTGAAAACTGGAAAAACCTAGGTGATATGTTTTTGACAAGTCCAAAAATAAGTAGCAGAGGCAAAAAAATTTCCACTGGTGTGCTCCCATTTCAGAGCCAGCTGAGTTAAGCAAAGATAAAGTGGCTTTTCGGATCCACTGCGAAGTAGCTCTTGTTAACACTGCTCAGTCTTTTTACTTATTTACTCTCCTGTATTAACATGTGACCATTCTTTTACATGAAAACTGTCAGAATAAATACAGATTCCCTTAGAATTCCATGCTATGGAAAGTATCTACCTTTTTTTTTTCCCAGCTATAATCTAGAAGGTTTAGAGTGTGTTTCTTGCTATCAGAGAAGTATTTCCATTGAATTTCAGAGATGTTGTGTGTGCTTTACTTTTGAAACAGAGCATCAGAGCCTGCTTAATCCCAGGACACCCTTGAGACCTCACTGCTCATGGGGATGTTGTCTTTAGTAGCAGCTTGTGTTCAGATTACATAAAGGCCATGAGCCTTTGTGGCAGGTGGCAGCAAGACACTGGGTCCTTGTTTATCCTACAGTGACCTCAAGGGAATATATCTGACATTTTTATACTGGGCATGGTCACTGAAAGGGCAGAGAGAATAGCTGAAAGTTGCAAAAGCCCAACTGTGCTTCGACTGAGTCGTGAGGACACTGCTGAGAAACTGAGTTTTCCTCCTAAAATTTCCAAGAAGTAGTTCAGTACCAGCCTTGAGAACATCTTCTAAAAGCACGTAGTTTAAGAGGTCTCAGGTTTTTCAACACAGAAAATAGTTTCAGAATTTTGTATGAACTTTCCTGTGACCTTAGGGCTAAATGGCAACTTCTGTCTTCCTATTCTGTCTCCTTTGATACTTTTTCATTTATTCTTTCCCACATATCTGTTTTTCCTTCTGACTAGTTGGAGATATTTTTCTATTCTTGGTGGACAAGTTGGTACTGTATTTGTTCTTTGCTCCATAAAGCTCTGATAAAAATTGAATACATATTGTGCACACACAAGAAGACAATAGATTTATGATAATGGATTGGATATCCCTTCTTATAACTGCTTTGATCTTGATTAGCATTTGCGTAAAAGAGTCCATCAGGTGTTCTTTATAGAGGAAGTGAATTAAAAGATTTCCTTACCAGGGAAAAGATAGTTTCCTTGTAGATTAAACACCTGCTCTATGGTATCATCTTTGGAGTGTTTGTTTGTGTAGGGCCTTGTTATTTCTGCAGTGCTAAGTGGCCTTTCAGAACAGGCGGGACAATCATTGTCTTGGTGCTGCTTATCTGAGCTAATAAAAACTCACTGCAGTCTGTTGAGCCAGCAGGAGGAACAACAGCAGCTAGTAAAAGAATTTAATTCTGAAGGTATGAATCTTCACATGACAATCAAAACATTCTGCCTGTCACCACAAGTGCTCTGCTACTGATTATTGCCATAGCAACTATGTTGTATCGAGTAAAAGAAAAAAGTCTGTGTAGTGAGTTAACCACAGATTCACTTTTAAACAGAATTCTGACTGACGTCAGAGGACAACTTGTATGCTTAAATTTGAGTATATGTTTAAATACTTACTAGAGCTGAGCAGCTCCCAAAGATATTATTATGCCTGAGGAAAAAATCTTACATTTAGCTGTGTGGAGATGCCTCTTTAATAGTCTGTTGTGGCAATAAATAATGGAAATCATAATCTGGCATTCGAAGATAATAACCCAAAGTTAAGGCTTCCCTATTTCAGAATTATAATTGGAAACAGTGGAAAATAAGGAGCGTTGCTAGAGCAAAACTATAGGACACAATTATCAAATAATGTGAGAAACAGCAAAGATATTGCAGTGCTCAAGCAAGAGCACTGTTGCAAGCATTCAGTGGAATCTGTCCTTGGTTGGTACCCTCTCAGCTATGGGGAAGTGAACAGCTTCACCCATGACAAATCAAGCTGTCTGGGGTCAATGGCATCAAGGGTTGAAAGTGAGGACACTTTGTTCCAGATACCAAGTTAGTGGCCATTGCCTCACACTTCCAAATACCTCTTTCCTGGTTTGCAGGCTACTCATGTGTGGTGAAATGTTTTAAGGTGAATTGTTCATGCCTGGAAACTGGGCTTTTGATACCCACAGCTCCTGGCATATGAATGTCTTCTTCCTTCATAGTTTGCTCACACTCAGCATTTATCTTCAGAAGTGCATTAAACATGAAAATGCACTCGTTATTCCCAGGGTAAGAGTGTCCATGTCTGGGGAGATAAACGTTGTCACAGCTACAAGGGATGATGCTCTTCATGCAGCCAGGCAGACTGTGCATCCCCTTTACCCCAAAGAGAACTTATTTCCACCCAACAATAGGTGATAATAGGCTTCATCCTTGTCAATAAGTAATTTAACTCAAAACTGATTTCTTGCCCTTCACACTAACTAGAAAGGAGATTTAAATACTCCTGTGTGCAATAAAAGCTGACTATCAAAGTACAAAGGGGAGGACCAGCTTTTTGGGAGGTGCTAGAAAGGGAAATCCACTGAGAGAGGGTGCAAATGCAGAAGTAGAGGTGGCTCTTGGAGGGTGCTCATTGTGTTGGTAAGGTGTAAGGTTTTCTGTGGAAAAAGTGGGGAGATTATGAGCTGATCTCACTGAGGCTGCTGAGAGATTTTTTTGCTGGGCTCAGCATGGGCAGTCCCATTGGCTGACTGTATGTCTTGGAAGAAAAACCATAGATCTTCCAATAATTTTCTGAATTCTGTCAAAAGTCCAGTAAAGGGAAATTGATTTCTAATGTAGTGTTTGGATTATCTGCTGTGATCTATTTTAATTACTTGGGGATATGCAAACCACCCTACAAATCTTAGTGAATCATACAGCAGATGTCTGGGATGAGAAAACTACGATCTCTCTGTTACACATGAGAAACTGGGGCACAGAGAAAATCAAAGATTCAGCTAAGCCCTTTGGTTTAAATTTTAATTAACACTTTTCCTGTGCAAAATTAGCCAGTTTATAAAAGAAAGTTATGTGAAACTGTTAGCCACAAAAGGCAGAGAAACTGATTTACTAAGTAGAGTTCAATAAAAAGAATGTATTCCTCTCCATTCTTCTATTGGTAGGTTCAAAATATGGTGCAGGGGCATCAAATCAATTTGTCCTTCTCCTGGCTAATATTTTTTTCCCCTTGTTACACTATATAAATACCAGGGCAATGAGAGGATGATATCATTACTATTATAAAATCCAGAATAGAACATAACAAAGAAACTGGAATATGTGCAAAAATATCTAGAAATTGCTCTTTTTTTACAGTAAAACCCACTAGCTTAATGATCTTAAGGGTTACCTTTTTGGGCTCTAGAACAGTGTAATTTCACTGCCCCTAGTTTAGTACCTCCTGATTTACACCAGTATGTGTGATATCAGGCTGTACTTGTATTTTGACCCTGCATTATCAGTTGGAAGGAAGCTCATTTTCTTTCTAGGCTAGAATTTAATATCAGAGGTTTATGGAGCAAGGAGGGTATGAAGAACCTTATGAACTTGTCTAGGCTTTGCTTCTGGCCAGAGTAATTATACCTGTATTTCTATTAAATTTGTCAGTAAGGACCTCTGGTTGAAAGGAATCCACAGCCTCTCAGGCACCCTCTTCCCTGTCTCCACCTCTGCTGCTGAAGTGCTTTTTGCTAGCATGCAACCTGAATTCTCCTAACTGCAAATGAAGGTCATTACGCCTTCCTCCCATCCGTGGTGGGCAGGAATATTTTATTACTTCTCTCTTCAGTACCTTTTAATATATTTTTAGGTGATATTACCTCATGCAAGCCTTCCTTGTATGCCATGCTTTCGGGGTCTCTCGTTGTTGACTGCTTTCCACTAGGTCTCTTCACAAATATCAGGAAGGTGGCACCAAATCCTGGCTATGGTATCCAAGTGAGAGCTTGCCAGGACAGAATAGAGCAAAAGGACTGCTTCCTGCATGTCATGTAGGTTGAAAATTACGTGTTAGTGGTTAATGTATATAATTTTTGAACTACTGAAGCTCTCAGGATCTGCTCTTCTACTATTCTAGAAGCCTGCTCACCATTGTTTTTGGTACACCATCTCAGACTGTATGTTCATGGTGTTGTTATGGCCCAGTATCCAAACAGTAGTTTTCAGGAAAGTATTTCGAGTTGAAGGGGAAAAAAAGAGATGTCTTTGGGAAAAGGTAAATGCTGCACCAGTGCATAAAAACTTGTTCAATCAAAAATGTGCAAAAGTTTTTCTTTGGTTTTGCATTAGGAATTGCTCTTCCTCACTGAAAGATTGTGGAAAGACCTCATCTGTGGGAAGCTATGAACTGTGTTTGGCACTTCTAAATCCCAGGCTTGTTGTCTAGTCTTCCTCTCTCTTAGTTGGAATAAAGAAGATAAAACACAGATTTGCTGGTGGGGGAAAGGTAGCAGTCCTATAAAGCACCTGCTGGAGCAGTGGACACACATGGTGTTCACATGCCAACGTCACAACCATGCAGCTGCATCCCATTCCCCACCTTTATGTGCAGCCTGCAGCTGTCTCCTGGCCAACAGCAGCTACACAGCAATACAAGGGATGGGTTTCTTCAGGCCAAATGGGAGCAGAAATGAAATATGTGGAATTTCCCGGCATGTGGTCCAGCACTTAGCTCATGGGAATGTGTGGCTTCTGGAAGGCACCTGCACCTGAACCTCAGCTCACAGGATGGGGATAAATCAGATTTAGGGTGACTGCCAGCATTCAGAGATCCCTGTTTGTCATGAAGTTTTTTGTGATAAGGTATTCTGGTTTTATTTTCTTTTTAAAAAATTTTCCTTCCCATTTTTGTGTTTTTTCACACCTTTGAAATAAATATTTTGGGTTCAGCTGCAGTTAACTTTGGGCAGTCAAGAGAGGTAAGCTGCAGTGCTGCAAAGCTCACGGTAAGAATCAGGACAGCTGTCATTTGGTGCTGCAGCCGCTGATTACACCTGCCCTACCATTAGGGGTAATTTAGGTTGGTTTTGTTGGCTTTGTTTGCTTTTTTTTTGTTTTGGGGGCTTTTTTCTTTATCATGAAGATATAATTTAGTGTGGTTTTATTTTTTTTTTCCTTTTCTTCCTTAAAGAAAGGAATCAGTAGATGGCACTGTGTTATCGTGGGACAAGCCACCGCCCTCTAAGATGGATGAAAGACATCGCCTACCTCTGAGTTTTCAGCTGTCTGCTTTAATCTGTACCACGAAACAAAATGAAAAAAATACCAAACCCAAACCCCCACAAACCCACAGCCTGGGTCTGTGCCACTCAAATGTGCTTTAGCACGGTTTCCCCTCCTCTGTCTTCAGGGTTGCTAGCCCTGAATCATTTCCCTGTGGGACATTTTGGTTAGAATAACAGACTTTATAGGCCTTGGTTTTTGTACCCTGTTCTTTTACCTTGTTTTTCTCTCCCTGCTATCACAAATGTAAAATAATCAGAAGGCTCAGTGAACAAAAGTGGGATCAATCTCTAGTAGAAGACTAAGCTCATCCAAGTGCAGGTGATGTTTGGGAATGCTGAGCCTCAGCTAGGCTTCTAAGTTCTTTAAACAAATGAAAATAAAAACTAATGAATGTGCTTGGCTACATGGACATAAATGGCTAATCAAGGGCCATCCACTGACACGAGTGTAGATAGCATTGTTCACTGAGCCATAGTGACATAAATTATTGCTATTATGTGCTGCAAATATCCTTAAGCAGAGGCTTGACCAAAATTCCCTCCAGCCACCAAACTTGTAAAATTGAGCTGTCTCATGGCTGCAGTTTATTGCAATAGCTTAACATTTTTATGCATCCTTGAAATTCGTAAATGCACAGTGTAGCAGAAAAAGAGAATAAACTAATGAAAAAATCATTAAGATGTATAAAATGTTTACTGAACTCTAAATGAAACACTTTTGTTCATTTCCTATCCACTCAATGAACCTTTATATAGTAGTGTTTCTTTCTTTAAAAACCTTCCTGGGTAGTAGCACTTGGAAGGAGCTCTTCTTTGCAATCTCAGGGAATTGGTCTCACTGTGCTGTTCTCTTTAGTAGCTGCTGTAGCTGCAACACAATTACAGAGGGAAGAAATCTAATTGTTGGGAGGGACACCAACCTATTCATGGAATTTGCAAGAAATTGCACTGCACATAAAGATGTGATTTTTTGCTTAATGCTGTTTTAATCCATTTTTGTGTTACAAGAACATTAAGACAAAAAGTATTTGAGGTTTGAATGCGAAAGTCTTGAAAGAAATGGTGCCACAACTCTGCCCAATTTCCTCTCTTGTTAAGGAGGTTGGTTAGGCTAGAGCAGCAGCCTGCTGATAACAAAGGATGATGGATGAGCTTTGTCAAATAATGCATATTTGTCAGCCATCACTGGACATAGATTTTCATAATTATTTTATTGTGTTTCCCCTTTAAATTCACAAATAGGTATTTATTTCCAGGAGATCTCACTGCAGTTGGAGGAGTGATAATTCTATACGCTTCATTCTCTCCATGGCAACTGTAAATGGGTCAAGCACGGGTGCAGCCTGGCACAGAGCAGCTGTGGGAAGGCAGCTGCAGTAGTCTGCCCTCACAATGCCCTGCATTATCCTCACCTGGCACTCCCATGGATGATACTTCCTAGGGCTGCAGCCAAGAATTATCGTGGAAGAGGGCTTTCTCAGTGGTCACTAAACCTTGAGCATCTCCTGGATCTGCTGAATGTTGTGGTGGAGACCATGTGCTTGGACACCTGGTGCTGCAGAGACCTGTGCTTTGTGTCTGTGGGATTGCTGCAGGTGCATTCTGGTGCTTTCCCATTCCGGTGCAGAGCCTGTCTCAAGCTGTGTCCCAGACCTGTGACCAAGAGAGCCTGGGCTAAGGCAGTCTGGGGGAAGTATTCAGGGGAAAAAATGGGTGGTGATGAGACTGTCATGTTGAGCACAAGAAAGGAAGGAGAGCTATGGGCACAAGGAATGCAGGCTTTGCTCAGTTGCAAAGTATAGTCATACTCAGCACATTGGGATGCAGGGAGAGCTCAGGATAGACACACAGAGAAGCAGCAGCAAGGAGGGGTGTCCTAGTACTCTTGTGCAGAGGTACCTTGGCATTAGGCAACCCCATTTGGATCTCACATTATGTGGTTTGTGAGGCTACTTTCCTTCCATGTGGATAACCTGTTACATGGTCTGAAGGTGGCATGATTCAATGCTGCAGCTAAAATGGACAAGATGAAACAAGAATGTTTAACTAATGTTTAACATTAACTTCCTTAATGACCCAACTTAGTGATATTGTGAGAGTAATTCTAGACTGATTGTTGAGGGAGAAAACCCAGACATGTTAACTATAAAATTGTAGTGGCGCTAGATGGATGAAATGGAGACATCCATTAGAGTTTTATAATAGGAACACTGAGAACTATTCCCAAGGCCAAAATACAACCTATATTTTTGAACATCTGCCTGTGCAAACTGGGATGGGTAACTCAAACCTGGTCTCTAGGCCCTGCAAGTTCTGGTACCATATCTTTTAATTCTCACAGCAGTCTTGATCATTCCATAGTTTGAGGCTGTCTGAAGGGCAAGTCATTGATTTAGCCACTTATTGTCTCCATTACAGACTGAGGTAAATACAGTGCATGGGTGGATGGAGAAGAGCTTTTAGATGAGTTTCTTGCTCAGATAATCTAGTTTGAATATGCTAAGACCACACTGCAAATCCAACTGACAGATGGTGAATTAGGACAGCCGAGGTTTCACTTCAACACTACCAGAAGGGAGTATGGGCACAACCTCGTGAACACAGTAACAGTGGGTTGTGAGGGTCAAATATTTCTGGTGTAAATGGAGATGCTTTTGTTCTCAGGTCATTAAAAACTCAGCAGGGCAGTGGTTCCTTTGTCTGCAAATGTCTAAATGATCACTTAGCTCACCAGGGCAGTTAATATTTTTTCTTACTAAAAGACACGTCATGACACAATTGTTAGGTCATTTACCCTTGGGATGTTCTTCATACTGTTATTCTAACCTGTTAATTCAAAACCCCCTTCTCTTCTGAGTCTCAAAATACACACATGAACTTATCTGAGTCACACATACACTTGTTTTTCAGCAACATGCAGTGGTTAGAATTATCCATTGATTTGAGGATCATTATTTCAAATGCTTACAATTCTCTTCAGGTGCAGAACCTGAGACACATAGAAGATGATTTTGGAGGAGAGTGGAGCAATCACAATTGCATCTACACCAGTGCCCACAGTGTGGGTAACAAACAGGAG
>VZSR01003807.1:16838682-16856977 GCA_013398615.1 Brachypodius melanocephalos
TGGTTCTGGATGGATTAAGGAAGTGGTCAACAAAATCTCTGCCTTGGACTTATGGAAGGTGGACTTTGGCCTGTTCAGGACACTGGTTCAGAGAGCCCCTTAGGAAATAGTCCTTAATAATGAAGGGATCAAGGAAGGCCAGGCATGTTTTGAGAGGGAAATCTTAGAGATGCAGAGGCAGCCCATCCCTATGTGCTGAAAGAGAAGACATCAGGGAAGATTGTCCTGATTGAACCGGGAGTTTTCACAGGAACTCAGAGGGAAAAAAAAAAAGAGTTTTTGACCTTTAGAAGAAAGGGCAAACAACTCAGGAAGACTACAAAGGTGTTGCTGGATCACAGTGAAAGAGAGAAAGGGAAAAGCTCAGCTAGAATACAATCTGGCTACTTTATGAAAGACAATAAAAATGTTTTTATAAATATTTTAACAACAAGAGGAGGGCCAAGGAAAATTTCTATCCTTTGTTGGCTGCAGGGAGTGGGACATTGTCACCATGGATGGAGAAAAGGCTGAAATACTTAATGCCTTCTTTGCCTCAGTCTTTAACAGAAAGACCAATTATCCAGAGGGCAACTAGCCCCTGAGGGGGCAGGCAGAGATGGAGTACAGAATGGACCTCCTGTGATCCAAGAGGAGGTAGTCAGTGATCTGCTGGGCCACTTAGACCCTCAAAAGTCTATTGGGCTGGATGAGATCCACCTGAGGGCATTGAGGGATGTGGTGGAAGAGCTTGCCAAGTCACTGTCCATCATCTATCATCAGTTCTGGCTAACCAGGGAGGTCCCAGATGACTGGAGTCTGGCCAGTGTGACAGCTATCCATAAGAAGGGCTGGAAGGAGGATCCAGGGAACTACAGCACTGTCAGCCTGACCTTGGTGCTGGGGAAGGTTATGGAACAGATTGAGTGCTCTCATGTAGCACACACAGGACAACCAGGGGATCAGATCCAGCCAGAGCTAGTTTAGGAAAGCAGGTCCTTCTTGACCAACCTGATCTTCTTTTTTTTATGACCAGGGGACCTACCTGGTGGATGAAGGAAAGGCTGTGGATATTGTGTACCTGGAATTCAGTACTGTCGCCTACAGCACTCTCCTGGAGAAGATGGCAGCCCATGGCTTGGACAGGTGCACTGTTTGCTGAGTTAAGAGCTGGCTGGATGGCCAAGCCTGGAGGGTGGTGGTGAATGGGGCCGCATCCAGCTGGTGGCTGATCATTAGCGTGGGTTCCCCAAGGCTCAGTATTGTGCCCAGCCCTGTTTAACTTCTTTATTGATCATCTGGATGAGGGGCTTGAGTACAGCCTCAGTAAGTTCACAGAAAAAAATTATCGGGTTAGGCTAGTTGATGGGTAGTTGCCAAAGGCAAGTTGCACTTCATTCATTCAAGTTTGATTTCTCTCCTCCATCTTTTAGACAGATTCCAGAACCTATACCTTGATAAGACAAATGTGGTGAGGTTCATAGGATTGTTAGAGGAAGAAATTTGTACTGGTGGGCAGGAATGAATTCTAGGATGATACTGTTGCATCAGATCTGTGGAATGTGGTTCATCTGATAAGCTGTAGGGACCTTTTTTTTTTTTTTTGGTTTTTTTCTTTCTTTTTATTTTTCTCTTTTTTTTCCCCAAGTATTATGAGAAATAATATTATATCAAATTAATTTTTTTTAAGTCTGGAACTTAGATTCCTAATCCTTACCTTTCGAAATGGGATTATTTCTAAGAAGAAGAAGAAGTGTAGTTTCCATCTAGGAGTTTGTAGTGTAGAATATGTATAGTTTGAGAGTGCACACGAAAACAAAACCTTCCTGTAGCTTCTCTACACTTATTTTCATTCCACATAAAAGGCTTTGAAATAGATATCAAGAAAATGTAACATCTATTGTCTGCTTGGGGAAATTTAACATAAAAGCATCTGTAAGAAGGAAATTACATAAAAATGAGACGGCAGAGGTAATGGAGATTTAAATGAGAAGAAATCATTATGAGATAAGAAGATTGCTTATCTGGCTGTGTACTAGAATAGAGTTCATCTATGGGATTTCTGTTGGTGAATCTAGATAATGGAATGAACATAATTTCCTTGCCTTTGGAGCTGGTAATTTCTATCTTAGTGAGTGTATTGTTCATGTGTTTCTAAACATTATGCATATCACAAATAATACAAATATGGAATTCAGTAAACACGATTGATATAAACATAAAAAAATCAAAATACATTTAAATCAGTTTAACGAATCACATCTTGACAAAAAAAAAAAAGAAAGCAGATTATCAGGACAACTGGGAGTCAGAAAAGCAAATTTTCAACAACATTTTGTGGAAATTATCTATTCTGAGATGCACAACTTACCAGCTAAATAGATTGCATATACTAAAATACAGTCTTAAATATGATTCTCTGGCAGCACTGTGAACAGTAGTGGAAAAAGCTGGCTATGAGAACACAGTCTCTGATCCTGCAGATGGTTATGGATGGGTTTAACTTTAATCACTGATTTCTGTTGAAGTCAGAGCTAAGAACCACCTGCTTAACTAGGCCAAAGCATCTAAGCATTTGTGGGAGAGGTTTTCTTCAGTGATGTAAATTTTTTGTAGTGTGCATTAGTGGTCAATGAAAAAAAAAAAAAAAGAAAAAAAAATTGACAACTGCCATTCCCTGGCATTATTTCCAATGTACACATGTTGTGAGTTTGTTTGGGTTTTTTTGGTCTTTTTTGTTTGGTTGATTTTTTTACTGCAAGTGGTATCTCTGCTTTCATAGATCTGGAAGCTGCTCCACAGTACTATCTTAGTAGTCCAGTCTCAATGGAAAAGCATCATGTCAGTAGGCAACATACCTGAGAGGGAATATGGGATAGATACCCTGTCCTCAGAGCTGGCCTGGCTCCCTGTAGTCCTGTGGGTGCATTTTGGGGTGTTGGTTCTGACACTAGTTGGACTGGGAGTGGAGCAATATTTCCAAAGCTGAGCCCTTCTCTTGATTTCTCTTCCTATAAAAGAAAAGGGATGGGACAATGGGCACGGGGTTCTCTGCCATAAACCTTTTGTTCTGAAATTCACTTTCTACTCTGTTTGGGAAGCAAACAAGGCAGCAGCAGTTGCTAGCTTTTGAGGCAAATTGCATGTCCCTGCTTGCTTTCCAAAGTAGGACTTCACTCTCACCCATCTTCTCAATTTTAAGCTCCTTGCTTCCTTTTACACATCCTTAAGCAGCAGTTCACTCTCTGGCTTCTTCATTCCCTTCTTTTCCTGTCTACTAAAATGAGGAATCCAATCCTATCCTTCATTTTTCTTAATTGCCCTTCTTCTTTCACCTGAGGGGTAAATATGATCTAGCCTTCCTTCCATCCTAATCCGATGATCCCTTCCCAATCTGCCAAGGTCTTGGCATTTGCATTGTCATTAAAGGCATGATTGTGTTGGTTGCTAATTATTTCAGCTCCCAGTTGCTCTGTGAGAAACATGGACGATTTATCCAGCAGCTCCTGGGAAAACATCCATGCAGGCAGTGTCAAGAACTGTTGCTGCCACCTGCCCCATATTCACCATGGGAAAGTTTTCAGTGCCACTTATTGCATGCAGACCATGGATGGCAAACCTCAGATCTTGGCATCTATTATGTGGGAGTGCCATGAATACTGAAGGACTGGGGCTTTAGGTGGGACAGGTATATGCTGCGGAGTGTCTGTGTAAACTGAAAATGAATATATGCTTGGTTAGTGAGAAGGGGAGGAGGGTTTGTACATAAGTTGCAGGAATGTGAACTAGGCATCGATAGTATTGTAGTTGTGCCTCAAAATTTCCAGCTTTATATTAGCTTTATCTGTGAAGCATGATTCTCCATTTAAAACTAACTGTCTGGGACCAAAAAAACAACAACAAAAAAACCCCAACAAAAACAAACACACCCCAAAAACCCCAAACAAACAAACAAAATCCCCACAAAACCAAAAAAACCCATACAAACCCCCACTCAAAATCCAACATTGTAACCTTTTATAGGTGCATGAATATGTGGCTTGAAATAATCAAGACTTTCAGCATCAAGGCTTACAATAACTACCCTCCAAGCTTCATAATGCACTTGTTTTTTCCTTTCTGAAATACTTGAAGAAGAATGGTGTTTCTAGAGGATACCAACTAGCTGGCTCCTCATTCCAGTGATAATTGCACCCTTAACTTACTTACACTCATTTGAGAAAGTCAAATGCACTGGAGAAAAATACGCCCAAGAAGAAAGTGTCTAGATGTTTAGTGGAGTCTCATTCACATTTGACAAACTCCATGTGCTTAGTGTTCAGGCTATGCTTAGAATGACTCAAGTAAACAATCAGAGGACATTTACATAACCAGTTTATGGATTTGTGAGATCCCTGTTGACTCTGTTCAATTAGTCTGCCCTTTATGGCCATTGCCTATGCCTGCATGGAAAATTTAATGCTAATGTGCTCCTCTGGCTCACGTCTCTTGACTTGTCTTATCAGTCAAGCTTTTATAAAGAAAGCAGTGTGTGTTATGTAGAAACCTGATGGAAACCTGGGGCCTGTTGTGCTGTGATGAGCTGTGTTCAATGCAAAAGCTTTCAGATGCAGTAGTAAACTTGTCCAAATAGCAGGGAAACATGATTTTTTCAGATCAATCTTTGTAAAAGCTCCATCAGTACGTGCTCACAGAACTATTCATAAAAATGATGTGTCTGTGACTTGACTGTTTATTTACAGCCATATTTCACAGGTAAGCAGTATAATTTTTAATAGCTTTGAAAGAATGTTTGGGGAGAGGCTCTCTGTTCAAACTGGCACCCGAGGTCAAGGTACAAGGCATTGAACTAGGTGCAAGTTATTTCACCTCATCTCTTCTCTGTGCTGTTGTTCTCTTGAAAGATGGGAGAGACATCTCTTCCTACTCTTGACTCTCCTTTTTCATGTTCATTAGCTTTGTTTATATTCTAACATCTTGGGACAAAGATTCAGGTCCAATCCATCGATATCACCTAAAATATCAAATGACTTTCAGAGGGACAGATCTTCTACTCATCAACTGTATCTTTTTAGACTGAACATAAAGGGAATCTAACTTAGATGACAGTCAGTAGCAGTCAATATTCAAGTTTGCTGTAGGTGGGTAGTCAGTTGCTGTATGTGGGCTCTCTAAGGACATCTGTAACTTAAATGATCACTATGCCTAGAAGCACAAAGCGCTTACTTCCTAGAATATATGTTAGCTCTAATTTGTTTTAGACTTTACTGCTGATTAAAGATCTTAGACAATAAAAATATATTTATTCAAAAGACATCTGAGCATAGACTTAGGCAACCAATTCTAAATTACCTGGTTTGAGCAGGGGGTTTGGACAAGATCACCTCCAGAGTCCCATTCAAGCTGGATCATCCTGTAAGTCTGTGAAATACAACAGAAATCAGAGAACAGAATACTGAAGGAGGAAAGAAAACCTGTAATAATGTGGAGGGGTAGCCAGAAGTGTTTGCTGCTTTCACATGAAGTGTTGGCTTCAATGTAAATGCAAAAACCTTTGGGGTTTATGCTGACTGAGCCGTGAAATGTGGCAAAGCAGCAAGTAGGGATGACTGCAGCCCATTTTGCCTTTGGGTGGAAAAGATGCAGGCAGCAGTTTGGACCTTTAATATATTGGGCCTTGTGTATATTGGTCCAGGAGTAGAACCCCTTCATCGCTGCCATACACTCATCCTTTATTTATGCCTTTTGTGAACCTGATACCGAAACTCAGGCAACATTATTTCACTCCAGCAATACATTTCTCATTGAGAGCTGCAAGTGAAAACAGGTTTTTTTGCAATTTTTAGTCTCTATATTAGTCAAGTATAAAAATTGATAGTGCTTAACCATCACCACATAGAACAATTTCCAGTCCTTTGAATGAACCTAGCCAGGTAATTTCCTTAATTTTTATGCCTTCCAAATGCTTACAGCTGCCTCCATTTTAGAAGTTTTTTGGGCAAGTTAACCACACTTAATGATTTTATTCTTTCTGCATAAATCAGCCTCACATACTGTATACTCTAGTATCAGTTGGAGGAGGTGAAGGAAGGTAATGTCATGGATTAACATTCCCACCCATGTGTGCTCATCTTGTTGACAGATGGTCGAGAGAAGATATTTTTAATATATTCCTGGATAAAAATGGTCCTGGTTGGTCAGGGCAGGAATGCTTCTTATCTCCTTTCAAAAATCTATAGGGCCCAACAGTAAGGAGAGTCCAGGGGCTGGAACACCAAAATTTACAAGCAAAATCAGGAATGCCTGAATTTATATCTCTGCCTCATTTTCAACCACCTTTTTCCTATTACTGTTGGCAGACCACTCAGAGGTGCTGTACTCAGGTTTTCTCCTCTGTGCTGCAAGATCTGACTCCAAGCACCAAGTTGAAAGTGCAGGTTTCCTGTGCTGCGTGCCAGGAGAAGCAGCCTCCTGTGTAAAGGCAACAATGAGCAAAATACACTGGAAGGTTTTTTGGCACCAGCATCGAGGGTCTCATCAGAAGTGGAAAATTACTTTAGAGAATTCCTATCTGTTCTCACTTTTTCCTGAAGTGATATCATTGCTCAAATGTGGTACTAAACAATATGCATGAAGAGCTGCTGGACTACATTGAGAATATCCAAGATGACAAAGAGAAGGATGCAGGTCTTTGCGTAACTGGGAGCAAAGATTCAAAGCCTTCCTCATCTGGTGGTATATCTTAGCCGTGGATAAAGTCTCCTGCCACTTTGCTGGAAGGATACTGCTCTGCCCTTGGACTTTGGTCTGCTCATGGGGAGCTCACGAGGGACTGGCTTGCTTTCATCAGTTCACCTGACAGATGGGGATAACAGTGCTTTGCTGTCCCTCAGGGGTGCCATAAACATAAATAGATTAAAAGATTTTGTAACGCTGAGATGTGTGATGGGGGCTGTGGAAGAAGTTAGGATCAGTAAAGTGGCAGCAGAACAATAAAAGGTCTCCTCCTGTTTAAGAACTGCAATATTGATGTTGTCTTGAAAAGAGAATCTACCTCTTCCTAACAGAAATATCAAAATAACTTTTATTTTTGGAAAATAAGCATTTCTGTCTAGCTGAGACTGCTTTTATTTTTTTCCTTTTTTAATGGCAAACTTATATTCAAAGGATGGGATTTTAAAACTTTAATTTCCTTCTTTTTGAGCATGTGCACACACACACATACACAAAGAGAGGTCTGACTTGGTCAGTATGTGGAAAAAATTCCAATGTTGAGTTTTCCACACTGATATTTCCTTAGAATATGGGGAATTCATTTGAAGTGTTGATTGTTTGGTGCCACCTGACAAATTAGTAAGAGCCTGCTTAAGAGCTTTGGCTTGTGTCTTTCAGCTTCACATCTTAACAACTTATGTGAGGAGAGCTACAATCCTAAGAAGATTTACCAAGAGGCTTGTAGTCACTCTGTTTTATACAGTGATGCTATTAACAAGCAATTGATTTTTACTGTGTTATAGTTGCATATGTAGTAAGATGTGGCAACAGTTAAACTCCTTTCTTGACTTCAAGATAATAACTTTGATTTCCTATTCTTCTCTTTCAGTTTTGTATTAACACATGTGAGCAGGAATTAAACTAATAAAATAATAATAGTGCAAAGTACATAGCTGGGTAAACTTACCATTTTTTCCTTAAGATCAAAACCTGGACTTCTTTTTTTCCCTGTTGTAATCTAAAAACAGTGAAGAATGCTGAAGCCCTCCTTGTTTTCCCCCTTGTGCCCTTGATTGATTCTAATTCTCAAGGAATCAGACACCTGTGTTTGTCCTCTGTCACTTACTGGTATGGGTTGGATTAGAATCTGCAGGCTTTCACTTTTTGAGAACACAATGTTTTTTTTTCCCAAATTTGTCAAGCTTATGGAAGTATTGATTTATTCTAGTGTCATCTGTTGAAGTAGATGGATGATGAACATAATTTCTCTCTTTTCAGATTAATGATCAATTACACAGACATAATTAATGTGCTCTACATTTGTTCTGTTTCTCCTGTAGTGCCTTAGCATACCGTGGCTTTCATTTACTGGCTTTCTGCTGCTAGGGCTCTAGGTAGTGTACTTTTCATGGTACAAGTCAAATTCAATTCAGCTTGTTCTTTTTAGCCCTGAGGGGATGTCCTCAAACACTTCTAATTCTCATTCTGGTTCTAATTCTCTGCATCCCTAACAAGCAGAGTTCCTTTGCCTTAAGAGTTTGGCCAGCATATTGCTCATCAGGTTTTAATGTTCATCTTGAAGAAATTGTCTCTTCAGATATTTGCAATAAAGATTACACTGGCATAAGGTGAAATGAGAAGCGTTCTCAATTTTGTCTTGGGAGGTAATTTGCTCTCAAGGAGAAAACTCCTTGCTTTATACAAATTGTAGTGTCTCTGCTATTTTAGCAGCATAGGTTGTTCCTAAAACTAAAATGCAGACTGGAAAAGTGAAATGCAATGTGAAATAAGTGAAGCTGATATGGGATAGTTTTTTATTGGACTGTGCAAGGGAAACAGGAAGAAAAATTAGTAGAGATCTGGTAGTTGAGGCTCTTCCTTATGATCCAAAATTGAGTCAAGGAGCCTGAAAGCATGAGACCTGGTGGGTGAGCTAGTGCTGCTTATGGCAAAATGTGCAAGCAGCTGAGATGCTGGAACCTTTGATACCATTATATGCCCCAATGAAAAAGTGGCAGGACAAATTCTAGACAAGCTCCTGTCTTTCACTACCGTTTGCCTAATTTTTTTTTGGTTTCAACTGGTCAATAGTCTCCAATAAAAATCTATTTTGTTGGGAAATTCCCCAGCAAGTGTAATAATACCCCCACTAAATTATTGACATGGCAGCATATGAATGACTAATAGCTCATTGCTCAAGTGGATAAAAGGACTGAGAACATCTAGAAAGGGCTACATTGGACTTTACCATTCGTTGGACATATGGCCTGAAGAATGCCAGTGTTGTTACTAAAAACTTGCTGATTCCAACAGATGCAGTCCTGTTGAACAATTTTGCCTAAATATCTTCACAGTCCTTCCTGCTGCTTTTTTGTTTTTATTTACTCAGATTTTGCATGAAGACAGAATTGATTTTGCCCATGAATTCTTCTGCTTCTCTGTTTGGCCACTGTCTGAACTCATCTCCTATGACAGCATTGTATTCCTCACTACTGTTGCCATGTACAGGAATTAGAGGATCTTTCATTTGTCCTCTCTGGACCACACAGGTGGAAGAACACTACAGTCCCCTTGCAGAGTCTGCTTTCTAACTGAAGTGACGTTTTCTCTGCTGACTAGTTCTGGAGCCCATGGAAATAAATCCCATCTGGGGTACCAGTCACAGCAGTAGCTGTAAGTCATTGTTACAAATCCTGTCAGTTAATAATGTCTCACCTGTCTGTGCATAAACATCCTTCACAATATGGTGAGCCAGGTGGGGAGAAATCAGACAACAGACAGGCAGGACTAACCCTGAAACAAATGCTCTGAAAATCAGGGCAGCAGAGATATAAAGCTTAAGAGGGGTCCTCAGGATCAGGAATGAAAAGAGAGGATATGTTTTCTCTAACAAAGTTGAAAAGAGTTTATGTGCATGAAATGAGCTTGACTTGCATGCTCCTACATATAGATATTATCTACATAACATTGCAGGTACTATTGGTATAGTCTGTTGAAAAGAGGGAGATTCAAAGAATTTAAAATGTAGCTGAATGCTTTCTAGTTTCTTCCTTCCCTGATAAGCAGAAAATAAGAAGTGTTGTTTAGAGGAATATTATAAAGAATATATTAGCAGTCTTTCTCATAATATCTTAATTTTTGTAGTAAAGTACCTGGGACTTGCAGAGTCCTGTAAGACATGTTAAGAAGCTCCTTAGTTCCTGCATAGCAGAGGCATGGAGCTGCCTAAGGAACTCTCCAGCAAGCTAACTGTGTGAAAAACCTCAGAGAAGAAGATAACACAGGATAAGTCAGCTTCTTGCAGCTTTTTTTTTTTTTTTTCTTTCCCCTCTCCTTCTGGTGTCTCTTCTGGGACCATAAGAGATTGGCAAAGAAGCGTGAACTTAAACCCTGACTAGATCTGTATCTTTCCAAGGAACATATGGACAAGGCTTTGCCTCCTCTTTCCTTTTCACCTAATGGAGTTTGGGAAATGTTTGGGGATGCTGAAGTTTAGAGCTCAAGACTGTTATTTCAGACCTATAATGTGATTTTCAGTTGTGTAACTCTGAAAGGGGAGAGATTTTAAGGTGTTTCCAAGACACAGATCACAAGGCAGGAGCTGTGTTCCCACATTTGTAGAACAATGAGTGATCTGGAAGTCACTAGTATGAAAGAACCCAGAGTTTTTAAAACTCACCTCTTGGTTCACAGAACATATGGTACTCTGAAGAGCTGCCCAAATCAAATACTCACTCTTCAGTAGCCCTAGAGTGCGCTATCTGTAAATACTTTGGGGTTTATAGGCACACCAAGAAAGGTGAAGGGGATGAAATGTACTTCTGCCTCCAGAAGGAGAATTCATGTAATAGCATTCATTCCTTTTATAGATAATACTGCTATTTAGGAAGTCCTAAAGTACATGATGTCTTTTGCTGATTAAATTTCCTGTGTAAGCAAAATGTTCATAAAGTTACATAACTGCATTATTCTTACCTCTTTCCTGGCAGCACGTCTGGGTTTCTGGAGAACTGTGACCTTTGCTTTGCCTCCATTTCTTGGTGAGAAAAGAGTGGAGGCGGAGTAGAGAAACTGAGAGAGAAAATACGATGCTGTTTCACTAAATCCTGGTTTCTGTCTATCTATCTAACTCGAATTCTTTATTCCATCTGTGTAACTCACACGTACTTCCCACATCCTTTAACTGGTCTAGACTCCCTATGGCCTAATGGTTCTCACCTGAGGTTGTTAAATACAATCTTGATGAACTGAGTGGCTGAAGTATTTTCCCCTTTTATCCCTGGTGAGCTGAGCTCAAAAACCAAAACCACCTGTTCTAGTGGGCTTGAGCTCTTTCCCTCCCACTTATGCCACAAATTCTCTTTTTCCACACTGTGGGATCGCTTTCCCGTAATGTAACTTTTACTGTATTGGTGAGTCACTTGTCAAGCTGTGAGACAGATGTTTGCCAGAGGGTGTCAGACAGGCATCCTCTGCATCATCTTTTGAAACAGTTCAACAGAAGCAATTGTGGTGGGGAGCATTGTGGGCATGTCCTCTAAGGAAAAATTTAAGGGGGTAGTTTTGCCCTGGACTGGTTTATCTGATTTTGTATCCCTTCATTGGAGAGCAGACGCTTGCCCTGAGTTTTCAGCCAATTTAAAGAGCGAGTCAAGGCAAAACAAGTCTATTTCAAAGGTTCCATAATACTTATTATGAGTCAAAGTAAAAATGAATTTAAGATTAGCTGTTTTGCTTAAGTAATGATGTCCAGTATGATCAGTAGGTACCCTCTTGCCGACCTTCTAAAGGTAAAACTTCTTCAAGATTAGGACCCAAAAATGTACAAGACACTTCTGCTGTTCTTGTGTTTGTTTATTGTAATCCTTCTCCAGTTTCCTTTTCTACCAGCAGCCTATGAATGCAAAGGAGCAAACTGTGGATCAAATTAAAGGAAAGGAAAAAAGATTCTTAAGGTGGCAGCTTAGCCGTGCAGTGTATACAAAATCAAAGTTTTGCTGTGTATGATTTTGCAACACATTTCCCTCTTAAGAGATGAATCATTTGCCTGCTGTTTATAGAGAGTCAATGTCCTCAGGGCTGAACCCCTTAAGGGATCTAGTGCACTTAGATAGGAGAGCTTAAAACATCTTGTGAAAGATTTAAAAAGTCAAGACTAAAAGCCATTAGTACCAGAGAATTTTTAATCTGGAAATTAAGAAAAGGGAAAAAAGATACATGAAGTGAAGAGACACTTAAAGGACTCTAAAATTCCCTTGGTTTTTACTAGTATTCTGTAAGTATTATATTGCTTTTTCAGTCACATAACTGAAGGCAAAGTGAATCTGCTGCACAGCTCAAGGAGCAGCTGGGAGTAACAAGCTCAGCACACTCTGGTCTTTTATTCTGAGTGAAGGGTAGAAGTACAAGCTGTGCTGCAAGCCCTTTGGCCCAAGAATCAGGAAAACCTGCTCTTTTGTTTTGCCTCTTCACAAATCAGCAGCAGCCCTCTTGCAGACAGTGCATGATGGAAGGGTCAATCACCTCCTCTTCAGTCTAAGATTTCCTCAGTTGTGCCATTAGTCTCATTTTTGACAGCCATCAGCAGTTTTGCTCAGTGTATGTGGGACATTGCTGCAGACAATTTACAAACATCAGGGGAAAGAAGGGAGTTGGTGGTGTTTTTGAATTCGCATAAGTTCTTCATTTTTCGCTGTTTATAACGAATAGCTGAAAAACAGAATGGGTGTTTTGTTTCCTGGTGTGCACAAATATTTGTTCAAAATAACTTAAATTGTTTACTGAAGTTGCTCCATTTGAACATTTCTTTTTTAGGCATCATGTGAAAGCTCATTTCTTCCATGATGGATATTTGTCATCGACTCATGTGAATGTTTTGGCAAATCAAAGGATGGATTGTTCTGTTTTGCTTGCTTGGATTGTGAAATAGGAATATCCATAACATGACAGGGCATGAAAGAGCCTGAAGTGAATTAAAGCTGTACTTTAATGAATGGGCTTTTATTTTAGCTGATTCCTTAGAAACAAGTGTGGTAAATCCACTTTCAGTAAATCCAAAGGATGGTTGACACATACGTTGTGTATGGGTGGGTACTGGCAGACAAGAGGTGATGATTCATCATTCCAGATGGATTGTTTTTCAGCAGATGAGTGTTCTAGCTATCATATTTCAATTGGGAGAACTGCTCTGGTGTACAGCCAATAAAATATGATTATCTCAGCTCAAAACCTGGACAGATGAAAACATTCTCAAGCTGGATACTTGAAATCATCCAACCAACAAGTGTCTCTCAGCCTTCACGGTAGGCAGGTTTCTACTTGCTAAAGTTTTGGCTCCTTGGGCTTCATAAAACAAGCAAAATGAAATTAAGTCAATGGATATTCCATGATGAGCATGGAAGAACTGAGCAGGCATATACATGGGATAATACTTAGTTCGTCATTCAAAGCTGTGTGTTGATTCAGATGGAGAGCCCCTCTTGGCAAATGTTGCACCTGAGTGTTTTTAAAATTTTAAACCATAAACAAAGATAACACTTACCATGCATTCTTAAGAGAAAAATAGAGAGATCTGTATCCAAATGTGTGTATGATGAAAAATGTTGTGACTCTGCATCTGTACTAAGTATTTAAAAATGTTGAATTTTGCCAAAAAAATGTGGGTCTTTAGAAAGCAAGATCTGTAAGGGAGCATAGGAAATAAGTTGGATCATTTTGCTTCCCTGATCTTTTCAGGAAGTACAGGTTAAACATACTGTTTGTTCCTTAAGGGTTTAGTAACCCACTAACAGAACCTGATGTACTTCTAACCATCTAATATCTCATTATGATGCAGGCTTGCATCACTTTTTGCTTTCAGATATGTCTCAGAGAGTACCACCATGTCCATGTGCCAGTTTGCATGGGAAGAGTTCAAGGCAACTGACATCTTTTGTGTGCTCCCATTCAGAAAGCACTTCAGAGAATATTGGAGCTGAGCCCCATAATCACAACCCCAAACAAACATCTGGGAGTCCTGATTGACAACAGGTCCCTCAGAAAGCCATCACTGGATGGCTAGTCTGGAGAAATGTTTTTGTGGGATATGTGACAAGAGCATGTTTAAAGATATCTGTGCCCTTTTTCTGCAGCATTTTTTTGTTGTTTAAGGTGCTAGCATGATTTTTTTGTCCTTGGTGATCTGTTTGTGTTAAATTTTATATGAACATGCTCTTAGTCTACTTGTTCCAGCTTCAGACACAGACTCATCACTGTAGAAACACCTCCTACTGCTCAGTGAGGCAATGGACTGTGAACAAACTTACCGTCATCAATCAAAATTATTTCACAAACTTGTTCCTGGCTTTTGTTGACTGTATGTTTTTAGAGCTGAGAATGCAAAACGCAAACTCTGTAGCCCAAACTGGAAGTTTGGATTGGATAAGAGACACTGTTCCTTTGCACTCAAGTATGACTGCAACCAGCTCTCTGGTGTAATGACTTTGTGAGGTAAAAAGGTAAAACCTTTTGTTTGTGTAAGCATAAGCTACATCTCTGCAGATGTTCTAACCTAATTTAGCAGGTGGTTGACTGCTTCCAGTAAGGATACATGAGAAGATGTGAACACAGTAGTAGACAATTTCTCTTACCTTTATTAAGGGGTGGTCAAATTTTTCACCCTAATATTTTCACGACCCTTGCTGGCCATAATAACAGCAATACCTAATGTGACTGTAGGTTTATTGTGCATTGAAAGACACCAGCCAGTTTGTCACATACACAGTGACACAATTAATGTGCAGTAAACTAATGCCTGGAACTGGTAACTCTACCGTGGAGACATTCTCATCTCCCCAAGTATGTTAATTCTGACTCTTTCCATATTTAATAACACATTGTTATAGATAAGGGATGGAAGATACGGAACTCAAGGGGTTAATATGGAAATTAGATGCCAAGGTAGATATGATAAAGCACTTTATCATATTTAGCAAGACTGTCCATTCTAGTCTGCCCATGATGTAGGCTGGCACCAAACTGGAGGTTATTGACCTGACCTTGTTTGCGTCTGACGTTGCTGCTTTTGAAAGTGAATGGGTTCTGGTGCTACGAGCTCATAGGGCTGCCAGTTTCTCAGCAGATTAGCATTGGCTGACCTTCTTTTTCAGACTAGCTTGTGCAAACATTCCTCTAATGATTCCCATAAATCACATAAGTGGAGTGAAATGGACTGGTGGAGGTAGCGAATATTGAAACCTGGCATGGGTCCCTCTGGTTGAGCAGGATGTGATGAGTACTTGCATGTGCATTAGGCAGCAAGTGCCTGCTCCTTCTCAGCCTAGGAGAGAGGAAGGCTTATGTAGAAATGCTGTGTGGCACAGGGCATTGAGGAGCACACATCTGACTCCCTCTTGACTTTTAAATTTTAGATGCCTAGATATTGCCAAACAGTCTTTCCCCCTAAGCAATGCCCTGTAGTGATGCTAGGAACCATGCAAAGACAATTTGCTCTGTAACCACATGCAGCACTCCCAGTTCCCTTCCTGCCATTTGTCTGGGACTGCTGCAGCCAGTGGCAGGCAGGGAAGAAAAAAACATGGCTCCTTTCTACAGCCACTGTCAACCCATTGAATTCTGAGCTGAGCAGTTCTGGAAGCCTGAACTGCAATGATCTTGAGGCATAAGACTTCTGCTCAGAAACAGAGCCAACTAAGCTTTGGGTTTTCTAAGACCTTGATCTGCTTTACACCTGATGTAATAGGGGTAGCCTTACATAAGCAAGGCATCACTGATTGTAATTGGAAGGCAATCATGTTGAAAATGCCCTCTGGTAATGCTATGAAAATCTGGGGTTGTTTACTAGGGATCACTATGGACTGGCTGCTTTGGTTAAAATGCCGGGTGATCCTAATCCAACCAAAAACTTTCTGAAGTGCTGTAATTCTTCTTAGGCTACACGTGTTTTTCTGAACTCTTTGGGAAGTGCTACATGTGTCTGTTCTCATGGGCTTTGTCTTCCTCTCTTCTTTACTTTCTCCCCCTACCCCACTCTCTTCCTTTCTTCCTGTCAAAACAATGACAGCTTATGTTTTGCAAAATGGGCAAAATTTTAGCAAAATTTAATGTGGTAAAAATTTTTGGCAGTCTAAATCTGTGTTTTCCTGCACTGCCTTGTTCAGGGGTAAAAATTACTTCCACCTGTTTTCTCCCTGTTGCCTCTTGCCCATAAACTATCAATGTAGATAATATTTTATATTAATAAAGACAATATATTTCTTAACGGTTTAAAAAATCTTTATTTTTCGGATGTACAAATAGTGTCCTTTCCTCACCTTCCATCCTCCCCTGTACCAAAACAAAGCACAGGCCATTGGGACCCGAGTGTGTGAATTCCACTGTCTCCCTCCTCAGCCATTCACCCTGTTCCCTCCTGCTGGGAGGTGAACACCGTCCACACATCACTTGAGACAAGAACAATATAACACAATCTGGTTTCAAATTTTCTAAATATTTCCCAACTTCCACTGCAGACTGTTGTCTCCACACAGTGAATTTGTGCCAAGAACTCCCCAGCAGCATTCTCTGCCTTCCCAAATCACTCGCAGAGCAAATAAACCTTTTCCTGAGTCATTGATTTTTGCAAGAAAGCATTTTTATTCATTAAAAATGGAGAGTGGCTAGAATACACAATTTACAGCTCACAGCTCTTCAGTGAGAGCCATACGTATGATGTTTGACAGCACAGACATGCTTTCACTTCTGTGTATTTCCACCTGTGATCAGGATTTCTTCTTGCCCAGAGCAGTCAGGGTCCAGCCTTGCTGGGGAGGAAACAACTCTGCGAGTTTTCTAGCCTCTCCAAGCCCATAAGTCCTGTCGTTCCTTCTATAACTGGTTTTTATGGCCTGAATGAAAAGCTTTTGAGGTAACAGTGTGCACAGGATAACATTATTATCTATATTGCAGTAAGTTATATTGAATGGCTCAGCCTAGTTGGAATGTGTTAAATTAGTACTGGAACAATTTAGCAGGCACTAGAATTAATTAGGAGGATTTTTTTTCTTTATTTAGAATAAAAAAAATGTAAGTTATCTAGCACCTAATCATTAAGTTGGACCATAGAAATGTTCAGTACACATAATTAGAAGTACTTAAAATTATTTAAGTAAGGGCTAATGTTTGTCTGTGGGGTCCTATACTCATGAGGTTGTACACTTGTGATAGAAGCGAGATAGAAGCCTTATATGAGTTCATTTTTACCTGGACATGACTACATTTTGAGCAGGCATAATCCTTGATTGCCTTCATTTATTTCCCCACTGTTCTAGCAGTGTAACACATCTGTATTTCTATTTTATCATCTGGCTCAAATCACCATCGCTTTCTACTTTTTTAAAGCGCTGTTGGAGGAAGCATGCTACCATTTGGTGTTTGTGTTTCAGCCTTCCCACTCTTCACCAAGATGTTCCAATACAGAGAGCACGATCCAGAGACCAAAACAAAGAAAGAAGCTTAAAAGAAAGTGAGTGGTTCTGTTTCTCAATAAGACATCATTAGCTGTCACTAAAACAAGCAAACAACTTTTTCAGTTCCTTGAGCCATGATGTAAAAGAGCACATCTGCACTGTGATGTGACTCAGTCTGCAGGTGTGCAGCATCAAGCAAATAGGGTGAGTCTCTTTTCATTCCATTCAAAAGCTTGTGTACCTGAAAGATTGTCTGATCTTTCGTCCCTGGCTGCATCACCTGGTATGAAACATAAAGAGGTCAGTATTTTTTCTGAGGTGTGGAGAGCTTGTATTTTCCACAGGTCTGAAACCATCTTGCCACTACCTGATGTCTGAAACCTGAAAATCTTTGTCAATATGTCCTAAATTTGGCACCCAGATTACAAGGCATCCAAGTTCAATGGCACCTGATAATTCTGACAGGTGGTCCAATTGCCTAAAAGAAATAGACTACCACAAACCTTAATCTTTCATCTCTACAAAAATGTGTCAGGGAGCCTGTATATATCTGATGTATTGATATGAAACATCATCCCTATTGCTGTGGAATAGTAGTTTTGCAAAATTGTCTGTTAAAAAATTAAGTAACTGAGCTTTGTGTGTTGTTTGTTGGGTGGTTGTTTGCTTGATCCAGCTTGAAGCAGAGTAGTATGTATGCCTGCTTTGGATAGAGCCTGGGGGAAAGGCTGATAGAGCCTGAATCTGCATCTGCATTGACAAGGTCTGGTTTGAGCTGGAGATACTTCTTCATCCTGAAGTTGTCTGTCACTGTTCATGGTGTGTGTTTCACCCCAAAAAGGCTGTTTCTAATGTTCATTTACAAGAAAGTTTCACTGTGACTATCTGCCAAGGTGTATGAAGAGTGATAGGAAATGCTGGTTTTTTTACCTCAGGGATCCCTGAAGACCACCAAGCAGGCAAGTGATGAAAAAAACAAAGGGCAAGGAGAGCTTCTTCTCCTTTTAAAAGCCTTTATCAGAATCAGCTCTTTATCAGAATCAGCTCTTGGGGAGTAAGCTCGAGGCAGCTGCGCACACCACCATGGCTAACTATGGACAGCATAGAGGAGGAGATGTTCAGCTCTGCCTTACGACAGAGCTGGCGCTTCCTTTCCT
>VZSR01003807.1:16857077-17165251 GCA_013398615.1 Brachypodius melanocephalos
AATAACACAACTGATTTCAGGGATTTTTATTTCTTACAAGTGAGACAAGACATGGCAGGAGAAGCAGAACATGTTTTTGATAACTTCTGTCTGTGTGACCAGGGACTGGATCTGTTCAACACCTCTGCACAACTTGAAATCTATCCCAGTCTCCGGAGATCCAGAACATCTGTTATACTGGAGATATGTTGCAGACCTGAGTCTGCATGTTCAGGCAGTCTGGATGGATCAGAGGCAGGTGCAGGATTCACCACAGGTCTCCCAGAAGGCATGGCAATCACTTCCAGATGTAATTTGCTTTCTTGGATGCTGCCATCTCTTAAGTGTTTGAACACAGGTTTCGAGTTGTAGGTTCATGATTTGGGAAATTTTGGGTCAAACAAAGCCTAAAATGTGGGCAAACAGTCCACATGCCCCTCAGTCATGAGGAGCAAAAACTTTATGTCTGTACTTGAATCTGTTCCCATTTCCACTGACTAGTGTGTGATGGCCTTTTAGCAGTATTCCCTTCAGATTTCTCCCTCGGTATGAGCTAAAACAGGGCTGTTGGCTCTCTGAGCCATGAAGACAATTCCTTTTGAGGCACTGTACTGCTGAACCTGCTCAATAGCTCTCAAGAGGAGTGTGAAGACTGTTTTTACAGCTGAACACAGTGCATGGGTTGAAATGCAGATCTTTCATCTTAGAGGTTCCCTACCACATGTTTTTGTTACAAGAAGAACAAGGTCAAGTCTTCTAAAGTTTAGTGCTACATAGTTAAAAGTTTGCATAGGGCCTTAGAAAAACAAAGGAACCTACAGTATTATAAAAAAGCACCTGTATTTTTATATAATAGGCTAAAGTAAATATATTGCATTTTAAGAGCTGATTTGGAAAGTCCTTTTCACAGTTTCTGTAGCTTCAAAGCCCAAAGCCCAGGAGTATGAAGACTTTTTGAAGAAACTAAACATCTCTAACCATGGTGGACAATTTCATGCAGATGATGAGCTGACTGTTTAGAATAGTTCCCATGTTGCAGGAGTATTTGCTTCTCTGTTTTCTATCTCCTTCAAAGCAATTTGCCTCTGTGGAGCTGGCACAGTCCTGTCAGGGATTGATCAATATGCTGCCACATACCATCTGCAATTCTGGAATTTGCTTCTCCCACCCACATCACGGTGGTTTCACAATGTGCTTTCTTGTACTGTAGCAGGGACAGCCTCCTCAGGACGTGTTTTTCTTAGTCACATGGATTTGTCAGCCTTTTTTCCTAATCAAATGAGCTTTTCATTGTGTAGTCAGCATTGGATAAGCACAAGGGCTCGCAGATGATTCTTTAAAGAGATTTTTGGTGTGTTTAGTTTACTCCTCATGATTTCTTTCCTTGAAGCATGTCTTATTTCCCCACTTAGACTGAGCATCAGTTCCCTGGCACCTGCCCTGGGTGAAAATGACAGTGTGATCCTTTATCAGCAGTGAGCAGTGTTTCATGGGAATATTTGTGCTGCAAAACTGCACTGTCACAGGACTGTGCAGGGGTGGATAGACTGGGAAAATCTGTGGGACAGCATGAGGAATTAGGATGTGGGCAGTGTGGCCCACTTATTTGTTGTAGAGCCCTGACAGGATCTGGTCCTGCCAGACAGAGCCTGAGTTTACATGGACCAGCAGAGCTCTGCCACATTCAGTGGCACTACAGCAGTTTATGAATCATGACTTGTTTTTCTTTTTCCGTATCCTGCTCCCTGGTGGCCACCGTGATTTGCCAATCCTTTTCCTGAGGGTGCATTTCCTAGCTGTTAAATGTCAAATTATCAAGATTAAAAAAACCTGCCAGTGAAGCTTTGGTTTGCATTGCTGTTGGTAGTTAATGAGCAATGGTATGTGGCTGCACCAATCTCAGGGGCTTCATCTCCTCATGATGTTGATGGTTAGTTTTTTCACAGAGACCCACTGAATGGAGAATATTTGCTCTGGAAAAATTGCTCACTCCTCTAAAACAGAGGATCTGTCTGAGAAGAGAGGCATTTTGTAAGGCTGGTGGAATTCTTCAAAAGATCTTGAATTTTGGGAGGACTATAACACAGCACGTCTACTTTGTTAGTGTCGTGTGGGGAGAGTACCCATGCCCTGGGGACTGCCAGACTGGTGGCATCACGGTGGGCAGCTTCAGTCTGTGGGAAACCATCTTACTGCTGGTACCGTGACACACTGCTGGTGAGCCCGACCTCTCCAGAGTGGGAGTATGAAGTGCAGCACAGTCTGCTTGTTGGGCTGCCTGAGGAAGCTTGCTCAAAGCTGGAGGCATTCACTGCTATGCTGTGCTCTGTAGTGTGGGCATGTGCTAAAGCTAGAAGAATACTCAGAAGAGGGAATGCGAGGTAACACGAAGACAATACTGGTCAGATACACTGTTTTTAACAAGTTTCAGTCAGTTTCCCCACTTCTCCACTAAAATTCTGTTTGGAAAAAAAAAAAAAAAGGAATGCTCCAAACCTTTTTTTAGTTCTCCTTCTGTTTATGTGATTAAAAAAAATTGCAAGCATGTATGTGGCCCTCTTGAATCACATTTTCTTCTTAGCTCTATTGAATTGGATTCTTCCAAACACAACAAAGTCTTTTCAGAAATATCTTTTTCCACTAATGTTTCCCATCAGACTGCTGCAGGCATTCATAGAGTGAGTGTGTAAGTAAAGGAGACAAATGACAATGTCAAACAATGCTGAATTGCTGGAGGCCATGGGTTAAAAAGAGAAGGGTTTTGACAGCTAATTGAAATCTAAGTGGTATCTGCCTGGTATGCTACTTCCCTATTTGTTTTCTCTTCGCTAGTATTTAACAAGCCTTTATTGATTGCTGTGGGAGATTTGTACTGCAAATGGAATCTGAAGGTTAGCTTTTTGGCCCATGATCACTGGCTATACGTATTTCATATCCATCTATCTTACATATTTCACAAATTAATGCCTGGGAAAATCATGTCCTGGTAGAGCTGTCTGTAAGGGTGAAATAGTTATTTTTTAAATAATCAATTTCAACATCAGAGTAAATTCTTCCCTGAGATATGCAGAAAGTCTCTGTTACTGCTTCACGACCAGCACGCCTGAGTCTAGAGATGAACTCAGCTCCACAAGTTCCCTCTGAGCCTGGAGTCAGGTCAGCCATCTCTGCCCTTCTAAAGTGGGACTGCTTCAAGTCTCATCTGTGGAAAGCCTTTTTCAGATTCAGCTAGCAGCTGCAGATCTCTCCTGGCTTGGACTTCTCAGATTCTCATCCCCAGGGTGCACCATAAGTTCCCATGTGTCCTCTTGCATCCTTGTCCCAGTCCCACATGGAGCACAGTTTCCCTCTGGGGTTTGGACCACTTGTGCATTGGAAAGCTCATTTCCCCACTGTGCACACACCTCTAAGACTTTTATTAGCTAAGGTTGCTAGTCAAAAGGGGAGGATTTATGAACCCGATGGAATCTGACAATGTGCGTATCTTCCACATAGTCATTTCTTATCAACCACATAGTCATTTCTATCAACCACAGTTAATTCCTTATCAACCAAACATTTCCTATAAATAACTGTTAATTTGTAATTTTCTGCATATTTCCCTCCTCTTTTTTCCTTTCCTATGCTGCTGCCAGATTTTCTTGTGTCAATCTGAACTTTGGCATCAAAGGCCATTTCCATACTCCATGATACTCCTAATTTTACAACCATATGAAACATCACATCCATACCACAAAGAGTGGCAGGCTCCCATTCTGGTCCTTAGTCTCCAAACAGAATTTGCAGCCCAGTTCCACAGGGCATGTAAAACCACACCTGTGTCATTCCCTCTCTGACAGCCGTGGTGTTTCCTGTGGGGCTGGAGGGGCACAGCTGCATTTTCTTCATCACAAGTTTGTACCACTACTTCTCTTGATTTTGCTAGAATTTTCTACACCAGTGCTGGTAACTTTATCAAACAGAAGTGAAATTCCGCCCAAATGTGGGATCAGGCTTGTTTTTCCATTGCACTCCAATCTTGTTAGTCATAAACTCCTGGCCTAATTTGCCATAATTCTGCCTGAAACTGATGTCAGCTATAGTCACAGGAATTACCTCAATTTTTGCTTCAGTAAAAAACAAAACACTGACATGCATCTGAAATTTTCAGAAGCATGAATATTTCTCAACAGCTAACACGTCATCCATCACTTTTGACACTCCTTGGTATGAATTGTCTCGATCTACTCATCCATTTCCCTCCAATTAAAATTCTATAATATTCTTCCTACTTGGTTGCAAATTAACTGGAAGTATTTAATTATCATCAATTGGGCTGTTTTTTGATATTCCTCAAATTAGCTATTTGAAAACAGAAGTATGAACACTATTGACTGGGACATTCTCTGATTTCCTTTGATTTAGTCATGATTCCTGCTTATGAAGGAAGGGCAAGTTGTAGAGGGGGAGATGACCTGTTCATTTAAATGTTGTACCCAAAAAATGATTACTTCTCTGCATTCAGTAGTCATTACACCTGTATTGCTATAGTAAGGTCAATAGCCATCTGTATTCAGGTTAGAAAGTTGTCATCTAAGGTTTTTGAAAAATAGACTTATATTTCACTAATGGCTGCAATGCTATTCAATAACACACTCTGAATTTTCAGATTCATGTCATTATAGACTGACACATAAGGAGTGACTTCTTGTTTTGGCTTGTTTTAGCACACAGGACCCTGCCTGAACCCTGTACATCACGATGCTAAACACTCATGGCCTGAGACCTGCCTGAAATGGATGTCTGTGTGTGTTTTAGAGTGATAGGAACAACCAGTAATGGTAAAAGTAAGGAATATGGTATCACGTGAGGTGATGTTTCTGAGCTGATATTCAGCTCCTCACTTTGTCCCTCATCTCCCAATGCCTTTTTCCCAGACTCTGAGCCTCCCTCATACACATTCCCTCTGCTTTTTTCTACTCCATCAGTCTCATACAGTGCTAGGCATTGTGGAGTGGGGTCATGGAGCCCACCTCCACTGGCAACACTTGCTGCCCTAGTCCATGTGAGTGCCCTAAAATCTTAGGAAATACTGCACTGCCCAGCAGCCCAGGGATGCAGGTAGGCTCCAGTGGGAAACCTGGACACCTCACATGGGGCATCAAATGACATCTGCAAGTGGGAAACATAAAACATGTTGGTATTCATTCCTCAGCTATAAATAATAAAAAATTTCTTCAAAAACTGAGTATATCCTCTCTGTCATTGTTCTTTATTTCCGCTGCAAATAACTTGCAACAATAAAAATGAAGGGATGCCAAATTTGTGTGGCTCTTCAAAGCAAATACTTTACTTGAAATGAAGTTCGATTGAAAAGCCTGACCCTTCTCCCAGCAGTTTTGCCGGCCAGATGGGTTACTGCTGTCCTTCAGCATGGAGCCATCCTTAGGGTGTGATGCTCCTTTTTCCTCATGAATCTGAAGGAAAGGGATGAGAAACTTTTACGTCTCCCTCCTGTCTTGCAGAAACTTTCCCTGCTGTCTCCTCTGGGTGGAGTCCCTTAAGGCCAGGTACATAATGAGCCGTTCACTGTTGTTGGCTGATATCCTCCTCTCCAGAGCCATTCAGTCATTGCTGACTTTCTCCACAGTTCTGTCCTCAGGTTCCTCAGACTTTCCTTCCTTTCTCGCTAACAAGCGTTCATTATTTCTCCCTTAAGCTTCCCAGTATCCCACGGTGGATTTTTGCAACTTTTAATTTCCCAGGAGGGATATAAAAGGTCTACAAGTAAAGCGCTTTGCTTGCTCTTATCTGGGAGATTACAGAGGGGAATCGGATAAAAGCAGGGGTTGAATACTCAATGCTTTGCCATTGTCAGCAGCAATGCACTTTTGGTAGAAAATGCCATTATCCTTATGCAGTAGGGTTTTAAAAACTTTTAAAAGGCATAAAAAATTGAAGAATCAAATTCTTTGGGCATTACTCTCCGCTGCCCCGAAGTTCCTTTTCATTGCACTGGAGGCAGAGGAAGGAAATAGAGTGACTGGATCCCTCCACTCCCATAAAATATTCAACAAAGAGAGTCTGTCCTTACTGCATACCTGTTCCCCCCTCATTGTGAGAGCAGGAGAGAGATGTGGAGGGCACGACTCCCCATCAGCAGCATAATGAGGTGAACAGGCTGGTTTGGTCTGCTGCTGTTCCAGTGCTCTGTGGCAGGAAGCTGGGATTCACGCTGGCATCTCAGCTCCTCTGGCCTTTCTAAAACTGATAGTTGTGATCCTCATCCACACTAATTATTTTTGAGAAGCTGCAATGAGCATTCTTTAAGAATGTTGGACTCTGTTCACAATTAAGGGTTGCCCAGAGGATAAAGATGTTTTTTCTTTTCAACAGCACTGATTGAACTCTGACAAACCACTTTTTTCCTTGTTTCTCTTGATGTTCTCTTATGCTATGACATGAATAAATTACACAGTGGGAAGTAAATGAGAAGATTTCATACTGATAACCATGTCTGTGCTTTAGTTTTCCTTGTTTTGCTACACCATATTCGCTGCTTTAAACGAGTATGTGCAGTTACACTTCTCTATTCTCTCACAGTATAAAATGGCCCTTCTCTTCTAGATAAAATTTGTTTTCCCGTAAACCTGATCTTCATTCTTTCTTTTAGAAAGGCCTTGAGAAATGCAGAATTATGCTGAGAAATCTAGGGATGGTAGACAAAATAATGTTAAATGTCTGTCTCAAGTCCCTATACTTGCACCCGGAGTTAGAAAAGTTAGAAGTTAACCTCAGAATTTCACTGCCAGCCCTTTCACATGCATTCACACTTTCCTCTATTGAATGTTATTAATTTCAAGTTGCATTTCATAATAACTTATGCCAGGGCCTGAACTGGGTGACTGTGGAAACTGGCTCTGTGCTCCTGCTGGTAACAAGAATGTGCTGGTTGCAGGCCAGGTTGCTCCAATTGCTGTGAGGATCCTGCACATCCTCCTCATGAGCTGCAAGGAGGGCAGGCTGTGCTCAATAATGGGCTGACTCTGTGCCTGGTGTGCCCTTGCTGCCACCAGACAGCCACAGCTGAGCTTTGCTGTTTGTTTCCAGTGGGTGAGGGGAGGAGAAGCCAGACCACTTTGGGTGACCCAGAGGAAGGAGGGTATTGCCATTTGAGAGATGGGTATATTCGTGTAAGGTGTAGTCTGAAGCCTTGTGGCATTTTTCGTTTCATTTCTGCTGGTGTTAGATGGGAAGGGAAGCCTCAAATTGAACCTCTGCATGTAACATGCATGCCAAGGGCTGTGGTTATCCTGGTCCTGTTTCTAGCCTGACAATGAGTCTCTCTGCTGCTGTTGCAAGGTCCTGTTACCCCTCTGTGCCTGTGTACAGAGCATGACATGGTGTCTCCAGCAGGGAAGTGGGACAGTGGCTGGAAAGACATGGCAAGGCTTCACTCAATCATATTTGCAAATGACTTTGCTTATTTCTCAAGGAAAAAAATAATGACATGAAACTAAATACTGTTAACAGTCAAAACAGAGACCTTTATACTCTAATTAATAAACAAATGGTTTAGTTTAATTACCCTAAACTGCATGTTAGAGGCCCATGAGTCTTACCGATAGTTTAATCGAGTTACCTCCCGAACAACCTTCTGTGACCATAGTTAATTGCATAAGATTTTAAAATTTACAAAATCAGCTTTTGGGATTAAAGGACAAAACTATCAGCCATTTCTCTGAGGACTGCCTTTTCTTCTGTAATTGTGGCTTGAAGGATTTCAAAAGCTTCTTTTCTCACTTCGCTTGATTGGTGAATCTAATGGTCATTTTGATTTTTTTGTCTCATTCTTAATAATTTCTAAACTCCCAGATGCTTCCAGAAAAAGAAGTTTCCTTGAAACAATGTGCCTCAGTAACAATAATTTATCATAGGAAACTGTAGAAAATTTGTGGGTTTGAAGCAGAACTGATTTTCTTTTCAGTCCTCTTACAGCCAAACATTACATATAAAAAATGAATCTATGAAATTTCAATTGTTCCTGTGGGACTGGAATTTTAAGAAAAAGAAAAACGTTTCTATAATACTTGCTCAATTTTAACACAGTTCAGTGACCCGCTTATGATCAGCAACTATCCTTATGCTTCCTTCTCTCTTTCAAGGACATTCTTGTGTGAAAGTCAGCCCTGCACTGGAACCTGGCAGCTTTTCCACTCCTGGGAGGGGGAGCCAGGCTCTAACAACCACTGCCTGCCAGCTGCCAGCCAGTGGCACATCATCCCATACGGCATCACCTACAGAAATGCATATCCACATGCACACATCCATATGCATACATACAAATATATGCATACACATATATCTCATAGGATTCCTTTTGTAAGGCTCCTTCTCTGAGGCTGTGCCTTTTGATAGAAATTCGGCTCCTCTCAATTTGGTTGCAGGCGTTCCAATCCATGTCACCAGAGCAGAGTGATGCTGTGGGTGACATAGTTGTGGGTGACAGTGCTGTGTGAGCGTCATTTTGCTTTCTCCACCTCTCCAGCACGCCTCTGATGTGTTACACTTGTCAGGCAAGGAAGGTGTAATGCTTTGGAAGATCCCTGCAATTACAAGCCTGATACACAGAGGCCTCCCACAGAGAAACTAAAATATCTCTGTTACCTCATTGCTGGGGATTGCACTTGCAATTATAACTTCAAAATGAGAATCAGAAGCTGCCCAATGAGTGGATTTCTCCTTAAGGTGTGCGCTCAGGAAGTGGCAGTGATAGAGAAATGCTGCAGTGTTACACTTTATTGTGCACCTTTGTCTTACAAGCTCACTAAGAGAGCTGTTCTATGACATAGTATTAAAGACTTTCTGTTGTCTGGGTTATCACAGATTTGCTGCTTGTATCAGTAGGTGTATGAAAATCCCATAACTTATCACAGATGGCATTCGCCATACAATGATGTAGCAGAACCACAAGAAAACCAGCATCTGGACTTCTCCTCTCCTGAGGCATGTGCTCATTTTCTAAGGGTCTCTGCCATAGTGTTGGTGGATCATGCCTCCTAAAGGGCCAAAGATTGATCACCCCTAATACAAAGGCTGAATATTAAAAGCTGCAGGGTTTTTCTGATGCCAGATGATGTTCTGAGAAGCTGTAGAGAGATGGCAGCACTCAGGAAAAGACCCAGGCGTTTCACCATTATATTCATAATACAGGTGTATTTTGACAACTGAAGAAGGCCTGGATATACTCTGGCTTCCTTCTGCCATGCAGAGCAACTCTGAGGTGTAAGAGAGAGGGGTCAAAACCATGTATCCTTTTAGCATTGAGCTAGGACACAACGGGGGAGAGCATAGTGTCCCATCATGGGAGATGCTCGTTCTTCCTGTGTCTTACATATATTGGCCCTAACATCTTTCATCTGAGCTATATTATTTACTTCCATGTTGATGATAAATTATGTCTAAAGTACATTCTGCTGTAGCTTACATTAGAATTTGTGCAAACATGCTGCCATTCACTCATTGGTCTGGCTGACAGGTGTAAGCAAAATAGAGGAGCCTTCAATGTAACTTAGACAAAGCCAGCAGCAGCCATGACTCACCTGTGTACAGTTCTGCTGTGGCAGAAGACTGTGCTGTAGATGTGGTTTTAGGAAGGTTATCTGCAGTTTTCTGAGCACTGCTAGCGGTTGGGAACCAAAATTTGATTCTGCCCCCAGAGTCCGGGAAGTTCTCAAAGTTTTCAACATCTGATTCACATTTTGGTTAATCATCTATTTTTGGAGATGTCTCTTCTCACTTGAAATAATGTGGATCAAGTATTTTTCTCTCATTATTGGGAGTACTCTCTCATCAAAACTAACTCTTTCCTAATTTCCTGCTAGCTCTGGGGGCTACCAGTGTGGTAGGAAAAGCAATAGTCAGGATGGTTGTGATGTTCTTTGGAGAATGTGCCCTTCTTAGGCAAGGACTGCTGTATGGGTGGTAAGACACTTTCTGCTATTGTATTTGGTGGAATCACGTCACTCTCATACTTTCATGAACATATAGGGAGGCTCAGCAAGATCCTCAGAGGACAGCTGCTGTGAAAATTACCAGTGTGTGGAATTAGAATCGATGGAACTTTGAACCCTGCTTCATACTGCCCTGGGTCTGGCAGATTGTGTAAGTACATGAAAGGCTTTTTGTCCATCTATAACTGTAGTCATTAACCAAGGGACAGGCAATTACGGTAAGCAACATAATAATCTTAAATTCCAGAGATGATTACATAGGACACTAGAGAAACAGTGGATTATCCAGTGTTTGTTTAGTAGAAAACAGAGCACTGAGCAATCAGGTAGCAGTGAAACACAAAACCAGCTGTTATGTTTCATGCAAACCTAGGCAACAGTGGCCCTCTTACCCGTGTTTCTCATAGTTGCTATCGGTTTCATTTGTTCCACTGACTGCACACAGTGGAATTGATGGTTTCCCTTAGGCATACGTGCCTGCTTTCCGTCATTAAAAACTCTTTGTTTTTAAAAGAAGAGAGCAGAAACTGTTCTGATTTTTCCTTTGAATGCTTCCATGAAAACTGCTTTATAATAGCCCAGATATCAAGTTAGAAGTGGATGCTTCTGCAAAGTGCTTTTATAAAATGCTTATATCAGTGCAGCTCCCTGCTAGGCAGGCAGACTTCCAAGGAGAACTGTAACACAGGAGGATCAGAGCAAAGAATGGTGATGATGTAAAACTTTCTTAATTGAATTCAGTTTCTCAAGGCACTGCAATCATTTGTTATTTATGAAAGGACGAAATGCACTTCCATGCGATTTGCATATACATTTGGCCATCCTTTCTTCTAGGATAGGAGAATATATATAATCTCTCTCCTTTATTAAAGGGTGACAGCTGCTACAATGTCACCTAGACCCACTAAGCAGGCTCAAAGCTGGCATCAGGGAATGACAGTGCTGGCAGCAACTGCTGAGCATGAGGGTAAGACATGAAGCTGGCTCAGAATGAAGAGGTTGTGATGTGTGAGGGGGGTGGGTCACAGGACTCAAGCAAGGGAACATCTGGATCTGGTTTAATGGACCATCAGAATTACTCAGCACAATTTAAATGAGCCATTAAAGCCACCACTGAAATAAAAGGTAAAAGTGCTCTGTGGAAAAATGAAGGTTTCATGCCACTACTCTGGTTGGTGTCCAACAATGCTGCTTAGTTGATTAGACTGGTTTGTCAGCCAGGGTTGTGCTGCCTGTCAGCCCTGTGAGGGGGCTTGGGTGGCTGTTGGGGAATGGGGAGGTGAGGCAGCACAGTGCTCTCTAATCTGCTGTCCAAGAAGTGAGATTAGTGACTGCAGCGTAGGCATAGCATTGTTTTAATTGGCAAAGGTAGGAGATGTTCACAAATGCTCTGAAAAACCTGCCATCAACTTTGGTATAGAAAATTACCATTCACTCTACTTCAGGGAAAATCTTGCCTCCCTAGTCTAAAGTTTAAACTTCCCTGCACCAAATTGCCAAAGTGGTATTTTCTGTCTGTAATATATGGACCAGCAGAATTTTAGGGAATCAGAGGAATTTTAGGGTACGTGCATGTTATGCTAGCTGAAGCAATCTTGCTTTTTTTTTTTTAGAGAGAGAGTTGCATCTTAACAAGATGAATAATATAATGAAACTCTTGGCTTGTTACTAATCAGAACAGTGAAATTTCATAATCTATCACTATTTTGGAAGGTGAATGACAGCACCAGATGTACAACACTGGTGACTCAGATCTTAGGAAAGTAATTAATAGTGTTAGCTGTTAACAATTAGAAACCTCGTGTTAAGAGATGCTCAAAAGACAAAAGCACATTCTTAACAACAGAGGCTCAAAGAATTGTAGCAGCTATTGACAGATGAACTCTGCTCCACAGGCCTCTTGAAAATCTCTGTCACAAATGGTGGGCCCTGTAACAAAAATTTGTATTTTAGGAAATACAAGACTATGTTAGACAGATAACATTGTCCAAGACTTTGGCTCGATTACAAGTACTGGAGCACTACAAATAATACCCAGAGATCAGATTAATTCCT
The DNA here is from genome assembly GCA_013398615.1 of Brachypodius melanocephalos. Taxonomy (NCBI): domain Eukaryota; kingdom Metazoa; phylum Chordata; class Aves; order Passeriformes; family Pycnonotidae; genus Brachypodius; species Brachypodius melanocephalos. Next base: position 16,869,104 of record VZSR01003807.1, read on the forward strand.
TTTTTTCATGAAGCATGTAGCTCAGGAAGTTCAGCAGCATGAAACAGAAGAATTCTATTGATAGGCCTGACTGAATAGAACCTATGGTTACTGTGAACTTGCTTCTTTTTAAGGCAGTAAAGCACTGATCACTGATCAGTTAACAATACCATATCTTTGCCCCTTAAAATTACCCTCTAGCTACTTCCCTGAACTATGAATATCAACATTGTTCTGTCAGAAGAGAATTAAGAGAGCAGACAACCCAGAAATCCTGTTTGAAAAGAAGTGCCATCCTATGCCACTGCAGAAGACCAGCAGCTGAAAAAGTTTGGGCCCAGCTTCAGAGGGGGTGTCTAGAACCTCCTGTACCTTTAAGAAGTACATCCCCAAAGTCAGTGGCATTGGCCACCTAGACAAGAAGATGCACTTAAAGAGCTGATGCTTTAGGTGAGACAGGTAATACTGTCAACTTCAAAGTGTAGGTACAAGTTATGTCAGAAACCTTCCCACTGAAGATATCAGAATTCAGATACATCTGAAATTAAAATTGGTAATTAAATCTCCAGAAATTAAAGTTTCTGGCTACTCCTCAACTTTGCATCTCTAGGAAAAAGAAGCCAGCCTTGGTATTAGGGAGGTGATTATTTAAAAGGAATTTCAGTTGAATGAAGCCTTTATGGACTGGGCTAGTCTACGTAGACAGGAGCAGAGCTGGGTACACAGAGCTGTATCCCCAGAGCAAAGTTGAGCCTGAGCACAGATAAAGGATTGGTGTAAGTCCTCAAATGAATGAAAGCATGCAGAACTTTCTGAATTTTTTTTTTTTTTAAAAATTGGGTCAATTATAAAAAAGCTATCTAGGCTAGGATAAGGGATAAACTCAGGAAATTAGACAGGCTGGGGAATCATGTATGACAAACTCTGCAGCTGCTGTTACTGGAAATGAGCTATCAGTGTAACAAATGCCATGAACAAGGCAAGGAAAAGAGGTTTCTGAAAAAATTGTTGCAACAGCACCTTGCACAGATTTGTTTGTTGGCTGTATTTTCTGATGTGTCCATTTGCAGTTTCTAAATTCACCCCTCCCTTGCATTTAGAATTTCAGCAAGAGTCTGAAGGTACCTGCAGTCTGTCACCATACTGTAAGCAGGTGTTGAGGGGTGGTGGCATATGACATTTGCAACATAAAGGTGAACAGAGATAAAACCTTAGTAAACTGCTCTAAAATGCAGTTAGAGAAAGATCTGTGAGAAACAGCATTACATGAAAAAGTGGAGCATATATAAAGCAATCTCCAATATCCATAAAAGATCGTTTTACTTCTCTACTGCTTACTTATCAGATGTTCTCTTGCTTGGAAAGATATTTATAGTGCCATTTAATACATTTAACTAGTGGTCTTACGGCCTATAATTGTCTCCTGAGAGAAAGTGTTTGCACAGGTTTTGTAACAGTAATTTAATGTTTGACTTAACACTCTAGTGGTTAGTTTTGTCACTCTAGGTTTTTAGTTCTGTCTACTTTTTTGGGGGCAGCAGGGGAGAAAGGAGGTGTGAGGTGGGTGTAATCCAATGAGTAATATAATGGGTGTCTAATATAAAATATGTATATAATTTCTGCTGTACTGCCCTATTGCGTGTAATGGTGCTAATGTGCTGTGACCACTGATTGTTATGATTGACTTAAATGTTGCTGTCCACAAATAGTATTTATCACTAAATTCAATATAATAGTGGGCATATAAGAAAAAACCTGACAAAATCACAAAATTTTAGAAATATGTCACCCATTGAGAACACACCACTGCCTTCTGGAAGTTATGCCTTTGGCAGTTATTATAAACACTTACGAGGTCTTGTCACCAGACAATCAGAACATACCCTACCTGGTTTATCTCAGGAACAAATATTATTTTCCTCAGCAGGAGTTATTGTTTGTTAGAATGTCCTTGCTGTTATACTTGTCTGACATAACTCAGGAGGTATAAGGTAATGCCTCTGAAAAAAATCATGTAAATTCCTTAACTGCTCCTGGAAAGCATTCAAAGGAATGTCTTTATGTCTTTACATTAACCTTAAATTTGCCAGATACTTTTTGGCAGGCAAATGAATCAGTTTTCCTAATGCAAACTGTACATACAAATTCTAAATAAACATAGAGACTGATACATAACACTATTGCCCTATGTACTTAAGGTGGGAATTAGCTGGAACTTATCTGAAATGATAGCTTAAGCAATCCTGCCCTTCAACTCAACCTTGAATTTGATCATCTTTAAAGAGCACAGCACAGACACCCTGAGTGTCTGAGTCCAGGCATGTGTGGACAAGTGCCCTGATCTGGGAAGGCAGGCATTTTGTGCTCACCTCAATATTGCCATGACTTGCACTCGAGGCAGGGAAATGTCAGCTGAAAAATGAAGCCATGAACAGAGGAGGAGGTTTGGGTACAGCAACCTAAGTTATGCAGGATAAATTACCTGGAAGTGCCTTGAGTACTCAGGATCAGCAGCCCCATGCTTGCCCTACCTGGAGACGCCCACACCCTTCCTGCTCCATGTCCAGAGCCTGCTCCTTGCCTGATGCTCTGCTCACAGAGCAGGGAGTGGGGCTCAAGTTCCCCTCTCAGGCTGCAGGTGATGCAAAGTGACATAGAAACCATTTCACATCACCCAGAAGCTGAATTGCCCTCTTAGCTGTCAGTGTAAAGCCCTGGGTGAGATGGTGAGTGGGTAGTTGAAAGCCAGAGTCAGGAGGCTGGACAGCACAGGGAGAATTCTAGTCAGCAACAGCCTGAATATTGTGGTCACAGAGCTTAAATCTGGTTTCATACTGCTCACAGGGAAAGTAGGAAACTGCAGAGAACATTTCAAGTTAGAGAGTTCAGCAGAGGAAGAGTGTTGGTCTATGGTCCAGCTGAAGTTTGAATGAGAGGACATGAAAAAGATTAGCAAAGCAACTCAAGAAATGGGGGGCTGCTGAGTTTTGAAAGCTCTTGTAATTGGAGTTAGTTGGAAACCTTCTGTCAAAGCACTTTAACCAAAATGTGTCCTCTCCCTGAAACTGCAGTGTGTTTTCTAAAAGGTTTTGAATTCAACAAATTTCCACAGGGCAAAGCTCTGGGTCCTCTCGGGTCATCCTGGAGATGTGGCAGGGGGAAGGAGTCCTGTCCCAGCTGCGTGCAGTGGGACTTGTTCTGAGGCAAGGAACCAAGGTTTCAAGCAGCAGGCATCTTCCCTTCCACCTCTCACACCTCTGTGCCCAGTGTCACAGGTCTTCCTGGTCTTGCAGTGGGAATGATGGCAGCTTCCACGTTGGCCTGGTGGCACATCTGCCAGTCCAACTGGGAAGGTTCAGCTATGCTCACATTCCTACACTCTGTCCTTTGGGAGTTTGCCTCAATGTAGGGACATGGTTCCTTTTGTAGAGGAAGAAAAGAAGTGCTTTAATTAAGGATTTTGAGTCTTTACTTGAAGATGTAAGTTTACCAAGATGCTTTCCAATCCCACTCACAGCAGCCCAAATAGGTATTGGTCAATTCCATTTTTCAGAAAAGAAGGTATGTGCTTCCTTTTAGGTCATGCACGTATTTAGCAAGAGGAAATGATGTCGTTGGGTATAATGGGGCTCAGCCTTCTCCCTTGACGCTTTAGGAACAGTCCTCAACAAGTCTAATGCTTACCCTTGGGTAATAAAAGACCTTTTAAGGGCACTGTCATGACCTTCAGTTGGGTAAGATTTCACTGATACCAAAACCCTTTGCTGGAGCAGACCCTCAAGTCCTTACACAGGAAGCCCGTCACCCATCTTGAGTGGATGCTAAGGAAAAGTTGCATTCAAAGTCAGCAGGAACTTTTCCATTGCTCTCTGGGACCTCTGGGCAGGGCCCAAAGATGGGCCTTTCTTCTTGCTCCACAGCCCCAGGAATACTGACAACAGCTTTTGAAGTAAGCATGAGATGCATGTATCCCACAGAAACACCCTGGATGTTATGTGGAAGGCAGAGCTGTGTTGTTAAAGTGTCAGGCTGCAAGTTACAGGAACATTCAAAGGAAAAGAATTCCTGAAAGAGCTCTACCCCTGCTGCCTCATTTCTCAGACTGTCATTTCTATGTTCTGAACGTATCCAGTGGTACCAATTAAATGCTTACAGATTATTAATTAATGAAGCAGCCTGTGAGGATTTGTGCTGCAAGGCTCCCTCAGCACTAAGATGGCTGTTCCAGACTCCCTGGCTCCTCTGAGACTTTTTGTTCAAAAAAACCCCTTCATGTATATGCTGAGACGGTTTAGAATTTGTAATATAGTTCAAAATAGCAGTGATAAATAAATGAAAATATTTTAAGAAGTGGATAACCGCCGAATTGGCATTTGCAGGAACAAGGAAAAGCCAGGGGGAAGTCTGGTGTTGGGGGAGAGCCACCCTCACGTGTCACGGGTGAGTGTTCCACAGACTGCAGCCAAGTGCTCCTGCCTCACGTGTGTGACCACAGGAGCAGCCAGCTTCCATGTGACTGGGGAGGAATGTTGAGCACAGCTTTCAGTGTGCCTTGATGCATGCCTGCAAAGAAAATCTCTACAGCTGTTGTGTAGTCAAGTGGATTTCTTTTATGAAGTGCTTGTAAGATGTCATTTAACAGGGTTGCTATTGAAAAAGAACTCATGCTCTTTCTCTTCTTTTACGTCAGCAGGGGTTTTGGAGCAGGTAAGTTTTTGCAGGGTACAGCTTGTGGGTTTTCTAAAGGTCATTTCCTAAGCAGGTCTTGAGTGCCTTTATCTCTTAAGAGGTCCAGAGGAAATTCTAGGCTGCTTTGGAAGTTTGACATTTCCATATTTTCATCAAAGGAATGCAGGAAAAAAGCTGAAATCCTCTAGACAGAAAATATCCTAAGCGTACACATTTGTCTGACTGCTGCTTGTCACCAGCTGCCTTTATCTTCAACTGCAGTCCTCTGAGAAATGCTGGAGCTAGTGAGAGGAAGTAACTGGTTCCACTGAACAGTCTAGACATGTGAAGGTTTGAATTTCTTTCCAAGGTCAAGTCTTCAGAAGCAAATTTTCTACCAATTTAATCTTTATTTAAAAAAAAAAAAAAGCCGCATACCTGAAGGAGTGCCAAAGGGATTTCAAATTGAATTTGGTGTACATTTACTGTAACGATCAGAAGTTTCCTTTACCATTGTACATAGTGGTGGGATTTAATGTTACCCTTGGCAGTGCAAAGCTCTTATCCTAGGATAATTACTTTGTGAACTCTCACAGTGAAAATTTTGCAAAGGGGCTGATGGAGGAGGTGCCACAGCCAGACATCAGACGGTGGTGCATGACAGCCAGCTTGGGGTGGGTGGATGGGGTGACAGATTCACAGAATGGGGTGGGTGAGCTCTCCATTTGACTGGGACTAGAGCAGGTCAGGTCTCCTACCCCCAGCTCAGGGCTTCTCCAAACCAAGGCAAATCCTTTGCTTTCCTAAAGAAGATGGAATGGGACCGAGTTGGAGGTGTAGAAGGTGGATTTTAGGCAGGACACAAGAGAGGACATCCCTGAAGAACATAGCACGTGTTGCTGCGGGACAACGGAATGCGAGAGAGGGAACATAACTCCTGACCCTCTTTATATGCCAGTAGAAGAAAAGCCTGATTTTCTTGGACCCTGGTATAAGAAAACTAGAATACAGTTTCTTGCCCTAACATAATAGTGAGTGGGACAACTAATTAGGCCTATGGACAGTTCTGAAGCTCACCCATGCCACAATTCTAACATTTTGCATCATTAGCAAATGTCACAGTTATGCCTGATGAGTTTCTTTTCCATGTTCTTTATATCCTTCTGTCTTTTGAGGCTTTCAATGCAACAAACAAATAAACAAACTAACTAACAAATTTCCTGGTATGCAAGTGCATTCTGTGTTGTCACTTCTGGCTGCTGGAAATAGGGCTGAAACCACTGCCCTGCTTTGCACATGGTATTGAAACACTAGCTAAAAGAGATTAATCATTATTATTTGAGGCTAGTGTTTAACTAGTGACCTAGAGCAAAACCTTCTTGCCTGATCATTCCTACAGGTTTGAGAGCTGTTCTGAGGCTTATTCCAGGCACACTTTGCTGTGTAAGAGCTATTGGCATGCAGACAGTGTGCACACCACCTGGGAAAAATGAAGTGATGTTAAGAATGATTTGCTATATTAGCTCTGAGTATGTCCTTGCTGCTCTGAGATTTGGGGCTTAAACCCAAATTTAATATCCTTCAAGTAAGAGGAAAGGTTTATATCATGCTGAAAACCCATGGTTGTGTTTTGAAAAAAGGTTGTCAAAAATGTATTTTGTCTGTTTGGTTTGAAGACATAATTAAAGGAAATTTGAATTTTATTTTTGAATACTGAAGATCATCACAAAGATCTTTATAAATGCCAAAGAGCTTTATAACGGCTGTCAAATATCAAGATTTTGGTCGTGTTTTCATATTGATTCACCTGGTGAAGGTCACAGATGCAGCAAAGAGCACAGTCCATTCCAGTTGCTGAATTTCTCCGACCCTGATGTGGACTGAGTTCTTTACCTCTACATTTTAGAGAAGTGTTCTTTTTCCCTGCTAAAAATTTCAATATTTCTCCCTGATGCCCAGAGATAGATGATTTGGGAAAGTACAATTCAGCATACCAAGCTGCTTAGTCTTGTCTTTGTTGAAGGAGTGTCCCATCTTCACAGCAATAAATTTGGCACTATTTTTTGACACAAATCTAGGTACCTTGCTTCAGAAATGGAGCTGAAATCTTCTGAATAGCACTCTTTCCAGAGAAAATATCCTTAGGTTGAGAGTGTGGTCATTCGTTGTTGGATGAACAACATGAAACCTTTGTGTGCCATAAGAGAAGAAATATTTCATTGAAAGGCCTTTCATTTACCTGCTGGTTTTTGCATTTATACATATTTGTTTTTTCCATGTTCAAATTACAAAAGAGATTTTTGGACAGAAAATTCTTCTGCTTTAGGAAGGTTCTATTTATATTCTTCCAAATGACAAAGCTGTCTTTGATAAATATGGCTTATAGTTAGAATTGCATGCTCTAATTCTAAAATCCAGGACATTGTTGGTCTAATTAAATACTCATCTTTTGATGACTAAGAAGATTATTCCAGCTTCCAGTTCTTAAGAACCCTCAAGAGAACTCCTTGCCTTGAGCTCTCCGTTGTGTCTCCCTTCCTCCTGAGTAAGGAATAGTGTGAATCTGACTAGAAAGATATTTTCCACTTGTTTTGTCAATCCCATTAACAGTATTATTCCCTAGAGGGTATCTTCCCTCAAATTAACTGAAGATCTATGAATCCCCAAAGGGATAACTTGAGACTGTATCATGGTCCAGTGGATTTTGATTTTCACTGAGAAAATTTGCTCCTCTAAATTTCATACTTCATTTTCTTTTTAGCAAAATATAGAAAATCCAAATGGTTTCCATCCTTTTGCAAAAGGCTTTTCCCTGCCCTTCCCCTTTTCCCTGCCCTTCCACATTTCCCCAGCCCCCAGCATGGAGTGTAAAGAAAATTTTAAAAAACCCTAATGGATTTGGATTATTTTATTTCAAAATCTGAGTTAAGTGGGCAAGCGATGTTCTCTAATGTCTGGTGTAAAGCCAGAAAACAGCCTGCGGGTATCAAGAATGAGTCTAATGAGTAGGACAGGTTCTCGTCTGGTGTAAAACAGTACTACCCTAGTGAGGTAGACTAAGCTCAGCAGAGCTGTATTTTTTGCACTAAATAATCCAGCCTACTTCATCTCAGTGCATTTAAAGAAGGCTGAGGAGTGATCATGTAACCTCCAAGCCCAGAATTCTTTGAATGAGTCACCCTTCTGCCATCCACATCCTCTGGCCAGCTCCTCAAACCTCTTTATTTTAATTTCTGTTTCCTATTAAGAGCATGCTAATCCTGTTGTTATTGCTGCCTTTCTGTCCCTGTTGCTTTTCCATTCTTCGGGGAAGCTCTTGAGGACACAGTACTTTCATTAACTTTTCTTCATACAATGAACTCCTGCAGAAGCCTTTGTTTATCAATTTTTTTGGTATTTATTTACCTAATCTGCTTTTGATCACAAGGAATTTATTTAGAATTTGATGGTAACTTCCACAGCTAATTACTATCACATGTTATAATTCATTCTCAAGTGAATGAGCCTTTCAAATAAAGCAATGCAGAAATACCCAATGGGACCCTGCTGGGACTACTTTGTTTGGAAAAGCTGGAATTCAAAGACTTGAGAATTGGAAAATACTTCCCAGCCAATTAAAACTGTACAAAAGACATTGACCCTTCTTGCATGAGGCTGTTAAGAGGAGATGCTCTGCTGGATGACTGTTCCAGAAACAGGAAGCAAGGAGTGATAAGGCATTGAGGTTTTGTTGCCCTGTGCACTGCTGACAGTTCAGTCTGGAAAAACCTCCCTGAAAATTTAAAGACTGATAATTGTGATTAACTGAATAGAACTGATGACTATGGTTATTATTGCTCTTATTAATGAGGCATTTTACAGATAGTTATGAAATTATTATCTTAGAAACCTGCTGGCACAAGCACCGTATTCAACGAAAGGAGAGTATTGAACTTTTTCTCCTTCTGCTCTGTGCTCTGCTGACCCCAGTCTCACTCCCAAGAACATCTGTTCTCTCTAACTTGTTTGGTCAACCAGCAGTTTTCTTAGGGGAGGAGCTATGGTTTATAGACATCTTCAGAGAGGTGCATGTTCAAGAGTGAATGACAACATTCCCATCAGGAAAGAATGTTAGCAGCAGTTACAGACAGAGAATTAAAAATCACAGGACAAAAGTACTGGGAAAAGCACAGCAAAGTAATTTGTTTGGGATATACAGCTGGGAAGAAGGGGGCTTAAGAAATGAAGACAGTGGATGTGAGGAGGACCACGAAGGTGAGCAGAAAGAAATACACAATGAAGGAAGCCAGATGAAGGATCTAGACATCAAGGGAAGAAAATTGTCAAGGACTCCTACATGTACAGGATACTATTATCAGCACGTGAAACACATTGAAGGCTTGAATCTGAAGATCCCAGATGAATAGGAGTTAGCAAACAGATTACAGAAGAAAAAATCAGAAATTTGATATGTTGCTGCTTATCATGGGACCATTGTGCACTATCAGTATGTGGGGAGTCATTGGCTTTATTTTTAGAGATTTATGAAAAAGTTGAGTCTTTATTGGCATCTGACAAACCTGGATGTAACTTGCTTTTTAAATTGTTATGACAATACTGTGGAAGCTTTGAGAAATTTTTGGTAATTGTGTGGAAATGAGCACACCACAAATGAACAGGAAATGCGCAACAAGAGCAAGGATTTAAATGGTCTTGTATTTTCCTGTTATGCTGTTGTAGTTACAGCTGCTTGGTTCTTCAGCTGAAAAGAAGGAAAACAATGACAAAACTGTCAATTTCTTTTTAACTGCTGGATGCAAGCACGGGGCATATGTTTCCTAAAAGACATACATGCTGACCTTGATTCCTCCTAACCATATCTGGGCAAATAATCAAGGTTGCCACCTCACTGACTGGCAGCAGCAAAGGGAGATCGATACCTCCAGAGTCTGATTCAGATCTTACTTCAGGGATTGTCTAGATAAAAGCTATTATTATTCTTTAATTATAATACTAAGAGTAAGTGGAATGGGGATTTGGTAAGCTGATGAACTGTTGCTGTTTATGAGAACAGTAATTTCTGCTTTCCTGAGGAAGAGTTTGTGAAAGTTTGCAGCTCGGGAAAACTTACTGAAAGTTTAAGATTCCTTAAAAACTGTCTGCGTTTACTTCTAATCCAGGGGAATAAAGAGGTGAACTTTGTTCTGCTTGCAACCACTATAACTTTACCTCTGATAACTGTGCAGGTCACCTCCCAGGGTGGGAGACCACCACAGAAGGTACTTCATGGAGCAAATGTATCTGACACAGGCAATTCAATGCTAGAAAGGTTAGAGACTCCTCATCCTTGGGGATTTTGAAACTACAGCTTGAAGAGGCCTTGAGTAAGACTCAGTCTTGCTGTGAGTGAGAGATTAGACCAGATGACCTCTAGAGATTCCCTCCAACCCGATTTTTTCCACACTTTTAGTAAAAGTTTATTTGCTGAATGATGCCAGTAAGTTCCATGCCTCTTTCTGGTTCTGAAACAAACCTGCAGGGAAATAGCTAAAGCTTTTAATTAAAATTGATTTAATGTTATTTTAGTCTAAAATCCCTGGGATAAAATTGTGCTGATTTAGAAAAAAGGAAAAAAAAAAAAAAAAAAAAAAAAAAGGAAACATCTGTGATTAAAACCAAAGCAAAATGGAAAAAATTAATCAACTTTTTGTGGTTTGATTCAACACAGAATGCTTCAGTTTAAAACCGAATGCATTTTTTCTTACTTTCAGTTGAAGGAAATTGGAATAAATATTGCAGTACTTTTAGTATTTTTAAAAATTGTTTTCATTCAAAACAAATTCTGCCTGGTTTTTTTTGATCATCAGTCTTGCAGAATATTTCCTGTAAATGCCTTTCTAGAGATAAAATTTCTTGAACTGTTCCCAATCCCAAACCCAGAGAGCTGATGTGGGCTGTGAATAAGGCAGCAGGCTGCTGTTAGTCATCAGAGCTTGTCCCAACAGGGTTCTGAACCTTTCACTACCAGAAGCAAAATAGTTTTTTTCTTGGGAAATAAATCAGAAGAGTGCTGTGAGGTATAACTGGCCAAGTGATGTATTTTTTGTTGGTTGCATCATCTGCCTGAAAAGAGTGAGTAGTGAACACCCTAACCCCTTTACCGTGTGTGTGTGTTCTAAAGCAGCACCTCTTGGCAGCAGCTCTGAAGGCATCCATACTGCACCATACAGAAACTACACCAGGAAAATTGCAGATGTGATGTGAACACAGGTCCAGTCTCAAGGAGGATGGCACCAGTATGGTTCTGTTTGCTTTCTTCACGTCCTCAGGGCTTCACTCAGGTAGGAATGCTCAGTGTTCAAGATCGATTCTTCAGTGGTGCCCCTGCTGTATGATTCCTACTCACACTGCAGTCACCGGATGACTTTCTGTGAGCCAACACAGAATCACAGAACCATTTAGGTTGGAAAAGACTTCAGGCTCATTGAGTCCCACTGCTAACCCAGCACTGCCAAACCCACCTGTAAACCATGCTCCAAGAACCACATGTGCACATCTTAAGTACTTTCAGAGATAGAGGATCCTTGTCTGGGTAGCCTGTTCCAATGCTTGACAACTCTTTTGGTGAAGAATTTTTTACAGATATCCAATATAAACCTCTCCTGGGACAACTCGAGGCTGTTTACTCTTGTCCTTTCCTGTATTACTTGGGAGAAGAGACCAACCCTTACCACCTGCCTCCTTTCAGAGAGTTGTAGAGTGTGACAAGGTCTCCCCTTGAGCCTCCTTTTCTCCCTTGCATTACTATGATTATTCTTCCTGTGCCATAGAGACTGCTGAGCTAGGCTTATTGGAGTAAATCTCAGATGAGATCTTTCTTTCTTTGACCTTCAAATACTCATTACAAAAGTTTGAAAGCATAGAAACACAAATTTATTCACATGTCAGTAGGGACTCTGCTCAGGAGTGTGAGTACATTTCTAAACCCTTAGCACATGTAGTGTTTCTGGTAGTTGAGTCACAAGGACAGGCATCTTTTGGTAATAGCAGCTGATATCACTAGTCACTGAAGTAGGTTCAGGAAAGTAGCTACTGCCATAGAAATGGATTGCCAAAGCAATTATAAGTTTCAAGTTGCAAGTTTTGTGTTGAGTCATTCATATTTGATTGTACAGAACCGTCAACCTATTGCCTTGCCAGCCTCTCTGTGAGGGAAGCTGAGTGACTGCTGCTGGATTCTCTTTTCACTGCTCAGCACTGGCTGAGTCTGACCTACATAAGTCAATCAAACAACCAAATAGATCAGCTTAACACAAAAGTGGGCTGGTTGTGAAGTATCTGATATTCACTATTTGGTATATCTTCTCTCTTGATTTTGGGGTGCTGAGCTCACATCTCTTAAACCCAGCATGAACTAAAAGCACCCAGAAATTGGTGCTCTCCTCTCTGAATTGATCCCCTGGCAGCTCTCACTGTCACAGTGTACCATTTTTTAAAAAGTAAAGCTGTAATATCAAACAAAACCAGAAGAAATAATCCCCAGTGCTTTTTGATAGCCTGTGATAAAATCTCCACTGCAGGTCTCTGCCACAAGAAGACACTCGGAACTGATTCGTTCTCCAGGGAGAGCTGCAGCATAACCAGGATCTCATCACACTGTCTATACAACACCTTGAACAGTTTGTCAGTCACTTCTCTTCCTTCCTTTATAAATTAGAGTGTCTGAACAAAACAATAAAATGGTAATTTGGAGAAACTTGAGACAGTAAGATCAGACAGCATTATTGCTTTGAAGCACAACTATATGAATTATGACCTCACCTAGATAAGTTTTATGGCAGAAAGGTCATTAGAAAGTTTGTCATCTATAGCTTTTCCAACTGAGTGTGTGAAGCTACCTGGAAATATGTACAAATTGTTTTCAAAAGATGTTCATTTTCTTCCTCCTATTGCTATAATTTTCTCAGATTCTCATGGGGTGGGAGTCAGTCTTTTCCCTTTCGGAGGAAAAAAACAGTGGTTGGGATACTAAGCTAGTTTGCCTTCTGCTTGTTGTCAGACATCTCAGAGTTTGTGTGCCTTAATAACAGGCCTCAGTTTGCTTTGTTAACACTAAGGCTTGTCTGGACTGTGCATCAGTGGCATGATATTTTGGAAGCCACTATCAGATTGATGAAGAGCTTCTCCCAGAGCTGCCCAAGACAAAAGTGATCAGCATACAGGGACTGGCTGAGAGTGGTGGGGCATTTTTCACCTCCTGCATACTTTCAAAGTTGTGATGCTACCAACTCTGGTGGCATTTTTCACTCATTTTGTGCTGATGCAAATTACTTCCTGAGGTATACAGAAACAAGTTCCTATTCCTTCAAAATAAAGCCTTCATTTATTTGAAGATTTTCTTCCCTTAATAAGGGAAAAGGGAATCTCTTGATTTGTGTAATAGACACAAGAAATTTGGTGGATACATGGCTCCTCCTCCCCATCATGCCAGTGCTACTCAGGACACTGACTAGCAGCAAGAGATTTTGCAGAACTTGTGTGCTCAGGAATAGGCTTCTGGATTCTCTTTTCTTCATGTTTTTTTTTTGGGGAATGTGAGTGATTGGCTTTGTGGATCTGATTGCCGACAGTGATGATTTATTTCATATGAACCATTGAACTCCACTCATCTGGAAACAACTTTGATTGCTACTGCCCTTAAGCTGAGTCAGTGACTGAGAACAAAATGTTCTGGTTCTCCTTCTCACCCTAGGACCCTTGCATTCCTCTTTTCTTTGTGTAATGTGAAACTATGCAGAGGAGTAAGTACTTTTACAAATAATAACATTTGCACACCAAATATCAGTGAAAACAGGCCTGCTGAAAGTGTAAATGTACGTGTTTAATATATTAAGGACATTTGATAGCATATAATTAAAATTTTACGTCAATATTATTTCAATATGAGAGCTCACGGGATTTTAAGTAGTTCCTTTCACTGGAGCTTCTTGTACAGTCTCTTTTCCCTCCAGAAAAATTTCTTTTCAGGGGTTTTACAGTATTTGAGGGGGACTCACTTGATCTTGGAAAAATGCCTTGGTTTTTATTAGCATTAGAGCATTAGAGCAGGATCTAGTGGCAAATTAACCAGAGCTGTGATGGATTTATCCATAAAGAGGAATGTTTTTTGGTTAACTGGGCCCTGAAATATAATATAGTACATGGCGTAGGAACATGGCAGAGAAATCCTGGATACACGGAATAGAAATCAGCATGAGAAATGAGTGAATTGTCTGATCACAAGTCTCTGACTTCTTTGCTTCTATCCACTAACTCTTCTCCCTTCTAGAGTACACTTATTAAAGAATATCATATACTCAAAAGGAAAGTGAAGGAAGCTCAATCTACAGCAGAAGCATCACCCTGCTGCCTCCCAGTGTGCCATGCCTCCCCTCTCTGAAGGGCATAAACTCTTGACCTGAGGACAGATGATGAGCAGCAACCTAAAAATAATTTGCTTCTGCTGGCTACTCAGCATCTGGCACCAATGAGGGGCAGCTGAAATGCTTTTGTTAATATCTCTTCCACATGTTTCCTGAGTATTTTCCCAAAGCAGCTTAGCTCTGTGCAATGAACTCTCATTTCCTAGTGCCAGTGACTGAAAGTGTATACCAGGGGATAATTGCAAATCCATGTTACTTCATCCAGTCACATCATCTGTGCCCACTCCCTGTAAATCCTTGAGAATGACTGATGCAAAATGGTGACACAGGAGCACAGCATGATTCATAATGCATGTTAAATAAAACACAGGGTTGCAGGGACAACAGGCAATCCTTCTTTTAAGACAAGACTTATCTGTTTAGATAGTGAGTTTGCACAAGGCTCTGGTCAGATGAGGCATTTTTAGAAAGCTGAATAAAAGGACAGGTTGTAGTAAGGGTAGCTGACCCCCTCGGCTTTAATTTAGCAACTGTGGGTAGTGTTGCAAATTCCTGAATGGATAAAAAGTCACTTAATCTCCTGGATCTCTGGCATACTGTACAACTCCAAAATTCCTGTTGTTGTATCTTAACAGCTACTGTTCACTGTGAATGAGTTTGGAGCTACACCTGTACTTCTAATACACCTTCATTTGCTATACAGGAGAGATTTTAGCTGTTTCTCAGGCACTGAGAGATAGGTCAGGGATTTGTTTTGTGGATCTATAAAGCACCTGGTTTGGGGAAGAGCTTCTGGATAGACCTACAACAACACAGTTCTGGTCAGAGCTGAGACATAAACAGCAAAGTCACATCTGTGCAGCTGCTTTGGGGCGTGAAATCTCAGTACTTTTCCCCCTTTTAACATTGAAGACATTTTGCATTCTGACTTCCCCGACCTGTCTTTGCTCAACACCTGCAAAAATGAAAGTATAAAAATACACAAGTACTTTTGGGAAGGAGGAAAAAGAAAAGAGGAAACAAAGTCTGTTTTCAGATGAGTCTTGTGATAGTTCTGCTGGAAGAGCTCCTCCTTAGACCACTGTACTAGTTATTTATGAACAATGAAAAGTACACAAGGGGCTACTCTTGCACCTGGCCTTGCTATTAAGTTACCTCTTGCTCTCCTAAATGTCAAATCTTTATGTTTGGGATATGGAGCTTTTCATCCTGGTGGGAGAGTAAGAGAGAGGGCTGGAAAATCATCATCCTTTTAAAATATTCCATTTCCTGATAATGAAGGCAGAGATAGTTGTGCTATAGTTGTGCTTCAAAGCAATAATTCTGTCTGATCTTACTGTCCCAAACACCAAACGGAATAAAGACATTTCTTTCATGATTAATCCGCTTTCTTCTAAAAACTTAAGAATTATTGTAAAACTGGATTTGCTTCTGAGTCAAAACTTCCCAAATATTTGAGGTGAATGGACAGGTTTGGCAAAGGAAGCTGAAGAGTGGGTGAGATGTTCATTACTTGTATCAGTAGCTTCTCTTTTGTACAGATAAATGAGTATCAAACACTGAGAAGCTGATAATTGACCTAATAATAGTTTCCAATGTTAACATGATATCCTTTGCAATTGTCTCACCGTGCCTTTATTTTCCCTTAAACTGAAATTTGTGAAATACTCCATGCTTCTTCACTGGATGGATTCACTCTCCCCTGACAGACTTGCTTTATCAGGCACATTGTCAGCACAGGGAAGAAAGTGACTTGTGTCTATAAATTTAATAGTGGCCAAGGAATGGGTTGCTTCAGCTTGGGTTTTGGATTTCCTTCAGCACATAAACAAAGATTTTATTCTGCTGCCTGTGAAATGACTTCTGAGCTCCTCATGATATTTTTCACCTCTGTTCCACAATTTATAGATCTTAAAGGTGTTGTGGTGGGCTTTTTTTTTCCATTTTGAGGTCTCTTCCTGTGTTAAAACACTTTGTTCAGTCTAGACAAGCATTGCTTTTTAAGAAGGTCTTTGGGGGTGCCTGGCTGCAAGGAGAGGGCATTTAGAGGGGCAAGAAGAAAAGGAGTGCCTTTAGCCTCCCCTCTTGCTCTCTTTTGTAGTTCAGGGTGGGCCAGAATATTGCAGTCCCAGGGAACTGTGTATGTCATATTCTGAACTAGGAGACTGGAAATTCATGCAGTCACTGAGATTCTTAATTTTGTAACAGAGGTAAGGCTTTCCTAAGTCTACATCAGTGAAAACATGTCTCATGTTTAAGATACTACTATTTTCTGTGTTCTTGGTACAGATGTACAGCTTGCTAACCCTATGAAGTAGCAGTGTACCAAATAGTCAGAAAGAAAAAGATTTCATTACTCAAAGATGAAGTGAGAAAACAAAGTGCATATATACATATACATATACATATATGCATACAAAACAAAAATCTATAGAATTATATAGTAATCAAATAAATGGAAGGTTCTATAAAAGCAAAAAACCCCAACCAACCAAACAAACAAAAAAACCCAATTAGAGAAACAAAAAAAAAAAAGAGAAAAAACCAGATTCCACGAAAACAAAGGATTAAGATCATAAATACCTAAGCAATAAAGTAATTTTTGAAAATTAAGTGACACATTACTAGGTGGATATTTGGAAAGGGAAAAAAAAATACCCCATTAAATATACCTCTGTATACCTGTAAAAAAGAATTCATTTTCACCTGGTGGAGACTCTTACATACCTTTACTATCTGAGAAGGATGATGGCAAATATCTATGGCAAATCTTTTAAAGCCAGTAGGCATAGTTAACTTGTAGTAATATAGCGTGGAAAGGTTGGCTAAAGAGACGACTGATGTACATCAATGTGATCAGTGACTGTCGAGATGCTTTGTCAGCACTGCTGTGTTCTGATTTATGTATTAGTGCTGTTTTGTGCAGAAGTAGTGTTATAGGTCAAAATCAAGGTAAATGAAAAATGCTACAACTCTCTGCAAGTGAGGAACCCTCAGAGATTAAGCGAGATACTGTCAAAGCAGTCACAAGACTGAAACTAGTGCTTATTTTTAGCAACAATCTAAGTCCATTACTGAGGAAATGTGGAGATAATACAGGAATCAGCAGACTGTGAAATTGAGGGATAGCAACAATGTGATAAGCATTCAGCATTCATGTGTTCAGCCATTTTCCAATGACATTATATAATCCAGGATCAAAGAAGGCTGGACAACTGCAGAGCATGGGCTTTGGACCTGGAGAGGTGCCTGTGCAGACTTTTCAGCAACAATCCTCTGCAGAGAGTGGCAACTAAGGCTGTGCTGGGCTGCTCAAAACAACAGGGCAGGGAGACAGCTCCTCTCTCTGTGACAGTGCTCCTTGGCTTTGGCAGTCAACACAAAGGCTGTTTAGGAAACAGAAGGATGGGAAACTGAAGAGAGCAGAATAGATGTGTGCAGGTGATCTGAAGGCTGAAGAATACACCCTGCAGGTGGATGTAGAAGTGTCTGGGAGGAGGTTTGATTGAAATCTGTCTCCCTAGGAAGCACATGCTAGCTATAAAAAGGCACAGAGGAGGCAGGCAGCAGAGTGAATGCTAGCTGCTGATCCTGTACAAATTTCAAGGAGGAACAACTAATTACTAAGTACATAAGCCTTCAGGACAAGCTAGGAAGTGGATTTGCTGCCCTTTAAATTCTTCAAATCAAAATCCAATACCTCTCTTTTGGCAGGTTCATGAGTTTAGCACAGGAACAATTGGATGAAACTCATTCACATGTGATGTACTAGAGGGAACAACAAATAACCTAGTAGTCCCTTTAGACCTTAAATTATGTGAACAGATTATGTGGAATTTTCTCACTAGCTGGCAGCAGTGGAAGAGGAATGATCATATCTAATCATGTTTTTTGAGAAGTCTTAACTCATTGTTTCATATATTTCACCTGAGATACTAATTTCAATAGTGATTGCATATGGAGTCCTGGGGACGTGTGTTGCTCCTGATTCCAAGTGTGAATTTTTACCGTCTTATTTTACATTGATAACTCTGATGGACTGGTACAGCCAGCTTTCTCTACACATATTTTTTTAAGAATTCACAATTCATGAGGATATTTCAAGTTTTAGGAAGCTGTTATTGTTTATTCTGTATATTTGTATTCATGAGGGTAAAAAAATACGTTGTAAACCAGCAATCAAACAGCATTATATCTTATAATTTCTGCCCTCAACTGGGAAAGCAGTCAGCAGGGTCAGTTCTAAGACAGACTGCATCAACTGTGACAGAACAACATTATTGGAACTCACTATTTGGTCAGCTACTTTTTATGAATATATTGAAAATTGCAATGATTTATGGAATTGGAGGCAACTAATCATAATGACAATTCAAGAAGAAAGGAAAGAAATTGAAAGAAATTATATTTCTGCAGGTAGCTGAAACAAGTGGGCACTGAGGTCCATTAAACAATGCCTGTTCTTGAACACATCAGTCCTGAACTTGGCTCTGGGGTTTTTACATGGTAAGGGTACCCTACTTTCCTACAATATTTTTGAAAAATGCGATAAAATTTGCATGATTTAGAAGGATTTCTTGGTTCATATACTCATAACGAGAGCTGAAGAATCACATTAATGTTAAAGATTGACCTGAGCCTGAAAATTTCTGCGTCTGATTTCATTTAAGTGCATTGCCATAATATTTAATCTATTCAAGGCTTACATGACTTGTTTTTATAAATGTATGTATGTATGCAGTAAATACACGTATTGGCAAATAAAGATAAGCTAAAGAGGAAAAAGTAACAAGAATCAAGTACCTATCAAAATGCACAGGAAAAAGTTAGTTTTCAGCATGGCAGTGGGGTTTTGTAGGTCATTTCTACATGTATGTGGAACTTACCTGCAGTGCTGTTGTGGACGTACCTAAAGCCTGTAACCACTAAGGTGGGGTTTCCCTACATTATTTGGGGGGTGTTTGTGTGAAGAGATATGAAATGGTCACCTGAAAGATTGACAGCAGCAGTACAAAAACATGTTTTTCAAAAATGTCAGGAATGTTTTGTGGTCTGATATTCTGGTACATTCCATGCTGCTGATTCAAAGAAACGCAGACAAACAAGAACCCCCGTCATGCAATGCTTACCTAGGTAAACTTAGAGGGTTTCTGAGATTTCTGATATAGTGGAATGCATAAGGGGTTTTTTGAAGGTTAACTGTCAAAACAGCAAAATAAATGTACATATGTGTGTCTGTTACATCTTCTGTGGTGTAGTTTTATACACCATGTATGGGGACTTCACTATGATATTTCATGGCAGAACTACAGCTTCTATGTGAACTTTTTCTCTTTTCAATTTGGTTTTCTATATTGGAAATGTCAGGTCCTGGTTTGTCTTTGCTGTCCTTGGCAGCTTTTGCAGAAAATTTGCAAGATAACATCATGCATACCCAAACCTTGTGATACACTTTTCTTATCATTCTCAAGGGCTGACAGAAAGGGATGAAGAGGTAGGTTCCCACTCAGTGAAGCCACATGTGTTTCCCATGCACAGAAAGTACATCTAAGTCAGGGGCTTAGGTAGGGTAGGAATGCAAGGTATGTCTGCAAACACTTAGCAGTCCAAATAGACACAAAGATAGCTTTAGTCTAAGTGAATTTGGTTATTAACACCACTGTGACCATCGCTGTGTGGGCTGCTGTGGAATACATAGAGGGTCTGAAGCAAGATTTGCCCTAATTGTGCCACTGAAATCCAAGTCTGTGGTTCTTAATGGCTTTCATTAAAATGTTGGTGTTTGCAGCAGTATTGTTTGAGGCTGTGAAAAACAATCTGTATGATCTTTCCAAGCAGTAAGAGGAAAGCACAATCCATGTTTATGTTTGAAACTGTTTACAGTTAAGCATGCTACAGCCTTTCTGTTGGGTGCTGTCTACAGCATCGTGTTGATTGAGTGCCGAAGCTGGGAGACCATAGATCCCCAAAAATACTACACACACAACACACAAGGTCTTCTGGCAGTTTTAGGCATCTGGGTGTGTTTAAGGGCATGGCCCATATGCAACAGGTCATTGTTTGCATAGAGATTCATGCACTGGTCTCTTTAGTGTTGCAATGCTTAATTGAATAATTTCTCTATTTAATTTTTTAAATTTACGTACGATTCTGTGGCTGAGGCTACAAAGGAGTGGGGAGGTTTAAATCAGTGGGTGGTCAGGTTTCTGTTTGTTTACCCAATAACTTTCCAATAGAAAATGTAAAAAGCTTTCATAGGTACAAAGATTTCCTTCTTCCCAGATGAACCTGGAAGAACATCAATTCCAAATTTTTGTTTTGTCATTTCTGCCTCAATGAATCTTGACTCTTTTGTCTCATTGTTGCAGGGCTTCTGTACAGAGTTGGAAAGGTTTTCATCTCAGTGCCAGGAGATGTGGGTTTGCAATCTGTTATGCACAAAAAAAATTAGCTAACCCTTCAAAAGTGAGCCACAGAATGCAGAACTGAGCAGATTCGTGTCTCTAGAGACAACTTGAGATAGTTAGAAATAGATAACTCTGTCTCTGAAAACTGCAGACTTTCTTGATTTACCCTGCATAAATTTTCTCAGTAAGTGGGTAAAATGGTACCTAGTGGCAGAATAATGAATTCACTATGGATCTTCAAAGTTTCAAGTGAGTGCTGTGAAAACTAGGCTATTTTCTCTCAGTCTGAGACAGGTTTTTAATGTAAGTATTCATGGGCCAAAGTAAAGCTCCTCAGTGTCAAAAACTTCATTAGTCTTTGAAATACTAACCTTCGGATCTACCCTTTTTATATAGTTTCCTAAGATTTATTGAACAATGTTGCAAGATGAAAAATTTACCTGCTCATTCCTGAATACACTAGCTGCATAATTAGGTGACTGAAACTTTGTAGCACATGACATTTAGGGTAACTCCCTCATCTCTAAAGATTAATGGAGACATCTGTGTTGGAAGCAATTATTTAAACCATCTATCTTTATGCTTACCTCAAAAATGTTGAGAAAATACTGTGTTGTTTGGGGGGTTTTGTTTGTTTTGATCATGTGTTAGCTTCTCAATTCTACCTGTCTTCCACAAGAGCTTTTAAATTTGAGTTATTTCTGGTGATATACTCCAAGAATAACAAAACTTCTTAAGTTGTATACTTAACTAACTCTGTGAGAGATCTGAGAGAGTAATTTTAAGCCAACTAACTGCTTGCTGAATCACTGGTTACCACCTTTGTCTTTGTCAGACCAAATTTCTTCAAGCACATTTAATTACTCATATTTTACAGTGATGCAGAGAATTTGCAGGGAAGCCTAGGACATTTTTCAGCTGATGGGACCCATATGTGAAATGTAGTCCAGAAATGGCTCCAAAGAACTTTCACAGAATCACAGAATCACAGAATATGTAGGTTGGAAGAGACCTTCAAGATCATCGGGTCCAACCCAAACTTTCAGCATCAATCAGCAAGATAGATGAAGGAAAAGAGAGAAGCAGCACTACTTGCCCACATATGAAGTCAAGATGTGAGTTACAGAAAAGAGAAAAAAAATGATTTCATTTGTTTCAGATTTGTACGAGTAATATGCTGTATTTAAAATCAAACTGGATTGCTTTGTGATCATCAGATAAGTAACAGAGGTAGGATGCTGAGTATTATGAACTTTACATAACAGCCACCTCTCATCACTCTTTTAAAACATGAACCAATTTTCCTCCAGCACATCCCTGGATGAATAACTGCACAGTTGTCTAAAGGGTGGTAAGCTTGAAACACGTAAGTGTAGGGAGGGAAAAAAAGCCCAAGATTGCATAGAAACTGTTCTCCTGCCTCCTGTTTCATTGTGGTTGACAACAGATCACATACTGTCCCTCGCCTGCAGCCTACAATGAAAGTATTTTCTTTTAAAAGCCTCTATTATTAATTTTCAAGAAGATGAATATGTCTATAGAAAAGGCAGTGTCATAGATGAAGACCAGACTGGCCAAAATACATGAAAAATTTGGATTTGATACTGTTCAGCCAGTCACAACTTTCTTCTCCTTTGAGACAGATGTATTCTGAAATGGCTATATTAAGTAAAAAAAATCCATGCCTTGCCTTAATGCCGAGCTTTATATCCCATCCTTTCAGGTGTGTGTGTGTCTGACATTACTTTATTAACTGCCAAGAAAACATCCTTTAGGGCTTACACTAAACCTTTTATTTTGCAATCAGTAAGAGAGCATTCCAGATGATAGACAATGATATTTATAATATGGCTTTTGCTGGTCTAACATCTCACCTATTCTGCTCCCAAACAAGAATAATATTCTGGCTAAAGTAGACCACACCTATGTCACAAGGTGGACAATGGAAGAAAGGAAACATGGATAAGACCTGGAACTGATATGGAAAGCTTTTGTGTAAGCTCTAGGGAGGGGAAATACTTCACTGGTATATGTCTCATTTCTTCTAAGAGAGTTCTCCAGGATAGTTTGGCTAGTAAATCTCCTCTAGGGTATGTGAGGACAGTAATGTGGGCTGTGTACTCTTGTCTTGGCTAAAAGTATACAGACAGCAGTTAGGGTTGCAAAGTGAGATTGCTGCAGTGCCGTGGTGCTGTCTTCAGCTCCATGAAAGCTGTACCTCAAAAGAATTTACTAATGGATAAGGACTGGATGTACTGAGTGTACTAGAATGATGGAAGGACAGAGAGAAGTAGAAAACTAACTAACTCTGGCTATAGTTATTTCTGTTCATATGAAGATCATGGATGGATTAAGAGTCTTTATACCAAAATCACAGAAAAAGTAAAAGGAAAGATTATAGGGAGCTCAAAACCAAGGTAGAACTGTTGCACAGAAATTCAAGATTACTGTGCAGTTGACCCTTTGTATGTGGGTTACAGTAAGTCCAGCTGCCAAGACGCTCAGCTTTAAGGATGCAGGTTGTCCCATCGATATGGCACACATTTATGTAGCATAAACTGAACATATTCCTAAGGTTTTGCCAAGCCACAACTTTACTTGGTAGTCTGTCCACCAAGAAAAACATGATTTTCCATCTTAACAATTAAAGTCTCACCTAGAACATGGCTATTGGGTGTCCAAATTCTGCTTAATTTTATATGCACTGGCATCGTGTTGGCTTAGGTAGCTCCCATCCTGACCTTCTGTCTACTTGTGTATTTGGGTTTTGTGTCTTTCTGCCACAGCCTGCTGCTGCTTTAGCTGTGCAACTACAGCTGCTTGTGAAGCTCCCTGGGAAACTGAATCACTGAAGTGATCCAGGAGAAAAAATAGTGCTCTGTAATGAGAGCTTCTTCACATCCCTCTTTGGCATTTTGCCCTGTGAAGCCACCACATAAATGCCTATAAAGGTTCTTAAAAGCCATAGAGAAAATTATAAATATTTTTGAAAAATTATTTTAAGATTTAATTGGCAATAGAACTGAGACTCCTCAGAGAACTACTCCTACTCTGCAGTACTTGTATTCATACTCCAAAGATGACAGCTATATCCTTCTACCTTGAGGATGAGTCTGACCCATTCACTGTAACAGAGGGCAACTCCTCTACCCTTCTTTCTTCGGATTTCAGAACGGAACAACTTGCACCCAAGAGACGTGGGCTTTAGTTCTGTAGACTCAAGATTCCCATGGCTTTTCTGCCTTGCATTTCTTTTGCCTAAGCATAGAAGGCGCTCTTACACTGCCGTCTGCAGGTAGGGAAGGCTATTCTTAGAGCAACACGCTGTTCGAACTGTTGATTTTGGCCGAGTAAAGCAGCCAATGCCGTCCCAGGACACATGGCAGAGCTGATAACAAATAAGCAAACATATTAATCCGTATTTCCGCAAAGGTAAATACCTTTCTGTAAAAGTAAATAAAGTTATTTGCATTTAGGGAAAGAAAAAGTCCATTGATAAATTCCACTGTAAAAAGCTGTGAGTAGCTCTAACCCATGATGTCTTATCCATGTATGAAATCCTGCCAGTCAATCCATGTTTATTGATAGGTTTTTCAGCTGTTCAAATTGGCTCCCTTGCACTGGTTTGAATTGTCTGAAATTGTTTTGATGAGCATGTAAGAATGCAATGTAATATGTAGATAAATGTGTGCACGCCCATGTGCATGCACACGTATATACACGTGTGCAGATATACAGGTACATATGCATGTATGTGTATATCTGGGTATACACTGAAAAATAACTCTTCCTTACACTCATGTTGAAAACAATTTAAAAAAAGAGAAAGAGTTAGAACCAAGGACATACGCTGAATATGTCTGGAGAGTAGGACATATCCATGAGCCAGATCACACCAATGGGAGATGTACTTAGGGGTTAAATAAAACAACCAAACACCTCTTCTCTTCTCTTCTCTTCTCTTCTCTTCTCTTCTCTTCTCTTCTCTTCTCTTCTCTTCTCTTCTCTTCTCTTCTCTTCTCTTCTCTTCTCTTCTCTTCTCTTCTCTTCTCTTCTCTTCTCTTCTCTTCTCTTCTCCTTTGTCTCTCTCTTCTCTTCTAGCTCAGTTTCTTTTTTCAATCAATTTTAACTCCTGGGTGTGTAGCACTTATTGGACTCTAGTTTTGCCCTCTCTCACTGAAACGCTCCTTGCCCTTGCAAGCCTTGACCTAACTAGACATATTATGAAATTTATTAGTTTCCTAGATATTTTTCTCCCAAATAACCAAGAGTATCCAGAAGAGAAAGACAAACATCCTTCTATGTGCAGAAATGGCATAAAAAGATCAGTGAGAAATTATTTTGTTCCTGGGCCATCATTTCTGAGGGAGGTCTAGGCCAGAGTCTGATCCTCCCCCCATGCCTGACCCCTCCCCCTCCCCCTCTTATTACCAGTTCTTAACAAAAGAGGGTTCCTTTTTGCTTTGTAGACTTCACCTCTGGTTTTTCTCAGGACTAGATGTGAAGGTAAGATTGTATCTCAAATCCCATCCTCATGTGGAAAAATCTGAACATCTGTGGGCCTTGGCAATGAGAGCAGCTGTAAACAGAGGAGTCATCCCTCACACTGGTGAGCTCTATCACTGCACATCATCAGAAGCTGGCAGGGAAGTAATGGAAAATGAGCTGTGTGTCATTCTGCTTTTCCATGGCTTGTCATTATGTTTTTTCATCAGAGACATTAGGCAAGTCTAGCATTGCTCAGCTGCTGCCTGGTAATAACAAGGGCATGCTCAGGTGCACTGATCCTTTCTGGTTTGCTGTCCTTATTGTTTAGGAAACCAGGAATGTAATGCACAGATGAGCATCTTGGAATGTATCAAGTACATGCCTCTTTTTGGCCCATCAAATCTTTTTACATGTATTTGGAACCTTTGAAAAGAAAATGGAGAATAGGACAATGAGCAGTGGAATAATAGATTCAGAGAGAAGCTGCTTGTGAAATGAATACAGATCTACATAAATGAAGAGGGGAACAATATGAAAGAACAAAACAAAAGAATCTACCACAGAAAGACAGTGTTGTGGTTATGCTAATGAAAAGTATTGCAATTAGCTCTTACACTAATCTTCTGATAAGATTTTAAGCCAAATCAAAATGGACCTCTCTCCTTCAGCACTACTGAAGTGAGGCAGTTTTTTGTACAGTGAATTTTTTTTTAGTGGTACAGAGTGAGGAAATTATAAACATAGCTATAATCTCTTGCACCGTAACAAGGCTATGGAGTACAACAGGTATATCTTAGCATATACCTGAGGGTGAAAAAAAAATGTTTTAAATATTAGGATCTTGTGTGCTTTCTAATCATTTCAGATCTTTCAATTTCATCTTCCCAAACTGTGGGATGAAGATACGCTTTCTCATGAAGCAGGAAACCCAAACGGATTCATACTTGTTCATGTGAGTCCAGGAGATGGTGTTGTCATAGAGAAAGTATATCATGAGATTCGTAACAGCATTTGCAAAGCTTGGTCACTCTGGGTCATGTGAAGTTGTGATCTTGTCACACAACACAGATCAGTGGCTGTTGAGTGCAGAGGAAGCTGCCTGGATGTCACAATCATCAACTTTTTATTATAGTGAAGGGTTATTAAAAGCTTACAGTGGAATCTAAAGAAACATCATGATTAGATCAGCCTTTTTTTCTAAGAGTATGCATTTGTACCATGTGCTTAGCTAACTCTACATTCCAACAATGCTTTGATGATATTTTAATTTTGCTCAATTGTCCATAAAATATATTTTTGAGATGTTGATTTTTCTTGTGCATCATGTTTTTTTGACATTATTGTAAATATCATGAAGAAAATTCTTAAAATGCACAGGTGATAGCTAAGAACTACCCTGATCATTGTTAAACTTGTGAAAATCAGGCATGTAATTGCCATTTAGGTTTTTTTGGGAATACTGCAGAGATTGTAAAATGTGCAGTAGTTTCTGGCAGATATCAGGTCACCCTCATTCATTGTTATTTTGATTTGTTGCACCCCATCTTCTAGGCTAAAGAGGAGTTTAAACAATGTATGTTCTTTGGGTGTCTTTATAAATAGCGAAGCGCAGCAAGGTAGCACATGAACGATTGTGAAGCACATCACCACCCCCGCAACAATTGTTAGCAGGGTGTGGTAAAATTGATTGTGTTGAACTTGCTGTCAAAGGAGACGTCTCTGCCTGACAGATGCAGATGGACCCTGAATTATAATGCAGTAATACGGAGGAGGCTGTGGGCTCTGGAGACAGACATTATTGTCTTTCAACAACCTCCTACCAAAATGTTCTGAATTTACTAATAGTGCTCTGCTACTATGCATTTGTAACTGGAAAAGGTGATCTCTACTGGTGCTGAACTCCTATTCCTATGGATATCATAAAGCACAAAGTCCTAACATTCATCTGAGGTCCTGGATTTATTCGTCTTCTTCTGGATTTCTTGGAAAGAAAATCCTCTCCCAATGCTATGGGGATATAAACACTTTTGTTTCTGGCTCCTTTTCAGCAACTGGCTTTGTGCTCAACAGCTGATTTGCTTCTTCCTCCAGTGTCTTGTGCATGTTCATCACATGATGTCTCTGGCTGGTTTTTCTAGCTGTGTCTCCTGTTGGAGTAAATGCCTAAAGAATTGTTGCATTAAGGACCTTTGACGTTGCTATGTCAGAAAAATAAAAACTGATGTCCAGCTAAGAGGCACCTTTTTTTCTCCATGTTCAGTGACTGGCAAGGATGCTGTCCACTGTGAGGCTTCATGTGCTTGGAACTGGAAGGGTTCAAGAAATTTTTCACCCTTCAGCTGTGTGTCTGTCTACAGTCTTTGCAAGGGATGGGACAACAAATGGGACCCAGCGGCATTTCCACGTAAGGAACAGCTGAAAAATTTGGGCCTCCCAGGAAACAAAAGCTGCGTTTGGCTGAGGCAAACGGTGCCTGCATCACTGGCGCAAAGAGGAGACATTTGGCTCCAGCCAGGCGGCCCAGGTTAAAGTGACTAAAACATCCTGAAGTGCAATGGGAAGTTCTGCCCAGCAGCAGGGAGCAATGGAAGCCGTGGCTGACCTATAAACAGGATGAGGGAGCAGCAGCAGCAAAGTGCAGAGACAGTGGCTGGCGCTGCGCTGACAGGCAGACACATAAACAAAGGGAGGGAGGAAGCTCTGTTTATAGCTGGAAAAGAAACTCCAACCTATAGGATGCAAATGATGGACATACAGGGCTATAAATAGACACAAAAAAAAGATTTAGTTATGACATAAAGGCTCCATGCAGAATGAGCTACGTAGACTCCCTACTTTTTATTTAAGTGATGTGCTTTTTTTTTTTCCTCCTCACATATTTAATATTAGCAATCATGCTTAACTGGGCTTTTTAAAAAGGGAGGAGAAAATTCACATAAATCAAATAATAACATTGTGTTCTTTTGTAGAAATAGCAACTAAAAATAGTTGGGAAGATGCCAGACTTTTCAGTCAATTGTCTAAGAGACCCAGTCAGCAATAGTTTTGTGTTTGGGTATGAAATAGTGTTTTATTAGATTAGTAATACTACCTTGGAAGCCAAAGGGTAAGGACGACATAGCAATATTTTGTTGAGCTTTTAATCATGTTCTCAGGGTTTGGGGATATTAGTCAGAAGGCAAGTATGAGTGCCGTGCCCCATACATTATTCTGCCAGAGGAAATGTGGATAGGAAACAATCTGTATGCAACCACTTCAAGACGTAGATGGGTATTGTCTTTCTACCTACTACTTAGGTAGTTAGGGCACTTCACCTGCAGCTTTTGCTGGACTAGCAGATTCAGTTCAGTGGGTTTTTGTGCCAGTTGCGGCAGTTAAGAAGGTTTTGAACAATAATAGGTAGAGATAATTTTATTACAAAATGTTTTTTCTGCTGAACTTGAAGTGGTGATTTAATGCTGACAAAGTAGGTGTACTTAAAACATTTGTGGAAGTGGTCATTTGTTTCTTAGTGGAATTATTTGTGCTAGAAAAGAAGAATTGTATTTTAAAAACAAACAGTTACTTGGAATAAGATGCCTGCTGGTGTTTTTTAACCAGATAATGGTTCTGTGACCTTTGAGGATTTTGTCTAGGGGTCGTGCTACGAGCTATTATGCTTGTAGATTTTTACATGCCATTTTCATTTGTAACACTCAAGCTACTTTCCCAATGGCCTTTCTAGCCTTTCTAAAAAAACAAACAAGTATTATTTTTTATACACACAACATAAAAACTTGTGTTTAATAGTTTCTGGTATTATGTGCAGACATGAATACACAGAGAACAAGTGAAGTTTGTCTCTAAAAGTCAAAGAAAGGTAAATCTTTTTATGCCCTCAAGCCACCTGCCCTAATAGATATTGCATAACAACTTCAGTTTCATTCAGAGTGCCACTGTAATTTCCAACTTGACTGTCAGACTCATTTCTTTCACAGCAGGGCATGCTGTGCTTTCTGCACTTTGCAACTTCCACAACCAAGTTTCTTTGGTAAAGTTCAGAGAGAAAATGTCAGAACCTCTGAAGCAATGTGCTTGTCCATTCTACAAATGTCCTTAGCTTGCCAATTCTTTCTTTCATGGTTTCAGGGTCAGTCTAGGAAGAAGAAAGTCTTTTGTTGTTTGATCTCTACAGGAGGTGTTTATACCCAAAAAAATTAATGTTAAGTTAATGTTCTTTCTTTACCATTTTCTTGTCTCTGACTGAAGGGGAATTTTTTGTCCTGTCCTATTCACAGTTCCATGCTCTGCAACACAGTCACTGTTGTGTAAGTCTGCTGCTTGTTTGTGCTCAAGTGCCATATTCCTTATGACATTCTAGGGATCAAGCCTTAGGCTGGGAAGTGGGAGAACACTGCCACAAGCAGCAGCATTCCCTACTAACCAAAATTTGTCAAAGTCACAAATTGGCAGGTGACTATGAAGTGCTAGAACTTCAGGGTGGTGTAGACTTTTGGGACTTCTTGACCCAACTCAGTGGCCAAGTTCTTTTCTGAGGACCTCACCCAGTGCTGAGCATCTCTGAATAGCTCTGCCGTGTTTCTAAGTTGCCTAGTTGAATAAGCCCCTGTTTGGGGCACTAGGCTGACCACTGTCAATAAAATAATTTCTGTTGCTCTGCTACCGAAAGGAGCAATGCCATTCCAATGCACATGTAAGCTGTGGCATTTGCAACATACTTAGAATTTATTTAAATTCCCTCTTTGTTATTGCATTCATTGCCTTAAGCTGTCTTAGAAAGTTAAAAATATGAGAAAAGAGAAAGTGCAAGGAGAATGCTCTGAAAGTGAATTTAAACCTTGTCTTCTGTTTTTCTCAGATGGAGGAGTTGGTGGTTACGTGCTGCCCTGCTTGGTGGATACGTGCCTGGCTATAGTAGGTTAAAAGGAAACCAAGGGTGGTGCTGCTAACATTCCACCCTCAGCTCCCTATTCACCTCTCATCATCCACCCTTGCATTTGCACTCATTCGTTTTACCCACCCACCTTGTTTCTATGTGAAATTGTGCTAATGGATGTCTCTCCCACAATATACAGGGAGACTCGAGCTGTTTTTGTAACTTGCAACTTTCTGCTGAATTTCAGGTGTTTCCAACTTGTGAAATCCTGATTTGGGTCAACATCTGGACTCCATCCATGTGTGTGTAATTCAAGGATCATTGCACATAGCAGTAAGAGGTTGATCATCAAAATTTTGTTGTGGTTCAGGGACATTAGATACTGGGATTTTGGTATAATTCTGTGTCTAGCAGGAAGGAAAGGGCCAGAAAGGGAACTGATAATGATTTGAATGGAGTAGAACCTTGGGCAATTGTGCTCTGCATGCCCTGCAAGCTCTGCACAGTCATTAACATTGATGAAGCATTAGAGACCTGTGGTGTCATATAGAGGTCAGTCCTTCCAGGAACTCTTGCCATATTTTTATGTCCTCTCATCTCCTACCTGTGTCTTGGCAGAACTAGAGCAACACAGTGGAACACCAGGCTTTACACACCTTATCTACATTACCCCCTTCAAAGGCCTTTCACTTTCCCTTCTCAGTCCAAGGTTCCCTTTTGCTTTGTTTTGTTTTCTCCTTTTAGATTCCCTCCTTTTCCTTCACTCCTTTTCTCTATTGGAAATTCCCTCATGCCAGGAGAAGCCAAAACTGAACTAGTATCAACAGGGCATCCTGCAGGAAATAAGCCTCAGGTTGCATTATGAACTTCTATGGTACTGGCAGCATGGCCTGCTTTTACAATCACCTGCTGGGAGAAGATGTTCCAGAAGATGTGTTCAGCAGCAGATCAGGGCATAGCAGACAGGTGAGATTCCTGGTGCAGACCTGGCCAAGGCTCCTTGCCTAGGGAAAGATAAACAAGAATTTTTTTGGGCCATAGAGGAGTCTTCAATTCTGACTGAATGCTTTCTGGTGTCAGGGCCTCACTGAAATATGTAGAAGAGGAGCTAGGCAGGGGTGACAGCATTGGTTCATTTATATCAGTGGTCAGAGCAAGCCTGGCTGCATATGGGGCAGAAGGGGTTGGCCTCCATTTCTTTCCTCTGTCTACTATGAACTTGCATTCTATTTTGCTTGCACTGTCAGAGGCTGTCCCAGCTCCTAGGCTGTAGGTTTGTTTTCTCTTGCTTCCTGGTGTAATAATTATTCAATTGGTCTATGCAAAGTGGAATTTCTTCAGGCACAGCTGCCCTTCTGTGTCTGTTTAAAGTTCACTGAACACATGCTGTCTTAGGTATATTTAGGCTGAGCAAAACCCCTAAATTTAAGTGCTGCTCAGATGGATCTGGGATCTCATCTACTGACAGGGAGTTTAGGACAAGGACAAGATCCTTGTGGGTTTGCTTTGAAAACACCTGTTTGATTTTTGCCCTATTACTACAACTCAGGGAGCCAGAGGATTGTTTAGACACAGGTTGTCTTGGCCCTGCTTTGATTTATATATATTTGGAGAATTTAACTTCTAGACATGTAGCAAGTAGTTGGAAGAAGCTCTGGGGACTACAATGTCTCCAAGCCCAGGGATTGGGTCTTGAGGAGACAAGACAACAGACAGGCTCTTTTGTTTTTCATTGCAGGGTGAAAGAAAAGTCACATGCTTCATTCCTTCACATCAACACAGGAAAACCATCTCAAAAACTGCACATCCTCCTGTTTCTGAGGCAAAGCAGAAGAATATGAGAGAACAGAAACAATGGAAACTACAACAAATGAGTAAATTTTATTCTGACACAAGGCCTAGACTTCAGAAGTGTTTACTTCATCTTTCAATCCTTCAGCTTTCGTTCTGATCCTCTCCTATTTTTTTTCCTAGCAGAGCCCAGCTGTATGGAATAAAATAGAACAGCAACCTGCACACATAGAAATTCATCAAGTCCTGTCACATATCAGCTCTTTCTGCAGAATTACCCAGTAATGTTAAATTGTCAAAAAACTCTTGAATGCAAAAGCATTAACTTAAGTGCAGTTTCTTATTCTGTCACTTAAACTTGCCCAAGTGTTTAATATGAGGTTGTTTCTGTCACAGGAAGCATTTAAAAACTTGACAAATAATAAACCAAAGAATGTGACAGAAAAAAAACCAAGAAAACAAAATTAAAGAAACAAACACATAATTTAGGAACTGTCAGATTATTCTTTGAAGTTTTGGTGAAAACTTTAGTCTCTGCATTAACAAAGTTATAGTTCAAAATTTGTTTGCCATTTCTTTCTAGAAAAATGTGAAGTGTTCATGATCCTCCTGGCTCATGTATATTATGTACTTGGTACGTGTCCTTCTGTAAGGGTAAGCTTTCCTCAAAAACATATTTTCCATTGCTTGCTGTAAATATAATGTTGTTAGCCAGTCTCCTCAGACATAAAAACCTGCTCTTATAATGTATGTTGAAACTATTAGGACAGAATAAGAAACCAGATGTTTTTTTTTTTTCTTTCTCAG
Source organism: Brachypodius melanocephalos (assembly GCA_013398615.1). Classification (NCBI taxonomy): domain Eukaryota; kingdom Metazoa; phylum Chordata; class Aves; order Passeriformes; family Pycnonotidae; genus Brachypodius; species Brachypodius melanocephalos. The sequence continues at coordinate 16,901,521 of VZSR01003807.1, forward strand.
AACAGTTGAAGCTGAATTGAGGTGATTATTGTTGCAGTTAGTCTCATTTTATCATAGACTTTATGCCTCCCGACTCAACAAATACGAAAGACATCTGAAAATCTCTAGCACGTGGCACTTCACAACTTCCAAATCTCCTGAAGTGGGATATTTTCTGCAGTGACCAAAGTAGTAGATGGACATCACCGACTGCAGCAAATCTGACATCAATCAATTTATGCAAACTCAGTTACTTTATGTAACTGTGCTAGAAAATTCACAACTAATTGGCTGCAACATTCTCTCTCCCTTGGCCACAATGACATGATTTCTTTTTAAATATGGCATGGACATTTTGCTATGCAACAGCAGAAAATTGTACTCTGTCATTGCCATTATCTGTTGCCTGGCTTCTTTCCCTCACGTGCAGCGGTTTTTCTCCACAGTCTATTGTCTATCTTCAAAAGCCAAAGACAAATCCACAATGATTATGTTAGGCATTCATGTTGCTGCACAGCAGGCCAGTGGTATCCCGAGCTGTGTTAGGAGGAGTGCTGCCGGCACGGTGAGGGAGGTGATCCTGCCACTCCACTCACCACTGGTGGGTCCCTGCTTGGAGTGCTGGATCCAGTTCTGGGGTCCCCAGGGCAGAAAAGGCATTGACACACCTGAGAGAACCCAGTGAAGGGCTACAAAGATAATTGAGGAACGAGAGCATCTCTCCTGTGAGGAAAGGCTAGGAGACTTGGGACTAGAGAAGTGCAAGGTCAGAGGGTGGCTAATATAATACAGCTCAATATATATTAATACCCAAAGGAAGATGTAAAGAGAATGGAGCCAGGCTCTTTTCAGTGGTGACCAGTAACAGAACAAGAAGCAATGGGCAGAAACTGAAATATTGGAGATGTCATCTGAACATCAGGAAACATTTTTCTACTCTGGAGATGACTGGGCACCAGTGTGTATTGGCCAGAGAGATTGTAAAGTCTCTAACCTTAAAGACATTCAAAAGCCATTTGGACATGGTGTAACTGACTCTAGAAGATCCTGCTTGAGCAGAGGGTTTGGACCAGGTGACTTCCAGACATTCTTTCCAGCCTCAGCTGTTCTGTTTTAAGGAACCAATGAAGGGACAGAAACTGCATTTTATGTCTTCAGTGAGATGTGCAAGCATATATTAGGTAAGGATTGAATAAATAACAAAATTTGTCAACTGTCTGCATCAATGCATGGGTACCAAGTTTAAAAAATATTCTCTTTTCTTTGCTTTTCTTTGCTTTTCTTTTCCTTTCCTTTTCCTTTCCTTTTCCTTTTCTTTCTCTCTTCCTTCCTCTTATTTCCTCTTCCATCTCACTCCCTTTCTGTCTTCCTCTCTGTCTCACTCTCCCTCTGTCTTCTTACACAGAAGAAACTTCCTGAGAAATTTCCTGACACTCCATCAAAAAAAAATCACAGGGAGAATCCACTGGTCTTCTTTTCCCTGTTTAACTGTGACCTGATATTTATCTCCTATCAGACTGTTGTACTGTCCCATGGATAACACAGTAAACTTTGGCAGACTTGTATCAGTGACTCAGTCTGCCCTGGCCCCAAATCAGACTAGAAACAGGAATGTCAGGCCCCTAAATTAGAAATGATAAAATGATGAAAATTAAGAAAGGAAAAGAGTTAAAAAATATTTATTTTGGGTAGGAGTCAGAGAAGCCTCTGACCTTGACCTCTTTGCTTACTGGAGAGGACACTGTACTCAACACAATTATGAGATACAGCTGAAATGCAATGTAAAAGTGATTCCAAATATCTGTTGCCAGGAAGCAGATGACACACTAAATTGCTCAGTAGATTGAGTACTTAATTCAGTGATTTCCTGCTGCAAGGGTTGCCAGTATACAGCCATTTTGTGTTTTTTGGCAAGGCAGCTGCTTTTGGACGGCTGTCTCCAGTAGTCTTTCCTACGCTTCCTGTTGTAGGAAGGCCTGTTTCCTGCCGTGAGATTCCTGATTAGGCTCTGCACTATTTTTGTCTGCAAGATGCCTGTGTAGCAGGTTGCTTCTCTGCATTTGATATTGATTTGTGGGAAGTGAAGCCAGATCACAGCCTGGCCACAATAGAGCATCCAAATCCTTTGAGAAATCTAAAAAAATATTGTCTCTCTGCTGAAAAGAACTGATGCTTAATGTAGCATTCAGAGGTACAATGGAGATCCAAGTATTTATTTTTGTAATGATGTTTCATTCTGTTTGTTTCTTTCTGTATTGGAAACCAAGGTCTATAATCTTCATATTGTCTTTTTCAAAGTGTCTCCCAAGGTTAGTTTTTCTTCCCTAATGTTCAGAGGATCTTGTGGTCCAGGTTCTCCGTACCTCTGTAGGGATAAAGATGTTTTCCTTCTCTTGCTCAGTATATTTTAGGATTAAATTTTTATTTATGCTGATGGGAGTGGGGGGTGGAGGGAGATGAATAAAGTCCTGACATAACTGAGAAGCTTTTGCAGCTATATGATTAACTTTTGATATAGTAATGTCTGCTCGGTGTCAGGTATTAAAAAAGGAGTAAAAAACTTCTTGTCCCTCTCCTTAAGACACAATAGGACACTGAGGTCCTATCCTAGGTCTGAACAATCCATGAGATAGTATTGCTCAAGTCTCTGAGATATTTTTACTACACGGTTACAAATGGCAAGAAATAAAAAAAGGCTTTGTCCTGACTGCTAATGTTAACATGGACATAGGAGGGGAATTGTAAAAACAGAAATAATTTACTTTGAAATATTGTTTCTTTCATACATTTTGTTAATATACTTTAGTTCCCCCATATTGGAAAGTTTCATACATGGCTGGCCACAGGTACCCAATTACTGCAGCTGACTGTAAGATAAGGGCCCTTGATTTCAAGTGCAGACAGAAAACAGTTCGAGAGGGATTTTTGTTTCTCTTATGATTTGCTCTTCAGTTCAAATCCTTCTCTATGCAGTCATGCATGCCTACTGCTTGCTTTTAACCTCATGCTTTCCATATTTTTGTGTGAGGACATAGATGCTGACTTCATGACACTGGAGTTCATGTTGACTAGGCTTTGCAATGCAGGAAAGCAAGGCATTCTGCCCTCAGCTGCAGCACAGGGCATTCTTTCTCTAAGTTTCTTCCTTCTTCCAGCCATTCACTTCTGGTTTTTGTTTGTTTGCCCAGAATCATAGAATTGTTAAAGTTGGAAAGGACCATAAAGGTCACTGGGTCCAGCCTTTGACCAAACACCACCATGCTAACCAAAGCCTAGCAATTAGTGCCACGTTCACTCATTTCTTGAACACCTCCAGGGGTGGTGGCTCCACCACCTCTCTGGACAGCTTGTTCCAATGCTCAACCAGCCTTTCAGTGAAAAAGATCTTCTTGATGTCCAGTCTGAAACTGCCCTGGAAAAGCTGAATGCAATTTCCTTATCTTGTCACTGGTTGCCTGGCAGAAGAGGCTCACCCAACCTGGCTATTGCCCCCTTTCAGGCAGTTGTAGAGATCATTCAGATTCCTCTGAGCATCCTTTTATTCCAGGCTAATCACCCCCAGCTCCCTCAGCTGCTCCTCATACCATGTATTCTCTTGACTCTTCACCAGCTCCATTGCTCTTCTCTGGACTCACTCCAGCATCCCAATGTCTTTCTTGCTGTGAGGGGCCCACCTGGATGCAGGATTTGAGGGACAAATTGTCCCTCACCAGAGGGACAGAGGGACAATCCCTGTCCTGTTCCTGCTGGACACACCATTCCTGATCCAGGCCAGGATGCCATTGGCTTTCTTGGCCACCTGGGCACAGCAGGTTCATGTTCAGCTGCTGTTGATCAGCACTCCCAGGTCATTTTCCAAGGGGCAGCTTTCCAGGCACTCCTCCCACAGCCTGCAGTGCTGCACTGGGTTGTTGTGATCCAAGGACAAGACCTGGCACTTGGCCTTGGCCTGTGGATCCAGGTCCACCTGTTCAGGTCCCTCTGTGTGGCCTTCCTGCCCCTCCAGCAGATCAACACTCCTGAAAAACTTAGTGTTGTCTTCTAACTTACTGAGGGTGTGCCCTCCATCCCCTGGTCCAAATCATTGATTAAGGTATTAAATAGGCCTGGCCCCAATATTGTTTGCTCATTATTATTTTTTCATCCCCTTATTAAGAATTCCAGTCTCTTTGTCCTTTGCCATATGCAATCTCACTTCACTTTCCAGCTCAGATGATGGGAAAATACAATTCTTTTCTGGGTGCAAACTTACATGAGAGATTTATTAAATTTTCTTCAAAAAAACACGAGAAAATTAACATTAACGATCCTTATCCAATATTTTAATAAATGAGAGGCTTAAGCAGAGGCCAGGAAATTTGAAGTTAATTTAAGGCTGATCCAGACTGTTGTGGCTGTAGGAAATTGGTGCTGTTCTCTGGCCCTGGTGGAGCTCTGCCTTAATCTTAGCTTTCCTGGAGCCTTTATAATGTTGTCTGCAGCACTGACTTAGTTTTGTTGTTTAAATATAAATATTAGCCCCTGCACACCTTTGTTACTCCAACTTTTGCCAGGAAAGGATTAGGTTGTATTTCAGCAGAGTCTAGTGTAGTCACACCCTGAGAGTCCCTGTGGTTGTGTCAGGAACACAATCACACACACAGAGCACACACATTCTGTGATTTGTACTAAACTGCTGGGCTGCAGCCTTGTGGCTTTTCTCCACAAGTCCAAGCCTGTTTCTGCTCCTGCCTTTGCAGCTCTCTGAGAGCAGCACGACCTGGGCTACTAACAGCAGATGTCTGTGAGAGTGTTTTAGTGAAAAATTGTTGTCTTTAAAATGTAAATGAAATCCTTATACATTAGAGGATCGGAATGTATATTCTTCTAGGATGAGGGTCCTTGAAAAAAGAGCTAAAAATATATATGCAGTAAATTACTCCAGGAAGTCAAAAGCAACCTTCTTTGCCATATGTTGTAGCTATGAGCCCAATATACTATATATGAAGAATACAATAATGCCTCTGCGGTTATTCTGGTATTTGGAAGAGCAGACTCCAAAAAGGCGTTCTAAGCTGTAAACTCTCAGATCAGCGGCAGAAGTCATAATGCTTCCAATTTGATAAATTAAAGAAACAACTTTCCTACTTTTTTCTGCTTTGATGTTCTAAAGTTCTGCTTTAATGCTAACATTGCTGAGGCAAAGGAGGTCAAACATAAACCATCCTTTTGGCTGTGTTGCTAGTTTCTTGGACAGTTACTTGTTATTGACTGGCCACCAGATTCCATCTGCCTTTTTGTTGTATCACTTGCTCCCTGAATCATATCCTCTTGCCAGCTGGACTTTATTGGTTGGTCAGAAATGCTGTAAAGACTTTGTCCCTTCTCCCTCATCGACTCTGAAGGGACAGTGCACCACAGGCTTGGGAAACATGGGCGTTGCTGTTGGTGGGGAGCAGCTGTCAGGGAATTTAAGGCATGTGCTTTTTTGAGTTATCAATGTGCTGTTAGCACACATATATCAGAGTATATGTTATCCCAGCAGGAACTGCCTGTTGTCCAGTTGACCCATCCTATACTGTATGGAGAAGGTCTGGATGAGATCACTGGCAGCAGCACAGACATTTCTCTTTTAAACTGAACAACTGTCAGGGAGTTCAGAGGACTTCAGCAAAAGCATTGATATATAAAACGGGAATGAGACAGAAGTGGGAGAAACTAAAACAACAAAAGATTGCAGGGCCATGTTTCCTTATCTGGCTTGGGAAAGGTGTATTATGAAGAAGGCAGTTATTCTTACTTGCCACAGAGGGAGAAGATAACACAGTAAAATTGCTGAAATGACTTAGTGAATTTGTGAGAGGAAAAATACAGCTTCCTGAGTCAGCTGAGTGCTCTTGCTTGGGAGTACAGTCCTATACTAAGCAGCAATCAATATTTTCTCTTTGCTACCTTCGTATGCCTGTCCAATCTCTGCTGCTATCTTAGGTTTGGCTTCCATTTCCCCTCCTATCCATCTCTATTAACGTCACCACCATCCACCTGCAGCTATGCAAATGTTAGCTCTAGCAGCAGTGTGCTCCTTAGAGTAAACTACAAACTACTGCTTCCCAGCCAAGGCTGCCTGTGCAGAAAATGCTAACCAGAAACATTTTGGGAATCATGGATTTGATCCCCTGGTTCAGGAAAATGAATCAGTGTCTGCCTCCTAAGTGACCCATGACAAGACAGTCTGATAAGTGTCATCTCTTCACCTAAATTTTGACCTTTCATCTGAAGATAGTTACAGAGTTATGTAAAGTGAGGTGAGTGTGGCAGTGCAATGACAGGGGTTTCTGCTTTTTTTTTTAAATGCAAGACTCAAAGTTTCTGCCTTTTTCTCCTCATGCCATTCAGGACCACCACTCTTGGAATCTTCCTCCTGTTGCCTTCCTCCCTCTGTACCCTGTGTTGCCTGAAAACTCAGAGCTGCTCTGTCCCTTGAACTTATTGCTGTGCCACAGCCCAGTCCTGACCTCTTGAAGAACAGAACATGACATTTGTGCTCTGTTTTTGATGTTGGTCACTGCTACAGCCAAAGTATGTCTCAGTTTGGGTGTGAGCTTATAGCACTGAGGCTACTTGGCACTAATTGTCCTGGTAGAAACATATGCCATAGATATGAAATAGTTGATTCTATTCACTTAGGAGCTTTCACTTAGGAGACACCTTCTGCACAGCTGTGGTTAGGGAAGAACTTGTACACGTGCTGGTGGTTTGGAGTAGCAAACAGGCAAAGGAATTGCAGCTGGTGATTTGATTGACATGGCTAAACAGGTAGGCGTTTCTGTTTTCAATAGCAAAATCCTGCACAATGTAAAGACAGAGTAAACTGATTTTCTGTGCTTCTGAGTAGAAATGACAACTGTATCTTTTCTGCTTCAGAAAAAAACATTTTCTGTGGATCTCCAGAGGGAGCATTTATATCCAAATGATGAGACTTCTACTATCTAACAGTGACTTCTGGTCTTGAGTTTTATGACCTCTGTGCTGGTTTAAAAAATTCCAATATTTGTAACAGAATTAATAAAAACTATAATTCCTTCCTTTAAAAACAACAACGAAAACAACAACAGCAACAAACAAAACCAAAAAACCAAAAATACCCAAACCAAACAACCTTATCAATATTTTAAAGAATAAATGTAGAACCAGAACAAATCTTTTGATGAAAGTGCAAACCATGTTGCATTAATCAGTATTTTCTGCTTACTGCCTTTGCGGACTTGGTACCTGCCAGTATCTCAAGCTTTGCTTACATACATACTCTTATTCTTTCTCATTAGCGTCACTAATGTCTAATTGAATTCCTTGCAAGCAGAAAGACAAGGTGCCAGTGTGCAGTGAGTGCACAGAGTGCTTGTCACCATGGCTAATTGTTAACGTAAATCAGCAGAGTTAATATGTAAGCTTATCTGATGGCCTCAAAGGTGGATGGAGTCCTAGCTGAAAATACTGCTGCAGATCAGCTTGCCAATTCTTGCATATTGCCAAAACACAGAGGAAACAAAGAATTTTCCCACTTGATACTATTTCTTCTTTTTTTTTTTTTTTCAATTAAAGGTCAGATACAACCCACCTTGCTTTCTCTTTTCCTAGCCTTCAGAGGCTGGGAAGCTCTGGCAGTCACAGCAGAACAGGCATTTCTTTAGGAAAAGTAAAGAGGAATCTTTTTCTGGGTTTTAATGGGCTGCCAAAAGACAGCCGAGCAGCCTGGACTGTATTCATGCATATTGGTAAATGGTGTGAGAGAGTTTATTTTTCTGTGCAGCCCACTGGGCTTGGAGAGTGGGACCATTAGTTCCAAGAACTGAATTTAAGGGAACCGTATCACTCCTGATCACAATATGATGTGTTTCCTACTGACCTCAATGTACTTTAGAGACCTAAAGGTAAATATTCGTACGTATTTTATGTAATTATACAGGTGTCAGAACCTCAATTTCACTTTTTCCTCAAGAATTTTTTTTTTTTTTAACAGCAGAAATCAGAGGTCCTTTAAATGTAGGTTTTTGTTCTGTGTGGCACAATTCATAGTTAGGAACCCCCATCATTAATGAACTTAGTCAAGCATCTACTGCTAGGAGGCAAGGGAGAGAAGGAACGATGGTGAAGTAGGGCAGTGAATGCTGAAGGGGCAGCTGCAGTGCATACTAAGCATTTTACTATTAATATGGGCCACAGCAAAAACCTGGTTGCACACAGCAGGTTAATATAGAATGGTAGCTGAGCTTTTTAGAAATCAGGGGAAATTATATGGCTATTCACAGCATTGTTAATCTCCAGTTTCCCTCAGATCTGTGAAAAAAAAAAAGCAGATACCCAGCATAACTTTTTTCCTCTTTAGATGTAAACAAAAATAATGGTCTTAGTGATAAGAAAAGTAAGTGTCCAGTGAGTAAATCTCAACAATGATGTTGTTCTGTTAGTAACATTAACTTTTTTCATTCTGAGTTGTGCAACCAGTGCTGAGACACTGTCTTTTGGATCTTTCATTGAAGCACTCATTCTCTTTTGCAAAACTTAGCTCACATTTAAAAGTGAATTAATTTTGTTCTAATACTGCAATAAATCATCTTTTCCCCAAACATCAATAAGCCAATGCTTTTTAAAAAGCTAAGAGAAATATTTATGACAGATCAAACAAAGAAAATGCTTAAAGATTAGAAAGTGAAAACAGCTGATTTAAGAATTTATGGTGACATACTTTTTCTATTTTTGTTATTGTATCATGAATAATTGCTTACCCCCAAGGTGTGTGTGTGTTAGAAAGCTGGACATTTATTCGGACCCTTAGAAAAAAAGACAAACCATTCAAAGTTTGTATTTTCAAACTTAGGAGTTCTCCCAGGCCAGAGGGAAGAGGTATCTTCTCAATTCTTTTAGAGTAGGGTAAAATCAAATACTCTGATCCATGGCTAAATATACACAGATTTTAACATTGTTTTAAAGCACTGTGTGATTTGAGAGCACTAGATGTACTGCACTCTGGGAAAGAGTAGAAGAGGAATGTGACACCTGTCATTCTTATCTCAAGAGGAACACTGAATTCCTCAAAAGCGAAGATGGTGCTGCTTCTTCCCAGCTGAAATGCCAGATACCAGTTTAACAGGATGGCAAACCAGCAGTCAAAGTCTTACCAGGACAAAATCTGGGCCATTCATGAAATGCAGATAAAACCAGTGCCACATGATTTTACTTCTTAGAGGAAGGCACTGCCACAAGGTATATCCAGGTGAGCTTTTTATTGCCTGTAACTCTGCTTTGGGTTATGTCACCAAGCTGACAGGGAGTTTGAGTTCTTTTATCTTTCAAACAACATCTCTGAGTACTAATTACATATTTTGTAAACCATACATTATATTTCAAAGTCATTTACTTATGCTGTCTATGCAAATCTCAGAAGTTACTCTGCCTATGCCTGATCTGTCCAAAACAACTCTCCACTCCAAAAAAAAAAAAAATATTTGGCAGGAGGAAATGAGCATTTCTATCTTTTGGTCAAGGAGGTGTTTCTGAGGAATATGGGTGTAGTGCAGTAGGAAAGTGGTTGCTTTGGCTTTCTGTCCATGCAGCAAGGTTGAGTCAATGCCGTGTTCCTTGAGCAGTGTAGTGTTACACAATGTAGTGTAGACTTTGGGTAGGGAATATTGAAAAGAGACAAATATAGGCAGGGAAGTTAATTCTGGTGACACATGGGTCAGATTTCCACACACAGAGTGAATTTTACACTTATGTGTATTTGCATTTAAGCCGATCCCATGAAACATAACAAAACCTCTTATTACATGACCATAGGTATTATGTCACTCCAATATTTAGCCAAAAGCACGCAATATCTTCTGCACATCGCCTGAAATCTTAAGAGAACATTTTATTTTTCTAATCAAGCTACTAATTTTGTACATTAAAAGGTTTTACAGTATTATTTTTGAGGGAAATGTTCCAATGGAATAAGTATGACACAATGATAAACATTGCTGATTTTGTTGCCTCAGGACTTGAGTTGACCACTATCATCACAAAGGCCAGTCTAGCTTTCTTATGCTGCTTACAGCATTCTTTTTATTGTTTATACAGGTATCAGAAATGAAAGAAGAGGGGCAAAGAATTAATTGCTTTGTGTACAGTTGGTAAGGAAGTACAAAGCAAAAGGCTAGAAAATTGGCCACCCATAACTGCAATCCTGCTTAAGATTGTCCCTCCTACCCTTGTTGAATTAAAGAAATAGGACAGCAGGGTGTATATTTCTAGTTACATTCAACACAGTATCATCTCTGCTGCCAGTGAAAGCCAGAAACACGTGGGAAAACAACTTCTGCTCAGGCATTAGGCTCAGGCTACAGTGCATGGGGTAAGTTGGAGGAAATGTATCTGTCTAGGACCTAGTGCCACTCCACTTGATGGGAATAGCTTCAGAACCTCATCTGCATTGAGACCTCCTGCCTCATCACCCTCAGCACACCACCATTAAATAAGGGTCAGACCTGTTCACACAGGAGGGAAAGGATTCAAAACCCATCTGTGTATTAACAGCTATGCAAGAGGCTGACTGAATGACCCTTCTGTGAAAAGTAGAGGTTTCTGTTTCTAGCTGCTCCTTATTCCCCACTAAATGAAGTCTGGGGCATCTTTGTCACGTCATTTATTGCAGTTAGTCACCATAGTAACCAATAAAGTTCAGACTGAATTCCATGGAACTGGTAAAACTTAAATGAAACAAAGAAACAAAGAAAACAAAGAAATCCTTTGGATTCCAGGTACTTTACAGTTTCTGTGTGTTTGTAAAAGCAAAAAAATCCCTTGACACTGAAAATAGTAGTTAAGGCCTTTATTTTAATTTTGACCCAATCTGGAATATAGTGTGATTATTCTGGGGTTACACACTTTTTTTTTTTGTTTGTTTTTAACGAGTGTCCAGCAGTCCTAATTATGTACAACAAACACTGGTTGTAGGTGCTTCAAAAACCCAAGCATAGTTTCTGTCACGGGCCTTTTACAGCCTGAATTATAAAGGGAGGAGCAGGCATAGAAGAACAGCTGGAGAAACGAGTAGACGCAGAAACACTCTACATCTTGACAAACTCCTTTTACAGGCTATATAGATTGCAACAAAAGGTTTTCAGAAGAATCCTGAAGAGGAAAGATCTGCACAAGTCTGTAGGGTGATTTCCAAGATGTGAGAACAAGTTGGAAATATAACTCCTAGGTGCCAAAACCTGCTAGATATAGGGCTTGAAAGGAAGAGTCATCATGTCAGTAATTAATGAGAAGTGCTCCCCAAGACCACTATATCACAGAATCACTGAGGTGGGAAGTATCCCCTTGAGGTCACCTAATCTAAAACCCCTGTTCAAGCAGAGTCAGTGAGAGTGGTTTGCTTGGGATGATGTCCATGTGAGTTTTGAACATCTCCAAGAAGGGAGCCTCCACAACCTCTCTAGGCAATCTGTTCCAGACTCAGAATAAGAAAGTTTTTTTCTAACGTTTGTATTAATTTTCTTGTATTTCATTATGTTTCCATCGCCTCTTCTCCTATCACTTGAGAGTGCTAAGAGTCTGAGGAGAGGTGTGATGGTCTGGGAAACACTACAAAGATAAAAGAACCTGTCTCTATTTCTATGGTAGAGGAAAAGAAGTATGGTGAAACGTAGTTTAGATGAACACAGGTCACAGGAGACCAAGCTGTATGAATAGAAATGAGTGGAACAAGAAATACCTGTCCATGGCAGGAGTCTAATGTGGGATATGAGAACTACTGAGATGTGAGAACTCAGAGAAAGACGTTAGCTATGTGAATAGACTGAAAGACTATCCCTTAGGAAGCAGTCTGGAGCACATGGCAGGAAGACACGTTAGCTTTTGATCCATCTGATATAAATCAAGTCGTGAATGAACTTGCCTGTTCTTCTACTATGAAATCCACTAAGTAATTGAAGATGGATGTTTGGACCCAGCTACACGATCTGACATGGTAGAGCTGCAGGATCTCTGATGTGCAACGTTGTCTTCTATTCACTGACTGCTCACTGTCGCTTGGGCTTGCTCTTCCCCGCTTGCCAGTGAAGTGTTGCACTGCCTCCTGCACCAAACACATCCAGGGAGCAAACTGTAGGAAGCCAGATGCCTTCAGGTTATTTCCTTCCTATCCTGGGATAGGTGTCATGGTATTTACATGGTATATTTATCCAACTTGAACACCTGGGAGTATTAAAATCTCAGATTAATTTAAGTTAACATCAAGACTATTCATAATATGTACATGTATGTGCATGTCTGAGTATTTGTAAATATATGCACACATGTTGATGAGTGTAACAATGTATTACATATTAAATTAACTTTTACATATTGAAATAGATTTTTTAGATATCCTTATCTTGGTATTCATGAAACTCACTAGGCTCTTTTGACTTAATTTCTTTATTATCCTCACTCCCAAGTTGCTTTTAAATGCAACCTGTTTTCTCTCTACGCTGCTATTTAGCTGATTTACTATAATTCATCTTCTTTTCCGGGGAAGTTGCTGATCAAGGGCTAAAGCACTAAAAAAAGAGTGAAGGTCTCCCCAACGCAAGATTTCATTCATTTGCTTTAAGTGACCTTTTCAATGTAGACAACTTTCTATGTTTGGATTAACTTTTTTTATGGAGAGGGAAGGGAAGGGAAGGGAAGGGAAGGGAAGGGAAGGGAAGGGAAGGGAAGGGAAGGGAAGGGAAGGGAAGGGAAGGGAAGGGAAGGGAAGGGAAGATATACTGAAGAGGTCTCTGAGTTAGACCATCTATGTGGATCAGACATTTTTTTTTCCTAATTTCCACGAGCAGATTCACATTTTCAAACTCATTGTTAGTTGCTGAGCAGTTTGGCTGCTGACTCAGATGAAATGGTACAGCCCTGTCTGATGAGCTGCTCTGTTCAATCTGATCTGCTCAATGCCCACATGACCTCTAGCAGATCATCAGGGAGGTCTTCATGTAACCAGAAGAGAATCTGAAGAGAAATGTACCCAAGACTGCAGATCTTCATAAGCAATACTTCCAGCAGGAGTTTAAATATCACCAGAGGAGCTGTGAAAGCGAGTAAACAAACAGATAAACGCGTCTCAAATTCAGCACATGCCTGTCAGAGCAGAAAAAAAAGTTGAGTCCACAAATCTCTAGAATAGTGGGTATATAAGCTGAGTTATACTGCACTGAATGAGATTTTTTTTCCTATTGTCATTTCATAAAACTCTGTTTTGACTGTTGTGAAAAGTACTTAAGTGCAGTAGCCTTATTTTTTTCCAATAAAAATATCACTTTTTATATTGAACCCTGTGCCCACAGAAAATCCTAGTCCACAGGAAATATAGAGGCACAGACAGCTTCTATATTTCATTTAAAAAAAGGAAAATTACTTTTTCTTTCATGGTCCTCCACATGTCTTCCCCAAAGATGATGGAATTATGTATTCATGAAGGGCATGAAGAAAAATTACTACTTGTTATAGAAATAAAAGTGAGGGGTTTTTTTCTGCTAAGAAAAAAAAAAATCAATCTATTTTTGTTTTTATTCTTCAAACTTTAAAGAAAAAAAATAGCTAAGCTGATTTAAATTAAATTTTACAAAGCGTATGCTCCTGGGCAGAAATCTTATAAATCCACTTTCAGCCCAAAGCACATTTTTATGGTTGAGTTATAATAAACCACACAGAAGAGGGATTCCACTTGAATTGCTTACAGAATATAGTAGCACGAAAGGTATTATTGTTATAAAGCTTCACAGTAATGTTTGAATTTAGTTGACAGAAACAGCAGGGCTGGTTTTTTTTCAGTTTGACCTCTCATCATAAGAACCTACCAGAATCTCATACTGCAGAGAATAAAACAGAGTCAAAAATTCAAAGCAGAAAAATGATTAAAATAATAAAGGGGAGGGTAGATTGTTCCAATGCCATAATACATTTGATGCATGAAAGCTGCTGTTCTGAGTGTTTTGGCACTGGAAAACAATGAAAAAAATCAAAGCATTTATGAAGTAAGTTCCCATTCATCAACATTTAAAAGCCAAGGTTATCTGCAGTGGACATGGCTTTATCACAAACTTAATTTATCAGATGCGTGTTAGCTCACAGTGAAGCTCAGTTTGCAAAATCTGGTAATCTGTCTAGTGGTTATACAACATATTGTTGCATGGCAATGCACACGTATGGGTGACAAGGAGTGTTTGAAAAAAGAATAAATAGGAGAAAAAGCTGGGCATTATCTGATGATTATGCAAAGTACATATCAAAGGAATAATTTTGGCAATTCACTATCGGAATGAGATGTTTACATAAAATTTTCCCCATATATGTGCCTCTGCACCCTTGGGGTATGTTGCCAGGTTATTTAATGACCTAACTGCTCTTGTATCAGTTTCAAGGTATGGTGTTTGTTTCACATGACAGAAGTATGAAGGCTACTAAAATTGGAAGATTTTTTCTGTGTTACCAAATGAAAGCATCCTAGTCTAGCTCTTGGAAGGGGCCTAGGGTCACACAGGAAAAGGTGTCAGAGGGAAAATGTAGACCATGTGACCGCATCCAATAATCCCCTCTGCTTGCTATTCTCCAAATTAGAAACAGTGCAACAGGTACAGCTCCAAGTATCAACAGCAGCAGCTTGAACATAAAAGGCTTGGTTTGAATCTCAAATATAGCAGATCTCCACTTTGGTCTCAGTAGTAAAGACAAGACAGTGCTTACTTTTCTATAATCCTTGCTACATGCAAAGCAAAGTATTGAATTTGTGTGAAATTCACCCTGAGAAATGCCTCATACCTGCCAGAAGATAAAGACTTTGTGATGGAAGTTAAATTTAGTAAAGGAAATATGCTTGGGGTAGCTCACGCACAGGATTGGAAATGAAAGACAGGAAAGAAGGGGATGCTGAGGTGCATGGAGAAGTGTTCTTTTGTGGACACAATGGCAGCTTTTAGCAGAAAACCAGATTCTGACTCATTGATGTGATATGAAATAGGAAAGAGACAGCAAGTCTGAAGGTGGAACAGGAATGATAATTTGATCACAAGGAAAGGAAGTGGCATTTCCTTGCTTCATGTCTGAAGAATCTTTCAAATTGCCAAGAAAATGAAGAAGGCACAAGAGACGGACAAATAAGTCTCAGGAGAGATGTACCAATGTCATATTCTTAACTGAGAACCAAAAGGGATCATGGGATCAAAGTGTTCTCAAACCAAAAATGCATTAAGTGGTACAGGAAGGGGCTGTCAGTCATGTATGCCTGCCCTCTTTGAATGACTTCTTTCTGTTCTTTGAAATAACTCTGAAGTGTCATGCAGTAGTAAGGGTGAAATAACACAGTTGTGATTCAGGAGGTCTGCTTTGCTATAACTCTTCTGCTAATAAGTCAATGCACAATGAATAATTGTGAAAGAAGAGGATGGTTGCTGCCTGCAGGATGAAATACTTATCCTTCATTAGGGGAAGAGCTAGTCAATTCTGATTTCTGGTTACTGAGCCAGAGAAAACTGGTGCTGGAGACTCTAAATACTCATGGGTGACAATTTAGAACCTACTCCAACCAACATGATATCTCAGTCCTTGTCATCAGCACTTATCATGAAACCATAGAATAAAAGAATGTTTTGGGTTGAAAGGGGTCTTTCTTAAAGGTCATCTATTTCCAAAACCCGTGCCATGGGCAGGGACACCATCCACTGTACTGGGTTGCTCAAAGTGCCATCCAGCCTGGCCATGGACACTTCTAGGAATGGGGCATCCACAACTTCTCTATGCAACCTGTTCCAGTGCTTCACCAAGAAAAAGTCTGTTCTCCTGAAGGCCAGATTGGGGAACTTGCTGTTTGCAACCTCCTTGCCATCCTAGGGATTTTAAACCTCACCAATTCATCATCACTGCAGCCTCAGCTGCTCTTGAAGTTCACATTGCCCACCAGTCTCTTCCTGTTGGTGAGTACAAGATCCACCATAGCACCTCTCCTTGCTGGTTCTTCTGTCACTTGTAGAAGGAAGCTATCATCAATGCAGGAGGATCTGGAGTGCTTATGCCCTGCTGTGTTGTGCCTCCAACAGATTTTGGAGTGGTTGAAGTCCCCCATGAGCACCAGGGCTTGTGAATGTGAGGCTCCTAATGTCTGTCTCCAGAGGGCTGCATTCACTTGGTCTTCCTGGTAAGGTGACCTTATCTTATGGCAGATGCCTACATGTCACCTGTCCCTGCCCTCCCTTTAATCCTGACCCATAAACTCTCAGCCAGATCCTCATCCCTCCCCATGTGGAGCTGCATTTTCTCCAGGTGGTGGCTGACATAGAGAGCAGCCCTGCCTTCTCATCTTCCCTGCCTATCGTTCCTAGTAAATCTCTATCCCTCCATTCCAGCAGTCCAGTCAGAAGAGTTGTCCCACTACATCTCCATGATTCCAGTCAGACTTAGCCCTGAAGGCATGCACATGTCTTTAACTCTTCCTGCTTATTCTCCATGCTGCTTGCCTTTGCATAGAGGTGTTTAAATTTGGCCCCCAATGAAGCTGACTCACTGGCTGGAGTGGCTGGGATTGTTCTGTGCTGCTCTTCAGATGCCGACCTGTTTGGCTCTTTTGAGGGAATTCTTGGCACTAAGGACAGTCATAATTCATATGGAAGGATTTCAGTTCCTTACCATCCCATTTAAATTTCTTTATTGCTTTAATTTATATTTTTTATCCAACTCTCAGACAAAGAGAAGCCAAAGTATCTCTATAGAGTAATGCCTTTTTTTTTTTTTAAGCTAATTGGTTTTCTCTGAAAATGCATTTGACCACCTTAGAGGTATTGTTGTACTGGGATAATCTTCTGTGCTTAAAGGCAGAGATTCAGTGAATGGTTGTCTGAAAAACAAGACTTTTAAACACCTGAGCTACCACTGCAGATAATTAAAACATACTTACAGCCATTTTTCCTCATTATATGAATATTTGAATACTTTGCAGAAGGATATTATTGATAATATGCCTTAATCTGAGTGCATTTTTAATGCAATGAAATATTTTAAAAAATCTACAGACTGCTTCAGAGTTTTCTTGAATAGAAGTAAAGAAGACAATTACAGTCTATAGGGAGACAAAAACATACACCTGCTTGCTTCATTGGTGGTTGTTGGGGTTTTAATTTTTTTTTTTTATTTACTAATTAAAATGAAAAAGCCTTCTGTCTTTTCAGACATTTCATGTTTTGCATTGTGTGCATTTAGGAATGGGAACTCCTTGTGCCCACTGACCAACAGGCTGTCTGGGAGTCTGTACTCAAAGCAGAAAGCTCAAAAAAGCTGAGCTGACCCATATCCAGTCTGCTCTATGAGTGTGATTTGGACTGCAAATATTTCCACGATTCCTAGTACAAGAAATTATGCATCTATAATTATATATATATGTATTAATGTATAATAATATATAAATAATATTTTATGTATACACAGTCACTGAACCAAATCTTTTCTGTGTCTCAGTCTCTTCTCTATGTATGTCTCTTTTTGTCTCAGGGAAACAAATTCATTGACATATGGTTTAGTGGGCATGATTGAATTTGGTTGAAGGTCAGACTTGATGATATTGGAGGTCTTTTCCAGCCTTAATGATTCTGTGATTCTATGAAACAGGGGAAGCCTCTCCTCAACCATCATTTACTTTCCATCTCTTCCACTAGCAAAGCACTGCAAATTCATGTTACAGCAAATTAATATCTAGGCTTTTTTTTCCACCACTGGCCAGCCAAAGTGAAACTGCGATAGCAAGGCAATGTTACACCTTGTGGAGGTGTTGGTGATGCAATGTAGAGAACCAATACTGGCCATAAAAACCAGCTGAGTTTAACTTTTCAGCTCAAAATCTTGATGAACAATGAGTCTTTTCATTGGCAGTAGCAGGCTCAGTGTCCTCTGCAGCTCACATAATGGCCTTCCTCCTCTCCCTGCCTGCCTGGCTGGGGAAGGGAGAGAATTGGTAACACTAATCTTTGAATCCCTGTTAATTAGTAACCAGTTTCATGTCACAGGAATCAAATGCCTTTAAGAAACTCTCAAGAGAGATGAATATGACTCCTGTGTACTTGGAGACCCGTTCTGTACATGAAAGGCTCCTGCGGGCGCTGCCAGGCATGTGGGTGCCAGCAGCCGAGGGTCACATTACACCCCTCTGAAAAGAAGGAAAGAGAAGGAGACAAAGGGAAAAAAGACATATTACAAATAGACTGTCACAAAAATAATCTTTCCCTGTCTGTAAAAAATGACTGTGGAATGAAACTGGTTCAAAAGGAAGGGCCGGAGGGTTATTCATTAGATGGGTTTTGGCACAGAAATCCTGGCCCAGGTACAAGAATACCCAAACCCTTCCGTGAAAGAGGCACCAGCCTGGACAGGCACTGCCTCCACATAAACCACTTGTCAGCAATGTCTTCATGGCTTCCTGGGCAAATGGTGTTCCCTTGGCCCTGGTGACAGAGCCTTTTCTCTGGTCACACAGAAATGCAGATACAGCAATGCAGAAATGCAGAAATGCAGAAATGCAGAAATGCAGTAGTCCTCCTCACTACTAGACAATCTGGTAACTGTCTGCCCCGTAAGAAACCAGAAACTTGCAAGCTCTGAACACATTTCTAAAACAATGGCTTTTTAGTTTTACAGAGCAAAACCTCACCATAATTTCCGTCTTGCAGGAAGTATTGCTATTCCTTTTAATTGTGACTTGAAGCACCTGAAAGAGAACATTGGAATTCCCTAGGAGACAGAAATTTTGAACTTATTCAACTTTGCTGTTCATGCTTCAGCTTCTGCAGCAACAGAGGCAGAGAAATTGCAGAGAATAACCTTTGTCATTGCATGTTTCGTTCATACCAGAAGAACTTTGTTATGTGCAGAGACTGAAAGAAAAAAACCTGTAAGTAGAGAGCAGGTGGCCAAGTAGCTAATGACCTGTGCATAGTTACCATGATGCATGCAAGAGATGGATCTATATTAAATTTACTATGTTGTCATTTTTCCTAGCATTTCTAGATTCCTAGCATTTCCTAGATTTCATTTCCAGCATCCCTTCTGATTGCTGGTCTTTGCAACTGTAGCATTTCAATTTGGGCATAGTTTTGTTTTTTGAACAGTCCTTTGAAAGCACATTTTATGATCTAAAGGAATTTTAAGCCATCCCATTATGATACAAGGAAAATGGAAGACAAAAGTAGGGACATTACAATGCATGCCTCTAAATTAAGGCCTGCATTTGTGTTAAGTACTGCTCAAGAGTTTGTTTTCAAAACTCATGGTTGTGTTTTTTATAGTGGAAAATGATTGGGGAAAAAAAAAGAAAAAAAAAGAAGAAAAAAAAAAGCGGTACCTAATAGAGTAGCACCTAAATTGTAAAGGGGAAATAATTCTCTTATCATGAAGTTTCCAGATGGCAACAAGATTGCTGGTGTCTGGGTGAAAGGATGGTACAGCGTCCAGTATGTGAAGAGCTCAGCACATAACTATGCTGAGTCTAAACACAAACCAGAATGGTTTTATAAAGGAATTCTGAAACAGGGGATGTCTTCACTGTTTTGCAAAATCAAGTAAATATGCAATATATAACTTTACATCCAATATAGGCTGACTAACAGAAAATGTTATTTTGAGAGATGATGTGAGACTTCAGAGATATATCAGAGATAAATTGTTTTCAACTGCCTGGTATGAGTTTACTGCTGTTTTTGTATTCATCTAAGCATGACTTTTATGTTCAGTAGAAAGGGGGAGTGTTAATTATTCACACTACTATAAATCTTTAATTGCTGTGGTGTCTGTAGTTGCTTTATCATTCAGGACAGTGGAATAGCTCTTGCTATGGTAGACACAAAATGAGATGTGACTGAAATGAAAGCTGTTCATCACTGCCTTGTATGGGAGTAATCTTGCTTTAGTGGGCCTATGATACCTTCAGTGGCAAGCAGTCACTTTGTAAGCAGGCAGGGTGTGTGCTCAGACTATTTGCAGTACAATACAATAATACATCCTGAATGTGGACAGCATTGTGTATGATTTACTCTGTGTCCCCTAGTAGCTGCAAAGACACATCTCACATCCCATGAAGATCCTAAGACTAGGCAGAACATCATTCAAACAATCTCTCCAGGTTCAGTGAGACTGTCTGTGCACTCAGTGTCAGGCCCATAAGTAACTGCCTTCTTGCACCAGGGCATGTCTTGGTGTTTGGGGACTTTTCAGCCCTATTTTGTATAGGATTCAGATATCATCACCTTCATTGTAATAAATGGTGAGATGAAAAAAAAAAACAAGCAAAAAAAGGCAGCAAGCTTTTTGACTTGGCTTTTATTTTGCAACTGTAAATGCAGACCCTATCTGGGGGCCTGCATAATTCATGCTGCCTATAGCTGAAGATAATCAGGGAAGCAAAGATGGAACACAGCATATTCATACTCTCATTTATATGAAGCTGTTGGCCCTGTTAGTGTGAAATTAGATCTGCCATATTCCAGGTGGTTCTCTCCTGTCCTGTGTTACCCTTTTTTCTCAAAACTTTGCAATAACTCTCCTGTCTTGCTCTTCCAGTATTTGGCTATTTATTAAGGATAACCTCCTTTTCTTCCGCCTCTGCACAGATCAGCCTTATCTTCTTTCATCTTTTTGTGAACAAAAAGACTGTGTGGAGCTTTCTTCATGGGCATAAGCATTTCTCTGACTCAGAAGCACTTTAACATGGCCTTTGGCTCTGGACAACAGAGCCATAACTATCACAAAAATTGCTTTTCTTTTCTAAAACAGACTTGTGTTGACCCATGAGATAACTTTTGCCTATATGCCACAAACACCTTAGGTTCTAGCATTTTTCTTTTCTTTGGAAAGAAAATATTACATTTTCTAGCTGAGACTTTGATACTGTGACAATTTAGACTTTGTTGATGTGATTTATCCTCAGACAGTGAGAATATATAAAACTGTATAAAACTAAGAATTGTTCTTTTTGGGGACTCAGCCATTCTACCTTTTTTCCTTTATTTCTTTTTCTTCAAAATGATAGCAAAGTGCTGGAATAGACTGACTAGGGAATGGCTACAAGTGCCAGGAAGTCCCTGAGAATACCCTGGGAAAGGCTCTGTGGAAGCACCTCACATACCAGATGCCTGCCCTGCCCCAGGAAGCAGGATTGGTGATGTGTTCAGCTTCCTTCCAAAATTTTTTCTGATACTTGAACCTGTACATCACCTTTCTCTCCTCCGTTCTGGGACTTAGAACTGAAGATGAATTCCCAGATTGGGACATGAAAGAGACAGCTGTCATTGATGAGCAGCTGAACCCTGCAGTTGTACCTTACATGCAGATTGTGGTGCCTTTGAGACATACATCAGACTGAGTTCATCACTCTCAGGTGCACTTTGCTGTGCCACTGCTGGCTTGGCTTAGTTTAAGTATAAAATAGTGTAAAAGCACATGTTTAACACTTTACAAGTGTAACCATTAATTGAGCTAAAATTTGTGGCAGACACTGGACACTGTTATCTTACTTCACTGAAGTGCATGAACTCTGATAAACTTGAGCTGAGTTTTTATTTAACCACTGTCCTGGTTCTGGTTAGGAAAGAGCTGATTTTTTTCCAGGACCCAGAGGTCATTCTATACCACCTCGCATCATTGCCTGGAGTAGGGAAAAGAAGCTCTCTTCTGGGGAGAAGAGATTCTGGTCCAGTCAAATGTGGCAGAGAGAGTGGTCTGGTTTTGTCTGTCGTTGGAGGGGTGGGATGTTCCACATGAATTGTTTCTTTCTTGTGTCCTCTGTCATTGGTATTGTTGCTGTTCATTTTCTTAACTCATTTTTGTTTCCAGTAAATTGTTGTTATCTCAGCTCATGATCTTTACCTTTCCTGCCCCCAATTCTCCTCTCCATCCCACTGCAGAGGAGAGTGAGAGGGGAAAGCAGGGGAGCAAGAGAGTGGCACATGGTTTGGAGAGTCTCAGTGGGGGCACTAAACTGAGCAGTACCATTCCTAAACTGAGGCAGCCACTTATTTGTAATGTACCTGTTTATAACACCACTTAGAATTGAAGTGCCATATCACTTTCAGGAGGTTTTTTGGCTGTCATCATCAGAACCTCTTTCTTTATGGTTAGGGAAAGATTTTTAAAAGCCTGCACTGCATAAATAAGAGTTTGTTTCACAGAGTGTAAGAGAAGTATCTCTAGGGCAGATTTCATAGCTTCTCTGCGAGTTTCTCTAAACTAGCCTGCCTTTTGCCTTCAGTCTCCAGTGATCTTTCATGATTCAGTATTGTAGAAGAGTGGTTCTTTCTTCACACTTGAAATTATAATGGGAAATCTTCAAGACCTTGAGAAAGAAAACTGAACATGTTAACTTAGAAAACGGACATGCATTTCAATAGCTAATTAGATGAATATTCATATGTTTTCTTCAGCTTTACTCATAAATATGTAATGCTCTATCTACTTGCTAAAGATGTAATGCATCTGTTTGGTCTGTTTGCTGCATTATATCAGTTTGCCAAGCAGGAGGAAGCACAGCTTTAGTTCATATTGTCACATTCCATAACGTGTCTGTCACCAGCTTTTGTTTGTACTTTCCTTTCTTTCACTTTATTTTTATTGTCATCATCTGAGAAAACCCAATGCATTGAAAAATGATTGGTCTATAATTGATTCATGGCATCCTTCATTAAGGCATTAAAATCCAGCAGAATCTCAGGGTTTATGATACACATTTTTTTGCAAGAACAGAGTTCTGATTTTAATAGCAAAATGATGGCTTGAAAAATGACTATTTTTCTTGGTTATCCCAGAGGGAGCTAGCAATTACAGTATCTGAGCATACAGAGAGATAGGTTACCCTCTTTCTCTAACATGACTGCATAAATGTCTTAGTGCAAGTACTTTGTGGAGGACATACACTTCAAAGCACAGTCTTACCTTTGGCTTAAAATTTTGCTGTCTAATCTTTTTTAGTTTTTCTTTCAACGGTGCCTGAAGTCAGATTGTTAGAAACCATCTTACTCTGAACTCATACTCTTGTTGCTCACACACATGTCTTTATTCCAAAGGATGATCTCAGTTCAGGGCTCCCTGCTACAGCAGCAGTAGGTTCCTTGAGCAGAAGCTGCATTTACTGTCTGGAGTAACAGAGGTAGTATGCTGAACGTGTGCAAGAGAGAAGGAAAAAGGTCAAATTTGGTTACAGATCATTAAGTCATTCTCTGCACCTTCACAGACTGTAGAACAATAGACTATCCTGAGTTGGAAGGGACTCACAAGGATCATTGAGTCCAGCTCCTGAGCCTACACAGGACAGCCCCAAATACCACACAGGGAACAGAGTGTAGATGCTTGGTAATGGTCCAGTAGTGACCCTCATTTCTTAGGGAGTATGGCTGGCTTCTTGAACATCCCTTATATTTCCACAGGAATGTAGACAAACAGTGAATTTCAATTTTGACTTTGGTTTTGTGGCCGAAATAGAAGATACACAAATAATTTTCAAACTTACCAACACTGTAAATTCTGAGTGAAAAGGGGGACACTGTTTTACAACACAGGATCCCATTCCTTTTGCTGAGAGATTAAACAGAACATTTCCTGGTTCCTGGCCAAAGAGAGCACAGTGGGAGCACTGGTCTTGCATCTTATCTGAATGAGTTTGGCTGAAAGCTAGAATTGTTCCTCACGGTGTCTGTATTGTTGTGCACAGCACTGAAAGGACCCCTGCTTTTGGGGCTTTTTGTGTGTGTGTTGGAAACCTTTGTTTCTTTCAGTACCTGGACAATGTTATGTAATATCACATCAGCCTGTGCAACGTGGTGCAACATTGTGTAAGGCTATTGCATTTGCCCCTTGGCATGACAGAAAATAAAAATGGGATTTAAATTGTTCCCTTCATACTTGAAATATCCCAAGGCGTATTTTTGAACTAAAATTCTAAATTATATGAAGGAAGGCTGAGTGGGTATTAGGTAACCAGCAACATCCTGGACATAACAGCAGAGAGAAAGGCTTCTGCTTTCTTTACAAAAGAGAATTTGCGGGCCAAGGCAGATCTGTTGTGTTTGAAAACTCCTCATGGACCTGATAGAGTGGTTTCTTTGAAGTTCATCATGCTATTGTGCGCTGTTACAACAGGAGTCGAAGTTATGGTCAGATCTATGTATTTTTAGATATATTCAATTGAGCACACAACAATTATTTGGATTCTGCTGAAATATTGATGCATTGTGTATGTATTACTTTCATAATTTGTTATTATATATTGTATTTGAGAGCTATGAGTCATTTTTAGATTAAGTTTATTTATAACATCTTAGTCATAGGGCATAGTGCAATTATGCCAAGGAAATGAGGTAAATAGGAAGATTAAGTATTAACCAGCTCGATAAAGTCAAATTCAGATTTTGAAAGTGCAATTCCTATCATCTCTGTCTTCCCAAATATTTCAGAGTAAAATTTCTGCATTAAGAACTGAGATCCATGAACTATAAAATTTAAGAAATCTTTCCCCCTGTGTTTCTTCTGTACACTTTCTCTGCTGTTTTGGATAAATGCTTAAGTCTTTTCCTGGGTCTGGGCAACTGGCTCCAAGTGGCCGTTGCTGCACAATGGTTAGACAAGATGACCTCCAGAGTTCACTTCCAAACCTGGCCATTCTGTAATTCCATGAATAATCTGGATGTGTTTATTGTTCTTGCCAATGATTTTCAAAAAACTTCTATCCCATTACTATTCCAGAAATGTTGCTGCAGCTGTCAGCCTTGACTAAAGCTGGTGAGCAGCTTTGAAAGCATTTGTAAGCACCCTCACAGTCAGCTAATGGCACTGGAATATTTTTCTCAATTCCTAGAAAGTCCAGTACCAAGAATATGTGGCATAAAAACATTAAAACTTACAAAGAGATAAGACAAAGGATTAGTCTAGTGCTTTATCTTTTCTGCAACACTGGGCATAAGTACTTCAGGAACAGCAATATAAATATATAAACTTCTCTGATAGAGTCTCCAGAATAAAAGCTATCTTTTCTATGTACACGCCCAGTTACCTAGAGAACTCAGCTGATCTGCAGTCTGACTTCTTTGGGCAGTGGATTTCATAGTTCTAGCACCTGCTGCACAACGAACCAGCTCTTGTTTTACCTTGCTTTACCTTGCTCCCACCATCTTCATTTAATGGGCACTCAATTTTTACTGAGGGTGGTAAAATCCCGGTGCCTCTTCACTCTCTCCAAGGCACTTGTAACATTGTCAGGTTGTCATTGTCATTTGTTGTCATGAGCTGTCTCTTCCCCACATTGAAAGGTCCCAACCTACTCAGACATCCTTATGCCAAACCAATTACCTATCTCAGAAAGTACTTGTTGTCCACTTTTATTTTTTTTTATTATTTTTAAGAAAAAGAAAGTGACATGAAGAGTGACCAAGAAAAAGAGGGAAATGGTAATCAATCTCATCCTCACATGAGCCCACACGTGTTCCTCAGTAACAGAATTAATTACATGTCTTAATGCTGTGTGTCTATCAGACATTCCTTGCACTATTTGAAAATATGGCTGCAAATGTTTTCTGTGGCACAGAAACAATTTAAAGCTCAACTTTTAAATAAATAGGCCACTGCGTTTGTGAATGCCTTCCAGAGCTTCTGAGACATGGCAATGTCTGGGATTTTACACTGAAAATCAAAACTACTTTTCAAAATGACACAAATTAAAACACTGTCCATGTTATATGAACATAGCTGGGAGGAGTAAAAATAAGATTCTACCAAAAGCTGTCTCAATGGATACAAACTCACAGGGAGAACAGATTATTTCTTCCTTTAACACATTGGATTAAATAAATTGGATTAAATAAACCATAAGTAATCAAGAATAATTTGATTTTTTTGTTTCAGCTTATCCTGGAGTACTACAACAAGTGATTCAAAGGATATACTCCTTATAAGCTGCATCTGTTGTGATTTAATGCCAGATATAAACTGCATCTGTAGTGATTTGATCAGGATCTAGCCATGAGTATCTTTTGCCAGTGAAAGCAAAAAGCTTCGTCTTGGAAGATGACATATGGAGACTGACCAACGTGCTCTGCTATTCACTATAGCACTGGTTAACATGAAAAACAACATTAAATGCACTCATTAGACACGATTCATACAGCTGAATGCCCCATTTCATTCAATAAAAGTAATGTATTGATAAAAGGAAATTGCTTCTTGTGTGTGTCCACCCTAACTAATTTTGTACCTATGCTGGTTTGCTTCCAAGTCTTTTGGATGAGCATTATAAGCAATAAAATTGTAGTTATTGATGTCCTAGTGCTGGCCATTAGTGCCATAGATATTACAGGGACATGGTCTCTAACTTTAGGGGTTTATATTGAGACAAATCAAAAACACAAATAGGAAAGAAGGAGTGTGAAGGACAAGATAATGGTTATAATAAAAACAATCTCCTACTGTTCTTTAATGCACAAGCATGCATAATTCATATTCATTTTTTCCAGGTCCTGCAATAATGTCTTTGGTAGTTCTTTTTTTTCCCCACTAATGAAATTCCACTGATGAAGCAATGGATGCTTTATAGGATGGGCACTAAGAGGAGGATGGAAGTCCAGCATTCTTTCAGGAAAGCAAAGTATTTGGAATTTGAACTATTTCTTTTAGAAATACAGAGCAGCGTTCAAGAGTTCCTTCCATATGAGGTGACTGATATAACTTAGTATGGATTTTTTTTTAATAAGAAGCAATTTTAGTGAATATTTTTTTCAGAGTGCTTGAGAACATACCTGTGAAAATGCAGACAAAACAGTATTTTAGTGAGCTTCCTTGCTTTGTGTAATTAAGCTCTTCAAAGATTTCTGAGGGACAAAGAGAGGGACTAACTTTATATGAAGGAAACATTTGATATAGTTGCCAGAACACTGATTAATACCATAACAGAGAGAACGTGTCAATTAAGGATTTTAGTGTGATCTGTGTACTTCAGTGTCACAAAATTATCACCTCTCTGCCTAAAGGGTCCACAGAATTTTATTCACTGAGGCTGATTATTTGTCATGCTGATTATTTTAGAGTGCTGCTGCACATCCATGACTCACTGCTTTGGAGTGAAAAATTCATTTTATTTATACAAGAGAAATTTATTTTATAGAAGAGAGCCACTATGCAAAGTGATCTGGCAAAAAGGTAATGTGATGTTTCTTTGTAACAGATTGGTGCAACACCTAACAAATGGGCTGAACTTATAGCTCTTATCACATGAAGTTCTGAATCATAAGGACAAGAAGTACAGATGAGGCCTGAAGAACAGATAGATTCAATGATGAGCTACAAAACACCTTCCAGTTCTTCCTACCTGAACTGAAAGCTCAGTCATATCAAGGCAAGGAGATTAAATTTAGTGAATATTATTGGGGCGTGGTGACTTGACCTTGTCTGGATGCCAGACACCCCTCCCCACACAATTTGTTTTCTCACTTCCTCTTCCTAAGAAGTCAGAGAGAGAAAATAAGATGGGCAAGCTCATGGCTTGGCATAAACACAGTTTAATGAGAAAATCAAGAGCTGCACATAGAAGCAAAGCAAAATGAAGGGATGTATCCTTTATTCCCATCAGCAGGAAATGTCCAGCCACTGCCTGCAAAACAGGACCTCAGCAAATTTGCTCAGTGATTGCTTTGGACGACAAATGCCTTAACTCCCTGCTTCCCCAGCTCAATACCCTTCCTCTCAGCTTCTGTTGCCAAGCACGGCACCACACGGTTTGGAATATCCCTTTGGTCAGTTGTGGCCAGCTGTCCTGTTTCCCATTCCAACCTTTTGCCCACCTCCACCCTACCAGCCTTTGGTGGAAAAGACTGGAGTGGCAGCCTTGGTGCTCTGCAAGTACTGCTGAGCAGCAGCCGAAACACCAGGATGTTCCCAACACCACTCTAACCACAAATGAAGGGCACTGCTCACACAAGGAAAGCCAACTCCATCCTGGCCAGATCCTGTACAATTGCAAAAATGTAAATACACACCTATTTTACACCAGTAGGCTTATACCCTATGATGTACCTTGGTTATTTGGAAACCTAGATATGAATTGAAATCAGACTGGTTTTAACAGCTACAATCTCTGTTCCCAATCACAAATATATATATATATATATATATATATAATACATATGTATATACACACACACACACACACACACACACACACACACACATATGTAATTGACAGTTAAATTTCTTTGAAAACTAGTTTGCTGAATGA
This sequence comes from Brachypodius melanocephalos, assembly GCA_013398615.1. NCBI lineage: Eukaryota > Metazoa > Chordata > Aves > Passeriformes > Pycnonotidae > Brachypodius > Brachypodius melanocephalos. Next base: position 16,929,785 of record VZSR01003807.1, read on the forward strand.
GTTCTACCCTGGCATTGATGCCCTGGGGCCAATGGACTGTATCATGTGTTATATTTAAATGGGTCTTGTCAAGATGGTTTGTTAGTGTCCCCCTTGGTACAGAAAATGTGATGAAGCAACCACTCAATACCTGGAATGTGCCTGCAAGGCCTGAAGGAGAAGATAAGTTTTTAAAGCACTGTTTACACTTAACCTGACTTGGAGTTTCTTCAATGTATCTGACAGCCTCCTTAGCAAATTCATTCTACTTAGGCTCATAAACAGGTTCAGCTCTGGATGTGTTCCATTTAGTGATATTGCACAACACTTTTTCAAGCTTCAGAAGGGCTGGTAAGCTTTAAGCAAAAGAAGCTGGTTAATTAATATTGAACTGTCACGAATTACTACAGTTATGATCTCTGTTATTGCAAAGGGTTTTATAATAAGAAAACACTCTTTAGCCTGCTCTTGGTTTAATCATGTGTTCCCAAGAAATACATTTCTCAGCACTGGTAGATTTTAGATTTATATATTGATTTAATTTGAATATTGAAAGCATGCTCTTTTCCCTAAGTCAATTCTCATCACGTGGACAGCTATCTGCTGATAGGACATACTGTTAAGAATATCAATGAGAAATGTATTTGATGTTTGGTTTTTCCCACATCAAAAGAACTAAAAAGCTCATGAAAAGGATATACTTAATGAAAAATAAAATGCATTTAGCAAAGCAAATCAAACTAGAAAATACAGAGCACCAACTGTAGAGCATGAGAAACCATGACAGAGATAAACAAAGAGTTACTTATGAGCTGTCATTAGTGCTGGAGTGTGGGAGAGAAGAGCAGCAAAATTCTCCTGGTTTTTACACTCATTTTTATTCAGTAGCTTCATATTTTGGTGACAAAGCTCCCAAACTGTATTAATTATTCTGATCTGACTCAGCTAAGGCATGCATTTTCAAAGAAGATTTGATAACATAAACTCTTGTTAGCTGTGGTGCATGGGTGCACCATACATGGGTGCGATGTCCGACATCTCTTGTAATTCCTCCCACAGTGGATGATCTCAGCTGCAGCTTGTCTTCTGCTGGTCCACACATGCCTACTAAGGATGGCAGCTTACTCTCAGCAAGCTGTTAGTTTGATCAGATGACTGTTATGTTTTACACACTACACACAGACAGCACCATTTTTTTTTTAAATCCTACAAACAATTATTTAGGGAAGGGGCATTTGGGTATATCACAGTTGTGTTCAGGCCCCTTCTTTTTCCCTACAGCCCTAGTGAGACACTCAGTTAATATGTACTTGGTTTAACTTCTTGGATATGGAAAAACTCTGAACCTGGTGGCTAAATGGACTAAAGGGAAGAGCAGACTGAGCCTATTCAGTGCATTAATAAGCTGCAATTGCTTTTTTGGTGGGAGTAGAGGGGCTTCTCTCTGACTTCACTGCACTCCAGTATGGGCAGCAGCCTCTGAGTCACTGCCTTGAAGAGATAGTGACTTATTTTAATTACCCTCAATGAACCTTGCATTTGCAGGAATGAGTCATAGCCTAATGCAATTTCATAATAATTATATAAGAAGTATTTTGAAGTGATGCCTTGTAGCTTTGCCTATTTTATTCATTCTCCAGGGTGACTGGAGAACATGATTCATTTTAGATGAGCTAGTATATATTATTTACTAGTAATAATTACTTCTGTTATTTATAGACAGAGAGTGTGCATGGCTCTATACAGATTGACATTGTGATAAGGTTCATGAGCCCAAGGGCATGTGGCACATGGTGCAGACATCAGAGTGATTAAAAATATGGTGGGTGAGATTGGTGCTATGATAAGCAGACAGAACAGCTCTCTGAAGAGTGTTTTGCTTACCTTTTAATGAATAATGTGGGGTCAGGTTAAGTGCTTCCAGTTGTGCACAGGGGTAATGGCCAGGGGAGTGCATGGAGCAGAAAGGGAAAGAGCACTGTTTGAAATAAAGTGTGTAAGAACTGGCGGTAAAGAATTTGAATCAGTTTTCCTTCTCTTTTACCATTGGCAAACACATTTTCTCACAGTTGCACCATTTTGTGCAGCAACATAAGATTGGGCAAAGCATATTTCCTGGAAATGATTCCAAGAACTTGTTAATTGGAGACCATGCTTGTTTTCGTCTTGGTACTGGGAAGGACATCTTTTATTAAGCCACTGATTAGTCAGTTCTCTGGTAACAATGTGCCATTAGAAAGAGGCATAACAGTGTACAAGATTTATCCTCTAACATGGGGTTTTTGCTTTACACTTTTGAAGGAAAGTGGGGGAATTATCACATGGCACAGTGGTCCATATATGCTTGGATAGGAGCACACAATCCCTGTAAAGGACCCTGTTGCCAGGTAGAAAAGACTAGAAGGTCGGGGTGGGGCCTTTTTGAAGTGCAGAGAGCTAGTTTAGGCGTGTTTGTGTGCTGCCAGGGAGGAGCTCATTTATGAAAAAGGAATTTTCTTTGTTTTCTATCCAGTTGCCCATGGCCTTGGGCTACTTTCCTTGGGTGGCGCCTATCTACTTACCATAACAAGGCTTGGTCTTCTTGCTCAGCTGCTGTTTGCTTGCCCAACACCCTTAGCAGAGATACAGACTGCAGGGAAAGTTTGGTTAAGAAAGTTGCTGTAGATTACTCATGTCTGCAACAAAACCTGATTAATGTCCTTTTCATTATCAAGATGAAGTAAATACTGACATTGTCCCAGGGTGATTCAAGAGCCTTGATATCATAATGGTTTCTTTTAGGAGAAGGAGAATCAAGGCGAAAGGCAAGGTAAATAGTAGAAGCTCACACAGAAATCAAGGCTCTGCATAAAGAAAAGAATGCATATTCTCTGCATAAAGGTGAGAGTTCAGTCACAGGAAAAGTATTGTAACCACTAGACCATTCTTGCTCCTGTGCAAACAAACAGCTTGTTTTCATTTCTTTCTTGTCAGTAGTTATGATGGACAGCTCATGCTCAAATGTTGTGGCAGAGGATTTGTTGTAAGAAATGTGTTTGGAGTGGAGATTTGAAAGATGAACTAGTCATAGGGTTCAAAGCTTTTCCATTTATATGAAGTCTATTACTGCCCAGTATGTCAGTTTTATTTCTGAAAGGATTAGCTGGAGACAGGAAGTTTAAACTGTGAATGAAAATGCATGCAGGTATTTTGAGAAACAGGAATGAACAGACTACTTTTTAAATCATTCTGTCCATCTGCATATCATTATTATGAAGTAGTTAATCTTCCTTGGATTTAATCAGGAATATTTCTGAACCCTTTATTGCTGTAGTGCCTGTACAATGGACATGGCAGAAGAAAATACTGGAAAGTTTCCAGAAGGGTTTGGTCTAACAGTCAGCAACTAGTTATGGTTGTGGTTCCAGATTTTTCATTTTGTTGTGAATCCTTGAAGAGCGTGTTGATGAGGAGTGTCTCTTCCTATGCTGAGATCAGTGAGCACAGTAATATTCACAGTTATGTGACATAATATATGTTATATCTCTGGCAGCAGGATTTCTGTTGAGCATTTACTGAGTTGGATGGTGTGTCATACTATATAACCCACTTCTGACCTGACTAGTTTGGCCATAAATTTCTTGTCTGCAAAGAGATTTTTTCTCTCCTTGGAAGTGACATCCAAGGATATAGAGAAGTGACAAAGACTGGATTGCCATTGCCAAACACTATTGTTTTTAAATCCCATCTGAAGTTCAGGGAAGATCAATGTATTACAGCATGCAAAAGTATTTTCTTGCTAAATTTGCATGCTGACCCTGAAAATAACAGTTTCTGTCAGAGCAAGTTAGAATTGCTGCCCAAGTTGTCCTCTGCCCCTCCCCATGTCCTGGTTACATTTGATACATGTTCTTTTCTGCGTGTTAACAGCAAACATTGCAGGAATGCTTGTAATAAAGATGCTTGACACATCAAATTAAACTGCATAAACCCAGCCCTGCTTTTGAACTGCTTGCTCCCGTAAGGGGGGCTGTGGCCACTGGCGCCTGTGGCCGGATGACAGCTCAGTTATACAACAGCACAACAACAAAGTTGACTCCTGAGGAGCCTGGTGCTTTGTTCTACAAAGACTGGGGGGAAAGAAGCAGCTGCTCTGCTGCTTCCGTGCAATAGCTCCATTGTTAGATAGACAATACTTGGACGCAAAGCACACATAGCATTTGAATCCTAGGGGTCCAACATCACTCTCTTACTTTCACTGTAGGAAGCATGTGACACGCTTGTAAAAAGAGGCACACGCGTCTGGCAAAAGCTAATTGTGCAGAAAAGTTGGGCTGATGTGTAAATAATTTCTTTGACAATGTCTTTGGCTCTGTTTTTGGAACTTTCTATAGACCCTGAGTATGTGAGGGTGGCTAACCCACAATGCTGAGTAGATGAAACCATGTCTAAGAGCATCTTCTTTTTCCTTACTTTACCCTGGGAAAAAATCTGCAAAGGTGGAGATGAGCTAGAAGAGGTCATGGAGGGAAGAAAGGTCACCGAGTTTTTAAGGATATTCTTGAATTATGTCTAATGTTCTACTCCAATTATCCAATAGGAAGCATCTGCGAGAAACAGAGGGTACAAATGTTTTCAGAAAAGGAGAGCAAGCTAATTTTAAGTGAAGTGAATAAAGTGCTTGAAAACTGAAGCCTGGATATGTTTGTCCATTTGCTTGCCTTGGCTGAAGACAAAAGCTTGGTTGGAATACTTAGGTATAAATTATGAATGGATATTTTTGTTAGCATATGCCATTTCACCACTGCCAAAACAGCATCGCAAAGCAATATTGGCACTGTCAAAGTTAGAGAAAGATTCAAAGAGTTAGAGATGTAAAGTAAGAGAAAGAAACCTTGCCTCTCCTAGTCTAAAGAGACCCAAAAGTAAAGATTTTCTTTTAATCGGAGCCAATGTTTGTAAAGCTTACCCACATGTTTCAAATTTCAAACTGAATCTAGGCTTTCTGAAGCAAATGTGATTGTGAAAGTGGAAGAAGAGGATTGACTTCAATCTGTGCTTTCATGGAATTGGAGGATTGTTTTGGATTAATGTGCTGTTTTCAATAGTATGGATATTTGAACTGGACCAGTCCTCTAAAAGGCTGAAATTATGATATTTCTGAGAGCATCAAACATGCTGGTGAGGCCGAAGTATAACGTGCCAAGAGGGGGAGAAGCTGTGAGAACAGAGAATACATCCTCCAGGGTGGCCTGTTCCCTTGAGATTGCACTGCAGATTGTCCTGTGCATTTGGACTTCTCTGTCACAGCCCTGGCTCACACTTGTCCCAAAGACCCGAGCCTGGCACCACAGGTGCTGCTGCAGGAGACAGTGGTGCTCTGTGGTGAGTAAGAGCAACACAAAGCTGGAGTGTCAAAATGGGATGTTAAGAAGAGGCTGTTGTGTTCAGCCAGTGGGATCTGACTGGCTTGAATTTAGGGTTTGTTCCTAAACACCTAGTTTTGGAAATCTTTGGAGCCTGACAGGCTGTTCTGTGTTGGTTCAGCTTTTGCTCTGGCATCTCTTGTTCAAGGTTTGCAGTGGCATGTCCTCCCTGGTTGTTTGCCCAGGTGGAACATTTACATTGACCTTGGGCAAGTTACAGAGGGATTTAAACCCTTCCAGTTTCCCTAGTAAACTATTTCTGGCACAGAGGTTGCTCCTGAGGTTATTATAAACAGGGCTGGGCTGTGCAAGTGCCTGGACAATTAGAGTATCTTTTTATGAGAACTCAGAGTACTCCTCTAGAAGAATGTTTGTCTTGTCTGATGACTGCCTCAAAAACAGGCAGGTAGAAGGAAAAGAAAAAGGCACAACAGTTCAAAGCATGAAAAATTACATCACTGTAAACATCAAACATCCAAAGAGAACCTAGTACTGTAATGTCATGACTCATTTGAATAAAATCAAAACCTCTCCCTGAACCCTGGGGGATGACTCCTCAACACGGTTCCTTACACAAACAGTTGCAGGAGGAAGCCCTCCTGGTCAAGTCTCTCCATCTAATGACAGGTTCGTTATATTAATACAGGGAAGTAAGTCTCTCTAGATATTTTCAGCAGCTGTCATTTAAAAACCTACCTATTAATTTAAAAAAAAAAAAAGACATTAGTTTTGAGCAGTTTTTTGAGGATTTTAAATTCTTGCTCTGCTTTTTTCTGTTCCCTTGCCCCCTTGAACTTCACTTAGGACATGAACTGTTTGCATCACACCCAAGGAGGACAATGAAACTGTTTTACTGTAAGATCTGTTAAGGTGAGAATCCAGCAGCTTGGTTTCTCCTGTTTGACAGAAATGCCTAACTAGAAGGCCAGCTTCAGTCAAATTTTCAGATGGATCACCTGGTTTGGTTACTTCCTGCTGTTTAAGAAAATGGATGAGGCCTGTTGCCTCAGCTTTACGGTGGGTTTTGTTCACTGGCTTGATACAAGGAACATGTGTATCAATAGAAAATCACTCAGGCCTTATGTTGCTTCAGACAATACTCAGGATGTGAACACAAAGTTCTTGGAGGTGAAAGGAAAATGCTTTATCCTGCCTCTTCAGCCATCCCTCCATGGACTGACAGGAAATGAAAGTGCACAACACCCTCCTGCAAAGGGGCCCTTATGTTTGGAGGGAACAAAGAAATAGAAAATATTATCTGTAACATACACTACTGGTTAAGCACACACTAGATTTTCCATGGGGATGTTCAGAAAAACCTTAAAATCCATTGCAAAATTCAAAGTTCCTTTGCCCCATCCCAGCACTTTTCTAAGGATGCTTCTCAGAAAATAGACCATTCAGTTGCACCTTTTTTTTTAATACAAAACCATGGGAAAGGATTAACTGAGTTAAAATCTTTTAGAACCAGCCCAACAAGCAGTTAATTTCGAAAGCTCACCATCCTGACATTTGAAACAGCTAAAAAATTGTACCTCAAATATGACTAATCCTGAAATCCATAGAATGATTGCAATATTCCACCGTAGGAGTAAATCTTGTGAGATTATCTCCTCCATGTGAGAGGCAAGTCCTAACAGCTACAAAATAAATCCCTCCTGTTCCCTGGGTTGCTCTGCTAATTTGTATTCCCATGGCAAGGGAAAGGATGCAGTTCTTGCAGGATGATTTGGTGCAGTTGTTGGGGAAACATTTTGCTGCTGATGTTTCCTCTGGGCAGAAAGACTGGTCTGAGCTATAGCTACAACATCCCTTCTAGAAAAGAGCCTGGGACAGAGAGTACAAGGTTTAAAGTCAAAGTGCAACTGTTGCAAGTTTTTAAGTTTTCATGAAAATTGCAAATTAAGTGGCTTGTAAGAAGATATTTTCTTTGTGACAGCTGCTTAAAAGTTTTGCAGTTGCTCGTAGATCTTGTCACATGGTCTTGCCAAAAACCAGCTGTGCTTGTCCTGGGGTCACCCTGCATATAAACTGTACACAGAGATCCTGGACCTCTGGTTCAAGTGCCAGGTTTGCTGAGCACCATAAAGTTTGAATGGCTTTGTGTGGGGGGCACCTGAGGCAAATATAACCTCGTGTGTCCTCCCAACTCAAATTCACTACTCCCCTGGTCAGCCTTCTCTGCAGCCCTCTCTGGGTCTGCCAAGACCACAGATGGCATCTTGGAATTTCTCTGTCACCTCATTATCTTTCTGGATGGAAACTGAAAATAGTGTTATAACTACCAGCTTTACACACAGTGCTTATTTGGAAGTGGTTGGAACACATCCAACTTCTGTCTTCCTGGGTGTTCACCAGATAACAACATCACTGTGGCTGTGTCTGGAATATTTTTGTCTCAGAGGCCTGGAGATGAATGGCTCTGTGTGTTGTTACAGTTTTACTGGGCCATTAAACATTACTCCCAGTAAAAATATCAAAATTTTACACAGCAGCCTTCACCCCCATAATTATATTTGCATTTTTATTAGCCCAAAGAGAACAGGGAATAGTTTCTGTAGTAATGTGGGGTTCTTTTCTTGAGAAAACTTGAGGGAAACCTCTCCTACATGCATGTTGTATTTAGTCTGGTCTATTTGTCTGTATTCTTTTTTTAACCAATGTTGAGACTAATTGAATTTTATAAGTATTCTCAGGGTGTCATCAAATTAAAGCTGCCTGTCAGCTGATAAATTGTGCCTTTTATTGAACGTACTGTCAATTGATAGAGAGAGATGCTTAAGCAACATCTCAAAGCAGGTCTGACACCACAGATCCATGACTCAATGTGAGTGCCTCAACCCGAAAAATATTTTATAAGAGGAAGCATTTAATTTCCATACTATTTATATTTGTGTTAAACAAAGTCGTTTTCCCAGGGACCTCTGAATTTAAGGATAGACATGACAGACCAGGAATCACTTCTGTGAGAAGAATTTGGACCAGATATACACTGCATCAAAACCCCTTGGTTAGTGCCAGCATGCCACATTAAATCACATAAACGCATGGAAAAGACATGTCTGGCTTACAAAATCTGTCTCAGGGACAGGAGTCTGTTTTGGTTTTATATAAGCAGCCATTCCCACTGGATTAGTTCTTTGCTTAATGGGTTCCAAATGGAAGTAAAGGATTTGGCTCCAGGAACTTTGTCTGAGGAACACTTTTTTACCTTAGAGGTTACAAAATGGCATTAATAGTAAATAACCTTTTTACAGATTGCCCTTAGGTGTCCTGCTAGCATTGCCAGCTGCCTGTGGAGGGGTAGCTGATTAGTGAAGAGGGACTACTGCTTTTTCCCTCATTCCTTGTGGTAGACCAGGATCCTGAACTGCTACTCTTGATCGATTTGTTCTGACAGTGCATGGAAATTACAGCACAGACTTTTCTAGGGCATTCTCCCATTTCAGAAAAAGCATTTTATTAGCTTGATTAGTCTCCATGAATGTGGATATGTCCTGGTAATTGGCTGCTGTGCCTCCAGTATTGCATTCTAATGTTCCACTGTATGCAATTGACTGAGAAGTACTGTATAAATTGGAAGGATAATTGGATTAGCTGCAAGATGACAATGATTAGGATCCTAACCTGCGTTCTGGAGCCTCTCTTTTAGCAACAACTTCCTCTATGAGTCAAAGGAGATCAGTAAAGGTTAGGTGACTCCATACCCTTGAAGACCTGACCTTCAGTTTCTCTGTGCAGCCTGCAAAGTAGGGACCACAGCAGGATTTCACTGCACCATCTCTCTAAGAGCTCGTGTTTGGGGGTACTGTGTTCACAGACTGAAGTTACAGAGTGTATTATCTGCTCCACCAATCAGTGGGTGAAATTGGACTGAATGGAACACAAATCCTGACTTTTCACCTCTGTTGCATATGGTTTGAGAGAAGCAGGGAGAAGCAAGGGAGGCTGAACAGGAACAGCTCCTGCTGGTGTGGAATGAAGTGGTTTATGAGGAATGTCCTCACAGGCAGAAGATTTGGTTGTACAAGGGCACAGGTAGGGACAAGAGGACACAGTCCCAAGCTGTGCCAGGAGAGGTTTAGACTGGTCATCAGGAAAAAGTTCTTCACAGAAAAAGTGATTGCACTGGAATGGGCTGCTCAGGGAGGTGGTGGAGCCACTGTCCCAGGAGATGTCTAAGGAAAGACTGGATCTGGCAGTCAGTGCTGTGGTCTGGTTGACAAGGTGGTAGGTCATAGGTTGGACTCAGTGATCTCAAAGGTCTTTTCCAGCCTAGATGATTCTGTGTGCTTCCATGGCTCTGTGATTTCCCTTTCGCTGCCTGCAACCTCTACCAAAGCCAGCTCTAGAGTACACTCTGCCTGTGACACCCGTGTGTCCTTGCTCAGGAGCCACTGCCCTCTGTGCACCTGCTTGAAGTGATTACTGGCTGCTCTGCAGACAGCAGAGACCTGAAGCTGTCATGGAAATAGCCAAACATGCAAACTCTGAACAAGTGCTGGGGCAACTAATCCATCTCTTATGCAAGATGTGTCTATTTTGTGTGATCTGGTATGTTAAAAAAAAACCAAAACAGAACAAAACAACCAAACAAACCATTCACCAGAAGCCTGTTGTCCTAGAATTGGCTCCTGCTGACTGCACAGCAGACACCCATGGCCAAAGAGTGATTAACTATTTGTTTATCTCCTCTCTGTGACATTTAAGACTCAATGCATTTTCTTTTGTACTGCTGTGTGTCTGCACTGTGACAAGTGGCTGGACATGAAAGCACTTATATAAGGTTATTAGAAGATTGGGTAACACTCAGCTACAGTTTCTCTTAGGAAGACACAGCAAGGTCGAGCAAGGGTGCTGTCTATCTTGGCAGCTTCTTCCCTTGGCCAGGGCCAGGTGTGGCAGGTCAAAAGAATGAGGAATACACTGACAAAGTGGTTTGGGGTTTTTTGTATACGTGGAAGGCGGATTGTATTTTTGGATTTTTTTTCAGGGTTTGTGTTTGTTGTTTTTTAAAAAATTTGTTGTTGTTGTTTTGTTGGGCTTTTTTTTTTTTTTTTTTTTTTTTTTTTTTTTTTTTTTTTTTTTTTTTTTTTTTTTTTTAACTGGCTAGTAGGGGAAACCAACATAATTGCATGAGGAAATATAATGATGAGCACCTAGCATTGAGTCTGTGAAATTTGCCCAGTCTGACAATCTCTCTGTGAGATGACAGCAGCGCTCACAGGAATATGGCTTATGCTGTTTTTTTTTTCTTTCTGCAATCTATCCAGAAAGAGCTGCCAATCATATGTTACACTGTTGTTCTTTACAATGTACTGTGTAGGTAATTTTTTCAAAGAAATCACCAGTAAATTAGCTTGATTTTACTAAATCAATATTATTTTACCATATCCACATAATTTATACCATGTAAAGATAAACATTTGCAAATTCAAGACATTTAATTGCTGATCAGAGTTCCTGCCTTGTGTCAATGGATTTATGAGTTAACAGTCAGTGAGAGCTGAGTGCTGCTTTCATTTCCAATCAAGGAGGTTATGCTTGGCAGGCATCATAGTTCTGTTATGTTCAGCCAATGAATACTTTTGTACAAACCCATACAAAGTAGAGTAGAATATGGAAATAATGTTTTGAAGTAGGAAGTTCTGTCTAGAACTGTCTGACATATGAGGGAAGGTGAAGAAAATAGTTGGTCAAATTACTTTTTTGATCACAGATGTCTGGGTACCTCAGTTTAATATGGTAGCACTTAATGGTTAACGCAAAGAACAAATATGTTTCCTCAATTCATCCACTCTGCTTGCATTCCTAAACTCCTGTGGAAATGGCCACATGCACACATGGGCTACTATGACAGCAAGCTTTGAGGTTTATTGAAAAACAGAATTCATCAGTTCTGTGCCAAACCTTTGGTAAGGACCATGAGAAAGGCTTTTAGATACTCCAGTCATCTTTTCCAGTAATGTATGTCTAGGCAAACTTTTGCTCTGCCTTGCTTTTTCTTGTACTTTTGTTGACCTTCACCTAACTCAGAGGCTTGATTTTCTGAAGGTGTATTTGAATATCTGTTTCCATTGTTTTTTACTCCATAGGGATTACAGAGATTGGATGTTCTGTGCTATCAGCAGAGGATTTGCAATGTCAGGCTTTTGGAAACTGAATTGTGTGATCATTCAAGGTATTTTACTGCACTGATACCTCCAGTAAGATGTATCAAGGGCAATCATGTACATGTGGGTACTAGAGGGGATGTATTGCTACTTGGGTTTAAGTCTTGGATTTTACAATCTCGATTTTCACAAGCTGATAATTTGTTGTTGTTGTTGTTGTTTAAGGGGAAGCATTATCAGAATATTCTGAGTTGGGAGGGACCCCAAATAAAAATAAAAATCATATGTTTTAAAATGAAACCTGAAACGACTAATTTCTACTCCCTGTTGATTTCTTTTGAAGCTATTGGCATCTTTCAGCTACTCTGGATCACAATTTCTCCATTGATAAAATAAGATAAAGATGAAAGAGTGTGACAGAAAGTTGACACCGTAATTGTTATTATTGCTGCTAAATTGGTTAGATCTGAGGCTTTCTATGTTACTGATATGGCTGATATGAATAATCATAAGCATTTAGTTTCAAACTTAACATGCTGCAGAACACCTTGAAAGTTCCAGATTCACACTTTCCTTCATGCCCACAAATCCCAAAAAACACACAAATACAAAACCCCAACAAACCAACAAAAAAGCCCCCACAACTAACAATTAAATCAGATTAAATAAAAATCCAGATGAGATAAAATTTTTGGTTTGCCACTATGGAAAAGCCCTTCAGAAATCTGCCCTGGCTTTCACAACACACCTGAGAATGAGTCACTATGTTTTGATAATCTTGTACTACCAAGATATTTTCTTTTTAATTGCAACAACAACAAAATATATTTAAAAGAAAGCTATGTTTGCTATGCCTTCTCTTCCTTGGCAGAATTTAGTAACAAGTGTGCAGCATAGCTGGCTCTTAGATCAGCTAGCTGATGTCTGGGTGGTTCATTCTAGTCCCTCCAAAGACAACAGGGTCCCAGTGTAGGACAAATCCCAGGGGAGCAAGACCAGAATTAGTCTGGCTTCTTCCATTCCTGCTGATGACCCTCACCCGGTGCTTTTTCCTCACCCAATTTGCCTCACATGGGGCTTTGAGGGATGTTCCCAAGAAAGGCCACCAATTGAATGAGGCTTTTCATAGGGTTTTCATAGGCTTGCTGTAGTCTTAACAAAATATGCCTAAAAATAGTAAAAATAACAATAACAGTCCTATTTTGTATGTGTGCCATCAACCCTAAGGACATGAAAGCCAGGCACCCATTGTGCTGACTTAATGACTGTTATAATGACTGGCATGAGAAAGGAACATCACAGCTCCTTTGATACTTCAGGGAACAAAGGCACACTTTTCATCCCGGAGCTTACTTACGAGTCTAAAGGATGAGACTGAACAGTGCAGAGTTGGCAGTGTCAGTGTGGGGGCAGCGTGAAAGGGAGAAACCCACAGCTTTTATTTCCACACGTAACTAAAGTTTGTTTTTATTAATTCTCCTCTACGAATTGAACCATGAGCTGTAGCGCTGAATCACTTCAGAGTGATGTTGTTTCAACAGAAAAAAAGGTATTTTCCACTTTTAATCCACTCATAAAAATATTACCACAAAAGCTCCTTCTAATATGCATGCCTCAGGAAACAAACCTATACGATCCCTGATGATAGAAATGTGCCTGCTAGTACTGGCATGTTCTGCTTTCCCCTGCCTTTGTTTGGATATTTTCCTTTTGTTTTGTTTTGTTTTGTTTTGTTTTGTTTTGTTTTGTTTTGTTTTGTTTTGTTTTGTTTTGTTTTGTTTTGTCCTCCTTGTGGCTCCGGGTGCAACCTTATTCTTACACTGGTCTGCTTCATCATGCCCCTTTGGATGAACTTACAAGAGAGCTTCAAACCTCAGCATGCTTCATCTCCTGGATTATGCCAGCATCCATTTGAATTGTGGCAGACAGGCATGGCCCTGGGGCTTTGGACAGGGTCCAGACCTGAGATGCAGTGATGAACTAGGACAGGGAGGATGTCACAGGCTATGAAACTCCAAAATGATATAAGATGTAAGTGGAAATAGATGAGGAGTAGGCTGCAAGTCAGCTGTTGCAGAATATGAAACCAGATTGACTGCTCAGCTTATTTCAAAACACTGGGTTCCCCTTTTAGACTTGAAAAATAATTAAGCGCAGAAATCTGTTCTGTTTTCTAGAAATGGAAAGGAACTGGAATATCAGCAAGTTTAGTGTCCTTAAAAAAGCCAGAATTGCCATTATTTTGAGCAGAAGATATTAGCTCTGATATTTGACTTGTTTCCCAAAAGACTGAGAAAAAAAATCTTTTAATGGCTACAGTTATTTCCATATTTTACTGTATTCTCTTTTTCAGTTGCCTCAAGGTTTCACTCTTTGCCAGTAGTTATAGGGCACGAGTAAATGGAATTACTCAGCAGATTTACAGATCTATTGCTTATTTAGCACCTCAGGAAAAATATTAGAGAGTGAAGATGAAGTATATTGTTTAATTACAACAACATTGAACTGCTTCAGTTAACCACTGAGTGAATATACTCTAAAGCTTTTAAATCAAAGGGATGCAGTAATTTTCAATAACTCCACCATGGAAAGAGCTTCCAAATCACCATGGCTTAAGAGCATACAGCTTGGCTATAACAGACTTGTGCAAATTGTGTTTACCCTCATTCAGCTGCTTGTTTGGAGTCCAAGTGCATCTCACCAATATTTAGCCATTAGGCCATGAAGGCAACAGTTCTTCAATGCATGTATGGAAATGAGGCCAAGCCTCTTTAGTGTAGTGACTTGATAAATGAGAAGCTCTGGTCAGTGTTTCCAGCACCACCCAGGGTCAGCATGGTGGGACAGACACATTCCACACTGGGCACACATGCTCTCTACCACTGCGAGAAGCAGCATAAGCATACCAGCATTTGTTTGAGAATTTATTTCCAAATTAACTCACATAACTTTCCAATTGCTTGGAACCTTCCAAAAAACCCCCACACTTAGACGCTATTTATTCTTAATGTTTTAATGGTGAATTTTAGCAAGGAGAGATTAAGATATGACCTCTGATATTTATTGACATTTATGGTGACTTTTAGAACAGACCTATCTTTTGGACAGAAAATAGAATGAAATAATGCTTTACCAAGAAATTTTTCCCACTTTATCTATTTTTCTAAAATTCCATTTGACCATTTGCTATTACAGTCTGAATATGCTTATTGTTGATTAAAACAATTAATATTTAATATGAACATTTAAATTATAATCCCTTCAAGCACCTCAAAAGACGGGAATGTACAATTGCAACAGTCTGCTCTTAGATGTTTATAGTTGTCTTCCTATTTAGTGTTTGCATTTTAGCATCTCAGAAGGAGAACATTGGATAATAAGGTTATGGAATACCCAGCCTAAAGACTGAACTTCTTGCTAGGGTTGCTTTAGGGCATTTTGAAAAAGAATACAATGTCACACTGTGCCAGAGAGTTTCCTGATGCTGACCACTGAGAACTGCTGATACCACTGTCTTACTGGAATAGGAATTGTGGCAAAAGGCATTGAGGAACCTCTCTGGTACCAGTGCCTGCTCTGCAAGAGTGTTGGACATGGATTCTGCTGGCCTCATGTCCTGTATCCACCTGACCTTGACTTCCCTTTCTTTAGAGCCCAAACAAGGCAAATTGCCCCATCTTTTTACTGAATTACATTTTTAACTTCTCAGGTAGTCTTTGATTTTCGTACTGGGTGTGTCAAATAATTTCTACCTTCTTCTTTCCTTCCTTTCCTTCCATTTCTATTTGGGATAGGAAAGAATACTGCATGCATCTCTGGGATCTCCAACATTGGAAGGACACTGACTTCTTGGATTAGGTTCGGAGAAGGGCTGCTAATTTGATTAGAGGGATGGATCAGCTCTCCTATGAGAAAAGGCTGAGAGAATTGTGTTTTTTCAGCCTCGAAAAGAGAAACCTTTGAGATGACCTAATTGTGCTCTTCCAGTATCTGAAGGGAGTCTAAAAGAAAGAAGGAGAAGGGCTTTGTACAAGGGCATGTACAAAGACTAAAAGGAATGGTTTCAAGCTGAAAGAGATAAGGTTTAGATCAAATATTAGGGAAAACTTTTTTACTATGGGAGTGGTGAACCACTGAAATATAGTGTCCAGAGGATTTGTGGATGTGGATCCCTGGAAGTGCCTAAGGTGGGTGTGATGGAGCTCTGAGAAACTTGGTCTAGTGAAAGGTGTCCCTGCCCACTGCAGGAGGGTGGAACTATGTGATCTTTCAGGTCTTTTCCAACCTTTCTATGCCTTCCTACAATCCTATCATTCCATGATATCTGGAATAAATAACAATAACACGAGAATGCTTGCGCTGCATCCTTGAGAAACCAGGCCCGTGGTCGTCAGCAGGAGGAGAGAAGGTGCGTTCAGGAGTTCCATCCCCTGCTGGTGAGCAGCGCGTCCCTGCGATCCCCCAGACCCGAGCGGGTCCCGGGACACGGGCGCGGGGGCGCGGGCCCGGCGCAGTCCCAGCAGCCGCCGGCAGGGGGCAGGAGCAAAGGGCCCGCAGACCCCGAGGCGGCGACAGCGACAGCGACAGCGACAGCGACAGCGACAGCGACAGCGACAGCGACAGCGACAGCGACAGCGACAGCGACGGTCCTGCCTGAGACACCGCGCCAATCCCAGCCCCGAACGAGGTGTCCGGGGACGATGCTGTGCTGCAGAGCAGCCTGACGGAGCACCAGGAAGTGTGATTGCTGAAAGGTCTCCCTGTTTTTACTAAACGGCCTCGTTTCTGTGACCTTCAGGAACCCGTTTTGTCAGAATAAAACTAGAAAACGTCGATTTTCCAATCTTCCTTGCAGAAACTGGCGTCTCCTTTTCAATCCCCACCTTCATCTTCTGCTTGTCATCCCCTTTGTGCAAAGATTGATCAGGCATGACGTGATGCTGAATGGGGAGTGAGTGGAGCGTCTCCCACATGAGGTTTGGCTCTTTATTTTCCCAGTATGTCATCATGTGCCCACTTCCTAAAGAGCAGCCCACAGCAGTGATGTGGATTGCTGTCACTGTGATGAGTAAGACCAGGAGAGAAAGCGCAGGGCTGAAAATAATTTGCAGAACTGTAAAAATCCAGGCTTACAGTACTAACTGAGCCAAAATCATGCAGAGTAACAAAACACATACCAGATGCTGTAAACAGCCTCCTTTTAACATTTGCAACGAATAATATTTTTTTTAGAAAAACCCAACTGATACTTATCAGATGCTACTAAGTGCTTGCAAAGGCTGTGGAGCAGAAAGCTCACACCGAGTGACCTTTTCCACTTTGCATTTTGGGGGTTTGCCTTGTGCCAACACCCGGAACAGCCAGCATCAGCTATCTGCAGGGCGTGGTGCCAGGCTCCCAAAGATGTCCCCGAGGGTACAGGCAGACTGCCCACTAGCATGTGGCGCTGCCAGCAATCCCTCCAGGGTCAGCCAGGACAGTCTCTGAGCAGCCTGGCACCCGAGCAGAGCTGTCCCAGCAGAGAATCAGCTTCACTGGCTCTGCATGTGCATGGCCTGGGTGACCTCCTGAGCCCACAGAGCCCAGGGGGTTGTAGGGCTGGGGGTTGCTGCAATGTCATGTTTACAGGATTGTGGTAACCTACCCAAGATTTAACCAATAATTGCAGTGGGAGTACTCAGAGCAGGTCATTACTCTTGTACTTTGCAAGGGCCTCAATTCAGCTTTTGTTGGGGAAAACAAAAATAGAGAGCTGCTGCCTTGAGTGCTACTAAGCAAGACAAAAACCAGTGTCTGGCTAGAGATTGCCCATGAGCTTTATTTTTAAGAGGGTTAGCAGCACTGCGATATTGTTCCCATGCTGTGCTGATATTAGTCCTGTCTGATACAAGAAGTGACAGTTTCAGCAGCTCGGGGTGGTGCAGCTTGACCCTCTCTGGTTATGCAACTCCACTTTCCTTGTGGAGGACTTTGCCTTTGCTTTGCTATGCTGAAATGTTTCTTCTCAACTGTTTATTGGGGTTGGAAATGCTATCCTTATTGCTTTTTGTACTGAAATATAACCTCTTATTCTCTGTCTGTTCTTTTCCTCACTTTCTCTTCACCAAATGGAGGTGAGAGCTACTAATGTGTTTATTGCCACTCACTTCTCAGATCCCCATATTTCCTGTTTATTTACTTTAAAAATACTGTGTAGACACGTGCAGAGATAATACTGTGTATACACGTGTAGAAAATGCTGAGAAATTGCATGGCAAGTGACAAGAGCCACAACTTGGAGTGGCATTACCTGGGTCTGCACCGGTTTGTTGGCAGGCCCCTGGCAGGTGAGATTTGGGAACACCCTTAACTTGGAGCCTGCCAGGTGGTCTCTGGGGTCTCTGCATTGCCATCAGATTGCTGCAGAAGAAATAGGCCAGATTCTACCCACTGTGCTGTGTACTGGAGGATATGTTGTCCACCCACAAAGACGCTGAAAGAAAGAAAGTCAGGGAAGCCAGGACTGGAGATTTTCCCGCTGCCGGGACACAGAGGCATATCGAGAAGTTTGGCCGCAGCTTTTCAGCAGAGAGCTGAGCAGAGGAGCCTTCTGAAATGAAAACCGTCTAGTAGCACGGGAATTGTCTTTGGCGCGCATCCCCGTAAAGCACACCCAGGCATTCCGGTGTGGCTGGGAGGAAACTGGAGCTGTGTCCGTGCTCTCGGTGGTGGGAGCAGCTGGGAAGCGCGGCGGGAGGGAGCGGCCTGGAGCTGGCGGCTGCTGGAGCGTGTTTGTGCCGGGGCCGGGGGCGCTGCACGGGCGGCTCTGCTCGCAAGCTGCAAAAACAACCAGCCGGCCCATGGTGGCTGTTGTTATTGGAGAGGCTGCAAAAATGGGATGCATCCATTTCGGCGCTTAAAAGCATCGGCAATCTCCGTAATTCATCTCGCTGTTCTTGCTGACATGATTAATTTTCAAAAGATTGGGCATGATTGTGTTAGATTCTGTAACTATCAGGAACTTGCCAGATTCTGTAAATATTGGAAATCATTTCCCAGAAATATTTTTTTTTCAAGCTGGTTGACTAAAGGTTGCATAAATTACACTTTTATTGCTTTAATAAACAGGCTATTAAGAGACGTTCTGATAAAACAGCAATACTTTACACAGACATTTAATTTGTGATTATGCCACACTGTTTTATACTGACCTGAAATTCTGTGTTGGAGAGGAACCCACATAGTTTTAATTATCTTGGTGATATAACAGCTTTATAAAACTTGCTACAGGCTCATCAGTTCAGATGCAGGTATGATTCATAGTAGGCATAAAAAATTACTCAGGAATATAATGTCACTGTTGATAACAATCATTATTCGTATGTTTTTTAAACATAGTAAAAAGAGCATGTATTGTTTAAGGTTGCCAACACCAGGGGATTTCCACTTTTCCCAAGTGGATAGAATAGTTTTTTACAGTTTCCCCGTGCTTGGCTCAAGACCAGCAAGCCTATCTCTGCAGGTGACAGCTCAGCTGCCAAACCTGTGTGTCACTGCACAACCTTCCTTGCTGGCCTGTACAGAGTTGTGGTATATGGCTAAGTCCTGGGACAGTGCAGCTAGGTGAGCTAGGTTAGCTCACAGCCAAGGAAAACTGCTGACTCTCCATCTCTGGAGGCTCCATGAACAACTGGGACACCTCAGGAACGGTGCAGGTTGATCTCTGGATAAAAGTGGATTTTTGGAATCCTTCCCCTCTTTGTGTTCCATGATATAATAGTTTTGATTGTACTTGAACACCTGCTTGACCAATAGACATGGTCTGTCAGGATTCTTACTGTAGCATATGACTTGTCTTTATGATGAGCCTGATTTAATTAGAAACTAACTGTAATATCCTCTGCATTTGCACCCTTAGTTTCTCTCTTCTGAAGCTGTGCCTGTGGAGTGCTTTCCAAGACCACATCTGTAGACCCTGATTTTTGCAGTCATCCTCTTACTCTGTTGTAAAATGTTTACATGCAGAGGCTGTATGCAAACACAGAGTACTGGCTGTAACGTAGTTACCGTATTGGATACAAATAAATCAATTTCAGCTGCATTGCACTGTAGCCAAGAGTTTCTAAAGGATATCTGGAACACAATAATAATATAATTTCAGTAGAATTTAATGAGGCTGTAACTCCAGAGACAGGTATATGGAATAACTGTAATCCAAGAATTTAGTTTCCTGAATCCTAAAATAGATTCATGGCTTCAGTGGATTTTCTCCTAAATGTATCTCAAATAAAAGACATGCTTGTTTATAATTTTTTTTTCTCTGCTGCACTCATCATATCGCTTTCTCATCCTCATCTGTTCTTTGGCTTTTGCCCTCCTTTTGTGAGTTCCTCTCATGCTCCCATATTAGACTCGTTCACAAAAGTTCACTCATAAAAATTTCAGTATTTATTTACCTTGTGCTACTTTCTTGTTATAGCCTCTCTGAATGTACTGTACATTCCTGATTGCAGAGTAATACATGGTGCTCGGAACGCCCGGGTGACAAAGTCCATGCATGTATTTGGGATTACATGCACACACACACCATTTCACAGGGTTCTTTTCACCTACACACCTACTACCAAAGTGTTTTAGCTTTTTCTTCTCTTTGTCGGGATTCTTTTAAAACTAAATGAATGTGGTTGGGAATAATGACAGATTACTTCCTGTGTTCATTAGAATAAAGATTCCTCGTGAAATCTTACCTCACATTATTTAAATTTCTTACTTCAGGAACCACTTGAAGTTTTACTTCATGTTTCTCACCCTGATCTACAACTTAAGGTATACCCTGTGAGTGGCACTGCAGGAGGACTGGGACTTTAAATTATATTTGACTTTTACTTTATATGACACCTTTTATAACTTTTTGTTACTTTCTGTAAGTAGAGGTCTCCATCAAAATAGGCATAAATCACATACATATATATACATATATATACATATACATATATGTATATACATATGATTTTTTGTGTTAGATTCTTCACTTTTCATTTTTCATCTATTATTAATTTTGTGCCTTCCGTTAGATCCACTTTTTCTTGTCCCCAGAAAATTCAAGTGGTTTGAAAGGGTCTCTAATTCACCACTGGCACCGCTTCAGTATAATGCCAGCGTTTGACTTGTATATGAGTAGTCAGAGCTTTCCTTGGAAAAAGGAGTGCAAGAGCCAGGAAAGAAATGTACTATCACCTCTCCCAGGCCACCTGCCTGCACTGGAGGCGGTAAGGAATTCCAGGACAAGCTGTTTTTTTAAACCTAGCACAGCAAATACATTCAGAAGACATTACTTTATAAGTCATTCCAAATGTTGGATCAGTTTGTCCTCTGAAGTCATAATATGATACAGCTACTTTCAAAATCCATCTGCCAGCAAGACTAAGTAATTGAACTCCTCTCTCCCAGTCCCTCATGCAGCCTCCCTGGAATGCCCTGAGGTCTGTCCCTCCTTCCCTTCTGCTGCAAGGCCTGAGACATCACCTGGCAGTGGGGCAGGTGGCTGCGGGTGTCCCTGCGGTTGGAGATCAAAGGGTCTGAGCTGGCCGGGCTGCTGGCCTAAAAGAAACCCACGGGCTGCAGAAGCTGCATCTCCTGACAGGTGCCTTCATCCATGTGCATCAGCACTGGTGCTGTGGTAGACAGTTATTTTGCAGCTAATGCAGTTAATTCCCTGCCAGCCACCTGAACCCTGCCTCTTCCATATATCTTGGTGAGCTGATGGGGATTTAAACAATATTTGACTTGGAGGTACTACAAGGCAAACGCACAAGCCATCAAAGGCATGTTTTATAATCATGGCTTAACATGACTCTTTTCTTTGGCATTTGACAGAAAGAAAAAAGATTAAAAAATGATTTTAAAAGCCTTATGATTTCAAGCATGCAGAACGTCCCAGCCTTCTATCATTGTGAATCCATTTTCCCATGTTGAAGGGGAAAAGTTTACTCGGGAGTAATAAACAGGTCCCGTGGGACTGCAGCATGCTACTGCAGTCATGCACAAAGTGAGCCGGCCAGGAAAGGGATGTCAGCCAAGAGGCTCCAGTCCCACACTTCAAAGGACAACACTCAGGGGCAACAGCTTTATTTTCCTTTTCAAAATGCCCTGATGAGCACTTTGCTGCATTGCTAGTGATACTGCCAAGAGACAATGTCCTGTGCACATGGAAATATAAAAGGATGATTCTTGTCCTATTGGCATCTGCTGTGGTGTCCCAGAAAGGTGGAGTACATCACATAACAAATTTAAAATAACCGTACACCCAACCTCATTACCAGGCCTTATAGACAGTGGTTGAGAATCAAGTTAGTGGGATACTATTTCCTGAAAAGAGGTCATTGCTTCTCTGTGTCTCATTGTTTTGAGCTATTTATGGGGGTTTTTTTAAACACTCAAGCACTTAGAAAAAGGCCTTCCTGGAGAAATCTATTTGGAGGGGTTTACCTCCAGATGAGGTAAGTCTTATTTAGCTGGGCAAACATCAAGAGCAACAGTGGAGATTAATAGGGGGTGGGAGGGACATTTATGGGGATGACATGACGAAAGTTCCAGGCCAGCCCTGTTGCCACCCCCAAACCAAGGTAACATTGCACTTTCTGAGTTGTTTCAGGGCATTGTCTCTGCCTGGATAATCCCTCTGAAATGCTGCTCTGCCCTTTGAGACTTTTGCTAATCCCCATCCCAAGTCAACATGTGAAAGAGTATTTTCCCATTGCATGTGCAGCAATATGCAAGTAGATTTGAGAGCCTGAGAGATAAAGCCAGCCCTCCCTTAGTATGGTGCTCAAACTGAGGCGAATTCATTGAGGCTGGTAGGTAGAATAGGATTCTAATGCAAAGCCTACATTTCCTAGTGCAAAGCATTCGGTAAAATCCCCCTGCAGTGGGCAGGGCTGGGATGGATTAAACCTTGGTTAATAAAGTGTCAGCCTCATGGGTAGACAGAACCTGGAATTAGCACCCATTGCATTGTGCAGCCTCATGGGTAATCTCAGCATCTATTCTTGTAGGTGACTACCAAAAAAACTGGAATCTGTGGGCTTATGTGTGATCTTTATCACATTTATGCAGAACTTAGCTATAGAGATATTTTGGTCTTTATCTTTTCCCTGCCAGCTGCCAGGTATAAGCTGCTGCTCAAGTAATAAAATCTTTTATCTGTTGCTCTTTACCATGCCACTATGACTGCAAAACTTTATTTAACTCACCAGTGCCTGCACTTTTTCATCAGAGACCTTATGATATGCTATTATGTCATGTCATGATATGCCATTTCCACTGCGTTGTTTGGAAATCAGATTGTGTTGTTTTCAAGAGAAACAATTTCAAATGGGAGAATTAATTGCTACGAACCTATTTCTAACTTGATCAAATATTAAAAAGTTGACAGGCTTCAGAATGCAATTTTCTTCACTGAATGAGTTTCCTGACTTCCTATTATTGTTGGGGTTTAGAGTTTGTAGCTCCAATAAGTTCAATGTTGGTGTGCATTCAGCTTCTCCTTTCATGGCAATACCATGACTTGCTGAGAGTTCTCTTCTCCAGTTTGAAGCAAGGAAGCCAGTGTGGGATGATCAGCTGATATATTTATCACAATCTTGGAGCCAGGGTAATGAGAGAAGTGGGGACTTGGAAATCTGTAGATTGCTACTGTGTGACATTTCAAAAAGCACAATTTGGGTAACAGTGGAGTTTCCTAAAACTACATTACTTAAGTTATTAGTAAAGGTGAACATCTTTACATTAGATATTGTATCTTTACATTATGTATTAACCAGCTCCTGACCTCTGACTGTCTCTGAAAGTAGAAGGTTACACAGCTCTCAGGATGGGGCTCTGAGCTAAAACCACTGCCCAGCCCTTGCAGTGCTGAGCTCCTTCACCACCAGGATGGCAGCTGACACCTGGGCCTGGCCTTCTCTTCATGCCAGCATTTCATGTGCTGGCAATGAGAAGTTCAAAGGGAGAAGTTCAAAGGAATTTCTTTTGCAGATAGGAGGGACATCTTCCAGGCAACTGAAGAATCACTGGCCAGGTGGAAATCCTACACAGCCTTTCCCACAGGCTCCTCAGAGAAGCAGCATGTTAGTGGGGGTCTTGCTTCTCATGACAACTTTTTTTTTTTTTAGAATTCTCAAATTAGTGAGTTTTAGTTCATTTTTTCTTGCTCAAGAAGAGCCTCTTCTTAGCTGCTCTGGAGCAGTTGCTAGATTTTGTATTCTTTGGCATTATCTTCTATTTTGATGACCTAGTAGAGCAGAAAGCAGGATGTACTCCCTATATGTATTCCATCTTCTGAGAAAGATATGGGCATTTGAATCAAAAAGGCCTACTGAAGGGTAACTGAGGGTGTTTTTAAATGCCTCTGTCCGAAAGGAGCCAAAGGCAAGCGGGTATGTTCCGAAGACCTCACTACTATTCCCTGAATAAAGGGTGAATAAATGCTCCTAAATGTTCCCATCCAACATCCCATTGCAGTCAATTTAGGGCAGGTTCATCTTTAAAAGGGTCATTTTTGGGGGTTTTGCTGAAAGCAAGGCAGGAGGCTTTGTGTTGCCACCTTGACTAGTCACCTCTAGGCAGTGCCTTCCTGGTACAGTCACTCCAGAACGGATCCTTCCTAGCATAAAGAGAGGCACTTTCGGCCTATGATGGAAAACTCATCATCAAACAGAGAAAGAGGAAAGATTTCATTCTGTAAAGTCAGTGGCCTTTGCAAATGTGAATTTTAGCAGGAGGGTTCACAGAGAGTGATCTAAAGTTTTACAAATCCAGTCGAAGGAGGAGAATAAAAAGCTTGGGCTAAACTGTTTGTTATTCTGGACGTTTGCTCCTCTGAGACTTCCTAGAGGGCATTATTAATGCTGTGTGGTATGAACACTTTGATCTAGCAGCAGAAGTCCTTGAAGTAGGCAACAGCTGCCTCTCATCTTCCCCCAACACTTCTCCTCACTTTGGCCGTGGAGAACTTCCTTCTCAGAATCCAGAAAGGAAATAAAATCAACAGAGGAAGGTTGAGCAGCTAATTTAAACCTGTCTCCAAACTGTTGCTTTGTGCTGACTGTTTAATACCTAAGAAACTTTGCTGGGACCAAATGCACAGTGATGTCTCACTGTTTCAGCTGATCTCCTTGTGTCAGCCAGGAAGGTTGCTGTATTCCCTGAGAGAAGACTGGCTCTTCCTGGCAAGAGGACAAGTGACTCAGGAATGACTCACTGGTGCAGGAGAACCTGCTGGCAGGCAGACACTGTCCTCAGTAGTGGCAAAAGTCCTCTCTGCAGCTCAGCCATGGGGAACCGCAGGAAGACAGCCTGTACCCAGGTACTGCAGTGTGGCAGCCTGGTGGCACAGACCTGCTGAAGGGAAGGAAGCCCCAAGGGCATGCAATATGGCAACAAATCCTCTCAGAACTGGCCACACAAGGTGCCCTTCCTGCTCTTGTTTCAGCTCAGAGGAGCCAACCCTGTGCAGGTCTACTGGCTTTATCCCTGAGATAATTTTTCTTATCCTGCTTTGTTTGCCCCAGCAGACAGTGCCACAGCTTTCACATCCATCACAACCAGTGGGGGACAGCTCCTGCCCAGCTCTGCTGTGCAGCCCCTTGGCTGGGCCATGGAGATGAGGAATGCTGTTCCCTGCAGCCGCTGTCACAGCACTCAGGGGGCCAATTCATCACTCTTGCCTCTGCTGCAAGAGACACCCAGCAGAGTCCTTTCGCAAAGTGGATCAAATGGTCCTGGCCCTGTTATTTTAGAACCCAGCCAAATATGTTTACAAGGCTGGTATTTAATTCAGCAAGCAATCCAAGGAGCTACTATGTACAGTTTAAAGAGTAAAACATTATTCCTCAAAAGGATTTCAGACTTTGGTTGTTCCTAACATGGACTGTTCTGGGCAGGTCCTTTTCATCTGAGATCAAAGTCTTCCATCTTAACATTATTCATGGATTTGATACTCCTCTGCTCTCTTTTCTGCCATCTGTAAAATATTCAGTGACAATGATAGGATTAGAAACCAACAATAATTTAAGGAAGGCTGGAGGTGAATTCTGCACATGGATGTAAAATCAGGAATGATGAATGTTCTCACTGCAGATGTGGTAACTAGCAATGGCATAAATAAAATTGTTTTCCTGATGTCATGTGAGGAATACCTGAGAAACTACTGGAGAAAGAAAAAGTAGTTAGGCAAGTGACAACTGCAGACGTGCTTTTGTGCTTGGGATACTGAGGATAGTATAGTTAAACATAGTTAAAATATGATCTCAAAGAAGGAAAGATTAAAGACAGCCGCTCTGTTGATCAGAGATGCCATCAGCTGATCGGAGGCCACAGTAGTTCAGGTGAGACCCTGTGTTCTGGCTTTGTGATACCAGCACATGGCTCTGTGTGCTGTGAGCTGTCCCTTTGGCGTGTCATGTGTCCCTGTGTTGACTGCTCCCCATGGCTGGTGTGACACATGGGCCATTCTGTAGCACTGCCGGGGGCAGGCACAGAGTCTTCTCCCGTGCTGCTATGGTGTGGCAGAGTGACTCTTCACAGAAACCTCTTTGTTTTGCCTCTTAGCACTCTAAGTGCTCTGCTTTCTGTCTAGGTTGGATGTGAAAAAACAAAAATGTTCTCTCCTGGCAAAGAAAATTCTAATTGTAGGCATGAAAAAATAAAATTATTGTGACAAGTTCCTCCTCAGAGGGATGTCGCCAGTCTCAGTGGTATTTCATAAGAGCTGAATGTGGCCTGCTGACTAGAGATCGAGGGGTCTGGGTCCATTCAAATCCAGGAGGATTTGAATCTCTGCCAAACATTCATAACAGTCTTCTCCAGTGAAAGGTGTGGAGGACATGGGAAATCCAACATACACAATTTATCTTTATTGTAGATAAAATGGATGATGGACACAGAAGCACACCAATAGCTCAGCAAGATGCTGAAGGAGCACTGTTTATCAATAGCACCAAAAAGTGGATGACAACACTGGCTTATGGGAGTGATACAGCGAGCAGTCAGCAGTGGTGCTAAATCAGAATAGGACTTGCACCAAGCACGGTTACCCTGAGATTAACACATGCTGCAATGACCAAGATTATTCTGCCTGGTTATTAGCAAGCTGTAAAAATAATATCACAAAGTCATAGAATCATTTAGGTTGGAAAAGACCTTCAAAATCATTGAGTCCAATCATAAACACTATCAAGTGCACCAAACTTGAAGCTGATACGAGACACGTTAGGTGCAAAAGCATACAAATAAGATGGATGGATGACAGTTTTAAAGGAAGAACATATAGGAAATTATATCATTAAGTAAGAAGTGGACAAGAAATCTAAATAGCTCCACTACAGGGTCTCTCTTCCACCTCTAATATGGCTCAGGCAGTAGCGTGTGAAAAGCTTCAGGTTAGATCTGCAAGAAGATTTAGATATCAGACAGGCACTGTTCGCTGTCAAATCTGAAATGACATCCACAGAATCTGTCTGTTGGCTGCTCTTAGTCTTGGAAATAAATGCATGAAGGCCCTAAACATTTACACTTCCATCACTAATACCACTTGTGTCTCTGCACATACTCTGCACGCAACTTAGTGGTGTGTAAAAGGTCTCCAACCTGCCTTCAGATGGGTTTGCACCAGTGACTGCCGCACCACAGCGCTGTGCAGAAACACCAGCCCAGAAACCTGACACTGTGAAGGCTTGCTGGGCTGCTGCTGCCAGCAGGCAGAGTA
This sequence comes from Brachypodius melanocephalos, assembly GCA_013398615.1. Classification (NCBI taxonomy): domain Eukaryota; kingdom Metazoa; phylum Chordata; class Aves; order Passeriformes; family Pycnonotidae; genus Brachypodius; species Brachypodius melanocephalos. The sequence goes on from VZSR01003807.1 coordinate 16,957,027, forward strand.
GTCAAGGCAAATGTCTGCACCAGGGTGGCTCCCGGGCTGACTTAGCTGGACTCTGCTCCCAGAGCAGCGACAGGCTGCCCAGAGTGTCTGCTGGGGGCTGAACAGAGCTGATGAGGGTCTGGTTACAGCCCTGCAGCTGGGTGCCCATCTCAGGCCAGGCTGGAGTGCTGTCACAAGCAGGATAAATCTTTCCAGCCCCTTCTTGCCTATGAGATCTGAGCTGATAATAATTTTCTAGAAATGACTGTCGGATTAGACTGAAAACTAAATAGGGAAGATGGTGACTAATTCCACCTGTTGATAGATTGCTTAATGCTGAAAGCATTCACTTACTAGGATGAGCAGTGTTTCAGTCCTGCCTTGGCAAAAAGGATCCTGGACCTTATCCAGCCTCCCAATAATTCCTCCAAGCAGAGGCTGACCATGTGTTCTGTGGCAAAGCTCACTGGGTCTCTCATGAAAAGCAGCATAGCTTCCCTGGTGTAATTAAACATGTATTGGTCCTGAGGGAGAACTAAAAAAATTAATGTTTGTAATACAAAGTGAATCTAAATAAGTTGTGTCTGCTCCAGTACCTCTTTCAAAGTCTTGATACTGGATGTGCCTATAAAGACTACCAAATTTGATCCTTGAGTCTACTAGCTGATGTGCACTCCTGGCCAACATGGGAAGTAGAGAAAACTCCTTTTACCACATTTCTGTTCCCATGTAGTTCTGAATACCCTGGGCTGGGAGATGGCATGAAGGTTATTTTCAAATCCATAATTATGGATTTACCTAACTTAATTCTTTTGCAATTTATCAAATGAAAGAAAGGAAAAATTATCTTGTAATTAAGGCAGAGGGCTGGCATTCATGAGCTTGGAACTTTATTCGTCTGTTCCCTGGGTTTCCTGCTTGGCCTTGGGCAAACTTCAATCTGGCAATGCCAACATTTCCTCCTCTGTAATGTGCAGATAAGGGTGCCTACTTCACAGGGTTTGTTTTAAGCTAAATTCCTTGTAATATTCTCATGTTTCAGGATTTTTTTCCTGACATTTGCACTTGCATTGGAAGTACAAAGAATTATTTTAATCATTATTGCTAACAATAATGATGAATGCACTTCAGTTTGGAATGTACGTCTCTCACATATTTGTTTATAGCTTCAGAGCATAATAAATAATTCTGTAGATACAATCTCCTAATCTTGTTTCCCAGCCCTCTGCTCACCCTGCATGAACCTGAAGTTACACTGGCAGTCCTAAACCAGAGCTTCAGGGTTTGCTTGGCCTGCCACATTCCCCTACGGAGTTTGTAATCAGTAGGATCATCTTTAAGTGTCACCTCCCTCATCACACTATTACCCTGCTATGGTTCCCCAGGCAACAGCATTTCAGGGGAAAGACAGGAGCATATCTTTCCTACAGGTCAGCAGTGGTCTGCATAGTTCCACAGGCAATGTCTTTGCTCCAGGGCTTATGAAGATCCTACATGAATTGTGGTAATTATAATATCGTGCTCCTGTGAGTGTGGATAGCATTGGCCTTACTGTATTCTTCTGGCTGCATGTACTGATGGTCCATTCTTCTCCCATTATATTCCCCCCATAATTTTAGGCTTCCCCCCTTCTCTCTGTTTTTTTTTTTACTGTCACTCTCCCCTGAGAAATTTTTTGAATTGCTTGATTTTTTATTTTCCTGTGATGTATTCTTCAGCTTTTCTCCATTCAACTTAGTATTTTATCAACTTTTCATTGGGATTTCACTTCAGAGAGCTCTGCTTTGTAAAAAAAAAAAAAAAAAAAAAAAAAATCAAACCCCAAACCAAAAAAAACGCACCTGGATTACAATGTTTGCTGCTATCCAGAATCCAGTGGTTAACTCCACTGAGAATATCTGTATGAGCTCTGGTAACTGCTTTGAAAAACTCCCAAGGAAATGGGGCATGACAGCAACTTGTGGAGAACAAACTGCTAATACTCCATTGAAAGGCTGGTGCAAACTGTGAGAGAGACAGTCCAGCTGCAAATTAGTTATTTTTAGAAGATGCACCCATGATGACATGGCCACCCTGCTGTCATGTGTTGTGAACAGTGGGCATTAACCACAGCAGGTATCACAGGTCACAGAGTAGGCAGATCTCAGGAGGTGAGGGGACCACAGCCCTCAGCCACATCTACCCTGTATCATTTTTCTTTCTGCATGTGGTGCATGGAAAAGAGAAGTCTCAGTGGAATAGAGGGGTTTTTGCCATGCTTTTACATTCCTGTTCTTTTTCTGAACTATGCATCACATTTTATAATTTCAACCTTCTCAGTGCTGAACAAGACACCATATTAAAATACTTTTGAACTGGGAGGAAATCAATCTCCCTGCCTTCTGTCTGAGCTGGTCACCCAAGTCCCTTGGTTGTCTTTCATTTTCATAATTCTGCTAGTATGTCAGATGTGTTTTTATTTCACCTCTCAACCAAAGAATTTCCTCATCCTTGCAGACCAAGCCTTGGTGACTGGCCATGACTATGATCCATTGCCTTGGACTATCCCATAACATGTCCAGGCTCCATCCGGACTTGTCTGTTTGGGAAATCGTAGTTCTCAGCTGTTACTCCGGGACCCTTTTTGAACAGTGATGACACCCACACTGGTTTGTGCCCTCAATAAGATGACAGTGAATCAGACTATATTTGTTGCAAGTTTAGCACTGAGCCCACGAGGCAGGGAGCGTGTCTTGATGCCATCCCAGAGATGACATTCACGAATCAGATCAGCATGTTCTGGCCAGCTCAACACACCAGCTTGCCTTTCAACTTGCTTCTTAGAGGGATTAAGTTTTCTTCTTCTCTTATGCAACAATAAGGGAGCAAAGAAGATTCCCTTTTAAGAGCTAGTTTCAAAAGATCTGTCCTGCATCATAATCTGAGTTTTCTTGAGTTACCTTGGCCCAGGGCAGTGAATTGAGGTTACAGTTTCTTGGAGTACCATTATTTTCTGTTCTTTAGTTCCCTGCATGCAAAATTTTCTGCTAAGAACAAACATCTTCCCATTTGGGATTCATGGGGCTCCTTTATAGTCCTGTGAATATTTAGCAGCTCTATTCTGCTTTTCCCTTAATGATTGTCTTCCTGGGGACACTTAGAGGTGCAATATTCTAAATAACTGTAAAGTCAAGGAAACAATCCCCTCCTTAAAAAATCTCTTGGAGTTAAAAATAACTACAGAAGTAAAAATGTGGGGGGAAATTAAATATCTAATCAAAGAAATTAAGCTTTATTTGTTTATTTAACATCAAGAAATATCTTGCCTGTTAGCAAGTGGGAATGGCATACTGCCTATGCCATATGTGTATACCTAGATGTCTTTAATTTTTTTCCTCTGCATAAGGACAAATACAGGCATTAGTAGATGTATACAGCAATGTAAAGTACTTACAGGTAAATTTGCTTACTGGCATATCTCTGAACAAAATGCAAGTGTTGCAAATAGAAGGCATAAATGCCATTTTTTTAAATTTTAAAAGAAAGTTCACAGAATCACTTGAGTTGGAAAGGATCTCTGGAGATCATCTAGTCCTACCCCCTGCCAAGGCAGAATCTCCTAGAGCTGTGACACAGACATGTGGCCAGGTGGATTCTGCATGTCTCCAGAGAGGAGGACTCCATGACTTCCCTGGGCAGCCTGTTCCAGTGCTCTGCCACCCTCAACCTAAAGAAATTCTTCTCATGTTGAGGTGAAACTTCTTGTGTTTTAGTTTATGGCCATTGCACCTTGTCCTGTTGCTGGGCACCGCTGAAAAGAGTCTGGCACCATCCTCTTGGCATCCTCTTTTGAGATATTTGTATGTATTGATGATATCCCCTCTCAATCCTCTCTTCTCCAGACTAAACAGGCCCAGTTCCTGCAGTGCCTCCTCATAGGAGAGAAGCTCCAGATTCCTCATCATCTTCCTGGCTCCCCACTGGAACCTCTCCAGTCACATCTTTTCTTTCTTGTACTGAAGAGCCTAGAATTGGGCAGAGCTTTCCAGATCTGCCCTCACTGGGGCTGAGTAGAGGGGCAGGATCACCTCCCTGCTGGTCACACTCTTCCCAATTCACCCCAGCATAACACTGGCCCTCCTGGCCAAAAGGTGCTGCCAGCTCATGGTCAACTCATCACCCACCAGGACTGCCAGGTCCTTCTCCACAGAGCTGCTCTGTAAGAGGTCACCTCCCAACCCATGCAGGTACGCGGGGTTATTCCACCCAAGGTGCAGGAGCCGACACTTGGCCTTGTTAAACCTTATTAAGCTTCTCTCCACCCAGTTTTCCAGCCTGTCAAGGTCCAGCTGAATGGCAGCGCAGTTTTCAGGTGTATTGGCCACTGCCTCAGTTTCATATCATCACCAAACTAGCTGAGGGTAAATGCCATCCCTTTGTCCAGGTCATTGGTAAGCAAGTTGAGTAAGACTGGATCCACTATTGATCCCTGAGGAATGCCACTGACTACAGGCCCCCGTTTGGATTCTACCATGCCGATCAGAACCTTTGAGCTCTGCCATTCAGCCGCTTCTTGTTATAGCCTTAGTGTTCATAAATAGACAGTGCTGTAAGGAATACAGAGAAGAAATGCGCTTCTAGAAAATTGTCTGGAAGAGGATATCTCTGTTTATGCACTCCAGCGAGGTTAGCTCAATCTTAAGGTTTGAGAGTAATACTGGCCTCATACCAGACTTTCTAGTAGTCTCATGTACCTACACAGTGTTTTATCATCATAGGCAAAATGCTGTAGCTGAAGGCAAGATTAGGCATCCTGTATACAAATACAATAAAATTAAACATTTTATGCAAGAAGGTAATCTTTTCAATGCCTTCATAATAAAGGTTTTTCCTTGTAACCTCTCTAAACAAAACAGGGTCTAAAAATTCTCACCTTGATTTTTGCTCTGATCTTTTATGTATTTCAGCTGGAGTAGTGAAGATTTGAAACATGTTCCCAAATCTTTCTAATCTCCCATTCAAAGGGAAAAACCTCATTGCATCAGCATTTTATTCTACTTTTTCTCTGGATTTCTGTTTTCACATCAGACCTTCAGAAGAAAAAATACCTCAAAACAACAAGTTGTCTAGTCTGTGTTTCATATCTCAGCTGCTATTACTGTATAAATGATCTTGTTTAGAGACAGCTTGGCAGCATGTGACACTCCATCATCAAGACACAGCAAGCCTGTCATGTGTTTAGAGCCATCTCAGCATCTTTGTCTATAGCAATTTGTCACGTCCTTCAAAAAAGCAGAAGTCAGATTTTGAGAACTTGCACCTATTAAGTGCAGAGCTCTTCAGAGGGGAAGGGATTTTAGCTTTTTGACCAAAAAACCCACTGTAGAAGAAGATTTTGAGAAAGAGCTATGCAAGGAAAGCTGGCCAAGATAGCAAAGTTCAGAATTTGGTAACAGGAGCAATAAGTGTACAATGAACTTCTATTTGTATTTACATCAATTAATTTCTTAATTTAATTAGGCTATTATGCCCACAAATTTGTATCAAATCCAACAACATAAACCCAAGCTCAGCTTAATGAAGGCACAATAACATGGCAAAATCTCACTGTGTAATTACACTAAGGCCTTGATGGGTAGCCAAATGAACCCACTGTCCTTTCCCTTGTCCTCGGGTGACTGTTGTTTGTTGTTCTGCTTGAACTGAAGCATTTTTTTTTTTGTCTGCACTGTGAATGCTTACATTAACATTTCTTGGTGTCTTCCCTGTATCATGGGTAGGTTTTATCTAAAACAGAGCATAGTGTATGGCCTAAGCACTAGAAAAGTCAGCCCTGAACTCTGCAGGAACTTAATGTGCATTGCCAGGAGACAGTTTCCTCTGCTGCCTTCATGGAACGTTTATGGACACTCAAGACACTCAAGGTGGCACTTTGATGTGCTGTTTTTGCAACATATGTTCAACCACCAACTGATTTTTTTAAAAAAAGTATTAAGTTCAAGAGGGCTTTGAGATCATAGTAAGAAAAAGGTCATTGACCTGTGCTTTGATGGATATGGTTACTGTCTGTTTTTTTCGTGGTGGCAGGCCCCTCTGGCAGTCACATGGTTCTTCAGACCTCTTTTCATTCTTTGGGATTCAAAATACACATGGGCTAAGCTGCATTGGTAACCCTAGTACTTTTTTCTGGTGTCAGGCCTTATTAAAAATGTTCAAGTAGAAGGGACTGTGTGTTGCTTGCATGCTCAACACGTTGGACTTTTCAGAGAACAATGTTGTCCTAAAGAAGAGCTGCATAGATAATACTGTCTGTGGTGTCGTGCTGTGGTACATCAGGAGCAGAGCTCTTTGCAGCTTTACATTTGGCTGTGGGGCCATGGGAGGAAGGCCAACACTTAACAACACTTCCTCACTCAGGGCTGCAGTCCCTGAGACTGAAATACAGGCTCACACACACTTACATTGTGTTTTCATAGACTTATAGGATAGGTTGGGTTGGAAGGGACCTTTAAAGATCATCTAGTACAACCCCACTTTTGTAGATTGCCTCTCTCCTTTGATTCTTTCTCTTGCCTCATTAGGCTGTTAGCTCTTGCCGGTGGGAGGTGCCTTTGCTCAGGGTTTGTACAGCACGGCAGGATCCCAGTCCCACTGATTCCTCCAGGTGCTGCTAAAATAGTAATAAGCAGGTTCACTGCACATCCTTGGCATGTGAGCCATGTTCTTCAGTCTTGCTTGGCTAGGTAAGACGGTGCTTTTCCTGCTCCCAAGTGGATAAACACTATCAGGAAGCCAGAATAAATTAATTTCAGATGCAAGTAATATTCAAGGGTCTTCATTGGCCTGTATGTGCTTTTTGTTTTATTCGACTCTGTTCTCTTCAACAGCCAATTTGGCTAAATAAAAATAATGAAGACAGAAGTGAGAAAAGGTGTAGCTGAGCTGGTAAAACAGGCTTTCCTATGGCAAGCAGACTCTTCTTATCTTGTAAGCAGGCAGGACTTCAGGGCTTGATTCTCTGATATTGTATATCTTGTGACATCTGTAAGACTCAAGCAAATTCCTTCCTATAAGTTGGCAGTTTTTTCTATCCACTTTGCATTCAGGCAAATGCCAATTCAAAGAGCCAAGCCAAAGTCATCATAAATGAATATTCATAGGAGAAAATAATGAGTGAAATGACAAGATAAAAAGGAAAAATATATTCACTTATATTCATGGCTCTTTCCTATCACAGCTGAAAGAGTAGGTTTTGTAATAATGTTATTTAATGATCCCAGACAAGGTTTAGCATTTCTAACCCATATTTAAGTAGCTGGTCTCCACATATTTTTAATCCATTATGCAAAAGCACTGCATAAAGTCAGCACTGTGTGTAGCATACATGCACTCTTCTATTAAGATCATGTCATCAGAAGTGTTGTTTTCATAGAAAGAATCATTTATGTTGGAAAGACCTTTTAAGATCATCAAGTCCAAGCATAATTTTGCTGGTAACTGATAAAAGGTTTTTTACCTTCTTAAAGACTGTGGACAGACACCTTCAAAAAGCCTGAAAAAGCCTGAAAATTAGTTATATTAAAAAGTTATGGTAGAAAGGCAGCCAACAATTTCATAGTTTGCTTTGGTTTTCTTTTCTGTCAAGAGAAAAGGGTCTGGGAAAACTCTCCTGAGCTGAAATTGCTGCTGTGTAACAGAAATGACACGAGCACAGGAAATAGTTGCCTTATAGCTGCTTGCTGGGGTCCCAGATGACTTCAGTGACATTTGCTCCAGCTTATGTGTGTGCATGAGAAGCAGCAGAGTAATGTTTCCAAAACCAGTGCTCCTTGAGCCAGCAGTGGGTTTCTCTGCCCCATTCAGGCTTTCTGTGACAAACATAATTGGAAAACTGTATGATTTTACAGGGCATCCCATGCCACTGCTTTACTTACTCCACAGAAATGTATCTAACATGAGGGACACTTCTATTGTTTTTGTCAAAGAGAAATACGAAATACTTATATCCCTTTCCAGTTAATTAGATTATTATGTAATTTTGTATCAAAAGAGCTTCAAGTGATTAAGCTGTTGAAAGTGGTAGCTTCAATCATAGGAAGCCTCCAGGGACAATACTGCAGCTGCAGTACTAATAAATAATTGACATCATAATAAGACAGAGGCATGCTACTTCTCAATTGTCCTAATGGCTGCATAACTTGATAAGAATACCATTGCTGACAGATAAAAACACTTTGATATTTTACTAGGTCAAATTTAAATTACTGCTTTAAAAATGGTTTTGTAAACAAAGCAATTCTTTTCTCAGGTATGACAAGTTTGCGTCGTTCCCACTAAGAAAATAAATTACTTAAGAATCAAGATGTACAAAGTCACACAAGACAAAGAAGCAACAACATTTTAAACAAAAAATTGCAGGTGATCCATGTGCTGAAAACTCCTGTCAGAGGTAGAAGCAAACAAATCTGTGATGTGCACGTTTTATAACTTTATAGTTACTTGTTAAGACTAAAAGAAAATTAAATACCTGAAAGACTGTAACAAAATAGGAGTAATATCTGTAAAGATCAGAAGATATGCATATCTTCATCTATTTTGCTTTTCGTTGTAATTTAAGATGCTAAGTTAACTTATTGCTATAAAATTATTATCTAAAATCAAATGCTCAGGTTTTTTCCTGTTATCCCTTCTATTCTTCTATTTTACTGCTGTTGCATTTGAATCCAAATGTCTCCATTTAAATATTTTGCAAATAAATGGAATAAAATAACCCAGGAATCCTAATGGACAGCTTTATGAAGTACACTAGATAAATGTGAAGTAGACATCATTAGTATTTATTTTGCAAAAGACTTTGATGAAATTTTTGTTTAAGGGTTGTGTAGGTACAAAGCTAACTATTGACATTTTTGTATTTTTAACATTTGTATATTTTATCCCTTCATTTCTAAATTTTGTAGGTTTTGGTGCTTTGTTTTCACAGCTCCAATTTCTGTTTAGTAGTGTGAATTCATCCTCCTGCCAGCATCCTATCACAGAATCACTGGGTTGGAAGAGACCTTCAAGATCCCCAAGTCCAACCCATGTCCTAAACACATCAACTAAACCATGGCACCGAGTGTCACATCCAGTCTTTTTTAAATACATCCAAGGATGGTGACTCCACCACCTCCCTGGGCAGACCATTCCAGTACTTTATCACTCTTCCCATAGAAAACTTTTTCCTAACATCCAGTCTAAATTTACCTTGTTGCAGCTTAAGACTGTGTCCTATAGAGAAGGAGGAACTGAATGAAGAGTGGAGAAAACCTGCAGAGTTCTCCTATCGCCCTGAAATCCAGTTACTCCTGACTCTTTTTCTATAGTGACTCTATAGGAGTTCTGAGTAACATTTCTATAACTATTTGACAGCAAAATAGTAATAAATTATAAAGTTCTTTCCTGGTTCTAAACTCTGTTTCACATCATTATTTTTTATTTCAAGGTGTCCTAAACCTAAAGATGAGAAAAATGACAAAGTAGCAAATGGTGTCTTGTCAGACACCTCTCTTAGTGTCTGTGAAGGTACTTCACAAACAGCTTCATCTTTGCATCTTTCAAAAAATTATCTTAATGGAGCTGGTTGTCTGGTAGAAGGGAAGCAGCTAATGATGTGTGAACAGAAAGGAAAATGTAGGTGATACAGTAGGAAATTCAGAAAATGGCAGATGCCTCACTTCTTCAAACATACACACAGAAATGCTGCACTTTGCAAACATTCCATAATTATGGAGAGATGGAGTAACACAAAAATAAACCCTTTATTTGCATGTACTGCTGGCTGCAGCAAATGATGGATGTTTGCTTGGGAATGGATTAAAGAGATGTGTAGACATATTTTTTCATTCAGACACTGGTGTTTTTTCCTAGACAACCCACTAGGACAATGTAGGAGGCACACATGGAGTCAGGACACCCTTACCATTCATCTTCAGAGCTGGGCAGAGAGAAGCTCTGTGTCACCCTCCTTCCCTCGCCCCCATGACTGCTGCACAGTGCGAGTACAACCTGGTTTGTGGCTCCTCAAGGAAAACCTTGTCCATCTGTGCTCAGAGCAGGACGTCACTACACACAAGATCAAATACTGGCTGTGGCTGAGGCTTGCTCCTGGTCCAGTGTCTCCGCTGGAGATAAAAGATGTGAAGAGGAAAAAACCCCAGTGTTGTCAGGAATCAGGAAAGTTGCTGTTGGCAAATTTATGTTGGCATAAATGCAGTGGGTAACTGGTTCCACTGAGCTTGCAGGACAGCTCGTGCAACAGAGAATGTGATACAGACGTTTTTTCAGGACCCAGTTCAAGCTGGGACTGATTCTCCCTCTCCTAATTTTAAACCAGAATGACATGGTTGATTTCGGTGTGCAGGCACAGCTTCACTGCTGGGTTTGGTAACCCAGCTCATTCAGATAATCCCTTCACCTGAGTATATGCATACAACTTTGGTGTGCAGAGGAGAGAAGAACAGCCTTTTCCCACCATGCAGGACACAGACAGACTGCACACTGCACAGCACAGTTCAGATCCCACACAAAAAATACTGTGAGTTAGGCTCAGGTCAGATCCATAGCCCACACACAGTGGCGTGTAAAATAACAAACTAGTAATAAACCTGAAGAGATCCCCTGATACCTGCTTCCACTGCACTCCAAGCAGGAAAATTTGCTCTCTTGCTCCAAGCAGGTGGCAGTTTGGTGGGTACTCGACCCCTTTGCTCTAGGGAAGCCTCCTTCTCAAGTACCAGCCTCTCCCCAAGGTCATCCTGGGATTCACTCTAGACACATCAGCTAAAAGGGTGTACAAAGAGAGAGACTCTTGGCAAAAACATGTGACAGAACATGGGAGAATGTCTCCAAAATGAAAGAGGGTAGGTTTAGATTAGATATTAGGAAAAAATTCTTTACTGTGAGGGTAGAGAGGCACTGGAACATGTTGCCCAGAGAAGTTCTGGATGCCCCAATCCTGGAAGCTCTAGGCAACCCAAACTAGTGGAAGGTGTCACTGACCATGATGCCCTGACAGGAGAGTTTGAGAAAGATGATCTTTAAGGTCCCTTCCAACCCAAACCATTCTGTGATTCTATGATTCAGATGGCCAGCAGCCACCAGAGCTGTTCCTCAGCTGGGAGGACCGGGGAGTCAGCAACTGGCCCAGCCCTGTAGAAAAGGGCACCTGGAAAGAGAGGCTGAGAGCATTTGAGGTCTGAGGTTACATTTTGGGAATGAGGGAAAGGAATGCCAGAAGGGCCAGGACAGTCTGGAGAAGAGGCCACCGGTGCCTCCCATGCCAGCTCTGGCACCAGCAGCACCAGGTCCCTCCCTGCAGCCCCCAGCTGTAGTGCTGCACTGCTCCTCTTCCCCCCTTTCCTGAGGCAGGATCCTCACAGCCCAAACCTCTGTCTTTCAGATGCCATCCTCTTGCTTCTGCCACAAAGATCCCTTGAAAAGGCTGTGCCCAGGTGTGACCTCCTGCCTCTGTAGGGATTGTCTGGCCAGGTACAGTCCAGCCCAGAGCCTGTCTGCAAGAGTCATGCAATGCCTGTGCAACACTCAACAGGTCTTACAAAGTCTACTTTAAGACAGTAATGATGAAATTAATAATGACTGGTCAGCCTTTATTAAGTAATGGAGTAACTGAATTAAATTCACTGCAATTGGATCATCAGATTTGACCTTTGTTTTTGCCAAAGGAGTAATCTGGAGACAGTCTACAGTCATCAGAGAGAGGACAGCCAGATTAAATGTTCAGGTTGGAATCAACACACAAGGTTAAGCCTGGCTTTGGACATGGATTGAACAGTATGGTCAGACACAGTTTGTATCCTCAGCTGCTGTGAGCAAGACTAGTTTTAGTGAAGGTGAGACAGCCATTTCTATCCATGAACAGAGATAAATCCAGAATATCTAACTGCTGTCTGCTGAACTAAAATTAATACAGCAGTCTCTGCACTTGCCTGGGTTAGAAATAGAGTATTGTTTTATACTGCTTTGACTAATTCCATATGGAAACTGAAAGGAATGTTGAATGACCATTAACATGGTCATATTTATGTGCCTGTACAGTGGCCTCTACCTGAGGGCTTTTACTCCCACGGTAATTCCAGTTAAAAAGAAATTCCATCTCTAATCTAAATAGTCAGACCAGTGAAATATTTGAAGCACAAAGCAGGCCTGGGTGGGTGTGCCTCTCCCTGCAGTCAATGCCGGTAAGATAGGAAGGGTTGGTGCTATTTTAAACACAACCATTGCACTTTTCCTGCAACACCCCTGTGTGTACATCTAGTGTGGTGTGCACTTAACTCCAAAATGGGAGGTGAGGAAGCTGACAAATTTTGTGTGTGTTTGAACTTTCATAACCTCCTCATCTGATGTGCTACAATCTCTGCAACAGCAGAAGATTTCTTTCTTCCTGTGCCCTAAATAAATAAGTTCTCATTGCTTTGCCTAGAATGAAAAATGAGAAAACACTTTTCTACTTTTCATTTTCTGGCTGATCCAGTGGACACCAGTAACTCACTAGATCAATAATAATCCTTTTAAAATTCTTTCTCATTATTTTTCCTTAGTTCTCTCACACTGTCTTCCAGTCCTTATTTTCAGCCAGATTTGTCAATCCCCCATGTCAAAGCCTAGTTTTGTTTCAGATCTTCCCTTAGTTTTGAGTTTTTTCAGACTTGTCCATTCCTGGGGACCACGATGGAGATTTTTGTCTCCTCAGTCTGGGGAAAGACGTGACAGAACACAGGAGTAATGATTTTTGAATGCTTTCGTGCTCTGGGATTGCTTAATCTGTTTTCTCCCCGCAGCATCCACTTTTCCCTCTTTCACACTGTTTTTGTGGAATGAGTCTGACTGCTTCTGCAGGAAAAGCCAGACTGGCACTCTCTTGATACCTCTCCGGGAAGCCAGGCTTCTGCAAACCCTGCCTGACCCAGGTGCCACATCACTTCAGCCCATTCTTGACAGCAGCAATAAGGAGTAGTTAGATGTCCTTTCCGTCCAGGTATCTTCATCTGCCGTCCATACACAAACAAAATTTTAAAGCACTTCTGTGACATATTAGTATATAGAAAGTGCCCAAGACCATGAAGTGAATAACTAGGGAGAAAAGATGAAGAATTTATGTCACTGGTTACACCTTTTTTGCTCTTCTGGACTCCTTCCTCTGTGACCATGCACAAGTCACAATATTTTTGGGAATGTTTCCACTTTAACAATGAAGTAATAATCTCTGCTTTCTAGGAATGCTGTGCGGATAATGCTTCAACCATTACATAATGCTTTGGGATCATCACTCAAAATAGTCACAAGTGACGGCAAGAGTCCAGGCCTCTGTCCTCAACTCTTTTAGTTCACAGCATGAAGAGCCCCCTGTAGAGGATTTGCTAGCCTCAGCTCTGCTGACACATTTGCACTACCCTCTTGACACAAGCAGAAAAAATAGTTTTCTCTGTGAGTGTCTATACAAAGCTTGCATGTTCTGTCACCTCCCATGCACAATATATGTTGTGCCATTACTTAATGACAAGAAGTTGAAGAAACATGAGAGTTAAAGAAGTGGCTACCAGACAGAAAAACTGGAATTGCTCAGTCTATATTTGTGCAGGAGAATAAGTGTCCTGCCAAAGAGAAATGGTGAACAATTACCAGTTCCAATTTGCGGTAGGAATTTTATTTGAATGAGTATTTGATCTGTGGTTTATATATTGGAGTTCAGAGGAATTGCTATTATGTCTTGTTCTGAGGTGGCTAATGAGTCTTTTCTCCACTGATGGGTCTATGTTGCTCTTGTCAGCAAGAACTGTAGTAATATTTTGGTACCAACAGGGAAATAACTCCTAGTGCTTAGCAGTATTTTTGAAGTGAAATCAGAAGCAGAAGGCTGTTCTATTTTATTCCTCTTCTCCTTTTGGGAGGGAAGCCGCAGCAGCTCACAGTGGCTTAGTCAGTAAATCCCCAGCTGGGATTTGAAACTCATGACATCAGAGAACAAAGCATCTTTGCTGTGCTAATGTAGGCAGCAGTGATGTGTCATCGGCTATCACGCACATGTTAGTGTATCATGAGGGTTCACTTCTGTCTTATCGACAAGGAGCAACCTTATACTTTGGTACTATGTAAACACTACATCTATTCACAGCCTCTCTCCTTGGGTAATGGTTCTCACATACAAAGTAGCAGCATGCAAAAATCATTCTGCTCATGAATGAGTCACTTTGATCAGAGCATTTTGTTAGTGTTCTTTTTTTTTTAGGTAGTGATAAAAGAAGCTTCTTTTGTACAAGAGTCACAGGCCAAGGGAGAAAAAAACATGATTTGTATAAAGTGTCAACAGGAACTCATCCATGCATTGGGGTTCCTGGAAAGCAGAAGGTAAAGAAAGCATTCAGAATACTCCTTTATGCTATAGCTATTTTTTGAATGCCAAAAAAATAGAGCAGGCACACAGAAATTGCTGCCTAAAATCATGTCACGAGAAAGCTTAGCTCTATCTTCCTTTCTTAAACAGTACCCAGCTGCTACAACCTCAAAAATAACAGCCTTTAGTTAACGATATCAAGAAGTCCACCTCCACATGCTAAATACTAAAATGTGTATGAGTGTTTTATGTGCAACTACGTGGCTCCAGCTATTCCTGTGTGTTTGCACAGAGCTGTCCTGTGCAGCTTCCTGTGGCAAGGTGAGGTCCCATCCCCTCTGGCAGTGGGGGAAACATCTGTGCACAGTTCCCACGGGGTGGCGGATGCTGCGCTGCACGGTCCCAGTGCACTGCGGAGCACTTGCATCCATCCGCCAGAGCCACTGAGTTCCACGCCTGTGGAAAACACCACACCGTGCCAGCATGGACAACCTGCCTGGAAGTCACCTGCCAGGCTCTCCTGGCACAGCCACCCTCAGACACCTGTGAGTGGTTTCCACCTTAGCCCAGCAGGGTGGGGGTAGTGCCGTGTCTTGGGCTCAGCCATGGATGGGGAAAGCCTCATGTGCTGGGCCCCCAGTGACCGGCTGCTGCTTACAGGTATTTCTGCTCCCTGTGGAAATGTGCTTACAGGGTTTTTGAAGGTGAATATGTGGGTGTGTTTTCATAGCCTAGCATGCATATGGTTTATATTTCCTGTGCTATTTCTTCACGTGAGTTATCTCATTTCTGCTCCCCTTCTCTCTCTTTCTCTATTGCCTTTGATAATTCAAAACAGACTGTAGTTAAAAAGTGAATTATGCCCTTCTAAAAATCTTCCTACACTTTTATTACAACTTGGAGTATTCCTGTTATTACTCCAGCTCTCCAGGAATGTAATTAACTACTTGAGGGATTTTTAAAAGTTGTGTTATAGTCATTATTC
The DNA here is from genome assembly GCA_013398615.1 of Brachypodius melanocephalos. NCBI lineage: Eukaryota > Metazoa > Chordata > Aves > Passeriformes > Pycnonotidae > Brachypodius > Brachypodius melanocephalos. The sequence goes on from VZSR01003807.1 coordinate 16,972,362, forward strand.
CAAAACTCTTCACCTCTTCAACAGCAATTTTGAGCATAAAGATGTAAGTAACTGGCAAGATTTTTAAAAACTGGATCATGGCAGGAAGGAATCATCTTGTTCAAAGGTATAAATGAGACCTAGGAAGAGAAGATGAACACAAAAAAATATTAAAATACTACCTATTAACCCATTTGGGAAATAGCAGCACAGATGCCGCTCCCTCACAGCACCGGTGAGGAAATCAATCTGTTCATTCATTTCAGAAACATTGTTACAGCATATAATAATATATGAGGACAAACCACAATTTAAGATTGTCTTCTGTGCATTTCAAATTATTACCATTACAGCCTCTTTCCTTAAATACTTTATACATCTCACTGAAATTTCTCATTTTCTTTCACAATTCTAAAACATCATTTGACAGTGCTTTTGTACTAAAGTGTTTGGATATGTACATTCACTGTTTCCATTAAGAATCAATGCCAGACACAATGCCATGACATTGCAATATGAAACTCTAGGACTGTGTTGTTAAGAATTGTCATTACTGTAGAGAAGAACTTGTATTAAGTCCCATTGTGGGCAACTGAGGAGTTTACAGTTTCTGGAAAACAGCAACAAGTAAACTTTAAGAATTTAGACACTCAGTAGTGATGAAGAATACCACACTTAGCAGAAAGGTCTTGGGTATTGTGCTATGGCACTAAATGCTAGACATGAAAAATCACCTTCAAGAAAGCAAAGCCTTTTCTAGCTGATTTTTGTGAAAAAAAAAAAAAAAAGAAGGGACTTTTAAAAGTATGTATGTAGTAGAAGTACAATCCTATTGACACTTAATATCAGTGACAGTCACCAGAGGAAGGGTAAGAGGGCTTTGTACAAATGTCATATGTCAATCTCTGCAGCTTTTTGTGCTTAAGTGTCTACCTGTTACTTTGAATCTGTGCTAATATGACAAAGTAATGGTTTACAACCAAAACACTTTCTTTTATTTTAAATAACCTCAAGTAGTACAAAAATCTACTCAGAGAAGTTAAAAAGCTTATAACTTTGTGCTCTATGTATACTACACAGGTTTCACATTTAACAGTAACTCAGGATTTTCAAAGTGGCACAGTTATCAGGGGTTTTGTGGTATCTTGCCTAATGATAGCATGATAATCTATTCCAGAGCTAGAAAGGGCCCCAAAGAAACTATTACAGTGCAATAATGTACTGGAAAAGATATAATCAGAGCCCATAGAACTGGGAAGAAACCTTCAAACAGAAGTGTTTTAACAGTGATTGTTCCCAGCAGAACTATGAAGCCTGTCTGGCTATACTGTATTGAAGAGGAGTCTGAGAGGCACAAATGTTCATGAACTTAGATGGCAGCTGAGCAGTGGATTTCTGAGCTCCTGAGGGAATTTGAGAAGCACAAACTGCAAAAAATCACCCAGAGAGAAATTAAAGGGTGAGTTACAAGCACTAATAGCCCACAAGTTGAAAGGAGTCTGTATATCCAAAGAAATGCTCTCACCCCCAAACCCAGACACAGTGGGGTGCCCTACTGTGGTTTAGACTTGCTTGCTTCAGCAAGGAGTAGAGACAATCAATACATGTTAATTTAGAAAAAAATAAAAAAGAAAGGATATATCCAGAAAAAATATTTTTCATAACTAAATGCAGAGTTTGCGTTTGACTTGGTCTCCATCAATTGTTGCACGTTAAAGCACTGAGCTGTCCTAAATTTTGAGCAAGCCAAAGACTGAGTAGCACAATTGTTTTACCAGCAATGACACCAGAGATGATGTCACGAGACTGCAATCGCCACTGAACTTCCTGAGAAGGCAATATCAGGCAGAGATCCTACAGCAGGTATGGCAACAAACTGTTTCCATTTGGCATTCCTGCACAGCACAGGGTGCGAGCAAATAGGTCCTTCCTGAAATCCACAATTATTTTCTAGTGCTGCTTAGTAAACTACACATACCTAGAGAAATTCTCAGTCAATTAGTCAATGTTTCCAAAAGCTGCAGACTGGGTTGTATAGTATCAAATTTGCAAAGAGCTAAATTTGCTGTGTTCAATTAATGCCAGCAGCAACAGGCAGTAGCTTTTAGTTTTTAAGAAGTTGCTTAGTGTTGCCCAGGATCAGCTCTGGCTGAATGAAGGGGATTTGGGAGAATTCTGAGAAATCAGAGAAGTTGCTCAAAATGAATATTTTCCTACAGGACTTCTAAGTTCTGGAGGGTGTAGAATTTTGTTCAGCAGGTCTCAAAATGAACCAGTGCAATGATATCTTGGTGGATTCTTGGGGTGAAGAATTTCCTTCCACAGGGTTTCCACTAGGTAGATGCAAAAGAGCGAGGGGTTTATGTGTGTAAGGAAATGAATATTTTATAAAGGAACAATATCTAATAACTTACATGGCCTCGTTTCTCACTGTCTCAGAGGGCAATGACACACAGGAATTCCTAGAAAAGCAAATTTGAAAAAATGTGTCTGGTTTGAATGTGATTTACATCCTCCACAGAACTCAGTGCAGATAAGTATTTTGCTTGAAAACTTAAAAAAAGTGTTGAGATAAGAGGCACATCAGGCAGTGCTGATGCGAAACAAATGAAAAGCTTTGAAAAGCCAAGTTCAGGTCAGTGCCAAGTGCTGAACCTCTCCACAACCACGAGAGGCAGGAGTGAGTTTTGCAAGCTAAAAAAAACCCCAAACCCAAACAAAAAACCAATAACAACAACAAAAAACCCCCCAAACCAAACATGCTTATATACATAAAAGAGCACAGGAATTTTCCATGGGGGTGGGGAGCAACAATAGAGAAGTGATGACCTTGGGATGGCGCCTGGAGCCTGAACAGCTTGGCTATTGTATGGAAACAGCTGACTTCTGCACAGGAAGCAATCATTGCTGATTAGGGACTCCAAACCCCTATCTCTATCTTTTTCTGTCCTTTTTTTTTTTTTTTTTTGTGCATGAGGCAAAGCTCCCGGGGGCTGTTCAGGGACTCACCAAACCCCCGTGGCCTGCTAGAACCGGGTGCGTGCGTCACGGGCGGCGGAGAGGCAGCGGCCAGGGACCCTGAGGGGCCCTGCTGTTCCTGAGCTCTGGCTGCCAGGGAACACGGGATTCAAGGGCACAGGGTCAACCTAGAAGGCACTTTTGGGGACACAGTCGCTGATATTCTGCAGTGGACCTGGTACGTGGCCTTCTGTGTCTTGGTGACGCTGTGGGCTTGTTCCCAGGTATCCCAGTTTAAAGAAGAAATTTTCATTATTAGTGCTTTAATGTGTGTTCCATCCGCAGCCTTTTTTGTTACAGGTTTTATCAATGAGTTAAATGTTACATTAATGCTAGATGCAACATTGTCAATTTGAGGATGAGCTCCTTAAAAGCATACTGTGTTGAAAAGCTTCAGCCTTTACTGGCTCGGGAATAGAGATGAAGAGAACAAAATGAAGCACAAAAACGGCCTCCCGGAGAGCAAGAAAAATTGTAGGTTTGATTGAACACCAGGAGTTTTGTTAAACTAGTGCATGCTGAATGCACAGAGGAAAAGAGATAACCACAAACAGTGCAGCCAGCTGGGAGAAGGTCAGTCGGGAAGTGCTTGCAATTCTTGTTGACTCAGCTAGGAAAGCCAGCTCCAAAAGATACGGGGAGCACTGAGTGGGGATGTAGATGGAAGGATGAAAGGAGTAGGACACTGAAAAGCTCATTAAAGTTGTTCTCCTCATCTCCTTCCAGTGCAGCAACCAGGGATGAAAAGACAGAGGAGACAGAAAAGCAGCAGAGCTAAATTAATTGTCTGGAACAGCCACAGAGGAAAGCGAGCCTTGCTCCACAAGCTGCCTCAGTCTCTACCTCATCCCAGGAGCTCATCCTGCTGCCACCCCACCATATCTGCTTCCTGGGTGTTTCAGCTCATGCCCCATGAGGAATGCAAGTTTCATGAAGAATTTAAGCAACTCCAGACTTAACCGGCAGCAGAGCTAAGGTTTTACAGATTTTAATGATGGATTTGTGTGTCTGTGGGAGGCAGTTAGGGACTTAAGCTGCTTTAGGCTTATAATATTTAGACTGTAGTTATATTGACATACTTTATCTAATGACACCCACATTTGGTATTATGCTGCTTATTCACCGCCTGCCCGGTCCAGGGCATCCAAGAGATGCTGTGACTATCCTGTACCACTGCACTGCTTTACAGACCTCCTGCTACCTGGTAGTTTCAGATGCTTTGGCAAATTGCTAAAGATGCAATGCTGTGAAAATACAGTTGAGATCCATATTGATGAAATATGTTACTTAGGGAATGAATTTTACATGAAGTGATTCAGACATGCTTTCAGCTAAGGGAAAGGAGAAGCCAAGGGATGATAGCCCGTGTGTGATAGGATGTTTTTTAAGGTACAATTTAGCTAAATCTATAGGAAATACCAGTAGAACCAGAGGTCACGCTATCATGTTTACTCTTTTACTGCTCTGACAGTCTAGATTTTCGGTTAATAAACTGGTTTCATTTGTGATGATTGTATGGTTTGATTTCCACCACGCTTTGAACATCACATTCAGTCAAAGAAAGTGGAAGCAGCTGTTTAGTCTGGCAAGTTTGTGGGAGGATGGCTAAAGCTGGAAATGCATAAAGAACAATGCTAAAACTGATATAAAATGTTATATTCCTCCATCACCTCCTTTTAAATCATTGCCAGGAAATGTCACTTTACTCTGCTGACCTCTGTTTCAGGTATGCTCCTAAGTGTCAATGCAAATCTTTTAGGTAGTCACTCCTTCTAGAAGGATGGATTTGGGATTTAAACAGATGTCTTTTCAGAGATGCATAGAGAGTAATGAAAGTACAATGGGCTTAAGTTAATTAATCAAAAGAATTATTATATTAAGTATGTCTGAGATCTTCACCCTCCCAACACAGAGCACTTTCTCTCAACACAGAGCATCCGAGAAACCCCAGAAAATGGCTAGGCATGTTTGGAAGTGACATGGCTGCTTTCTAAATAGTGCTTATCTTGAAGACACATTTTACTTTGAAAATACACAGTCACACTAAGACAGTCTTTACCATATGATATTCTTTACCAGTTTGCTCCCTTGATTTCTGCAGTGTGGGAATAATATACTTCAACAGCATCTAATTTGTAAAATAATGTCTTACTCTCATAAATTTGGCAAATTAAAGGTTTGGTTTCTATTATATTCTATTCATAACAACACTAATACTATTTCTAGCATGGCTGCCTTTCAGGTGAAAGATTTCAAGGCTGGAATTTATTTCACCTAGTTTTAATTGTCTACAGTTAGGGGAGTAGCCTCAGCCTAAGCCAGGAGCCCTCTTCAACTCAGATCAAGAAGAAAATTCGTCCTTTCCCAGTTCAGAGTTATCAATTGACCCCAAACCTCCCTGTGTGAGGCATTAAAATTCCTAATGGTACCTAAATGTCAGTCGTGAAAAGTCATGTTGAATGGATGTCATGGTGAGGATAACCATTTGCATGTATCTATGAGTAGTGGTCATTGTACTAGTTTGTTCAACAGACACTTAGCCCTTAGAATAGTTTTTATGTAGTGTTCTTGGATGGACATTATGTCCTTACACACCACTACTCACAGCAAAGGTCTAACATGACTGAAATCTTTTGGCATCATTGTAATCTTCAGTATTATTATCAAAATTCTTACAGGCTGTAATTTTTCCTAGCATTGAAGCAAAAATTTGCTTTGGTCGCTGAGCCGAATTGCTTTCCCTTTACCACAGCAAAATAATAATTCAATAAATCTTTTGATTTCTCTAATGTGTGTCCTGATGTCCTTTGTTTAGTGTACCTTGAACTGTCTTGGTAAAAAAAGTTACAAAGCTTTATAAAACAATTAATTTTCCCCTTTTCTATTTTTCTTTCTTGTAATATGTGTGATTTTCCTTTCACTCTGCCCTTGCCTTTAGTTCTGATCCAGTGACTCTTCTCCAGCAGTATTTTGGGGCAGACAGGCTGCACTCCTGCCTGCTTGCACTGTCTGCTGTGTCCCTGCCCCAGCTTAGCCTCAGCCCACAGCTCTGAGCCCACCCTGGGAGCCTCATGATGTCTAGAGAGAGACAGACAAGGGACCAGCAGTAAAAAGAGACATTCTTCTCCCTTTCAGACCGGATGGCATGTGGTCATTAGAGGCAGATGGAAGTGAGGAAGCTTTTTTAGAGTTCCTGAATAATCAGCACAGAGGGGATCTGCCATTAGTAAGTATTTCTAGACATGAAAATCTAAAAATAGATTTTGCAACCAAAGTGGACTGTGAGAGGCTGATACTATTTTTTTTTTGTAATAATTTCCTCCTCCCACACAACACACCATCCATCCCCACTTACCCTCAATGATTTTTTGGTTGGATGTTTTCCTCTCTTTATGAGCCTTTCAAGATGACTAAGTAGTGGAGCTATCTCCAGCTTCCAAAATCTGCAGTTCATGATCTGTGTCCTGGGCTCAGGCCTAAGACTCAGTAACTGATTTGGGAGAGAGAAGCTTCTTCTATTTCCTTCTTACCAGCTTCACACCCCTGCTGTTTGAGGCTTCCTGAAATACTTCTGGTAGGGAGATGCCAATTACGTACAGCACATTTCTATCTCTTTCCGTTGGACCTTAGAACAGAAAAGTGGACTTATTTCACAGGATTTGATGAGAACATTTATTCCTCAGAAACAGCTACATTTCCTCCTTATGCTCCCGTGTTCAGCTATGCGCTTGTCCACACGGCAGACTCACAGGGTACTCATTTGCACTTGCAACCAGCTTAGGCTTAATTACAAGACTCCATGAACAACCAGAAATCCTCCAAAGCCACAGCCTGAAGACTGGTCAGTAGCCATATGACAAGAAAATTACTGCTGTGTTGAGTTGCTTTCACCGTGTCTTAGCTGACAGCTGAAGTGACCCTCTCATGGTGGTGGTGTCCTTTCCAACTGCATTTCTTGTACCACCCAACCTGCCAGTCACGGTGGAATGCCACTCAGTGTTCTAGCCCGTGCAGTTTTCTCCCGGTTACAGTATTGCTCTCCAGGGCTGCTTAGTTTCATAGGTGGCCTTTTCTTTCCAAGAGAAGTTGTGAACTTCTTTCACATCACCACAGCCAGATATGAAATGCTTTTAAACCCTTCTATAATGAGAGCACTATTCTTGTGGAGAGGGAAGGAGAGAGAGGAGGTAATTCCACATGTCATCCACTTCCACCAGAGGCTCCTGAGGATACTGTTATTACTAATGTCTACAGTTTTCCGCAGCCCAGAATAATGCCCACCCTCCAGTACAGTTTGTGCCTGTTTTAAGGTGCTGCCATCCGTCCCTCTGGAACAAACACAGGAAATGCATCAGGAGGCCTCGGCTGCAGATGGAAAGCACATCACCGAGCGGCACTTACACTGCCAGATCCCCCAGATGAAAGCCTATTTCAATGAGCATTGTGTTTCAAGGTCCACTTCCTCCAAATCTGGAAAGCTTAAGAAGGAACATCCCACTTGTGTCTGCCGACACAAAGGGCTGCTGTGGCTTGGGAGATGTTATCGGCCTTCCCGTGCCACGGCAGCAGCCTTCCAGTGGCGTCTCCCAAGAATTACTCATTGTTCCCGGGGAGGCTTGACTCCTCTGGGTGGGATCTCATGGCATCCAGTTCAGATGGAAGTAGGTGTTGCTGGGAGACCAGCCAGACTCATGACAAAGATCTCTGGCTATGGAGGAGTTACATTGGGGTCCAAGCTAACAAAGTCCATAGCGATCACAGAAGTGGATACTGATTCATGAAATGCATCCCTTTTTGTTGGTTATAGTTAGTGAGTACCATTTAGAGCAATCAGATGTGATCCTTGGCTCCTGGGCTGAGCTTTAGAAACTGAGATGTCTTTATCCCTTTTTTTTTTTTTCCATGTACTCAGGCACTATTGATTGCTACATACTCTTTCCCATAGTTGTCAACTTGGAAGTCAGTTATGTCACGGCCACCTTAAATGAGGAAATAAGGAGTGATCCATGCTTTTAAAGATCATCACTTGAAATCCAGGGCTTCTGTGAGACTCACATGACCCTTGAAAGGCTTTAGCTGGGTTCAGTTTGCAGAAGCCTCTTGCAAGGTGGATGCAGGCTCACATTGTCTTAATGTCTCGTCTCTAAAATTAGAGAGAAGGTATAAAAAGCAACTTCCCTGGAAGACTTCCTAGAACTGGTACTTCTGGTGCCAACTGAAAATACTGGGAACAATCCTTTGTCTCACAATGATTTGGATTTGTCTTCCAGCCTGCACCTCGAAGCACTAAAGAGGAAAAGGAAAAATGACCTGCACATTTCCGGAATTTAGCAAATCTTTGATTTTCAGTCTGGCAGGCTCACATTTGAACTGAGGAATTTACTCTTTTTATTTTCTCATCTCTCTCCTGTCATGCCAGTAAATCCATCTCTGGTTTCTCCTCCTTATCTCTTTTATTTTTTTAGGAGGTCAGTAGAAGATAAACTGTAAAAGCAAAAATATCTGTCAGCAGTGATTTCTTACATATAAATGAAAAAGATTGAAAACATATGTTTTGGAGAGGTACAGGAAAGGCAGCAGAGAGAAAGAAATACAGCCTTTCCAGAAAGAAACTTTTAGTGTGCCTTGCAAGCAATGGAAATTCCAATTTTAGAAATTGTGCTACAGGCTAATAACGTACAACATTGTTGGCTATGGCACATGGAAAAAAAGAAAAAAAAAGCTTTTGTAATTCTGTCTCTCTTGCTAGAGGAATTACATGAAGCCAGTCAAGCACATCGGGGGAAATGTTAATTTTCCACAGATACAGTCTAAGAATGTTGAGCTATCACTGGTCGTGCATAACTATGCCTTATACCAATGCCATAGAGGTGCATCATGTTTGGTAAAACGTGAACTTTTGAGTTTTCCATCAATGGCAAACCTACAAGCTCCAGTTAGCATCCCAGCAATCAGCATGTAGGGAGCCTGGTGGACTAAGGACAGAAGTTCATTGCATAGTTTTCCTAAAATAACGCTGTTATTTTGTGTAGCATATGCTACAACTCCATGGCAACGGAGCCAGGGAAAATGGTGACTGAATGGTGACAATGATGTGGAATTACCTTCTGATAACCTCACTCACCCCATTTCTGGACCAAGTGTCATACTAGTCAGCTGTTGATGGCATATTGCCACCCGTTTCCTCCAGACTGAAACTGAGAGAGGTTTTGAAAGGACTTATTTGAAAGACAAATAAGGCCAAATGTATGCCTGGAATAACTTTTTGGTTTAGTACTTACCACAGAAGTGGCTTTGGCCTGCGGCTGTGTTTAAACCACTTTCTTAAGGATGCCGTACTGTTTCTCTGGAGGCAGGAGAGAGCGCTTCTGACCCATGAGCACAGTAATCAGAGCAGGTATAACCTCTGTGGCTCCTGGAGTACGCTATATGGCTCATGGAGAGAGAGAATGATAACTCTCAACAGCTGAACTGATGGCAGAAGGATGAACAAAAAAGAAATTACAAATGCATGGAACTGTGAAATTTGAGATATCGCTGCATGAAATCCCCAGTTCATTTACAGTCTGAGCTGTAAATATTTGGCACAGTTTAACAAAAGGGAAAATAATAAATCCATAACTGTTTTTCCATGTTACCGATCGATCTGTGGTGGGTAATTCCTAATGCATGTCAGAGCAGCCTGTAGAATGTCAATGAGCACTGTTTCCTTGGGTCATGATAGGTCAATTCAGTAGTTAAAGTTCTACAGGGCTTGAGGCAAGTCTGTGTGCACCCAGTAGTAGCTGGATACACTGAGATAGACAACATGCTCTGCTCCCCTGTGCAACTATAGAGCTGTTTCTGAGCATCTTCAAAGATGGAGATCCCCATTTTATAAGGAGTCATATGGAAAAGACAAGAACTATTTGGTATAAGTTGCTTCTGAGGAAATTCCAAGTGGACACGAGGTAAAATTTTTCACAACGAGAGCAAACAATCAGTCATTGAAATAATCTCCCTAGGGAAGTTGTGAATTCCCTAGCATTGGTCACTTTGAGGATTTGGCTGGAGAGGGTGCTGGACCATTTTGTCTAGATTTTTGTCTTTTGCGAGGAAAAGCTAGATCAGACGATCCTTGAGATCCCTTCCAACCCAGTATTCTATGATATCTCTCAGTGACAGAAATTGCTGCTCACTACTACAGGGGGTAGCTTGCTGGAGACTTATGGAATTGTATTTAAGTGCTCCAAAACAGATGTTGAATAAAAGTTAAATATCTAAACTTTGCATGCCTGGCACAGCCTAACTCCTACAGATCTGTGGGCTGCAGAGTGAAGTGCTTTGGAGACTCTTGATCAGTGCCTCTCTACATGTTCAAGCATTGACACCTTTAACTGGCAATGGAAAAAAGCTTTATCCCTGGTGCCAAAGATGAGACTAAAACAAACAGGGTTAAAAATAAAAGAAGCATGCTTGGAAGGAGTGTCAGGAAGGGGTCTCCCCAGCTAACCAGAATAGCAAGCACTTCATCGTCTGGAAAAACATGATCTTTATTGTGTAGCACCCAGGCCTCCTGGAAGCACTGCCAGGGGATATTAGCTGCTCGCTTTAGACTTACTGATATTGAGGGAGTGACAGCTCTTCTGCACCAAAGCAAAGAGCTCCTCTGGAAGCAGTACAACTCTTCTGTGAGATGGTGATAAATACGGATAACTTCTCCACCGGACTGGGCTAGAGGGCTGCCAGCAAAAGTGACTTGCTGAGAAAATTGATGCACTTTTGTCACTTTCCCAATCTGCAAGTTGAAAGTGACTTCAAGGCAATTCCAGACTGAGCAGGTCTGACAATAGGAACAGACAGACATGGCACAAGTCGTTAACAGAATTGGAAAACAAATACTGAAACCAGTTAGCATAATAGATACCCTTTTCTTGGCTGTGTAGTCCTTTCCTTCCCTACTCAAACCCATGTCACTAATGACATGAATATTTCTTAGACTGTTCTCATTCAGTATTTCTGGTATTAAATAGAAACAGAAACAAAGAAAAAGTGGGAATTTTTATCTGGCTACCTACCTATTTCCTGGATGTTCCATTTTTTTTTTTTTGGAGATGTATGTTTCAAAGAATACAATGGCTGTGATGTTGCACAAATTGTGCTTGCCTAGATGTCACTTCAGTGATCAATTGGCATCTACCACTGAGGCTAAACTGGTTGAGCATTAAAACATTTGCCATCTTAAAGAGATGCATCAGGTCCAAGGAACAAACTAAGGTGGTGACGCCCTTTAGTTAATGCCATCCATTTCTGCATGCAAGCTCTATCTTCACATCATTTCCAGGCAGTTCTTGCAGTCAGGAAAAAAAAAAATTGAAGAACAGTTTGTCATTGATGTTCCCTTAAGACAAACACAGATTCAGGAATGCATGTGCCTGGCTTTTCTGCTCTGATAGAAAGCTATTACCACAACAAGGAATTGGAGACTGCTGGCTACTTTGTGCTGCTTCTCAGCTGATACACCTCAGTTGGCTCTGATCCATGACCCCGGCCAATGACTCTCTTGGCCACATGCAATGGACAGGTCAGGGTGTGTCAATACAGATGAGTAGGAGGTCTGGCACACACTCATCCTTCTCATTTGATCAATAAATCTCCCACTAGCTCTATTTGCTCAGCTTTGCTCCCAGATGACATTGCTGAAGTCATGACACCATAATTTACCGGAGAGCAAAGTTTACAACTTGTTTCAAGAGTCTGAGTGTCTGTTGTTTTCCACGTGAACAGTCAAGGTTTTCAGTGGTATTTTTAGAATATTGTGGTGTTGGAAAGTCCAGTAGTCCCAACCACTACAATCAGCCTAATGTTAATGTGTAAAAAAAAACCCCTCTTGGTGCCAGATTTTACAACAACAAAGTGCTATATATAGCTTTTCAGGAGATAAGGATAATTCAGTCTGATACTTGAAGGCACAAGGTCAATAGCAGTGAGAGCTGGAAAGAAACACTTCATGCCATGTGTAGCAATGTCTGATTGGGTAAGGACAGCATGCTTTGTCTGTAACTCCATTTCATCTCCACGTGCTACTTGTTACTACACAGGCTGAACAGCAGATAGGGTTGACTCATAACTTCACCCACTGGGCCAAATCTATGTTCTGAGATTATTTTTAGGAATTTGCATTTGCATCAGATCAATGACTTATTGAATCAAATTTACTCGTTACCTCAGAAAACCGTCTCAATTTTTTTATTTCTATAATAAATTTGCCATAAAGCTTCTATCTTCTTCTTTGACCAGTATAAAAACTTAAGACCTCATTATCTTGTCTTTCTGTAACACAAACTTGCTATTTCTAACACAATCTAACACCAGAACTCTCTCTTGGAGCGTATCTCACACTTCTCTGTAAATTCCCCTTCTAAAGACTGTATCTTCATTCAAGGTTCTAGGCAACAGAAGAGAGCAGATTAGCTGAGCATTAAATGCAAAAGTCCTGGGCTTGGTTCTGAGCCAGCCCATCACCTAATTTCTGCCTCATTTCCATAATTTGTAAATGAAACTGGAAATGGTTCTTAGCCTTAGTAATGATCAGAGAACAGTAAGAACCACCTAGCGCAGCATGATGTTGTGGCTGGGGTCACAGAATCACACAGAATCACAGAATTACCTAGGCTGGGAAAGATCTTTGAGATCATCAAGTCAAGGTGCCTGTGACTGTACCACGGACTGAAAAAAGTGGCTCCTGGACACAAAGGTAGCAGAATGTCCTCCACCCACCCACTTTTCCATCCCGGTGTTTCCAGAGCAGACCGGCTACATGCATATGCTGTAGCAGTTGGCCCTGAGTTTGTTTAGGTCTCATGAGTTATGTCTCAGGCACAGAGACATAATGGTTCAATTTTTAGTGGGGTAATTTCCTTGAGTTCAAAGTGATCTAAATAATGACAGGATTGCTTTGCATCCCTCCCAGCTGTTGTTCTTGTGTTCCGACACTGGGGACATGCATGATATGGCTTGGGGCTAGAGGCCATGAACTACTGCAAAAGACAAAGCCTACTACATATCTAGGTAATCCAGGGCAGACAACTCAAGAGCATCCATGCAAACTTTTGAGACTGGCCTGCTGAGTGACCTGTCACTCAAACGACTCTGAGAAATCTTGCTGCAGTGATCCAAACTGGACTGAGATAACACTTAAATGATGCAGACATTTGTATGTGTAGTGCTCAGCTGGATGTCCTCCATTTAGCATAAATCTTTCACGGACATGAGCGTGCCACAGATCTAAAGCTAAAGCAAAGGCTTACAGCAGGAACCTCTCCAGGCTTATAGCCACAGTGAAATGGCAGGAAAAACCCTCTAAACCCCACTCACCTTTGAAATATCTCTCTGTATGCACAAGAAGGTAGACTTTCTGGGAAGAACGTCTGGAGAGAACCCTGGCACATCTCCTTCCCCATTTCTCTAGATACCTGTGTTGCACTGCAGAGGGGACAACCAGAAGCCAGATGCTTGCCTGTGACACAGATGCAGCAGTGGGGTGTTTGACCAGGGCAATATTCTGCTGGGTTACTCACCAGCTGGTGCCAAGCTGCTCCTTTGACAGAGTGGCATCAAGAAACCAAATTGAGAATAGTGCTCAATACTTCTGCAATTGCCTTCTCTTTCTCTCTCCCTGCTTACCTCACCTTTGCCTCAGACTCTTCCACAGAGAGCTGCCAGCTCTGAAGCTCAGGCAGACAGATATGCAGCCCTTTCAGCCTGCCTGGAATACAGCCTGGCTTGTGCTGAGCTGCAGAAAGATTTACCTTTCTCTCCTTGGCATTTGTTACTGCTTACAGCGAGGGCTGTTGATACAAGTCTGGGGACCAGGCACGTAAAAGATTGGAGCAGAGGGTCAAAATCTGAGGTTCCTTTGTCCTTGATCTGCCTCAGACATCCAATGGAGTGATACGCTGGTTCTCATTTATGTGGAAATCAACAGCAAATACTCACACCACCCCCTTGGGCCCCCTCCACTTCCCCAATCTTCTCTGCAGAGACTCTGTGTGTATTAATTCCAGCTGGACACAGAAGTTCAGAGAGCCCGCGTGGAAGGAAAATAGAGAAACAAAAGGAAGAGACAGACACTTTCAGCGCTGTTTTGCTGCAGGAAGCTCAGAGACAGCCGTTCAGACAGCAGAAGCTGCAGGTCACAGAGTGGGCACTTCCTACGAGACGGGAAGCCACAGCTCCCCGCACATGGGGCCGTGGCGGGATGCAGGCTCCATCCCTTGCTTTGGAGTTTTATTGCCGCAGCCGGCGCCGCCGCGGCTCCAAGGCACGGCTGCAAAGGGCCAGGCACCCCGCTGCCACAGGAGCTGCTCAAACACTCTGTGCTCCCTGCCCTGTGCTCCACAACAAGCCTGTGCCGGGGTTATGAAGAGCCACACAGCACCAGGAGCACTGGGAGAATAATCGCTGAGTACCGGAGACGTGTGGCTGAGCATGCATGGATCGGGAATGGTGTTCCCATAGCACATTTTTTGGGAGAAAAAAGCTGCTATCAGAAAAACTACCCAAAACGTATCTTCTTTAATGTATTTAATGAGCTATGTCATACATTAAATGTCTAGTTAAAGTTACCAACATGAAGGGCTGTCTGAGGAGGGTATAACTATTTTTTTAAATAAAATTGATTTAAAAAGAAATTTCAGCTGTGCTTTTCAGTATGAATTTGTAGGTTATATCCTGCATTTATTATCTTTAGTGTAAAAGTTGTTTTTTACATTTCACAAATACAATGGAAGCTCTGCATATTTAGTGCAATTGTAGGCCATGTGGAAACACAACAAACTTAAGGCTCCTCTAAATATTGATGAATTACAGACTAAAGAATCACAGAATCAAAATATATTCTGAGTTGGAAGGGACCCATAAGGATCAACAAGTCCCATTTGTAAGTGAATGGATCATACAGAGACTGAAACCCTGAACTCCTGTGGGAGAGACAGACAGAGACAGAGACAGAAAGTTAGTACACAGAAGAGGAAAATCTAGCTCCTGGCAGAAAATGTATGCAAATATAAACATGTATATATACTTATGCAAGTTTATATTCTGTTTCTACTGTCTTTGTTGAAAAGAAAGCACAACAGGGTCATCTATAACTCTAATTCAGGAGTCCCAACACCCAAAAAGAATCAGTGCATTCTAAAGAATTTTCTACTCTGTGCTGGTCAGTAAGGGTCCTTAGCCATCCGCACATTGCACCAGAATGGCCCTAACTTTCAGGACTGATAGACATGATATACATACCAGCCCTCCAGAACTCGTTTTGATGCTGGTACAACCATCCACAAGGAATAACTGCCAGAGATTTTATTCTCAAGAAGTGCCAAGATGACAATTCGGCTCAATGTATCACAACTCATTTTGATTCAAGTGATAGCATCAGTTGCAATGTTGTGATTAAAGCTGTCAATACACTGATATTCCTAAATACAATTAATACTCAGAAATCTGGCCTTAATTTTCTACACCAAAATTATTCTGCTGTCTTGGGTTCAGGAACCAGATCTGATATAATGTTTCTAATTTAGGCTTTTGAATAATCTTCCTAAGACTAAATATGCCAATATTTCAAATAACTAAAAGTGTGAAGTTAAAACATGCGGATTATATATGAAGATATATGAAGAGACCAAACTATGGAAAGACCCCAACCTATCTTATTTTTATGAAAAAACAGCAAGTGTGGTGATGCAACAGAAAGGGAGAGGTGAATGACCTCTGAAAACTTCTAGGTTTTCCAATTGTTCCCAAATTGTTGAGCTGTTGCACAGGAGATAGAAGCCTGCTTTGATCTTGTGGTTTTGGTTGGGAAGTGTATAACTGTCAGCAAGAAGAAATGTGGCCTAGTGAAGGGCTGAGATTCTTGCACACTGGTAAGAACCAGCTACAAATGGAACTGGCGTGATTTCCAGGGCTGTGGGAAGAAGACAAAAACAGTGTGGGGAGTTGTGTAGGGAAGTTGCAGGAAATTTGTTAATTACAGGAGTTATGGAGAGTGATTTGATATGAGGATTCATATATTCATTTACCTACTGAACTGTGTTTCAAATGGATGAATTCAAATGAATGATTTCAAATGGATGAATACTTACAAAAAACCCCTCAACTTATTTTCAGTTACCTGAGGTGACTGGAACAGCTCATATTATTTTTTATGTAAGTTCATTCAGTTCTTGTTAAGCCCAAGGGGTTACTTCATTACACAGTAAAAGAACCTACAGATTGTTCAGAATACTCTAAATTTGTTTCTAGTTTGAGTAGGTTCACTTAAAGAAATAAAAATTAAAAAAGCATTTCAGGAAACAGTAATTTAGAAAAGGTTCCTGCTAAAAGGACTACGTCTTTTAAGTTGCTAAAATATTTCAAATTGGGAAAGATTTAAGCAATTTCTGAATTATCAGATTTTTTTCAGGAGCTATTTTACTTAAAAAAAAAAAAACAAAACAAAAACAAAAAACCACACCAAACCACTCCACTAATTTATTGTATTTGGAAAGGATTACACAAGTACATCACTCTGTTTTCATCTTGCCCATAAGCACTTTGTTTCTATATCAGTTTTGCTTTTATAGAGCTGCAAAGGAGCTGGGGAAGTCCAAGTGAATTATTTCACCTACAGAGCATGAAACACACTGGAAAAATCCCTGTGGCATATGCAAGCTGCTGTCCAGTGTCCAGTCCCTTGTTCTCACTGTTGCCCGGAGCAAGGGGCTCACATACAGAAAAGCTGTAAAGGTCATGACCCTACCTTAAAACAACCTTGCTGGGTAGATCATGCTACCCTGCCCATTCCCCTCTGTAGCCCTTTATACCTGGGTCAAATACGTTTCGAGTAGTCCCTTAAATTCACAACTGGTTTGTATAGCCTGGCTGTCACAGAGCAGCAGCAGCAGATAGATCAATTTGATTCCAGTCTGTTGGACTCATAGGAGAGCTGGACAGAGCCCATCCACATGATGCTTGCATTTTAAGTGGGATATCTACTTCAATAAACAATGTGCTCTGTTTGCTAAATAGGCTGGATTTCAGCTCAGGTGCCCTGACTGAAGTGTGGTCTGAATTCACCTGAGTGGGAGGGCTTCAGCACAGAGACTGGCTTTTGTCTTGAATAGACAATTTCTGCAAGAGATGAGAACTCTGCTCTTCTGAAGCAGTGGTGGGTCTGATCCAAAGGTCACTGAGGCTAATGGAAGAGCTCCAGATAAATTTAATGATCCCAGAACAGGCTGTAATTTATACTTTGCTCTACTTTTTTTTTCTTTTCTTTTTTTTTTTTTTTTTTTGTGTGTGTGAAATTTTTAGATGTCCACTTTTCTGTATACAACACTACCCTTCCTATTTCTTATTTATTGTTTGCATTTGCCTGTTTAAGAGCCTTTCACAGAATGGACAAGAGTGAGACAGAGGAGAAGTGACTAGAGCTATTAGTCAGTTTGGGGATATTTCTCAAGTCCTATGGTGAAAAAAAAATTTCCAGTTTGTATTTGTTGTTCCATACTTCTGATCTATTGTCATCAAGCTGAAATATTTGCCTTCTATTGCTAAATAAAAAGATACTCCAAAAGTTTGCAGTTTGTTAGTCACTGTTTCATGAACCACTTGAACATGAGAAAAGCTAGCTTGGTATTTGCTTGTATTAAAAAAGCAGAACATTTTCTTCCTAGGGACTTTTACATGCTGATAAAATGGATATTTTTGTGCTTTCTTCGAACCATTCTAGTGATTTCTTTGTCATCTAGAATGCCTTTCCTAGGACAAACCTAGAAATTTTCCACAGCCTTTTAATTTGCAGAAGTGTTGTTTCTTGTTTCCCTTATTGATAAAATTGTTTCCCTTATTCATAAAATTAATCAAAGAAAACACAAAAAAATTAGCCATTTTACCACAACATGATGATGAATAGATAAAATAGTATATAATTAAAAGGTGACATGATATATACCAATCAATTGTAGTACAAATTTATGACATGTTAAATGAAATGTCAGAAACAGTAATTCAGTTTTGGGGGATTATATTTTCCTGAGCAAGCACAGAACCAGAGGCGTGAGACTGAAAGCATGTGCAGAGATTCTGTCTTCATCCCTTCTCAATGAGCTTGTTTGGAGTGCTGGTTGTAGGGCACAGGACAGCAGTAGGTAGAATATTGTATGGTATGGGAAAAATGAGATTGACAGGAATGAAAGGCTTCAAGGTTCAGCTGGATGTTTTTGTTCCCTGCCAGCAGTTCCTGGTTCCAACCAAACAGTGTGACTCGCTTAGGTAAGATGGACTGTGCTCCCAGTGACTTTGATCTCTCCTATCTCCTGAGGCCTTACACAACATTGAGATGAGGAGGAAAAGAGACTGCTGTTATCAAGGGGAGTTACCCCACTCTAATGATGAAAAAAAAGCAGAATTTGACAAAATGAGTGGTTTTGCTTCAGTTCCTGAAACAATTCTCTCTTTGTGGTGGTTGAAGATATGTGTTGCCAAGAAATTGTTTTTCTTTATATATGTAAGAAATCTTTCAGACTCTTGGTTATCTGATACTTATATAACAAAAACCCAGATGTAGCTTTAATTAAAGTGGACTTTCCTCTGATAACATTTGAAACTAAAGGATAATGACCACTACTGGCACAACTCTTTCAATTTCTGAAGGAAATCAGGGTGCTTTTCTAACATAAGGAACCAATCTCGTGGCAAAAGGGTAATCCTTAAACGGGGTTTTGTTTTAAACTGATTTCTTCAAACAGGTGTTAAAGACATCACCATTGTGACTGCCTTTTTTGCTTATCTTCTAATATGTATGTACTTTTTAGTTAATTTGAAAAAAAATGGTTTCAAAGGGAAGCAATTTCTAATTATATTTTAAATTTGTGTCAGTTTAATGGACAGTAAGTCTCTTATTCTTGTTTAAGTGCCACTAAAAGGATACACACGGGTACTCCTTTCATAGCCAGAACTGTAGTCATCCATCAACAGTCGTTCAATGAGGATGGAATAAATCTTCTTTGAGTGTAGCTATTTAATTTTTAAACTTTTTTTTCCCAATCAAATGAAAACATATTTTGAAATCTATGTCTGTTTTCTTGTTATTCCCACTGGCAGGCTTAGCATTGAATAATTCAGCAGACTGAGTAGCCCATGCCAAGTATAACCTCAAATCCCCAGACTTTCTAAACTCAATTTCAGGTTTCTCACTTTAAGCAATACATTTAATAAATTATGTATTTTCCCTTTAAATATGCATTTTCCAATGGATTGCAAGTAGCCGAGACACCATCCCTTGACACTATTCATTTTCATACTAAAGGAAGAAAAAAAGCTGAATAGGGTGTAAATATTCCCCTAACCAAAAGCCTTACTGTAGGTTTTGTTGTTTTGGTTTGGGTTTTCTTTTTTCCATTGAAATCTAACCCTGGGAAAATGTGACCATACAGAAAAATTATTCTGAGTTCCTGTAATCTGTACTAGATACTATTACACGAAGAAAACCAGAAGTAAACATCTAATTAAGTGTATAATCATCTCCTTGTGTAATTTGCCAAAGATATAATTTATTCTAAAATTACTGAGAAAAGTACAGAAGAAGGAATAATCAACACAGCCTGGTAATTAGGTATGTGTCCTCTGGCACGTGGCCTGTCATATTTTAGACCAAAAGTGGATCTGAGCTGCACATTTTTGATGCAGATCTGATCTGATTACGATCTCTCCAAAACTCAGGGTGTTTGGCTTACGGTGTTGGCAGAACCCAGCGGAAAGGGTACAGCTGTGTCCCGCATTGTGATCAGATTCCAACATCTGCAAACACTTATGGGACTTCAGATTGAATTTTAGCCTTATCATGCTCTCATGGATACATACCACAGAAAGCAATTAAGATGTTGGGAAATCTAAGTGATTGTAAAGCTTCAGGGCTCATTACAACTGCTTGTTATCCTCCTCTGGAGAAGGAAACATGAGGAAAAGTAAAACCCTAAAGAGCTACTATGACCTCTTCTGACCTCTCATCTTTTGCTTCTGAAAGGGCAATGTGAGAAAGATATTAAGCTATTGAAGAGCATCCAAAGGGGTGCAACAAAGACAGTGGAGGGCCTTGGGGGGAAGCTGCATGAGGAGCAGCTGAGGTCACTTGGTCTGTTCTGCCTGGAGAAGAGGAGACTGTGGGGAGACCTCACTGCAGTTACAACTTACTTATGAGGGGAAGAGGCACTGATCTCTAGTCTCTGGTGCCCAGTGACAGGACCCAAGGGAATGGCCTGAAGTTGCATCAGGGGAGGTTTAAGTTGGATATTACAAAAAGTAATATCACCAGAAGGTGGTTGGGCACTGGAACAGGCTCCCCAGGGCAGTGGTCACAGCACCAAGCCTGACAGAGTTCTAGAAGCATTTGAACAGTGCTCTCGGGCTCACGGTGTGACTCCTGGGGGTGTTCCTGTGTGGGGCTGGGGACTGGACTCAATGATCCTTGTCAGTCCCTCCCAACTCAGGATATTCTGTGATTCTGTAATTCTGTGATGCAGGTGACTGTGTTAGTAACAGGCAGATGCCCTTGTAGGTACATCAATTCATTGTCATTTGCATCACAAGTGGAAGCAGAGCAGTGAATTAATCTACAAATGCTTTAATCAAACATCTTGCCTTTGTCTTCTCCACTGAGCTTTCTGCTTTTAAAATTGCCGAATTAACTTTGAAGGTATAACACGACATTCTAAACCCTACCCAGTGTCTGCAAAGGAGTTGTTTTCCATCTTGAAATGCTCTAGTGGTGGGAGTCAAGGGCAACAACATTTTGACATCGTTAAGTGAATAATACCTTGTTCTTCCTTAGAATAATCCTCAGGTAAACAAAGATCTGATAATTTCGCTGGGTGCTTGGTGGTCATATCTACAGAATGAGTAGAAATGATAACAGCTGGCTTCATGTTCTACGAGAGATGCATTCTCTCACTTGTTCTGAGCACAACTTATCTATATGACACAGCAAGATCACTGACAAGGCAAAACACTACCCTGCATCTACCCTAAACCTCTGTGATGAGAAATGACCCCCAGCAAGATTACTAGGACCTGTTGTACAGGAGACACCTCTTGGAGGGACAAGGGATCATTTTCTTGACAAGTAGGAGAAGAGGTTTTGGAATCTGTCTCTTGAAGGAATGTGATTGGAAAAGCACCTTTGGCAAAGGGGATAAAAGAAATCTAGAAACTGTAAAAACTAGAGAAACAGTCAGAAGGTCTCCACGGGGGATATAGTCTCTGGAAACAAAAAGGCTAAAGCTGCCTTATATCAGCTATTTGACAGATTGGCTGGATGTTGCATCTGGAAAATATTGTAGGAATTTGCACAAAAGCTTTAATTTTCCTTGAAACCATTTTTATTTTAGACTCTTCCTTTCAGTTTGTTTTACAGCACTAACAATTGCAATTTTGTCCCATCTGAGGAAAAAAAAAAAGAAAACACTTAATTGTCCTTTGTCTTTATTTATAACTTTCAGGTTCATTTGAGAAATACTTTATGTGGTAATGGCAAATAAGTGGCCACTTTTCTGAGAAGAGCCACTTGAGTTGACTCAGCTGATTCTGAGTCAATTCAGTCCTGTGGTACTTAATGAAATATGAAAGAAATTTTTCAATCTAGCACAACCATTATAATTTGCTGCTTGCTTGGAAATACCTGCTATCTTTCTTAAGCCACTTTGTAATATCATAAGACCTCCTGTCCTCTCTTGAGAAATATGTTTATAAGATCATATAAACTGAAAAACCAAGGCCTGCATGAACCCCATTTTGGAGGACATAACCCTGTGTCTGGAATAAAAAATATTTTCATAACCTCAAGACAGGCAATATTCAGAAATAGAAAAAGACAATAGCAGAAGGGGAAAAAGAGATCAGAAGCCACTGAGATTTTTACTGCCTACATATCTAACATGGGTCTTCATTCCACCAGTCCACCTCTCTCAGTTTTTTTTATCTGTTGGTTATTAAAGCTGAAATGACTACTAAACCTTGCAGAAGAAGTGATTGTTACATAGCTCTGTGTGGGTGCTTTTGTGATTTTTATTGCTTTCAGAACTATCAGTCACATAAAAGAAAATAGAATTCTTCTCCAGGTTGCTCTATTGTTCAGATGGACTAATAAATACACATTGCAGTTACCATACCCGATGCGTTGAACAATATATGAAAAGTGAAGCAGTATTAGAGGATAAATAAATCCACATGCATCCTCATCTCTGAAGAGATTGTTAGCTCATTGCTCTAGATTGGCCTTGAGATTAAATAGAGCTCTTTCAATTAAGCAAACAAACTGCAGCTAAAAAATCCACTGCAACTAAGTCAACACTAATTACTTGATCATAAAGTGTCAAAAAAGAAATAGGCAAGGTGAAAAGGGGGAAAAAAGGTAAACAAAGAACATGCTGATCTGCTGCATTTCTCTTTTGAATACCTCCAGAGCTCCATGAAGGCCTCAAGGAAACTGCTGCCATGTGGAGCAGGAGCTGTAATACATCCAACCACTTGAATGGTTACCTTCCACATTTGGAGAGCAGCCCAGCTGATCGACAGACAGCTATACACAATCAGCTCTCAGGACTTGGTGCACGCTTCCATGAAGGGTGAATGTGCAGGCACAGGTGAACTACACTCACATTTAGATTTCCCCAGGGAGAGGATTTGAGGAAAGCTTTTAAACCCTCTCCATTATCTCTGCTACGACTCAGCTGAGCAGCAGAAGCCAACTTGCATTTGCCTCCCCTACCCCAGGGCAGCACTGCATCTTCTTTCCAGTGGCTTTAGAGCCACTGGGAAATTGCAACAGTGGGGAAAGCCTCTGTCTTCCCCTGGCACCAGGATGTGAGCTGGGTTGCACTCCCTGATCCTGAGGGTCCAGTATGGAGGCATCATCTCCCTGGGAAGAGCCAGTTCCCTCCTGTCTCCCCTTTATGGGAGGTGTGCCTGTTGCTGGAGTTGCCTGAGCCCCCAGCAATCATACTGGGATACCGACATTGTGTGAGGGCTGCAGGAGTCAGAGCAGACCAGTGACAGGCTGAGCACATCAGGACTTCCCTGAGGCAATAAAAACACACATCGTGAGCACCCATCACCAGCCCCTAGACTGCAGAGAGTGTCCCCCTCTAGAGAGTCTCTCCCCCTTCTAAACTCAGAGATTGGAAACCTGGGGGAATGGAAGGATCTAGAGAGTGCACAACAGCCTCATGAAAGTCATCACTGAGCCTTAGTTAATATATAAATAGATATATATACATAAGTTTCATATACATAAGTTATTGGGCCAAGAAAGATCTGTCAACAGTTTAAATCCATTTGAAAGAGAAGGTAAGAACTATAATCTGACCCTCTTGTCTCCACATCTTGAGGGAAGCAAGGAAAGATGGGAGGGCATAGGACTGAGGCAGAAGTGGGTGGACAGGCTTTAACATGCAGAAGCATCATATAGTGTAAAAGCTAACCTAGGAAATACAGGAATCTGTGTGACGGAAATGATCAAATTTTGGTTTTAATTCACAAATGAGTTGAAAGAAATAACTATAAAGGCAGAGACAGGTAGGAGAAAAAAGGGCCAGCAGGAGGATCTAAAAAGGAGGCAAGAAAAGGGAGGGTGTCCCCAAGCCAGGGATAGGAAGGAGTGTGCCCAGCATGTGTGGGAAGCAGCACATGCGTGGAGGACAGATACTGCAAAGGGAAAATCCACTTCCCAGGCCAAGTGTTGGAGATATGAGCAGTCCTGTTGACAGGCAATTGAAGAGGAGCCAGTGCTAATCTTCCTCACTTCGACTACTGCGACTTCGTTTGTTACACTTTGACTTCCTTTTGGAAAGTTTGCATCTGTTTGTTTTCTTTTCCTGTGTGCCAAGTGTATAGTGACATTTTACACAACGCAGTTTCTACTGGGAAAAGGCCTGAGAAGCCTTGCACAGAGCCCAGGCTCAGTCCTGGAGTGTCTGTAGGGGCTGATACCTCAGTCATGCCTAGTCTGGGACCCTTTCATCCCAGGACAGTCACTTTTCTCCATGAAAGCACAATAATGTCACGTTTCAAGGTGCTATGGGAATAGTAATCCAAATGTTTCAGGAGCTGCTTGAAATTTTTAGGAGTTTCATAGAACAACTGGATAAAAACCGAGCAAGAAGACCAGTTGTTTGATTGAAAGTCTGTTACTTTTTACTCATTATGCTACACAGGATGACTGAAAAATTACTGCAAAATTAATGAAAATTGTAGTAATTTATCAAAATGACTGATTCCACTCGCAACTCATCCAGATGTGTTGAGAATACAAAATTGCACGAGGACCATTTCTGCAATGGTGAGCTGTATGAAACATAAATTGTTGCCATAGTTCCTCCTCTTACACAATGAATTAGACAAATAACAGCTGAAAATAACTAAAAAGCAGACAGCACATCAGTACCTTCTTTCTCATCTTGGACTGGCTTAACCTTTGACTTCACACTTTGAAGGAATTTTTATGCTACTCTAGATCTGCTAAGATACAGAAAGCTGATGCTGAACTGTCCTGAAACTCCCCCTGAAATCTCAGATCAAACCTCAGAACACTGGGAACAGCCAAAAGCTTGGGGAGTGGGGAGGGAAATGGAGGAAGAGAGTGTTTCTAATGTGCAGCATTCTGCTTCAGCAGATGCAAAACTACAAGATACTAAATTGTTCTTCACTCTTTAGCTTGTGAGGAAGAAGAAAACTTTCTTCATCCATTTCCCATTCTGCACTCCACCCCCATTCTGCTCCAGCCCCCCTGGCTCAGCAGTTGGGTGAGAAAAAGTGTTTACCTTGCAGTAAGCAGAAGCTTGTCTGCTGTTCCTCAGTAAGCCAGGCTCTGTGTCATGAACTTGCGCATTACTGCAATAGATAAATAAAAGCCAAAATATCCAAGAATATGATTGAAGAAGGGACTTAAGTAGTAGTCAAGTACATATTAGAAAAGAAAGTATGTGGATAAATACTTAAGTAAAGTTCAGAACTCCTGCTTACCTCCTGTCAAATCCTGAAAGTACCTAAGCTCCTGGACAGGCTTGCTGGTTGGGTTTTCTAAGGAAAAAGTCCATGAGATTGAACCTTGACTATAATTTCACCTCATTATAGCTTCTGAATTCTTGGGAGAATTCACATCATGCTTGGCAGATTACTGGAGCCTCAAAGATAGTTTCATTCCTATGGGTTTTTGAAGACAATGTAACACTCAATCCTAATAGAAATCCAGAGGCAAGAGGCTTAGATATTCAAAACACCTGCAACGATTTGGTAGTTATCACCAGTTCATGTGGGAATCCCAAATCTACACTACAGTCCCTGCTCAGCTAAATCCCACCCTATATATTCTTCCACCACATCCTCTGGTGATGATCCAGCCTCCAAATATTTTCAGAGTGTACCTTGGACACCAACAGACTAACAAACTCTTTCCTAGGACAGCTGTGATGTTTATCAAGGAGTATGGCCACATAGGGAGTGGTGCCATGATCCACTTTTAATCAATCACACTAGCTTAGTATCACCACCTTTGCCCAGCAAGCAATGGACAAGCAGGGATGCATTTTAGGAAGTGGTCTGTCTTCCAAACTTTCCTATTAGTTGGTTTTAAGTGGCAGTTCATTGAGCAAATATCAGTGAAACTAAGTCCTGGGAGACTGCAGGAATCTCCTCTCTTTGCTGACTGCCTTGATGGCCATTTGGAAGCAGCCATTTGTCAGAGACCAAGAGCGATACAAAAACTGGACAGCTAGGTCAGGTAACATAAAGCTGGAGTCACTATAGGAGAGTGTCAGAAAGCAGCATCTCAGCTGATTATCATAGTCCCACTGTTTCTATGGCTTAATGCCAGCTGAAAACAAGGTTCTGGGTGATGTAGGAGTGGTCAATGCCAATTTCTTTTCATATTCTTGGTAGAAAGGTCAGGCAGAGCTCTTGAAGCCTGGCCTTGAAATTTTTACAGTGATGTTCTGGCAAGTGGAAACCTCATTACTAACCAATATTGTTTTATTGGCTGTTGTGTTATTACACAGGCACACAACAGACATCATATTTCATACATATATTTAGACTAGAAACAGACAGCTTTAAGTATAAGCTTTTTCTTTTTTTTTTTTTTTTTTTATAAATGGAAACATTAATTACATACCTCCAGACTCTGTCTGTTGCTCTGACGTTAAGGTCACAGACAATTTCAAAAATGTGAGAAGTACGTTAAGAATTTTCCCAGACAGATTAGGTATATGCTTAAGTATTATAAACCTACTCTTAACCCTCTTTTTCAAATCTCCTTTTCCAGGAACTCAATTACAACATGAACAATAGTTTCATTATAACTGCTGTAACACAATGACCTGTGTTACATCTTGGTTTTGTGTTGTTGCTTTCAGTGAGCTCTGGAGTAGAGAGTAATTTGATACAGAACCTTAGGGGCAAATTTTTCCAGGTGACTAGGAGGATGCCTCTAGATGCACTCACTCACTCACTCACTCACTCACTCACCACAGAACTGTATGTATGGCGTGATTTTTTAGAAAACAAATATCCCTGTTTCTGACAGGCTGTGTGCTCTGGCAGGGAAACAAAGCTACCTGCTGTGTAGAAAAGCAGGAGGGTGTCTACAGGCAAGCCTGACCTTTCTGTATCATCTCCTTCATAGTAAACTCTCTAAAAAAACACATTTCTGAGGCCCTCTGAAAAAGCAAGTGCAGTTTTGCTGATATCCTGACTTATCCTGGTTGCTCCCAGACTGGGCTTTTGTTGTGTTTGCATTGCAATAGACCAGGAACAAAAGAGGAAGCTTTAATTCACTGATCCTTTCCTACTGCACAGAATTACAGGAGAATGAGACACAATCTGTAACACCCTGGAAAGGCCCACCTGCACACTGGTGCTACATTTACTTATGTAAGCAGGTGCTCACCCCAGATACACTGGAAAAGGATTAAGTATTGCCTAAGACAAATATCTTATTTGCCAAGGGTGTAATGGAGATAAACACTGTCTCAACAGAACTGAAACTTGTCAAGCATGATTTAAATCAGTATTTTTTTTGTGCTATTTTGCTATTCATTTGCTTCTGAATTCCCTCTGACATAGTAAGTTGTTTCTACACTGCTGGAGAGGGAGACACAGAAGGCTAGTCATCTTAGGAGCCTGATAAACCAGCCTGCCTGAACTGTGTGCTGTGGTGGCTGCTTTTCAGTGGTTTCATAGGCTAAAGAACTTCAGTGCAAAGCTCGCTCCAAAATCTTTTGATTGTGTCACTCTCTGTGCTGTCAGCACAACCCCATGTACAACCCAGATTTTGATCCTAAATGGATCAGAACTGATCCTCTGAGGCTATAGCTAAGTGATGAAAGCAGATATCCTGTCACAGCAATACATGAAGATTACATTAAAGATGTGCAATTAAATAGTAGAAAACTTGCCGTGGGAAAATAATATATATTTTTTTAAAGTTGCATTTTATGCATGCTGTCTATCCACTAGTACGTATCTGAATTTTACACGTAGTTTCCCAAGAGGCTTTCATGCATCAGTGAGGCATAGCTCTCCGCACCTTCAAGATCAAATCTCTCATCTGTACGTACTACACAGAAATTTGGATACAACTGTCACACTGTCATTTGATTCAGCCATTCTTGTGACCTGGAAAAGTACAAACAAAGGAGGACATGTAAAATTAACTGTAGTCTCAGCACGGTGTAGTTTTGATAACTCTACTTAATTGTTCTGGAACCACAGTAACAATATTATATGACCGACCTTAGAGATTGCCTCTCTGCATAATCTGGTGATCTCATGTTGCAAAATCCATGGTATTTTTGTTTTGTGCTGTTTCTTGTTGGTTGCTTGACCATATAATTGTGGGTATTCTTTTTGCAGTTGACTAGGATATCACAGCATCATGCAATGCTTTGGCTTGGGAGGGACCTTAAAGACCATCTAGTTCCAAACCTCCTGCCACTAGACCATGTTGCTCAAACCCCCATCCTTGAACAATTCCCAGTACCTCACCACTCCCACATTGAAGAACTCTCCCCATTTGCCACGATAAACTGAGAATTTTGAACTCTCTTCACTGCCTCTCTTCCTCAGTGAACAATTTTTCAGAAGTATTTGGGGTGGCACTGACTGCTAACAAACCTACTCATCTATCTATTGATTTGCAAAGGATTATGTTCATCTGCGAAAAATATAAACATTTCAAATTTTATTTTTTAGCCCTGATACGGCTAAATATGGCTATATCGAAGAATATCAAAAGTGTCTTGAAAAATTACTTTGTCAGAATGTTTCATTTTGACTTCTTGTTCATACAGAAGTCCATCAGATGCTGCACAGCTATGTTTATGAAATCTTAGAGAAAGGGTCCAAGAGTTATTTACATTCCTACGAAATGTTTTGATTTCCTTAAATTACTACTTCCTAACACAGTAGTTTTCTAAGAGATAGTTTTCAACATCTTTTACTCGTGGTTCCCAAACATTCTTCATCAATGTCTGTTGAACTTTTTACTCCTATACTTCTTTGGAAATGGCATTATTTTTCTTTTTCTAGTGCTTGGTTATGATTTGGGATGTTTTTCTAGATGACATGGCTTATCAAATCAAATCAAATCAAATCAAATGAAATCAAATCAAATCAAATATTGTAAAAAATGTTATTCCAGCTTGCCTGTACCTCAGGCTTTCTAATCCTCTTAGTTAATGAGTGCACTGCATTTTTTTTCTCTAAACCTCTTTCATCCTTTGTTTGGAAGCAAGGCAATAGTGCTGTTTTTTGGAAGGATTAGAAATCCATCTCATAAGTTCATATACTTGTCAGTTAATTACCTGTTGATGCCAGTAAGAACCAGTTCTATCAATATTTGGTCAGAAAGTTGCATATTAGAGTGAACAGGGCAAAAGAAAGTATACTCCTGCTGTTCTGTGGTCTTTGATTTGTCCAACCTTTGCTTTCAAGTATTTTCCAAAAACAAGTCATGGTTATTATGTAAAGACCAAACTTGGCTCTTTGCTAAATAGTTTGGAGCTTGTTTTTTTCATTTCCTGCTCCTGCACTCTAATTTGTAATTGAATTGAAGGAAGGGTTGCCAAACAGCAGTCACATGGAGAAGATTTGCATGCTTCAGCTGATCTTTAGGTCTAGCAGGTTCTCAGAGATGTTGAACTGTCTCTGCAAGCTTGACTGAGAGAGATAAAACTCACAATGCTGTAATCACTCTCCCAAAAGACGGGCATACAGTGTGGCTCTTGCATTCCCTGTGAGGATTTTCCTCCTTACAAGTTTCTGAGTCTCAGCCCTGAAGTGGCCCATTGTCCCCTGGCACAACACCACACAGAGCTGGGAAGTCAGGGGTGGGTCTGGAGGGTAGCAGGCTCACCTTCCACAGTGCACCCAGCTTTCCCTGTGGCCTGCTGCACTGACTGCATGGAACCAGTAAGAAGCTCCTGGTGCTCTGCTGGCACCACCAAGCTTCATCAGCTGCAGCAGGACACAAGGAGACAGAAGTTAGACAGAAATTAAACACACAGGAATTTCTCAATGCCAGTTACTTCTGGGCAGAATACATCTGTGGCAAAAGCAGAGAGGAAAAGCCTCTCTCAGTCCTCAAATAAGTAATTAGTTGCCCCACTCATGAAGGCACATAAGAACCACCCTTCCTAAGTTTTCCAATCTGAATGA
Organism: Brachypodius melanocephalos; assembly: GCA_013398615.1. NCBI lineage: Eukaryota > Metazoa > Chordata > Aves > Passeriformes > Pycnonotidae > Brachypodius > Brachypodius melanocephalos. The sequence goes on from VZSR01003807.1 coordinate 17,002,089, forward strand.
ATTTAGAATAAAACTAATTCAAGATTCCTTACCTCCTCCACAACTTTATACAGCTTTATTCCTTCTTTGTGTTTAGCTATCATTTACATTTTGTCCTCATACACTTTGCTTTTGAGAGTGATGACATTGAAATGTTTGGAGCCGACAGAGCTGCAAGGAATTGTTTTGCCAGAAAGTGGGTTCAGGGAGAATGGAAACTATTTGTGAAGTTGGATCTAATGCAAGCAGTTTGCATCTGGGTTAATCAGCTGAAGTCAAAGCGTGTGTGCTACAAAAAAAACCAAAAAACAAAAAAACAAAACAACAACAACAACAAAAAAACAAACCAAAAAAACCCAAAAAACCCCCCAAAAACAACAAAAAAAAATTGGATCATGTTTATGGGTACTTTTTCCAAGAATTTCAACTTCTCGTTTTGAAACAGATCTGATTTTACTGGTTAAAGTATCTCCCAAATAAACTCTTAAATATTTTATTTTCAATTGATCACTGTTTTAACTTAGCAGAAAATTATGTTAGGCAGCTATATAATTTAAAAAAAAAAAAAAAGGGGGAGTCCAGTGTAAACAGCCTGAACCACTTGGGATTTTTCAGCCTTAGCTTGGCTTCCTGAAGAAATACAAGCTTACATGCATGCTCTGCATAATTGTGTGCCCCTAGACTAAGCACCATCAAAACTTTTTTTGTGATCACTGTCTGGCTTGAAGCTGTCTTGTCTGGACTGACACGAAGACACTGCGAAGACACTTAACTTTCTGCAAATTTAATAAAGAATGAGAAATGAGAAAGAGACTTAGGCTCATTACAACATAAGATGGGTCAGAAAGGAGGAGTAAGCATCATGATGACCCCAGCAGAAACCCCATTTTGGGCAGCTGCACAGATTTAATAAGGCAGCAAGGATGAGAGCTGTAAGACCTGCCCTTCATGAGCTGCTGTGGCTCCTGCTGCAATGTGGCATCCATACATTAATACCATCCATACCCTTTGCATGCTCCTCACCTGCTTTTGGTACAAGATAACGAACAATGTGCTTTTCTTCCTCCAGTACAGCCTGTGAGTATCACTCCATGGAGTACTGTGATTTACAGGTGACAAAAAGCATGCCATTAGGAATAGGAACTGAGATAGATCCTTGATCCCCCTGTACTGACGCTCTCAAAATCATTTACTGTGCTTCCTTGGTTAGATTTTATTATTTCAAGACAATCTGGTTCAGCTACTAGGAGGAAGGGATGATTTGCTTGTATGAGTTGGTGAAAAGACAGAAATTAATAGAATTCTTTTAAAATGTCAGTCATTTTCAAGGCAAAATCCAGAGGAAAACAGACAGTTTTTGATGACTTTCTCAAAACTCTGGTTTTCAAACATCTCTGGAGTTCACATCACACATAAAAATCCTCCATGTCAAGCAAGACTTGAGTGTATTGTTTTGGCAGCATAAAAAGAAAAAGTAACCACGTGGCATTCCACACTTGCATGGAAGTGTGGCCACATGTTTGCTTTCGTGACGGAAAACTGCTTTTCTAATCAGTGCAACCACTTCCATCATGGAACCATTGTGCTATTTTCCATTCAAAGGAATCAAGTCACACTGACTCTTTTCTAGCAGCTTAAAGATCAGCAGAAACAATGAAGAGAATTGACCTTACGTAATCCTAAACTGATGCCTGGGATTGAACTCTTGCCCGGTGCTCCCATGCCAACTTCAGCAAAACAAGCTCTTTCAGGAGGCTACACTTCTATCCTTTTTCCAGATGCAGTTTTGAGGCAGGTGACAGTGACTTGGACATGATTTTATTGTTCTGTATTTATTTATGGTTTCAACAAAGGAAAAAAAATCCTCTTCCTTTCATTTGGGTAACATTGGGCAGGAAGAATAATTCTTTGTATCATGTTCAGTGGAAATATGTTCACAAATAAACTATGCTCTTTAGTCTTGGGCTGTTACCATGTTTCAAATTGTTTGTTGGCATGGATTAACCAACAGAACTACACCCATAAGCCCTTCTCTGTCCTAGTGACAGGTAGATTTGGCTTTGTCAACAGGAAGAAATTTTGCTAAAGCTTTGTGGCTCTCCTGTGTTTGTTAAAAGTTATTATTATATCCATGTTTCTAACCAGGTATTGAGAATTCTGTGAAGGGCTGGGTTTGGGTTGAGTTAAATATCAGTGAACTTCTGTGTTATGCAGATGGAGACATCTCCATCACATTCATTCATCAAAAACCAGTGAACTGCAACCATGTGCAGTTTGACTACACATGGTTTCACTGCAGTTTATTTGTGAGTAGAGCTGGATGCCTTGTGGAAAAAGCATTCTCCACATGCTCTAGGAAAATTGAGTAATTTCTCAGCTTAATGTGACCTATCACTATTTTTTTTTCTACTGTCAACACACCTGCAGAATATCTAAACTTTTATGTGGATGGACTTGCCATTATTTAGGCTGTAGTTATTGTATCTACAAATATGGACGTTTGCTGTGTTTGCTGCTGTACAAGCAGAATAGAAGGACAATGGATTGACAACCTGTTGTGTTGGGTTTGCATGGCTATGTTTTGGTGGCAGGGGGGCTACTGGGGTGGCTTCTGTGAGAAGCTGCCAGAAGCTTCCTCCATGTCCAGCAGAGCAAGTCCCAGGTGGCTCCAGGATGGATGTGTCACCAGCCAGGGCTGGACAAATCAGAAATGGTGGGAACGCCCCTGGGATAACAGATTTAAGAAGAAGAAGAAGAAAAAAAAAAAAAAAAAAAGAGTTATTGTGAGATGTGATTGTGGCCAGTGAATAGCAGAGAGAGAACATGCGAGAAGAACAGCTATTCAGACCCCCAGGGTCAGTGCAGAAGGAGAGGCAGGAGCTGCTGCAGGTACTGGAGCTGAGATTCCCCTGCAGCCCCTGGCGCAGCCCATGGTGAGGCAGCTGTGCCCCTGCAGCCCATGGGGGATCACAGGGATGCAGAGATCCACCTGCAGCCCGTGGAGGAGCCCATGCTGGAGCAGGTGAATGTCTGAGAGGAGGCAGTGAACCTGTGGGAAAGGTGCTGGAGCAGGGCCCTGGCAGGGGCCTGCAGACACATGGAGAGAGGAGCACACTCTGGAACAGGTTTCCTGGTAGGACTTGCAGCCTTGTGGGGGATCCAGGTTGGAGCAGCCTGTCCTCAAAGGAATCTACCCTCTGAAGAGTGACCTACCTTGGAGCAGTTTGTGGAGAATGGTTGGTCAGAGGATGGACTCACCTGAGAGAAGTTCTTGGAGAATTGTGAAGCAGTTGTGTGATGAACTGACCATAACCTCCAGTCCCCACCTGCCTGCACTGCAGATCAGGAGGAGGTAGAGCTGAGAAAGAGGGAGGGGTGGGGTGAAACTGTTTTCAAGGTCTGTTTTTCTTCTTATAATCCTTGTTAGTAATAAGTTCAATTATTATCTCCAAGTTGAGTCTGTTTTGCATGTGACAATATTTGGTGTCTGATCTCTCCTGGTGCTTATTCCAACTCATAAGCCTTTGCTATGTTTTCTCTCTCCTGTCCAGCTGTGGAGGGGAGTGATAGAATGGCTTTGGTGGATGCCTGGCATCCAGGCAGAACCAGCCCCCTACACCTGTGTGCAAAGCAAGGTGGAGGAGAGAGAAAGGCCTGGTGAGTTCCTGGCCGTGCTACCAGCAGTGACTGCCCTGAGATGGGCCACGGCAGCCACTGGGCCAAGATGACCCTGTGTGGAGGACGGTACCCCTCTAGGGTAGGTACCCCTCTAGGGTAGGTACCCCTCTAGGCAGCTTCCACAGCCACAGTGGGCAGCTTGTACCCAGCTCTAAAAATTCTCCATGAACCAGCAGAAGCAGCCTAGCTCTCTGGCAAAGCAGGCAATAAAATCGTGGTCATTTTATCAGCTGTACTAGAAGACTGAAACTCCAAAGCACTCCAGGTGACTCTTGAAGCCTTCATTAAAACCTCTTATTTCACAAAGCACATCAAAATAAAGCAGGCATCCTTGATTTATTGCATAGAGGAGGAATTATTTTTTTGTCACAAGCTGTGAAATGTATCTGTTAAATAACATGAACAGAAGGTATGGCATGCTAAGCACTTTACTGTGTATGTCTCTATTACTAATTTAATATTTTAAGGGTTACGATGTGAGAAATTTCCACTCTTGATGATTTGCAAAATGATACCCACAGTAACCAGTGGTTTTCTTTTCTGTGAAATTGGTACATAATAAAAAGTTTTAACAAATTGAATTTAAAAATTAGATCATCTATTTAAGCATCTAGCCATTAGTTCCAGCTTGTAGCTACAGTGAAGGTTCTGCCTCTACAGCATCACATTAATGTGATGAAGTTCTACTTCTGAATTGCCTCCTTCCTACCCTTGTCACTCCAGAAAACACCATTTCAATGTCATCAATTTCCATGCTAACCCCACAAAACTGCAAGATCTTTCTTCTTGTTATATATTATTTGAATCTAAAATAAATGTGGGTATTATTTCAGGAAGCAAGGAATAACTGCACATAAAAATGAATTTACACACACATATATTCACATCTTACTGAACTTTGCTCATTTCCCTTCATTGTCCATTTGGCTGTGCATATCCTGATGCTTCTATCCCAACTGAGAAAAGAAGGGAGTCCATCTTGGCTTGCTGCTCTTCATCAGGTTTTGTAGCTCCTCTAGCTCACATCAATCACTGTGAAATATGAGGAACAGCAAAAGACTACAAGTGAGACATCCTGCTGTGTGCTTCATAAGCACTCTGATAAGCAGGGTGGCAGGCAGGAAAAGAGCCAGGGTCTTGGCAGTGCTCAGATGGTCTGAAGGAGGAAAAGCCTGGCCCAGCCAGGAATTCCTGCAAGATCAGCTGCACCCTGGAGTACGGAGAAGTGGCTCTTGCCCCAGGCCAGCTCTCTGTCCTCCTCCTTGGAGCAAACCGTATTGTAGGAGATGGTGTGAACACGTGAAACATTTGGAGGGCAGCAGTTACCAACTGCTGTACTCTACAGAGAAGATATCTTTATCTTCTGGTGTGTGCAATATGAGCCCCTCCTCAGTTCTGTCCCTTGCACAAGACAAATGGGCTGCTGGTGTGTGCTCCAAGGTGTCAGTGGACATCAGCATCCTAAAGATACCCCTCTGCCTGCTGCAGGATATCAGCAGAAGAGAATCTGGTCGTGTTCTTTTCTCTGAGAATCAACACTTTTCCCTAAAATTCAGAGTAAAGAAACTATTCTGGTGGTGACACCTGACTTTCAAGATAACAGGGCCTTAAAACAGGCCAGGGAGAATAGTAACTGATCTAAATGGTTAGCTGCATGGTAAAGCAAAGGCACAGATGTCAAGAAAAGAAAGATTCATCATTTTGTTTTCACATGGAAAACAATGGAAAACAATCTGTGTAAGCTTGCCATATGGTTTTTATTGGAGACATTCTGTGTTTATATGTGTGTGTCTGTATGTATATACATGTGTAAGCTATTATATTAGATCAGGTTCTGACCTGCTTCATAAAACAAGGATATCTGAAAATATGTCTGCCACTCATTAATTGGCCTTTTCCTTATGTACCTAAAAAGTCAGGACTGGCTTGTTTTGAATATTCAGATATTTCAACTTTAATATTAACAAAAAAAACTTAAAAGATCCAAAATGTTCTACTTTGTCTAGCTTGCATTTCACTTCATAATACAAGTGTACACAGGCTCAGGGATATCCAAGCTGGATGGAACTTGATTAATGTCTATTGCCATGTTATAATTTTCTACTTTGGTAAGAACAATTTTCAGTACTTTTGAAAAAATATAATTCATTTATTTATTTAAATATCTATTTCAGTTTACATTTAGTGAGATTTATGGTCATTATCCCTTTTTTTCTAGTGGAAGCAACCCTTCCTCTGATAATAGATATAAAACTGGTGGGACATGTGAGTAAAATGTAACAATATGAGAATCTTTTTAAAAAGGCTGCCATTTACAAACTAATTTGAAAAAATCACACTTATTTCTACTGTGTAATCTGTAAGAATAGGCAAATATGTAATTTCTTACATATTGGTAGTATTTGGTACTTTTTGTATATCTATTATGGTTTTGATTTTTAAATAAAAATGGCTGCTAATCTCAGCTGTCAGTGCCCATGCCTCCTATGACCAAGCAAAACCACACAGATGACAAAATACCATAAAATGAGCTGTCTGAACTGAATAATCATTTTGGGAATGAATCAGCTTCCATTCAGTTCAGTAAATCTCAGCATAACTAAAAGCACAGTCTGTATAACATGTGGCAGAGGGTAGAATATTAATATATTTGTAAGATGCTGACAAGTACTGCATCTGTCATGAGTAGAGGCTATAAAAAATGTCCTCTTCATGCTGTCTGTGCTTGAATTTTCTTACATTTAAAACAAGGAACCCTGTCATCTCTCCAAAGTTTGGCTGCTGCAGTCCTGCAGTGGAACATTTGCTAATACATTTGATACTGTCATGGTGAAACTCAGACTATAATCTGCCAAGAACAGAGGTTGCCAGGTCAATCTTCTGATAAGTATGGCTGATTTGCCTCAATACAGCAGTGGAAAATATGCAAATTCACAGGGTGACTAATTACCCCTTGGGAAAACTTAGGCAACTGGTCTGAACTCCTCTGTAATTAAAGCCATCTAGATAATGTAAACAATTGTCTTGTAAGCATTTCGAACTGGAAACTTTCTGCAACTACTTATTCTGTGGCCTGGCTTTGTACTTGCCAAGCTCCTCAATGCATTTTAAGCTCATTAAGGCTTAGCTCCTGCCAAGGACTTTCTGTCTCAAGTCATCCAGTGCTCACAGGTGGCAGTTCTGGTTGGAGGCTGGAACTATAACCCTGCTGAGTATTCGTAGCTGAGGGGGCAGCACATCACATGTCTGTGGTCCCCAGCACCAGCAGAAGTGGCAGCAAGAGAGGGGCAGCAGGGTTTTTCAGAGGCACCTGAAACTCCAGATGAAATTACTGAGAACTGGAGGGAGAAATCAGTACTAGTACTGGGGAGAAATCAGCATGTGGAGTGTTGGGGGCTTGGTATGCATATACATGAAAAGCAAGGGCACCAGCTGTAATTAAAGTCAGCTGCTTGTTACTTTGCTTTGTTAAAGACCCTGCAACATTTTCTTGCCCCGTTTTTTTCCCAACATGTCTTTCCAAAAATATTAGCAAAATAGTTAATGAAAAGACTCTTAACCTCAGTTAGACATCTGATCTAGAGTAATAAACCTTGTGATTGAGGAAACTGCAAAAAACTACTTTTATCACATGAAATAACAGGTGCTTTTTTTTGTCGAGTGAGCTCAGTGATTCTGGGAAAATTGCTTTTACTCCAGATTGTAATTGTATTTATCTATGGGATGTATTCTGAGTACATGCTCTGGATATCTGCTACTGAGCACTGAAACATGAAAGTTCAGGTGATTTCCTTCCAGCTTCCCTGCTCTTCCCCTCCCAATAAGAGAACAAATCACACTGTTAACTGTAGAGACTCTGAGATCTACTGGTGGTGACGTGCTGAACTTATTTAATAGATCATGAGCTAATAAATAATACTGAGCTTGAAAGGAGATTTGGTTTGTGTGGAATGAGAGCTACTGGATGAGGAAGAAAAACTGCAACATTTGAGTATCACATATTTCAAGCCCTGAGTAAGGCAAGAGCCAGTGTAGGGGCCTGTGTTCATGTGTGTTTTGTGGAGCACTGGTCACAAGAGAGCAGTGAATTGAAATTTCAATTGCGTGGGAGTTCAGCCAGGTCAATACTCAATCATGAATTTGAATCTTTGTGACAGGCAAACAGTTGGACTGAGGGATGCTGTGTTGTGTGGTGATTCAGTCCCGAATCTGAATGCAGCTGAGCTGTGGAGCTTCAATTTTCCTGATATACGAAGTAAATGCAATTTCCAGAAATCACTAGTTGGTGGTCCAGAAGATTAGTCCTTTGTTTACTCACAGAAAAGGTACGGAAGAGGCCAACACAGAGATTTCCTTGTGCATGATGCTGAGGCATTCCCATCTCAAAAACCAGAAAAAACAACAACCAACCAACAAACCAAACCCTACTAGCTCACTGTGAGTAGACATCTCCCAGGGAAAAAAAAAAAAAAAAAAAGGCTGAGGAAGGTCAGATTCTGCAATTTGCCTTAGCTCCCACCCTTCTTGAACAAGATCCCTACAAAGCTGTTCAGGAAATTTGAAATGTTGTGGGCTAGGAGCTTCTCTTTTGCTGAGGCTCAGCTGTCAAAAATTAATTGCTACTTAGTAGTATCCTCCTACATTCGTATCTCTGAAATATTTGATGGAGCTTACTGCTACTGCAAAATGGGCCAGAGGAACATTACAGGGACATTTTTTTTTCTATTCTAGCAGTTCATGTTGCTATTTCTCCAGACTCAGTGCTAGGACTAATTTGTAACGTATAGGCACAGAAAATAAAGTAACCACTTACCACAACCCAAGATGTGACAAGGACCCTCTTATCACATCCTACAGGTGGAAGAACCTCTCAACAGAAGTCCATCACAGCTTAACTAGGGCTAGTTGCCTCATTTTTGAAGGGTTCCTACTGGGGGTGAGCAGGTGATACATGAGAGTTGGAGAGGGACTTTTGACAAGGGCATGGGTGACAGAACTGGAGGAATGGCTACAAACTAAACAAGAGTACATTTAGATTTGATATTAGGAAGAAATTCTTTACCCAGAGAGTAGTAAACAGGTGGAACAGGTTGCCCAGAGAAGTTGTGGATGCTCTGTCTCTGGAAGTGTTCAAGGCCAGGTTGGATGGGGCTTTGAGCAGGGTTCAGGAGGGTTGGAACTATACGGTCTTTAAGGTACCTCCCAACCCAACCTGTTCTGTGATTCCCTGGTATGTGCTGGATCTTGATCTTTCTGCATTTCCTGCCTCTCAGGAATTTTAATTTATAGATATTCCTGTTGAGTGTAGTATTCAAGGCAAGAGTTGAATATTTGATTTTCAGCTTGGTAAAAGCTATGTTTTTTTGCTAAATTTGTGAAACAGAGGTAGCTCCAACCCTGAGGCAAAGGACAGGACATAGAACAGGACTTTACACTGTTAGATAGTGAAGAAACTCATATCCCTCTTGCCTCTCTTAAAATGTGTGGGGGACACTAAAGTCCTTTCAATTTCACTTCTCCATCTGTTCTTAGTTAAAAACACAAACAGTAAAACTAGATGAAGAGAAATGGTGACAGTTTGGGCTACCAGAAGTAAGTATAAATGGTGTTTCTTAATATTAGATGCTTTTCCAGTCCAGAGCATAGAGAAAAGATGTAAATGTCTCAGAAGAAATTGAGTTTCTATTCCTTTTTGTCTCCTGCTGGTTGACAAATGTTATGTAAGTCTGCCTGAGGCTCACTAACACTAAAACTATTATCTATCAAAATCTGGGGCAGCTGAAGTTGCATTCGTATGTTCATTAGAGCTATTCTGGCAATAGAAAATGGGAGATTCTGAGGCTATATTACATCAGAGACAAGAGTTTTTCATTCTCACAGTGCTGCTGTGGCTATATCAACACGGCAGGTTACCCATTTCATGTTAAATTGAACCAAAAACTGCTGCATGCTATGACAACAAAATAACTCCCAGTACCCAGGCTCTTCCACTTAAAACCACCTGGTTTATCTTCTTTGCACTCTCTGCCTGTGGAAGGCCATAATGTCAAGAAATGGCAGAATTCCTGTGCTGCAGGAATTCTACTGGATTGCCAGCAATGATCTAGGGAGCTGAACAAAGGACTTGATAAATTTCACCTCAATTCTGGTTCTAGGGACAGTCCCACAACTAGTGCAGAAACAGTTAAATTGCTGTTAGGTTGCCAAAACATAATTCGGTATCATCCTTCAAAAGTGATTTTTCCCATAGCCAGAAGACTATAGATTCGCCCTCTCAGATATTTTTTCCCAAATAGAAAAGAATAATGTTACTGAATATTTGCAATGTAAAGTTGGGGTTTTTTTGTTTTGGTGGGGGTTTTGTTTGTTTGGTTTGGTTTAGTTTGTTTGGTTTTCCTTTTAATTTTATTTTATTTGCCACTTGTTACTATCATGTTTTTATATTAGATTCTTCATCGTTTGCATCGCTATGAAATTTGAAAACCCAAAAAAAAGATCAAGTCTCCTTGATGTCTAGTAATATAACTGAGGGGGAAAAAGTGTCTGTGTGGGTTTACAAAGCAGACGAAAACTGAGAGGTAAAAAGCAGCTACATCCAAAATAATAGGTCCAGTAGTCCAGTACTGACCAGCACATCTTGGACAATTGCCTCAGCACCTTGGCAGCTTAGCTTTTGCCAAGTTTTCTGAGAAAAGTAATTGTACACAAGAATCTGAAGAACAGATTTTTGTGATTGGTTATAGAGAACTTCCTAGTGCTAAATACCTAATGCAAAGGGTAGCATGAGATAAAAAATGAAAGTTCTCATTTCTACTCCAAGGCAAACCACAGAGGAAAGACCTGGTCAGTCAGTGATGACAAGCATTGGGAAGGGAAGATAAGGAGTCAGATAGTGGGGAAAACTGGAGAGAGATGAAATGGAGGAGGAGAGGCTGATTATTACAGCTTGGAGTATGGGAGAAGAAAAGAGCAGCAGAAAGTCTATCAGGTAGGCCTAGGTGTGTAGCACAGGCAGAAGCTGAAGGTGTCAGGTCATGTTGAGTTCAACAGTGCCAGATCACTGTGGAAGAGAATCTGGGTCTCAGGAACAATACAGGAGAGTAACAGGGATGAGATGATGAAGATGTTGAGGGCACCAGATGTATGAGGAGTATGAGACTGGAGAGAAGCCAGGGCTGGCAGCAAGGTGAAGAAGGGATAGGCAAAAGCTGGGTGACAGGGGTATGGAATTTGCATTTAGCTTGATGAGAGAGAGGGAGAGATTGAATTGGAAAGGGTAAAACACAGTCAGCCACAGAAGAATGATCCCAAAGGGGAAAGGAGAAGGACAGAGAAAAGAGAGAAATGAGAGAAGAAATAAATGCTGGTAAGTGTGTTGTGTATAATGAGAATGGTAAATGGCATTTAGGAGAGAAAAGGGAACATGCTGAAAATCCTTAAGTGAACAGATCTGAGAAATCTGATAGAACATTCTGCAACTGCAGCAATTTCCTGGGTTTTCCTATTTATAGGAATGACCCAGATAAAATTGCAGTGTTCCTCATCTTACTTTTCTAGTAAAATATTGACATTTATTTCACGTGTGAAGAGGATCTGCATGACTAAGAACAATATTTCAAACAAGGAAATGGCATTAGTTCATCCAGTCCTTGCTGCTTCTCCAGAAACTCGGTATTCAGAGGCTGTGCTTATGAAAGAAATAGCCTTTCTGTTTGCTGCAGGAGTATCATATGGAACAGTGTGAGGAAAATATCTTCCCTCACAAGTACATGGGCATCTCACGCAGTAACTCCTAAGAATTTCATACTTGTGTATGAACCAAACCTCTCCATCCATGATCACTACACAGCTCCAGTTTTCCTCTGCATGAAATCAACTGGCACAAGTGGACTTATCCTACCATAATACTGCACCAGTGAAAGACAGATTCCCACCTCCTAATTGCGTGCACCTCCTAAATGTTCCTAGTGGAGCATTTCCCATTGTTTGAACTTGTGCCATTTGGAATTTGAAAGAGATTTCTGGGAACAGTAAATTTATGTATGGTTTTTGCTTTCTAAAACAAACAATTCTCCAGGCATTAGGAAAACTGAGCTAGAGAAAAAGAAGTTGAATGGGCAGATTTACGTCTGCATTTTTTCCAGAGTTTGGTTTTGGCTCATTATAGGCAAAATGTAGCCACAAAAATGGAATGCAAATGAACACCATTAACATACAAACCTACCCTTGTCCAAAAATTACACTGCAAGGAAGAACACCAAAATCCAAGATAGATCCCTCAAGTTACTGTGCATTTATGTTTTCAGACAGAGAACTTGGCCATCAAACATGCTATTGGTGGAGCATGCTCAAAACTGCTGCTCTTTGGAACCCTGGAGCAGCGTGAGAGCGTGGCAAGATCTCACTACAGCTGTGAATCAATATATCACAAACTTCACCAGAGAGCACCCCTTTGAAGATCAGCAGACAACTGAATCTTCTGCTGCTCTTATTTAGTCTGGCATGTCTTGTCTGAGACTGAGAAAGAAGATGACAGTTTTCTGAGATAAACCCTGACCTGAGGCTACCCATTCATTCAGCTGCTTTGGGAAGTCATTTGTTACAAATCTATGCTCTACATACATGGAGCTTGCCTTTCATCTTCTTCCCCCTTCACAGTTCATTTTTTAAGTTTCATATTAATATCCTCAGCCTTTTGGATGAGCTAGGACAGATGAACACCACTGAAGAGAGGGGACACTTATCCTGTGTTTTTAAATTCTGCCATGACTGTTTTGTGGCTTATTGCCATGTCTGAATACTTGATTAATGCTAGACAAAGAGGAATGCAGAGTGCATTGGTGCCAAATCAAGAACTGAAACCACACCACCACAAAGTTATGTGATTTAAAACCACATCATTTTAAAGAATAGCCATGAAGAGTTTTTCTTACTTTTACTTTTTTAAATTAATAGAGGGTTCTTACGCTTTGGACTTTACAGTGGTGTGTCTAAAATATCTTAGCTTTTACTTAAATGGAAGCTGAGATTTCTCAGTACTCACTGAACTTGTGAGGAAGCCTCTAGGAATAATGAATTGTAAGGCTGACCCTGAAGTCAGCAGAACTGGTTACGACACACGAATGCCCCAGAGATCCAGCCTAAATTAGAGCAAAGTTCTGCTCCCAGCTGTAGTGGTGTGAGTGTGGAGTAGCAGACATAAAGATTTACTCCACAAAAAAATGAAAACTTACATATGGTGAAATGAGAAGATACATATGCCCAGGGTTTTTTCTGTATTGCTAATTTTTTTAAAAAAACCCAAACAGACAACCTAGAGAAACTAGAATAATACTCTTTTGTAAAAGCAATTTTCCAGTTAAAAATGGATTGAGATATTAGCCAATGATGTTGTCTGGATGAATATTATAATCTTAAAAGTATCCTTGAGCCAACAGTTTTTACTCAGGGTGTGTTCGTCCCAGGAAATTTAGTGTAGTGAAAAGACCCAAACCAGTAAGTTCCACACATTGTGCAGCCCAGGATTCCTTAGCTGGAGGATATTCTGTGCCAGCACTTGGCTCACATGGCTTTTAAGCTCGTTTCCTGCATAGTAAAAGACCTGGCACTTCTGGCTGTTGACTAGGCAGAGAGGATATGAACTTGGATGTTCCTGTATCTCCCATACTGTAAGTGTCTGCTTCACAACTTGCACATCCAAACCAAATTCAACTAATAGTCTTTGCTTGTTATCCTTCACTTTTGGTGACTGGCTCAGCAGGAGCTGTGGATCATGGGATCATACTCCTCTTTAACCTCCTTAGGGAAACCAGACACAGTGGGAAGCAATCTTTCCAATATTTATGAGTAGATGGAACGGATAGCTGCTTTGCAAAGGGTGCAGCAAACAAAAAAAATCCATCTAATGCCTTTTGTTCTTACTTTTTTATAATCCTAGTTGTACATTTAATGCAAAATGTGCTATATATTGTATATTACATGTACAGATATATTTTAGTTGATTTTTGATTTTATTGCTGTCAAAGGCTTTAAAATTGGATATAATTATGTAATGTGAGGAATACGCTGTATACTTCTACATGAAAATCCTCACTGCCCACCACAGTACTATACAAAATTATATAATATAATGAATATAATACAATGCAATACAATGCAATACAGTGCAATACAGTACGATACAGTACAATACAATACAATACTGAGTCACTGCTGACACGCTGTTGCTTGTTGACTGAGAAATCTCTCCAGAACAAGTCAGATAGAGCAGGAATAAAAGCAGTGAAATATAGCTGCGAGTGAGTAACATGGAAGGTGAACAGTCATTAGAGAGTAAGTAGAGCTGTAAGTGGTTTTTAGAAGCCCTAAGGATGCCAGGCTGCCAGTTGTCAGAGCTGAAAACATGGATTGAACAGGACATGCAGAGTCAGCTAACGCCATGCCAGTGCTCCAGGAAAAAGGAACTTGATCATCAGTAGGAATGCAGCTGAAGGGCTGATGAAGTCCTTTTGGCTTCTGCTGGCAGCTTCATACCTCACTGATTTTTTTCCCTGCATCCAATAATAACTTAATCTCTTTCTGTTTCCTTTGTGCATTGTCCTGTATTTATATAACTCTATAACCAGGGCGATTATAGCATCCCTAGTGGAATATCTGCCCCTTGGTCCCACCCTGCAGTGTTTCTGTTCTATGGTGAAGGCAGGGTTGGGTACTAATCACTTGCAGAGGGGCTGCCAGCTTCAGACTCTCTCCTAGGTCTTCAAATACGTACTTCAATTGAGCTACATAAATCAGACCCCTCTGGGCTTACTCTCCAGCCTGCAGCTGGACTTATATTTCCTTTTCTGCTTACTGAAAGCTGCAATTGGACATATTAGCCGGTAAGAAGGACAAAGTCTTTACCTCTTCCCTGTAGATTTTTTTTTTTATTATTTTCTAAGAAGTAGTCAGGCAATTCTAGCTTTGTCAGGAAAGGTGAATTACAGAGGCAATTCTTTTATCCTTTCCTTCTTTTCTCTTCCTGCCCCTCAAAACAAGAAACAAAATGTTTCTATTAAGGTAACAGCAGACAAACCAGACCAAATTGCTTTACTTGCTGTGGTTCAAAGTACACTGCTCTGGACAGAAATTACCTGGTTTATGGTGCTGTTTGCCTTACATTGAGGGAAAGAGGATACATTTCAGAGTAAGGTCTTACAAAAACATAGACTTCTATGGCAGAGCTAAACTGTAAGCAGGCTGCTAAAAGCCATATATAAATGAACTCCATGGCAGTTCACATTACAGTTATAAATGTAAAAGGGATAGAAAAGTCCTCACCTGACACCCTGACTGGATTTTGCAAGTATTACTTTGCATTCCTACAAGTCAAGTGAAAATTCCCAAACGATGGCCGTCATCCAACAATCTTTCCCCACGCCCTGGCTCTCCACCTTGGCAGTGTTTGAAGGGCAGTGGTGCACTGTAATTGGTGGTTTTTCTGAGCCCATGCAGATGGCCAGTGTCGTCAGGGAGCGTTACTGGGGATGGCAGCGACTTCAAGCCTTGCTCCAAGGCTCTTGGCAGCACAGGATACATGTGCCTGCTGTGCCCTATGCCTGCACCCCTGCCAGCCAGACACCCACCAGCCAGCCAGACACGCTCCAGACAAACTGAATGGTGAGGAAATGGTGTCACCCAAGGCTGCCTCACCTCATCTGGGTGGCAAAATCCTTGGATTAGGGATACGAGAGCAATCTGGGAGAGGTTCACTTCTTGTTTCAACGTGATTTTCTGAACCTGCTTCGAAGTTGTCTGCAGCATAGCATCAGGTGTTCTGGCATCTGCAAAACATATGGCAGGGAGCACACAAGGCCACTTGCAGTGCCACTTACCTGATGGTACTGACACTTCTGTGCCTCTCAGTTCCTCCCTGGTAGGGTTACCATGGTCTTTGAGGGACAAATTCATCCTTTGCAAAAGTCATCA
Organism: Brachypodius melanocephalos; assembly: GCA_013398615.1. Classification (NCBI taxonomy): domain Eukaryota; kingdom Metazoa; phylum Chordata; class Aves; order Passeriformes; family Pycnonotidae; genus Brachypodius; species Brachypodius melanocephalos. The sequence goes on from VZSR01003807.1 coordinate 17,017,713, forward strand.
GGGAGCCACTGAGCAAAGAGGTCCTTGAGATAATCTGAGAATCACCCTACTGTGACAATGCTCAGAGCAACAGAGGCCAGCAGTGAGGTATCTGCACAGGCCACTACTGCAACCCAGAGAAGAAAAAAGGGCCAAAGACCACCATCTGAAATATGTCTTTTCTCACCTCTCATCTCCCCCCGCTCCTCCCTCTGGAACTTTCTGCTTATTTCAAGATGTAGTGAGAATCCCAGATTGTTGTAGCTTTGTCCCCTTCTCACAAGCCTTGGGGACACAATGTGGTCTTTTCTGTAACTTCAGTCTCCCAAATTCAAAGCAGGATGGTTTTTTTTTTGTGATTTTATTTACAGATTGCACCACAACCAGAAGATGAGAAATGCTGTGGATGTGGGGTTGGAAAGGATTCCTCTCTTGAATACATACTGTGGAATGAAAAAACCTCCTCAGTGACTCAAGAGTGGCTTCCTTGACCACAGCAAGAGGAGAGCACAACTGTTTTGGGCTTTCCTAAGAAACTTTTGCTACCACAGCAGCAAGGATTTCTTGAGAAAGAGGATGTCTCTGTGTCACAGGAAGAAAGGGTACTGAAATTTGTCATTAAGGTCAGGATAATAATCCAGGCTAGAAGTTCTTAACATCTTGGGGTTCATCACTAAGTAAACAAGAAGAAATGAGTCACCAGTTGCCCAAACTCTATGAAAAGACAAAAAACCCCAAAAAACCAAAAAACCAAAAAAACAAAAAACCAAAAAAAATCCAGCCTCAAAACTTAATAAAGCTTTTCCTCATGCTCTGTAGTTCTGTGTCAGATATGAGGCTCCATGTAACTGCAACTTGTGAGTGACAGAACTGAGAGGACTTGATTAAACCTGCAACACAGACAAGCTAAAGGAGAAGGAGAAATGGATAGGGTATTTTGATACACATGGGGCAACTGAGTCCCCTCCTTCTGTTTGGAAGGTATTTTAGTTTGCCTGTGAAGCAAGCAAGGCAGTAGATCTGAGATAAAAAACTCTTTTCCTGCTTCTTCAAAATAAAAACTTGTTAAGGTTTAGGAAAATAGAGGGAGAAAAATCAGTGTGTACCTAGAAGAGCCATTCTTTTTGATGGAAAATAATAAATAAAGCAATATTTTGTTTAGGATTAGGACATACAGATAATTTCTAAGAATATTAGAGATGAAAAGAAGCCTTTCCTCATCCCTGTGAGGTTTCACAAGGGAGCAGAGAGCACACAGCTCCCTGCCCTCACTGTCAGGCAGTGGCCAATGACAGTGCAGTATTTTACTTTCCATTGATGGTAGCAACACCCCAATACAATTCTCCACCAGGCAGCCAGCAGGAAATACATCTTGGTTTGGTCTGGCCACATTACACACACAATTAATTCCTGGAACTCCCATCACAATTAAAAACTCTGATTTAGATCCTGGGAAGACACTGCCTTGCTATTTTAAGGACCCAATTATTTTCACAGTAGCTGTTACACCAAGGCTTGTCTTCCAGACTCTTCTCTGCAGGACAGACAGACCAGAGCAGGGGCTGTCACTGCTGGCTGTGCACGTGTCAGCAGTGGCACCTGCTAGACATCAATGCCATTTGCTGGCTTCTCCTGCAGGCAGGTGACTGAGAAATGAGAAATGAGCAGTTCAGCTGGGGACATGCTGTTGCAAAGTATAGTCACTGCTTTTCCAGACACCAGTTTGTTACAAGTCTTATCTAAAAATGCCCTGCATCAGCAGGGGTAGTCTAGGTTAAAGTGTGACTACAAAGCCACGTGGTGCCTGGGTGCTGGGGTACAGCTGCAGCCCCCCTGTCCCTCCCCCAGCAGGTGTTGGGTCAGTGAACAAGCCCCAGCATGAGCCCTGTCAGCAGTCCTGGAGGCAAATGGTCTTGGGACCAGAGAAAACTTTCTCACCTAACTCGCTGACTCAGGATGCTTCAAGGCAGTGATCTCATGTCCCTTTCCTCTAATACTTTCTCCCCTTTCAGGAAGCAACTGTTTATTGCTTGTTGGTTGGCAGCTTGGTTACATTGCTGGTTTTGAAATCAAAGGCATCAGTAGCAGTTATGCTCTGTCACTTCTGTGCTGACCTTCAAAATATTCTCAGCTAAGGGTCATCTGCGACTTTAGTCCGGCAATTCAGTCAGGGATAACATTTCTATTCCATAAGAATTCACAGCAATTTGACATTTATTTTCATTCTGAAGGGGAATGAAGCTCAACACACTCAGACTTTCCCTGTCATTGAAATTCTTAGTGCTGCCTCAGGGAAAATACTTTCTTATCCATAACAGTGCAGCATTTGATAAGGTAACAGTATTTGCCTTCAGTAATGCTGAAAAGTTGAAGTATAAATGTTGGAAAAAATTTATGAAATATTAATATGCTAAATTTAGTTTAGTGAGTCATTTAGATATGTAGACTTCACAGTGAAACATGAAAATACATCTAAATGAGGGATTCAAAATATTTTGAGTGCATCAAGCATTTTTGGGGAAATAGGGACAGCAGATTTGAATCTGGTTTTGAAAATGTTGTGGTATTTAACATATTTTTGGGCATCATTTTCTGACAAGAGATATTTTTCTGTCTTCTGTCCAAAATCGATGGCTGGTTTTAATAATCAGATGGTGTCCTGATTTAGCTAAATACAGTGTCTTACCCTGCTCCTTAGTGCAAGAGTTCTAGCTTCCCTTCAGCTGTGTATCCTTCCATTTCTTGCAGCTTCTGGGACTGTTTCTGGGTACAAGACTGACAGTCTTCTGCTGGACTCCTCAGTTGAGCTCTGTGACAGGTTTTTACAGCTCCCTGCTGCAATATGCTGCCAAATCCCTACCCAGAAAGGTCTCCTAAGTTGTCCACGTCCTGGCTGTTTGAAAAATCTGTATGGGCACTGACCCACTGACTTGTCCATGTCCCCTTGACTTGACAAGAAGCAGTTCTGCTGCTTCTCCTTTTTCCACTGCTGTCAATGCTGGCATTAAAAAAAAAAAAGAAGAAAAAAAAAAGTAGCTGCTCTATCAAGATATCTGTTCAGACTGTAAGTGCAGAATATGTCTGACTTCAGACCCTTGCACCAGGAAAAAACTTATTAGGCCAGCATTCAGCATTAACCTGCACTCTTCCCTAACTAGATTTTGTTTTGTGCTTCGAATATTATTGCCTTATTCCATGGTGTTTAACAGCATGGGCCTCTGTCACACCAGAGAGTGCTTGCCTCTCCTTGAGACTGATAAGATGGTCGCAGTGAGAAGACTTGGACACACCTTTTACAAGTGAAAACACTCCATGGCCTTGTGGTAAGAGAAGAAAACAGAAATGTTAAGACAGTTTCTCTCTGATGGCACTCAGACTGGCTGTCTTTCTGGAAATCCCAGTAGGTTTGTCAATTCCATTGGACTCTAGGGGAGAAATGTATAAGGCATGCCTAAAGAAGTTGATTTTGGGAAGTGATTCTTAGCACTGCCTGCTCTCTGGATCATGGTTAAACCTTAGGAGAGTGTCCAAAACTTTAGGAGAGTGCTCATACCACTGGACAGATACATTTTGTGTAAACCAGTGATAAAAGGAGTTTAGGAAACAATTCAGATATGTGAACTTCCACTCCTGCTGTGGGGTACCAGATTTCATGTTTCCATGCACAATGTCTCATGGTGGGCCTCATGATCTTTGTACCTTTGTGTTTGACAAGTTGTTTTAAAAAGAGAGGAAAGATGCTTGGCCTTTTTTTTAATTTTTTTGCCATGGAGGTACTATTATGGTGTCAAGTAGGATAGACCACCACACTGATGTCAACAATATTTAAAAGAAGGAAAAACTGAGACTAGTTCAAGGTTGTGGCAGATCTCTCAGATAAACTTATCCAAGTATGAAAGAAGGTACCTAACATTTTCATTCAAGGTAGGATATGAAAGTAATAAAAGGCTAAAAACAAATCCAAGAACATATTTAGCCATAGTGAATAAAGTGAGCATCTTTGTATCTGTCTGATACTTAAAGCCTTTTGGAATGTGCTTGTGCATTTTGCATTAAAAAGTCAATGAATAAAACACAGAAAGGTGGGGAAACTCTCTTTCAAGAGGTCTCACTGAGATACAGTTATATTGTTCCAGTTTGCCATCACTGCCCAGACTTGTGGTCTTCCTCTTGGCCTTACAGTACCTAGCCATGGCCAGGAGACACCTCACAGTTATCAAGGCTCCTTCCATGAACCATCTTCTGAAGATACGGCAGGTGACACCACGTTCTCCTCAGCCTGAAGAGACCTGAGAACACACAACTCTTTGCATTCTAGGTGAGTGCTTTAATCGCAAGCATTCAGCACAAATAGCAGCAATAACATCTCGTCCAGGGTCAGCAGCAGGGTGGGGCCCATGAGAAAAAGAAAGAGATGGCTGTCTGTGCTGGAATGGGTGGCTCAAATGCCTTAAGTTTTGGAAAGAACAGTTTTCTCCTTCTCCTTGACATTCTCTTCAGAGTGAGCCAGAGGAGAGTATCTCAGTGCCTGTGTGTGATAGCACTCCAGACAAATCCCTTTCTTTGGTCTTTACCTCTTGGCTGCCTTAGGGACTCTGGTGTTGTGTGTCCAATCTCCCCACCTCTCTTTGCAGCACTGGGAAAATAGGTGGTGCTTACAAGGCTCTGAACTCTGCTCTCATAGCCAAGACCTTCAACACTAGAGTGTAAGAATGTGTGGAAACATCACACCCATATAATCTTTAGTTCATGGAAGTAGAAAAACAGCCTCCGGAAACAAACATTATCATAAAATAGGTGTGGGAATGGTAACAATTTTTTACCCTGCTTACAAGTACATCTCAAACTATCATTTCAATTAAACCAAAATACTGCAAATATTTGGGCAGAGTTCTAAATGGAAGTCACCTGTAAACTCACCATAACCCAAAAAATAATCCTGAGACCCCATATCCAGACTGTCTACTCCCAAGCATAAATTTCTCTCCCAGAATTAGGAATTAAGGAAATTCAAAGGAACAAATGTGCTCTTCATCTTTTCACACCTTCTAAACTGTAAATTTTTCTGATATGGGTTATTTCTTTTGATACTTTGGTACAAAGCTGGAATAACAGAATCTGTAGAACAGAATTTTAAAACATAGAATTTGAAATTAATATAAATGTTTACTGCTTCTGAAGACAAATTCTGTGTATAGGAGTCACCATTTACAGAGTGGACCTTGAGCTTTGTTGACTTTATCAGCTGGTATCACTACAAATATTAAAGGGTTTTCCTGCAGGTTTCATTTTTCACCCCCCTTTTTCTTGTTTCCTTCTCCACTGAAATGCTTCATTTTGCACGTTTCTCATTGTCAAACGTTTTTAAATTGCTTCTGGCAGAAACATTTTACAAGTGGGGAGGATGCTCCAGGCTTCTTCCCGGAAAATAGGAGACTCTGTGTGTGGGGAGGCTGACGCCAGCTATGCAAACCTTGTAGCTTTGCATTAAAAAAAAAAAAGGTATTTTTTTGAGTAAACAATGGGATCCATTATTTACAGACTGTATTGTAAACATCTGTGGCAGAGAAGTCTTCTTATTGTATGTCTGTAATGACAAGGGCAAACCCAGCACAGGAAGAAGGAAGGACCAACCCACTTAACAGAATGAGACTTATTTGAATTCATTTGTAAAGCCACCAACAAACAATCAATGGTTTAGCTGACGCAGGACATAAGCAAGTAAGAAATATTAGGATACCTACGTGACATTCTGGCTCCATCAAAACAAGCAGGATATTTGAAACTGGTGTTAGACGTCAAGGCTCGGTTTCTAATCCTTTTTCTTAAAAAAAAGAAATGCAAAGCAACTAAAATTGCTTAGCTTATATTGTAAAAAGAATGTTAAAACTATGGCTTTATGACTGATTGAGGTACTTAACACGCATTTTTAGACTCTTTGATAACTATAGAAAAAAAAGTGAATATTATGCTGCCTCTAAAAAAGGAAATAAAACAATTCCTTTATGGACCTTGGCAAAGAATGTTTCCAGTTGTTACCGCCTGGCTGAGCTCTTGGCCTTAGGTCATCTGTTGTTTCAACTAGTCATAAGTGATTTTGATTTCAGTTGTTTTCATTGCCTTGCAACTGCACTGAGGAGAGATTGTCCACCATTCTTTGCCATGTTGTTCCAAAGGCAGTCTTCCAGGAAAACCCCACAGCCTCTCTGCTGTGTAGCTCATCCCAGCTCTAAGGTTCCAAAGAATGTTGGGGCAAATGTTTGCTGCCATCTTTTTACAGGAGGCTAAAATTGTACCTTTTTCCCCTCCCTCAAATATTCCCTACTTCAGCTGTAGAAAGCAGCCAGAATTAGAATTCAGATTTGGTTCTCTCTTTCTTTTATAAATTTTGTTTTCACACTGTTAATCAGATACAATAATCTGCTTTTACACTCTTGTATGATCAAACCTTTTCCTAATTTATATTGCCTGTTGTAGCTAATCCCTTTGCAGTCAAAGGTATAGAGTTCACCCCCTCTGCCATAGCCTTCTTGTCCTTCCTCACACTCCCCTGAAGCTGATCAAATCACCACATGCTTTTCACTTTTTAGGCTTTAGACAATGCAGACCTTGGTGGAATGGGAGTTACTGTCACCAGAACAAGATGTAAAAACCTGACTATGCTTCTGCAAAACTCAATCCCAACTAATGTTTTGAAGCTAGTTTTAGCTAAAAAAGGTTACCTTTCCCCATACTTTAGAGAAACAAGTCACAGAATGGAGAATAAATGCAATTTCTTACATGCTGATCACTTGCCTGTCTGTGGGAAGCTTGAAAGAGGCAGTGGGAGGTTAGTCTTCAAGAATACTTCAGACTACTCACCTTTGCCTCAGTCAGAAAATTGTTAGTGATACTCTCTTTATCAGCAGTTATTAAATGGTACATGATCACTGACCGAAGCCACTGTTATAAACAGTTGTACTTAACTAAGCGAAGAATTTTCCTTCTCATTTTCTAGAATTTTTAATTTAAAGCTCATCAGTTACAAACTTGCAAACATCAGTGAATATATTTCAACAAGCTAAAAATCATGTTTCTATGTAAATTTCTTTTTATTTCCATCTTTCAGCCAGTAGGAAGTCTTCTCTGTGACATCAGTCAGAATATTGTAAAAATGGAGATGTTAAGGAACTTGGATTTTATTACTCACAGTAAGCCATACTGTGTCTTATGAAGAATTCCTCTGTACAGGACCCCAAAGGTAGGACTAACATAAGAGCCTGTGAGATTTGTTTGCCAAACTTCTAATGTTTTTTTTTTTTCACTTTCTTGCTGATTTTTAAGGTAAAGATACTTAACAGAGTGGCTTGATTTACTGAACACAAATTATTGCACGGACAACTACAAATGGCACAGATGAGCACACTTGCTCTATTCTTGGACTATGACACTCCTGTCATACCAGGAGTAGACCTTTCCTGGATCTGTTAGCCAAGAACAATCTCTTCAGCAAAAAAGGATTTTCTAGTGGTTAACAAAACAATTATTCTAATTGTACAAGCTGAAAACTGGTCAAGACACAGAGAAGCCAGAGATGGTTTGCCCACTTATTTCCTTCCTGTAACAATGCAAGAGTGTTCCCTACATAGCAATTTATTTAATGCAGATTTTATGCTGTCTAGCCTGATTTCGGACACCATAACTTCACAATTTTCCACACACTTTTCTTGGGATGCTGTTCACAGTCTAACAGACTGAAATAGTTCTAAGAAATACTTCTTGCTTTTCAACAAACAATAGTTTCTTTTTTAGGTATAAATCATGACCGTCAATACACCCCAATGATTCTGTGTCCTCCCACTCTATAGAGCCCCTGGGACCTTCTGGAACATCACTGAAACCATTGTATTGCTGCTAGACAGGCTGTCTGGATGTAGACAACTAGACCAGAAGTAGTTGTTGGTAAATATGAGGGAAAAGAGGACGGGAAAAGATAAACCGGTTAAACTGTGCAATCTTATTACCATATTCTTCAATAGATTAAAATGTTACCTCTGTGGCCCAGGGCAGCATTTGCATGTTTTTAAGTGCAGTTCTGGCTATAGTCAGGCAGACATTGACTGACCTAGTGCTGTGTCAGTGCCAGCAGAAAAGGCCCAACAGGTGACCATGGCAATGTCATCCACTGCTCTCTTTTGCAGGGTTCACATCTGGTGATCCTTTCTCAGTACCTAATCCCAAAGGTCCCATTTTCCTAAGCATTTCTTTTTAAAATATTGACTTAAAGGGATGGGACAAAAAAATGTGGAATGTGTCCTGGACACCCACAGGAAAGGAAATGGTTTAGAAACTGCTGTGAATGCCAGCAAATCTGCAACACTGAACTTGAAAAGCCCAGTCCAGGTTTGTCACTTCCTATAAGAACCCTTGTACATATTCCAACAGAATAAATGTAAAATAAAATTTAGTAGATGATAATTTTTTTCCATTTTTTCCCTCAGAGTAGTTCTTAAAAGTATTTAACATAGCTAAATAAAACTCACGTTAATGATGAAAAGCTTTAGGTTCCTGTGGCAACTTACTGACTTATTAACTGCTTTAATGAAAAAAGAGAAAAAAAAATTAAATTTTTTCCAGAAGTATAGTGATTTTTTTCAGGAATCATTTATATGCTAATGGTACATAAATTAGCAAATCTCCTCCAAATATTAGCATTAATGTATAACATCGTGAACTTTATGTGAAAACTGAGGAACATGATGTTCTTTTGACATTCTATATGTGTGCATTTCTCACCTTAAAATAAAAGCTGCAAGTGGTAATAGTTTCTGTCTAGTTCAATCTATTGTTTTCTCCAGCATAACCAAGTGATCCAGTCTTTTAAGGGAGTATAAGACAGGCACTTGGCTTAAATATGGCACTATATTTATTCCTTTTCCTTTCCTTTAAAGGGAATAAATATAACACTGACCTTGTTAGGAAATGTAAGAGTAACCTCAGGTTTGTAGTGCAGAAAGTAGAGGAGGATTTTGCTTTAAGTGTTTTGGAATCATTAGACTCACAGAATAAATAAGGTTGGAAAAGGTCTCTAAGATCATCAAGTCCAACCATTAACCTAATATTTCCATGTCCATGCTTTAATTACATTTGTAAGAAGCAGAAGCTTATTGTGCTCTTACATATCATACAGTCACTGTGGTGAAGGAAACTTTGACACAACTAGCAGCTGCACCATAGAATAAAATAAGTCCAGGTCATGTTCATTTGGGAGCTGAAAAGGGGGATAGGAAGCTCACATTTTCTCCTGAAAGACAGTTTATAAAACCAGAAGTCTGAATGTGAAATCTAATGAGGGACATCTAAGGACAAAAGTCCATATCATAAAAAAGATGGAGAGCAATGGAATTAGTGTCCTGCCTCACCTTTCACAAAGCTTTCAGCTCAGTTCTGATGGAAAATGCCATTCCTACTGTGTTTTGTTACTGCCTAAGGACAGACATTTTTCTGGCCCCTTCTCTGCAGCTGACTTACATCATAGCTGCATGGTTTTCATCCTTAATGTCAGATCCATAATAACACCATTAATAACATTAATTCATTATCCTATGGAAGTAAATTTCAATCCAGCAGAGGCAGCACTGGGAGGCATATGGCAAGTAGCCTGCAGCCAACTAATCTGCTGACAAACCCCTCCTATCTCTCAGTGCTTTGACTTTGCCAATGTCTTTTGTTTTTATCCAGTACTTCAGCATATCACTTCGATTACGTGTGTTGAGAGAAGGGTAGGCTTCTGTAACATTTTCTCTGAAATTAAATCCCACTGCTTTCATTCTAGCAGTGAAAATCCCTCCTAGAAATTCTTTCCAGCCTCTGAGTGCCCTTTATGGGTATCCTGCGGTTACAACCCTATCGTAACAGACCCCGTGCATTTCAGCTCAGCTGTTCAAACACGTGGATGACCTGGACAGTTAACACTCACTCAATCCTTTCATCTGCCCAGCTTCAGCTCTTTGGAAACAGCTCTTCATTTTCTCCTCCTTTGTATCAGGGCAAGTTCGAATCAGCATCTCTTCATCACAACACATAATCTCTGGGGAAAAACACTTAAAATTGTTAAGGGAATGAAGCAAGCAAGCAAGCAAGGAAGTGCTGAAGGTGTATGTAATCCAAAAGTTTAGTTTCACTGTGCTGGAACAGAGATGCCTGAAAGAGAGAGGAAAGAGCAGGGTTTTTGTTCTTTAAGTTCCAATACTAGAGTATCTCCAGAGAGAGGCATAATCTCTTTAGAAAAAAAATATACTCCTTTTGCATTTTGAGCCCATCTGTAAATGATTCAGAATGTTTCAAAACTTGAAATTTGTAAAGCTTTCTTCATTCTCCAACTGTACAATGCAAAGAATTTTTCAATCTATTGAAAAATGTGACACTGTGCACAGACTGATCATCCATTTCACTTACTAGTGCTTTGCAAAGGAAAAAAGGGATGAAATGAGAAATATGAGTCCAGTTAAAAGGCCAGGTGAAACTGAACTTGCTCAGATATCAAAGTTCATGAGAGAGAGACAAGAAGGAAAAACACCTGAAAGATTTGTTAATAAATTTTCTATTCAAATCACCAACCTGAGCAATGAATTACATGAATTACAATGAATTACAAAAACAATGTAGATCACATTTTCACATGTCTCTGCACTGCATATCGTTGTTGTGTTTTTAGTGCATCATTTGCTGCCGGGAGCTTCATGTAATGGAGAGAAGTGCTATCATAACAGAACTCTGCTGTGACCTGTTTCATCACAGTCACATTTCTCCCCACATGTGGTTGCTTTCTGGTGGTAAAAGCAAATCATGCACACAGAGGTTAAAACTACATGATATTTTCTGATTAAAAGCACCGCATAAAGCCCAGCTACCCATAATATCTGTGTTATTAGAAGCTTTGTGTCACTTTTTCCAGTCAGATGGTGCCTGATCTTATGTCTGTCCACGATTATGGCAAGATTCCCATTGCATTAGTGGGTACTGGATCAGTCCAAAACTCACAACAACAAAAGGAAGAAAAGAAAGGAGATCACAGGCACACACACAATGTGCAGAGTCTGATCTCAGTGATTCACAGCAGCAGAGGTGCTGTGCTTCCTGGAATTAGTATTTTTCCTCAGCCATGAAGACCTCAAGGTAGAAGCCTTGTGTGCCAAGTGGTTACAACCACTAGGCAGAGACGTGGGCTGCAGCCCAGGCTCTGAGATACTGCACTCCTGTGTCTTCCATGGCATAGATTCAGAGGGAAGGTGGGGAGGTGTAATCCCCCAGCATATGTGAAATCTTGCAGCTAGGCTACCTCCTGGAGATGATGGAAAGGGAATTTCAACTGTAGAGTCCAAGGCCTTGCATTTTCTTAGGAAGAAAGCATGTGGATGAAATAGATACCTTTACTGGTTTTGGAGTCAGGGGGAGGGAGGCTTTGGATACAATTCACAAGCCACATCCCAGATGAGGCCTTGGAGCATGCACAGAGCCTGAAGATCCATTCTGAGGGAAGCATCAGGTTAGGGAGGTGGTTGTTGAGAACAGGAACCTACAAAGTAAGTGTAGTCTTGTAAGTAGCAACATGTTAGGTTTGTAAATCTGAGACTTGTCTGAGATTGTCTTAGGCTCTCATCCTAAACATGAGCTTCTTCTAAACTCAACGTTCTCATTAGAATTGTTCAACTCTTATGAGGCTTGGTGCTCCAGGGAAAACCTCTGAATGATTCTCAAAAGATGAACCATAGACAGGTCTCACCCAATGTGGATTTATTATGCTCAAGCACATCTCAAATCTCCAAAGCAGTAAGTTTAGCCTTGTGATCCATTGGACTGTTCATTAGACAGTTTCCTTCTTCAGAACTCTCAGGTGCATTTATATGAAATGGAGTATCTTGCACTAGCAGGAGGTGATATTTAATGAGAGATTTCAGACCAGACTTGTGTTAATAATTTCTGTAGGTTCTCCACTCAAAAAATGTTATTTTCTGCTGTCTATGGAAACTTTGTGCCTATTTCCTAAGTCTATGATTTCACCATCATTCTTTGAGTCACCAGCTTTCTCAGAATCTTTACTTTGTGAATATATTGCTCAGAGGTAGGTCCAGTCAGCAAAACGACTGGGAAAAGGAAAAAAACCCACCTTTTTTCTCTTATCAAAATAGCCAAAATGGTATTTACTGCTGACTGTGATGCTACTAATAGGAATAATGAAAAGATATGCAAAAGAGCTACATTAGCACAGCCAGGCTGGCTACAGATGTAGATATCCCTCACTTCATCCTATGCATAACTGACTGAGAGAGCCCTTAACTAAAGTCTCTTTATTCTTGTGCAAGCTGCTGTGAATATTGCCCAAGCTGCTATTGAAGATACAATCTGAGCACAGTGACTGCTGTGTTCCCAGGAACAAAGTTTTAAGAAGACAAATTTGCATGCTTTTATCTGAAGGCAGAATCTGACTTTCAACATCTTGATCATAGGTGACATATTAAAGAGAAAACATCAACATAACCTCAATTGCCCATTGTGACTTTGTGTACCTGGCAAGCAGAAACCTTACCCTTTCACCTGTCACTGAAAATGATTTGATATGGAAATTAGGCTGGAATTCCACAGGACCATTGTCACAGTTATTCACACTGACTTCAATGACTGTTGCCATAATAAACATCACTCAAGCACCAAGTGCTCCGTCCTGATGGATTGCTTCATTAACTAATAATTGCAGGCCATTACCAGCTTGACCCTGTAGGGTGTGTGCTCTCTCCCCTTGAAAGTAGCTCTCATGCAATTACCTGGCTACTAGTGAAGAAACCATCATTACTCTTTTTAAAACTTTCTTCAGAAGTTCAGAAAGGTTCTTTCAATGCACTGTTTTATTTGTTAAAGCAAAATTTCTCCAGTTTTAATAGTAAGTATTCAGAGTGCATGAGTGTGTGTGTGTGTCCCCATACAGGTCTGGGGATGACAGAGCTATACTATGTAATACACTTCAGGATCATTTGAAAATTATTTTATTCCAGTGATCCAATACAAAGTTAATTGAAATGCAAACCATGCTCCAAACATTTGCAAAAATTTATATTTCTTTCAAAATACCAATAAGCGTTTAGGAGAGTTAGTAATGTTCTAATTGAAAGCAAAGCATTGGTCCCACAACACCAAAAAGTCCTTCTGTGACTGTAATCACAGTAACAGGGTCTGCAGTTCTTGCCGAGCTGGATGAATGGCTGGAAACCAGCATATCTAGAAAGCGAATCAGTCCACAGGTATTGCCCAGATATTCCAAACCCTCTTGGCTGACATACACTCAGTTCCTGTCCAAGGGTTAGAGAATAATTCAGCACTTACTACCCTGAAGCCAAATCAGGACACAGCCCTGGACATATTGTTCTTCTTTAGAATTTCCTCAGTACCTTGTATGGTCCCAGTCTGTCTGTCCTGACTCTTCCTGTTCCTGAATCATGCAGCTCCTCCAAATCCCAAACAAAGGATGCTCAATGCAAATAAAAGGATAGGCAGATAATGATATCTTCTAAATATTTGCTATGGGTGGGATTTTCCCCACCATCTGACATAGGGGAAACCAGATAAGGCACAGTCACCTAAACCAAATGTCCCTAGCAGATGCATGCCAGTCAGCAGACAGGCTCTGATTTAAGGTATCAGAACACAGTAAATGTAATCAAAAGAGGATGAGTAAAGGGAAGCTTCTAACAATAGTCACTGGATTTGATATCAGATCGTGTATCTGGGATCCGTATTTGCTGTTGTAGGAGCTTCGTGAAAAGCAATTTAGTGCTTTAAGGATCATTCCAGTGGCATGTGGTTGCTAAGAGGACCCAGGAAGGAGGGAGCTGAAGGATGGGGAGACTAATGGAAAGGTGAAATATGTGGAAGGCCCAAATACCTATCTCAGTATAAACACAGCTGCCATGAACCCCTTGACCTTTTGAATTGCCCACAATTGCTGGATGCTAAATACTTCTGGAAGCAGTGCCATGCTGGTTTTGTTTTGCATAATTAAAGGAAGTTTGCATTCTAATTCCTTCATCTGTTGTGATGTCACAAACCACTGAAACTCTAAGAGCAAATTATGCAAAGTGGAGGTATGACACAGCTTCCTGATCTGGTCATTTTGTGCTTATAAGATAGACATACCTTTAAGTACCATGTCTGAGGAACACCTCAGGCTGGAATGTCATCCTAAACTTGCTTAATTAGTCAATTGAAGTCATCCCATGTGTTTGACCCCACACTTCCTCAAGAGTTCCCACCATCCATCAGAAGGAGCTAGTCACAGACACAGGAAGTAATCATGTTACCAAAACAAACCCAGCTCACAATTTGATAGTTTCAGAGGTTACTTATGGCACACAGCGGTGGAAAATAATAGCAAAAGCACATTGATGAAGAGATTCAGGCCATAAGTATTTTTAATTATCAGTTTAAAATAGATTTATTGTTTCTTCATACTACTTCATGCCTCATGTTTTCATCCACATAACCAACTTCCTGAAGTTGATTATGCTGTCATTTTTTTCTCCCTGGGGCTGAGTTAGAGTAAATCCAAGTAACTAGAGGAGTTCTTACAGTGTGCAAGCCAATGAGTGTTTAACAACTGAAGAGTATCTGTTTGTCTAGGTCCTGCTGCACTCTAGGAACTGTATTGAAAACAAGCTCTTAACGAGATGATGTCGAATTTTCCCAAGGGATTGCCTAATTTGTCTGGGTTGCCATTGCACAGTCCAATACTATAGAAGTTGATGTATAGTCTCATTTCCCCTTACGGTTTTCACCCTTTGTAGTCCGCATTTATACAATTTAATGGCCAAGCTACACAGCTCTGTGGATCTTTCTGTACTTGCAGTAATTGTATAGGAGCCTCCAAATGCTGTGGGCCCTTTTCAGATTTCCATGGTGAGCCTAGTTATGTGAGAGGCACATGAGCTGAGGACATCCAGATGGAGACACTAAGTTGCAGGTAGTCAGGAGTAGAAAATACCTAAAAATAGTGTCTACCTTTATAGTCGACCCGAAAAATCATGAGCTTTTGTTCTGTTTGCTCTCTTGTTTGCCCTCTTGGAAGTGGCTTCTCCTTTTAGCACTTAGGCTTCCTTTGGCCACCATAGGGTTAATCATAGAGCCAGTGGCAAATCTGATTTTAGGTCTGATGTTACCACAGCCCTGCTAACAACGCAATTAGCAGCCACTATATCAAAAGGTGAAAGAATAAAGCATGAGTAAAAAGAGCCCTTGCTTGCTTGGCTTTGTACTAATTACTTTTCTGCCAAGAGCAGGTAACAACCTGCACTTGAACATGTTTGGCAGTTCAATGCCTCTCCAGCCCACAGTGGCTGGGAAGTTGTTTTTCTCCAGCTGAGGATGATTCCCTGGAAAAATAGTTTGTGGCTTCACGCTCCAGTGCTGCTTTCCAAGGGCTGAGTGATCACTGGAGCTACGTCAGGAGGCAGGAAGTGGGGAAGCCAAAACACCCCAGCAGCAATTCAAATGCCTGTGCAGAGGCATCTGAGGTCATCTATGACCGTGCCACTTCACCTTCTGCTGCTGCTTCAGAAGGGCCTGCTGTTGGACATGAATCATAGATGTCTCCTTGGTACTTTCAGGCCTGGGCACCTGGATTGCTCTGCTCGTGTTGTGTTTGTCCCAAAGGGGCAGAATTGTCTTTCTCTCTGGCCTTCATCTTGTATCTGTGTTCTTCCAAAAAATAAACCCAGCCAGATGCAAGGATCATAACCCTGGTCCTTGTACCTTGGCATCTTCATTGCCTTCCAGAGGCTAGCAGAGAAATTCCAAAGCCCAAGGATCTTCTCATCTTCACCACAAAATCCTTATTACCTACTTGAGTATTGCAACATTGTCTTTATATTTGCTCTTTATACTCAACAGAGCAGGCTCTGTTTTCTGATGATGTACCTGACATATGATTGGAAATTTGAAACGGTGAACAAACAAAACTTGTCAATTCTGCGAAAAAGTTTGCTTGCTTAACGTGGAGTGTAGGAGCACAGCATTTTTGCTCAAGAACATTTCAATTCCAATGACAATTTTCCATTTCATAGGAAGAAAGAAGCAAAAGAAGTGGTTCTTTCAAAGTGAAATTGAGAAAGCAAAACATTTTTATTTCAGCTCAAAATGTCAATTTATTATTTAAAAGACATGTTGTAACAGCATTCCTTCAGTCCAGACAAAACAGTTCTCTCTGTTTCTCTTCTAGTTTTTCCACTTTCCATGTCTCTATCATTTGTCTAAAACCCAAATACCTAAAGACAACAACAACCGTGTAAAATTTTTTAGGTAGCTCAGGGAGCCATTCTGGATTTTGTTCACATTCCACTTGAACAGTGACTGAAACTGATGGGAATTTAACTGATAATCTCAACAGGAACAAGATCAGTGCTTTTGATGGAAATGTCATGACCTTCTTCCATAAACTTGCTCATGTAGAATTTGTTTTCTTTCAGACTGGGTATGCATATCGAACCTATTCCAAGAAAGAGAGGGTAGGAGAGTTTCCTTTTCAGTATAGGATCATCTAAGGAGTGTCTCTGTAAACTAATGTGGAATGGGATTCACTTAAGTTTCCAGGCTCCTGTAGCCTGAAATATGGACCACAGCAGCAATATTCTCAGCACCAACAAGTACAGAGAAAATAAGGGTGTCAGTTTTGCAGTCTATGTAAAGAAAAAGAAAACAAGCTTGCATCTAAGGCATTCAAGGATTAAGGGCATCTTTTGTATGCAATGGCTTTTTTACAAATTCATAAATCCTGATTACTTTAAAAAAATAAATTTGCCAGTTTTGATGATGTGACAAGCCTTAATAAGCTATTCTGAGCATTTCTGCAAAACCTGTATCTAGTTGCTCTCTTACAGGTAAACAGGTATACACTCTGCATGTGAGAAACAGAAAGGCAGCTGCCACTTAGCTGCCCTCCTTTCACAGTGGCGAACCTTGACTGGGACACGTTCCTGTTTGTGCCAGTACCTGCTCCATACACACAGCACCACTGGAATTCCAAAGCTTTGACCTCAATATCTTACTTTCTGGGAGGAGAAGGTGTTTCAGATGTTACACCTGATATTTCTGTGTGTAAACAAGGTAGCTTGAGGCACTTTCTGGAGTTTAGGAGCTGGTTGTGCTTTGCTTTCAGCATGACTGTGTTGTAAAAGTGAACGAAGAAGGGGATCAAAGGTGCTTAAGGTAGGTAGAAGACAAGCAGGACCCTAAAGAATACCTGGGTCTGCAATGGACTAAGTCCACCTAACTGAAAGGTGAATCACACAGGATCATTTAGCTTGGTAAAGACCTCTAAGATCCTGAAGTCCGACCTTTGACTGATTATCACTTTGTCAACTAAACCACAGCACCAAGTGCCACATCCTGCCATTTCTTAAACACCTCCAGGGATGGTGAAGCCACCACTTCCCTGAGCAGCCTGTTCCAATACTCAACAACCCTTCCTTTCCATGAGGAAATTCTTCCTGATGTCCAACCTGAACCTCTCCTTGCACACCTTGAGGCTATGGGAGAGGAAGCCAACCCCCACCTTGCTACACCACCTGTAAAGAGTGATAAGGTCTCCCCTGAACCTCCTTTTCTTGAGAATAAACACTACCTCAGCAGTTCTTCTCTAGATCCTTCATCAGCTTTGTTGCCCTTCTCTTGACGTGCTCCAGGGCCTCAATGTCTTCCTTGAGGAAAAGGGCCCAGAACTGGACTGAACGAGAAGAGAATCTGTTACGGGTTTCCATGCGTACAATTCTTCATGACCTCATGTGCTCCAGTTCTTATAGGTGTTACCTGAATGATGACTCACAAATGATGACTCTCTTCACTTCTGACCTTTCGCCTACTGCCCAGTCTCATATTTCTGGTTGTCAAGCAACATTTACTACAAATATCCAATAATAGAACTAAAAAATTCTGCTTTTTCCTCCACAGCAGACCTAAAATACATTTTCCTCTCCAACTACATTCTTAGGTGCTTTGCATCATGTATTCTTATAGCTCAGGCAGAGTTCTTGCCTGGGGTCTTGGTTCTCCTGACTGTTTCACCATTCATTTTCTCATTGTGGGTGCTTCCCTCCACTTTCTCATGAAGTAATCTTCTTCTGATTTACTGTTCAAATACTTTAAATAGTTCCTATTACACACACACACACACACACACACACACACACACAAATATACGTGGATGCCATGCTACACTTAACATATTTGTAGTGAAACTGCTACTCTTGTCTTTGCACTTTTCCGAATTAGATTGCAAATGCCTTCAGGCAATTTTGAATGCAAGAACACTTGCTAATTCAAAGTTGCACAGTTACAACTCTACTTTCCTGGACTGAGAAAATGTATTTGCTGCTGAAACACAAGACTTTCTTCCCCTTGATTCGCTACTCCATATCTTCCTGTTTTCTTGGACATTACAGGAGTTCAGAGATGAGAAGTTTTCCCTTGAATCTGGTTCTTACATGTAAGTTCCAGAAGAAAAAGAACAAGTTTCTTTAGGGTACGGAAGTGTTGGTTCAACCCCTCATTTAGCAGCATGGGCAAGTCTATAACCTGTGTTGTTCTATGAACAATAATACATTAGTCACAGAAGACATCAGCAGTTTCTTAAGGCAACACATTTCCTTGGACTTCTAACATTAGCCCCTCCCTGTGCATTTTGCAACTATTTCCTTTTCCTTTACAGGGTGATTGGCCCTTCGTACATTTTAGGTATTCTCATTAAAGGCATTATTGAACCCATATCTTAAATAATGTTCGAACAAAAGATGTCCCAAGAGATTCCAACTGTTCTGGCATGAAGCATGTGACACTAAATAATTCTGCACTCTCTGCTTGGGGATACTGTGCACCATGCAAATGTCCTGCTGGCAGTTTTCAGAATGAGATGCCAAATTACCACTTCAAATCAACGTGCATAAAGTTTTCATTCATTTTCACTGAGATTAATCGTCATCTTTAAATGACAAATCCAGAGAACTATTCCAAGTCCCAGTGCATTCTAATTACACTCTGTTCTTACCAGTGTGGGTGGCTCATGTGCTGACACAGGCAGTGGCCACTGCAGCAAGGTATCTCCTTGCATTGTCACAGGGAAAGTTTGGGCTAAGTGGAAGAAGAGACATTCCAGAACTACTGAAAATCAGCCTGGCATTAGTTTATGTGAAAAGGAGGCCATGATTAGAACAGTTTTCATTGACTTGAGGCCCATGCTAAATACCTTCCCTCCAAGGATTTCATCAGCTTGAGCCTGATTCACCATGCACGGTAATAGCAAAAAGAGCTCCCCTAAACACACTCACAAAGCAATAGCCATTTAGGGGCATATGTATGTGTGTGTCTGTGTGTGTGGAGAGAGTATAAAACAAATCGGAAAAACTGAGTGTGTGGAAATTGCTCTCAGAGACAAAACTATTTACCATCATGCTCTGCCTTCTTCCCTGTCTGTTGTATGGGACTCCCTGAGTAGCTGTTAGATCAGGAAAAAAAATGATCTGTACAATTATATGTCTACTACATCTGGAGAACTACCAAAATTAGTAAATTATGGCAGAAACTAAATCAAAATAAAGCAGGAATGAATCTGTTCACTTCACCTCCCATGTCTCATTCTCTTGTCATGGCTGCACCTACTGTAATCAGAGTGTAAATAGCAATAATACATATTTATAGCAACAATAACACTGATTAAAATATGGAACAAGATGTTCATAGGTGCCAAATCAGGTCATCTCTGTGTCCACGGAGAAGTGGTTTATTGAAGGCAAAGGAAGAAATAATCTTTCCTCAAAGACTGTTCGTGTCTACTCCTTAAAGCATAAGAGAAATACTTCCTCAGTGCATGTGCTAAGCAAGTGGATCATCTACACTTGGCAGTGGGACATAAGGACCAAGTGAGAACATCCTGTCTGGTACAACCTGTACTTGATGCTTATCCAAAGACTTGTATTCTGTAAAGATGAGACTGTGCATGTCTCTATTTCCATCTTTGCCCACATCAGGAGCACCTGTTTAGAATGGTTCTCCCACAGACATCCCCACATGTTGCATGCTATCATATTGCAAATCATCCTGGGTTGCATAAACTAGTGTCCTGGAGATGTGCCCTGGCTGCCTATGGATGCCCTGTCCCTGGGACCAAACCAGAGACAGTATGTGGTGAAAAACTTGCAGATGTTTGGTCCTACTTTTGATGGTTATGTGAGTCTA
This sequence comes from Brachypodius melanocephalos, assembly GCA_013398615.1. NCBI lineage: Eukaryota > Metazoa > Chordata > Aves > Passeriformes > Pycnonotidae > Brachypodius > Brachypodius melanocephalos. The sequence continues at coordinate 17,037,945 of VZSR01003807.1, forward strand.
AAATACAACTGAGTGATTTGCCCTCTGGAAGCTCCTGTTCTCAATTGACTATGCAGGCAGCTGAAGTTGCCTAGCTCAGATAAAGATAATTGACTTGACAGACACATAAAGCTAGGAAAGATAAATCCCACCCTAGGCATCTGATTCAAGGCAAAATAAAATGCTCTTCATTCTTTTAAACACAGTCACACAGCAGAGAGGCTTAATATATCTTCCTGTCCCTCATGGTTCTCTGACTCCTCTGGTCTCTCATAAGAAAAAAATAATCACCTCTCTAAAAGGTGGGAAATGGCAAGTTTCACATTTAAATAGCTGGATTTTTTTGCATCAGGACATGACAATGGGTAATGTTCATACTGCAAACAGCTGTCATTGCTTGCATGTCCCCAGCCCCAACCTTTGGTTGGGTTGCGTCACAGCTCAGACCTGCAGACTCACAGCTTTGTCATCAGCAGCAGCCAAAGCACAACGCTGCTGCAAACACCCTGCCATCAAAAACTTGTACAAGGGTCCAGCCTTGCAATGGTTAAAAACATCCCCTGGGAGTGCAGGCAAGGCCACCGAGGAGTGCACTGAAGACAATCTGCCTGGCTCTGCAGGCTCTTTGGGCACTCAAAGCTGGCAGAGGCATGGCCAGTCAGGCACACCAGTTTTGCCTTCACAACAGCTTTACTTTGTCCACCTCCATCAGTTTTTCACTGTTCCGACTGTTCTATACTGTATTATTTTTTATGTTTTCTGTCACTGATACACAGGGAGGATTATATCTATCAAGAGAACAGGCAAGGCCACAGCCATTTTCTGGGGTTTTTTTTGATCATATACTCCTCAGATCAGTCAACTCATTACTGCAATTGCTCTGTTACTGCAATTCCTCTTTGCCACCTCCCTCTATGCTAATTTTGTACAGTTGCTCAGCATTTGTGTCATGACATCTAACTGTGCATAGAAAAAAAAAAAGAGGAAAAGAAGAAAAAAGAAAAGCAGCTACCATGCTTAAAATCTGAAAACTTTGTAACATGTGAATTGACATTTAAAAAAGAAAAGTGTTGTTTCTTGAACTTGCTCTAATCATGAGAATATCAGTTCTATAAGAGGACTCTTGGTCAAACTGATATTCAAGATTTCCTGCTGTGATTTGCCATGTTAAAGTAACAATATATGCATCAGGTCAACTTCTCATGTACTCCACTGCACTTTGGTTCACAGCCCGTGGAACAAACGAGGCTTAAGTTCATTTCCAATGCTGAGTTCAAGGCTCTGATAGACTCTAACTTTCTAATTATCCTAAGGAGTATTTTCCTTGTTGAACTTGTGGACCTTCCAGGTATTGATGAAATCTGTGTCATGGCACAAATGTGTTCAGTGGTTAGAATTGTTTAAGTGTCTCACAGGTACCACCTGGGCTGACCCCAGCCACAGCTAGCAACTAAGTTCAAAACACATAGGGAGGGGAGAGAGGGTCCATTTGTCTCACTTCTTCACAGCAAAAATACTTATTTTACAAAGGCCACCAATGCTCCTCCTTTTTGCGGGTGAGTCGGAGTGTGAGAATGAGTTAGGCTATTTTCTAGAAGAGAAGGGGCCATCCATTCTGGTTTTGTGTGTCATCTTCCTCACATGAACAGACAACTTGTTTTATACAGCAGCTTTGTGCTTTGCTGCAGAGATGCCACATGATGGGTGTATCATTGGTCATCTTTCTCTCTTTTCACATTTTTCCTTCCACTGTGTTTCCTGGGTTTCCTGGGTTTTTCTCTACCTTGAAAAGCATAAGGTTTTTTTCTACCTTGAAAAGCAAAAGTATTGCCCTGCTTTTTCCTTGGAAAAAATGAGTGTCCTGTGGTAAAGGCTAATGTTACGACACTGAAGATGTTTATTATCCCTCTGACGTCTGGCAGGGCAAAGACAGAATGGTAGGGAGTGAGCAGAGATAAATAAGAAAACAAGGGAGAAGTGGGAACACCTCCCACTGGAACATCGACTGTCCTTGAGGACTTCCAGCCACTACAGTTTGGCACTCACTGCAGCCTGGAAACCCCAAAAACCTCTTCTCCTCTGGGACATTGGCTCCCCATTGGCCAAAGCCCACCTGGACTGTAATTCTTCATCTTTCAGTGAATTACACTATACAAATTCAGCTATATGTTTTCCTGAGTAAGAGAGTTCCCTATTAATAATGCTGACAAGATAATGTTGCAATTTTTCTGGGAAAACTCAGTGATATGAAGAATGCTTTAGCTTTCAGCTGACCTAAAATTATGCAGCATACTATTACTTCACACTGGCACTAAGTACACAGTCTAATTCACAGTTGCTCACAAGCAGAAAGAAGGCAAATTAAAAGCAAGTAGTTATGAACAAGAGGATTGGTGTTCCACTCCATATGATTTTTCTCTCATTACTTATTCACTCTCCAGAGTTTATGGTCCAAAAGATAACTAAATCTTTTCAATATACTCCTGGTCACTAAACCTGTGTTTAGAACATAATTTTGATAAAACACTGCACAACTTTGCTGTAACTAGTCTCTATGAACTCTGGGGTTTTATTTTTTATATTTTTTTGCAGTCGTAGGTAAGTTTTTGTTTTCTAGCTGCTCATCTGACCATGTAGTAAATTCAACTGGTATTTTGATGGTTCATCTGTGGCGTGGATTTTTGGCAGTATGCGAATTACATAAGAGGTCGTTTTTCCAGGACTGAAACAAGAATGGCACCTGCTGAGGCATCCATGCCAGGGGAGCGTGCACTGCTCATCAGCAGCAATTCTCAGATAAAAAACTAGTAAGAAAAGAAGCCACTGCTTTTGCGATGACATTTGCTTTGACTGATCAGCAGAATTTGAACCTGTGACCTTCAGTCTCATAACACAGACTACTTAAGTAATGTCATTAACTGGCAGAGGGGAGGTGTTACACTTTAGGGAGAATGGCAAAGTCCACATTTGTTCTATAAACCTGTCAAACCAGAATATTGGGACATCATAAAAAGACACTGAGAATTTCACTAAAGTGGTGCTTTATGTTTAGAGAATGAGAGTTTTAACGTAATCTCAGGTTTGAGGAGGAAGAATGAGGTTTCCTAATAGGGAATAAAGGATACTTTTTTCCTCCTATGGTCCCCTTGCTAAAGGAAAAGAGTGTCTAGCACGAAGGAATCCTTGACCGAGTCTGAAGGAAAGTCTACATTATGCAAGATTTGCAGGAAATGTGGAATTCCCACAAGAACAGCACTCAGGCTCCCTCCCATAATGATGACTGGCTGCAATCCTCTGGTCATTATAATGAATAAATGAAAGACAAGCAGGCAAGTGCTTAAGAAAAAATGCAAAAAAATGCAGTGATGATTTGCTCTCTTTCTCTTAAACTAGGAGATTAAGACTTTCTGTAACTGCAGGCTGTAGACATCAAAGGGAAAAAATCCAACTGATTATTTCTATCAAACTTAGGCAGTGTTTATTTAAATCTCCTTTAGGAATCAACTTGTAGTGCTGTAAAGTCCCAGGAGATTTTATTCCATGGGGAATCATAGCAGAGGCAATGGAGATGAAAAAGAGGTTGCATTCCATTTCAGTTATCTTTAATGAACAACGGTACTCAAATGTGTTCTCTGATAAAGGCTTTTTTGGCCAGAGCAGGGCTTAAAAGGGAAGCAAAGAACATGCCTCTCTTAGGTACACTGTGCACATTGTGGCTCTGTGCACAGTGGGGATTGAATTGAAGGAAATGCATAACCTAGCCAGCTCGTGATAACAGCTTCCACCTAATCCCCAACCAACCATCCCCAGCCTCCAAGCCCTCACTGGGGAGTTTGGAAGCTGACTGATAGGTTTGCAGGAACTGCCTCCTATATCTTTCTGAACATTTTAGAGGGATTCTGGCTGCTGTTTCCCTGAAGAGGCTCTTTAGCTTTTCCTTTAATTGTTTGACAGTTCACTTAAACAAAAACCCAAAACAACAAAACAACAACCAACCAAACAAAAAAACCCCAAACTAAAAGCAGCACATGTCCAAAAGACAGCATTGCACCTGCAGTCAAAGTGGATTAACATTAGAAGCTACAGGCAAATATGTCAATTGAAAGTTCTCAAGAAAACAGTTCATAAACTGCAACAGCTGATAACAAATGAAGAACAACATAGCCGTATAAAGAAGAAGGTTGGCTGAGACCATTGCCAGAAAACCTCATTGATGGAGTCTGCCAACAACGGGTGATATAAGAGCTGGCAGTGAATGAAGTTGTGAATGTGATGTCTGGCAGTATTTCTTGAGAGATGTTCACAGCACAGCAACTTATAGATGGCCATTAAAAAGAGATGGCTGAGGATAAACCTGAGCAGTCTGACTCCCGTGGCCAACAGGAAATATCTCCTGTGTGTTTCGTTTCTCTGTTCTGTGCATCTGGCTTGGATTGGATTGAGCATTATAACTCATGTGAAACGACCCTTTATTTGCTCACTCAGTGTCCCCATGAAATGTGACGTGAAGTAAAGTGGGGATAACAAAATGTGCCTGTGTGCCAAGTGGTTGCAGTGCATGGTCAGTCATGTAAGTGCAAATGCATATCTGTGTGCACTAAGAACAGTAGCAGCTGCAGGGTGAAAGCACAACCCTCTCTGCCATCCCACAGGTGTGCAGGTGCTCAGGGACACAGAGAATGTCACAGCTGCTCATGGCTAAGAGAGCCTCACTCGGTGGTCCCCTGACAGCAGTATCCCAGCTGTGTTGTAAAGACACATCCTCAGCCTTGGGCAAACTCCATCCCTTCCTGTGGCCTGGTGTGCCAAGTGCCTGAAACCTTGGAGCTGCAGATTTTCTGCCAGAACACCATTCAGACTAGCATATCTGTATCTGACTGGATGAGCTCATTATCATCCTTTCTGCTTCTTGGCATGTGCTCTGTCTTGTTCAGTGCTTGGCTGTTCCTGACTGTCCTGTCCCATGAGGAGGGCTGGGGAAAAGCTGCCCTTCACAGCAGCCCCACACAGCATGGACAGAGCCTGGCCCCAGTCAAACTGCTCCATTAGGAGGGCTGAGAGGATCTGGGGGTGGTGCACAAACATGTTTTAAATGAATGTTTGAACCTTTGTCACACTTGCTGCTCCAGAAGAAGGAACAGGGCACTGAAATGAAATTCAGGCATTGTCAGACTGTTTCTCTTCCTACTCTCAGCATGGTATGTAATTCTGACCTTATTGACCAACAGAATTGAAAAAGAAACAAATATTTAGAAGGCTACAGGGGAAGTAGAGGATGTCTTGAGAATTAAATGAACAGAAGGATTAGAACTCTCCATCAGTGAGTGAGCTGACATAGCCTTAAGTTTAATGCTTAAAAATCTGATGGATTTTATTAAATGAGATCATGGCTTCTCCCTTGTTTAGGAAAACATATTCACATACTGAAAAAAAAAAGCAAGGACAAACCCATGTGCCTGGCAAGTGAAGCAAACAAGCCAGACAGATAACCAGTGTGCTGCACTTCACATGGCAGCCTGGGTAAAGGTCAGCAGCTGGGCAGGAAAAAGAAGACCATGGGCAAATACTTGCCAAGCACATGCTCAACAACTGCTGCGTGTCTTCCACAGCAAAAGCATGGATTCCCATGCCCCTTCCCTGGAAAGCTGCTGTGACAGGAGCCATGGCTGAAGAAGGGGCTGTTGCTATGAGGCTCCAGTGTGTCGTGTGTAACTGTGTTAATGTCTGCAAAATGGCCCATTACTCTGCAATGATACAGGTCTAGATTACAAATAATTTAGATAACACAGTAATTAGAACCATGTAAATATATAATCTAGGCAGAAGGTTAGTTCTTTCTAGATGAGAAAGTTCCCTTTGGACTGAGCCACGTTGCCAGTTTGCTGGAACTGGAATATCTTGTGGGTGCATGTTTGTTTCCCTGCCCTTCTGAAGGACCTTCAGTCCTCTTGTCTGTTGAATTAGCATCTTTCAGTGGCACACAGTTCACTTGGAAATGTAGCTGATAAGTAATCAGGAAAAAAACATATTCTGCAGACAGAATATTGTCTGAGGAGTTTTTTCTGCAGAGAGGAGTATCTTAGGAGAGACCTTCACCTGAAAAATTTTAAGTCCATGACACAGTTTCAAGTAGACCAGGATTTTTCTTTTATTTTCTTTTTTGCGTTTTGCTTGTCGTGTCAACATCTCATCAGTCTAATCTGTCTTTGTAAAATAATTTAGTTTGGGGTACAGCAGGAGGAACATGTGAACTGAGTGTAAACACTTCAAAAATCATGAAGGATTTCTTTTCTGGGAGGAGATCTCATAGGTATGCATGCTGCCGATAAAAGTCCTCTAAAAAACCCATCTACTGGGGAGCAAAATGTTCTCTAGCATCAAGAAACCTACTCCTACATCAACCTCAGAAATTCCTGTGCATCATTGCAGAAGAACTTGCACACTATAAAAACATTTTAAATCCAGCTGAAATGAAGAACAGGATAGAGAAAAATATAGATTCCTTTATGATGACTGTCTGTAAAGCAATACTCAGGACTTATCCAGAATCCAGTATGTGGTGCAGGCCATGTGATCTCTGAGAGGTTATGACAGAACTGAAGGAGTTCATACCTGTGTGATGGGACTGAGCAAAGACTCAGAAAATCTTTCATATGTCAGAGAAATTGAAAATATTTGATTAATTTGCCCTAGAACAGAGAATAATAGGAAGGGACATAATAGAGTCTATAGAAAAAGGAAAGACCTGGAGATGATAGATAGGGAGCATCTCTGTTCATGCATTAGCAAGGGAACATTACATAGGTGGAGAGGCAGCAAATTCAAAACTGGCAAAAGACATCTTTTTTCTCACCAAGTAAAACTGGGCTGTGGAATCAGAGTAGACAAGAACCCGCAGAAAAAGAAAATGGAATACTTATCTTAATAAATGTCAGGAATATATTTTGCTGGCTTTGTGTTGCACCTACTGCCTAACACAGATTAAAAAAGTCTGCAAATATATTACAGACATCTTTGCTTGAATGTGCTTACAGTCTTTGGGATTTAATAACTTTATAGTTATTTGCATTATTAGGAGGAAGAAATTTCTTTTGATGAGAATAAGAAAAGATGGCTAAGAGGAGTACTCATGCACAGTTAGTGGCATAGTACAAGCTCCTCTGTGGAGCTGAAGTGAATTCGTTTTGATATTCTGTCAATACACTACAGTTCTCTTAGAGAGGTGTTATTTCTTCAAAAATGGTTTGGTTGCTGATTGGTCACTGAAAAAAAATGCAGAAAAAGAGGGCATTTACTCTGCAGAAAAAAAAAAAAAGGAAAGCAAGACAGGTAATGATGACCTTGGAAAACATTCTCTGTGCCTTTTTTTTCCTTCTTTTTAATTGAATGCGTAACATTAAATTATGGTCTTTCCCTTGATCAGTGGACTGTAGCATTCTGATGGCACATTCAGATAGCAGGGACTGTCACATAGTAAAGGGAAAAAATGTATCTGACTTTTACAGATTGGAGCCTGAGGCACACAGATTTATTGAACAGCTGAAGCCTGTGCTTGAGCAAAGAGCTGAACCTGGATCTCTAGAGCCATATTAGCCATAAGAGCAACATTCATAATCTTAAACTGTATTGTCAAACTGTGTCTCAAACTGTGATAACAAAACAATAGCAATTACACATGAGACTTAATTCCAGGCCTCCAAAGTGCAATATTAAGGTATCATTTTCCATATTACTGCAGTAGGGCCCAGAGACCCTGCCTTTGGCTGAAGACTCTGTTCTGTTGGACACTATATAAACTTAGCAAAAGTGGTGCTTGGGCAACCAAATGACAAAATACAAGTGGGGAACAAGAGCCATTTCAGATTTAATCCTGTGCATTAAAGATTTTTTTTTCCATAGTAGTTATGTGAGCTACTTATCCAAGTAGCTAAGGATTGCCTGTAGTCTGTACACAGGCTTCTGTTCAAAGAACTTCTGTTCTTTGGTGCATTACTCCATATTTTGATTTTACACTCTACTTGAAATCCTACTGGTAAGTTTGAAATTCCTTTCCCTACTTTCTGGCATTTCAAACTTCGCAATATAAAAAAGGATTGAATCATGTTGTGCTTGTGTGTGAACAAAAAGTCATCCAGCAGTTTTTCAAGTAGAACTTGTCCTCAACTCTCCTTATGCAAGAGCATGTAGTGATTGGACAACAGGCAATGGTTTTTAAAAGATTTAGATTAGATATTATGAATAAATTCTTTGCTGTGAGGGTGGTGAGGCACTGGAACATATTGCCCAGAGAAGTTGTGGACGTCCCATCCCTGGAAGTGCTCAAGGCGAGGCTGGATGGAGCTTTTAGAAATCTGGTCTAGTGGAAGGTGTCTCAGTCCAGCAGGGAGATTGGAACTAGATGATCCTTAAGGAATCTTCTAATCTAGCCCACTGTGTGATTCCATGATTGTAGTTTTTTGTCCAGGGAATAGTGTAGTATCTTCTGTAAATTTGATGTGCTTCTCTTGGTTAGAACAAAGACTGATAGTCATAAAGCAGTATAAAAACAACATTTGAATCATTTTACTGCGCCTGTGTCAGATATTTTGTGCTGTTTGGGCAAAAAAACCCCGTGTTTTAATGAAGATTTAGAAAAGATTGCTGCAGATTTTAGATGGTTTGTGTTTTAACAGACAGCCCTTAGGTGAAAATTAGATTAAAGCATTGCATTTTCTTAGTCTGACTGTTATTGTATACGATAACACACTGTCCTCAGCCTCAGAGCAGCAGGAACTTTCCACCCCCAGCCCCCATGCAGCCTGGCTAACAGAGAAATTGCTCCTGGGTGGGTGAAAAATTTAAGTGAGGTCATTGCAGGTTCTTGCAGAGTGATACACTACCAGCAATACATAATGAAAATTCATCTCATGTTGTGAAACATATTGAACTGCTAAAATAAACAAAGTGCTGGCAGAGAATGTTCTTTGAGGTTATCTTTAGATTGAATCTGCCTGGACTTTTGACACCTACTCAGCAATGTCTCTTGGCACACAAGAAACATCTTATCAAAATGCTGAAAAAGTTTAGTCAGTAACTAATTTATTCCCTCATAAATTTTTTACCGTCCTAAATTCTCTCCCTCCTTCTTTCTTATTTAGTGTTTGGGTTCTTAGTTATAATCATATAATAACGAGGAGGTGAAGAAGATACAACCTGTGACCTTGAGAAGGACTCACCTCTCCCTGGGTAGAAGGTTTTTCATATAAATAGTCTATCACTAAGTTTTATACCTTCACTATATTAATTTCACTTGTTACTATGGTAACGGTATGTGCATTTCTTTTACACAGGTAGGACCTCTAGTTTTGCCAAGTGGTGGGCAAATTGGTCATTTTTAAGGAGCAATATACTTATACATGATATGTACATACCTTAGTGTGGTATTTAAGCACTCGGTGTGACAACAGTATATGCTTGTGCTTACCTTACACTGAGTTTGGAAGCTACAAGTAGTGTTAGAAGCAAGCCAAAACTGAAACCAAGCCAAAACAAAGGTGGTACATACGAACAGGTGACACATTCTACTTGTACAAGGGACCTAAATAAAGTCCTCTGTGTGGGAACAAGTAACTAGCACACATTTAAATGAAGCTGTGGAAAGTTATGCCTACAAATAGTACCATAACCTCAGCTGCAAACTCAAGGCTTCTTCCAGAATGTAGATTTATTGCCTACTTAATCATAAGCACTCTGCATTATTAATTGCAACTCAGCACCCTCACAAAATGCAATCATAGATTCTCTGCAAATCTCCTGTCTCACCTTGGGATCTTATTTCTGCAAGCATTTGCTTCGTGTCTTCTTTAAAGTCTAACACTGACACTCCCTACCCAGTCCTTGAACTACTTCAAGACAAAACAACAGAAAACTGAATTCTAAACAAGAGATAGTACAACTCAAGTACACAAAATATTTAGAAAGTAAAAAGAAAACAGAGATATTTCTTTTCTGGCTGCAAAATCCCAGCAGGAAAGCTAAGTTAGGGCTTTAACAGAACAGCCAAAATATTTGTACTTCAATCTGAAGGTGTGAACATGCAGATATATTTCCAAGGACGAAAGCAAGGCTGTAAATTCTGAACTCCTGGGACCTGCTACAAAAAAAGACTCAGAAAACTCTTCTTAAATGTTTTTTTCTGCTAAACGAGAGTAAAGCAAGGACTTATGAAGGTTATAAAGGAAAGCATTAATTTTCCATAACTGGTAAGCATACTGGCATAGAGGGAATCTGCTTCAGAAAAGATTTAACAACAGTCAGAAGCATACTTCTTGCTGTGAATAATTATAACACTAGACTTCACCTAAAAAGTAATAATGTTTAACATCTCATCGTACGCCACATGCGAGTTTTGCAGCCTTCCTTTGCTGCAGAATTAGAGAAGTACAAATCCCTTTGGTGCAACAGGCTTGAAGCAACAAAGATAAGTCTTAAAAGTGAGTGAACAGCTTTATGTGGGGCTTCATTCTCTAGCCCAGCCAACTTTATTGCAATCAGACGTTGTACATAAACCTTATTCTCCCCAGATAGGTTTTGTTGTAGTTTGTAGCCAGGAGGAGAGATACTGCTCTACAGCAGAGTGGAAGAGGAAATGAAGGAAAATACCACACTCAGAGGAATTTTTATTGAATTCCACTCTATATTCCCTGTCCTTAAAGAACATGGTGTTATTTCCAGGCCTAATCGCATCAGGAGAGACTTTGGCCAAAGAACCCCTCAAGACAACTACATTTTGACCTATGTCTTCAGAGTAATGGTGCAACGAGCACTCTTCTGTTTAGAGGGCAGTGCTTTTTTTTTTTTTTTTTTTTTTTTTTGGCCAGTGTTTGGCTCATATAGTTTTCAACACAAGAATAAAATCTCAAACTTTTTCTCCCACTAACACATGAGGCATTGAGATTTTAAAAACAAAGCCAAAAGTGTTCTCTGTGTAAAAACAATCCTTGCCAGAAGGGGTTTACTGAGCAGCATAAGCATTTTTATTTTATGATAATTCTTCTCACTCCACCTCTCCACTCCACTGTGGTCAGGTTCCCCACATCTGTTCTTATTGAAATATGTTCCAGTTCTTCTACATTTTCCTCTTGCTGTAATAGTTTTTTCCCCCTTCCTGTTTCCTTCCCTAACAGAGCAGGGACTTGTTGGCATTTTACTTTGTATGAAACTTCCAAATATACCCTATTTGCAGAGGTCCTCTTTATTAGGCATAGGGAAGTCAACTTTCCTTGTTATAGCTTCCATTAATTGTGCTTCAGCAGGTCACAGGAAAGTTCAAGATGTGGACGAAGTTGACTCTATAAATCACCAATAATGGAGACGAAACCTTCTCCTGGAGTCTCCTAGATGGAAGCGATTACAGCAGTGAAATACCATATTTGCAAGAAAAATCGTGTAATAATAACTTGGTGGGGTTTCATATTACTGCTGTAACTTAGAGATGAGCAGTCAAGTGCATCAAGAGCTTTAATAGTGTGTGTGTAGGTGGCAAATTATCCATAAAGAACCTACTGATTGTGGATAATATTCATTTGATATTCTCAAATATAATGTAAGCCTTTGTGCACATCATCTCATGCCCCATGCTCACGACATCTAGCTGGAATACTGAAAGTAGAGATTGTTGACCACTTCTCTGAGCACAAGCATTCTTCATCCTGCAAGCAGTATTAACTCCTATGGAGTCAGGGAATAAAGAGTTTTGATTAAAGGCACAATGACACAGAATAAGCTAAATTTCATGTCAAGAGCCTGCAGGATCTGCCATACGACATTTCCTCGCTTCACATTAAACTTCTCACTGGAATCACTTTCGGTGTCTGATGAATCAGAACCTTGATAAGGGAGGCTTGTGATCCAGTCTCTCTACCCGTAGATATTTGGTACAAAGTTATGAGATATCTCTTAATGCAGCACCTGGATTCCTGCACTCCCTGCTTCATCCACCAGGTACCCAAAATGGTCTCTCTCTTGCTATCTCTGTCCTTAGGAACATTCAATTGTTTCATGTTAAGCAAAAGAACTCTGACTGAAAGGGTTAAAAGCAGCGCAAGAAGTAAAAACTTTCACGCTTAGTCCAGTGTGGCTGTTTTTCTAGCAGCACTTCTTAAAAGTAACCCATGCAATAAGATATTAGAGCTCTTGCTTTCCATCAACAGCTAGATAGTGACTTACATTAATAGAAAATAAATAACCAGGAGCTCACATGAAAGATAAATGTCCCCCTGCCCTTCTCAAACATGCCCAAGCCTCAGATAGGACTGTATTCATCTTTTCACTGATTTGAAAAGTATAGCATATATTCTCAGAACATAAAGATATTTAGAAGGGTTTTTTTTAATTGTCTATTTTTAAGTAGCAGAATTAAGAATCTGTCAATAGACCAGCCTTCATAGTACAAAAAACTATTTCTTATGCTTAAAAACAGACAACTATGAACACTTTTTGAAAAATCATAACACGTCTAGTTTTCTAAGCATTTTTATTCTGAACATTTTATACATGAGGAAGCAAATTCATACTTCTGAATAGTCATAAAATATTCTGGAAGAAAGTCAAGACATTTTGTTTGGCTTTTTCTATTTCTTTCTTTATGGTGGGCAACCCTGAAATACATTAATCTGATCCATAACCACCGTGCCCTTGAAAGCACCAGAGGATCCTTAGGAAAGATACAGTCAATAGTTCAAAATCCTTGTTTGCAATATGCACAGCAAATCCAATATAGTGAGTTACTAAATATAAGGAACTTCTCAGATTTGCCAAGCTGCTTATGCTAGGTGTTTGGCAGGTTTTATCCTTGATCTTCGTCACCCAGAGGTCAAATTACATCTACGTAGAACTGCACCTTCCAGCCACTCAGAAATCACAGCTGAGGAAACACAGCAGGACACAGTCCCTCAGCTGTGTCTGCCACCAAGAGCTCCTGAGCTCCAGGCTCCTGGCCACCAGCTGGACAACTCCCAAGTGGAGATTGAGCTATTCTTCAAATGGGCTGCTGTGGGGAATCTTTTCTTTCCATCTGTGCCTCTGTTATAATCAGACAGTAGTGTTCAGCCTGGTAGTTGCTTCCTTCTCTGAAGCATTGGAACTGGCCAAAAATTGAGGGCTTTTTTCATGTATCACTCCTAGCTGCATGTTCTAGCTGCCTGAAACAGCCTGGAAAATCCCTCCCAGAGCACCTCCCATTTTCCTGTCATTGTCCCCCTGTCAGAAGTGAGTTTCCACCCCATTCAGAGAGCTCAGCTTTGACCACAGGAGCCATGCAGGTCAGCCCAAGCAATGGGCACTTCTGGATGGGGATAGGCTGTGGCAGAGGCCGCCTTCCCTCTTTGGAAAAAGTCTGTAATGGTAACTGATCACTTCAGAAAAGGTGTTAAAATGGTGACCTAGGATGTGGAACAATCTCTTAATGAGAAAGAGAAGAGCATTTGCATGCGCTTTTGAACAAGGCTTTAATGACCCATTTTATATTAGTGGGGGTTTTGCTTGCATATGCAGATATGCAAAGCAGGGCCAAGTAAAAACACAGACCAAAAATACAAACCAATGTATATATAATTTCATTGCATCATTAATAGTCAAACAGCCATTTGTTAACAGACTGCATTGCAATCATCATCTTTTGAGCATTATTTTTAAAAAGTTCAATAAATCAGACATTTCACATCTTACTAAGTCATTGACAATTTCCTCAAAATGGAAAAGTAGAATTTTTTTTTTTTTGTTCTAAACAAGAGTTTTTTTAGTTACTTAAATGGGCTTTGGCAGTTTTACAGTGGAAAATCTTTGGTGTTTTTTAATTGTTTCCATTCCATTTGCAGTTTTTATTACACCTCTATCTGGACTTTATTTGTTTATAGTAATCACTTTTAAAATACCACCTTAGGATGCAAATGTTCTTTTCTATTCTCTGCATGGTCAAATGCCTTTTGTATCCTAAACTTTGTGGAGGTAGTCTTATGATTAAACAGATTTAAAGAAAGTGCATGCACCTGGCTGTATTTAAGAAGGAGATGATTGAATGGTTTTGGTGATGTAAACTGAGAAGGGAAATGATAATGTGCATTAGAGCATTATATTCCCCACTAACAGGCAGTGTTTTATTTCACCTGCAAACAAGTAAACACAGCAGGAGATACATCTTGCCCAGCCCCCGAGCAGCCTATCTGAAACCCTAGGGCTTCTCCTGACCTACTTGACCTGGAGCAAAAAAGGCCCTTGAGAAAAAGAGTTGCCTCTTTTGACAGTCTCCTGCATCCTTATCCTCAGAGCTGAAGTTGCTGAGAAAAGGCAAACCCAACATCTCCTGCAGGCTCTGATCCAGAGGGCACTTCTGCCCTGCCCCGTGGGGATGGGCTGCAAGGGGCTGAGCAGCAACCATCTCTTCAACAGAGGTGAACACACGAGGTCAGATGTGTGAGGAACCAACCAGAGCCTTCATCCCAAGGCTGAGCCAAATTTGTTGGAAAATATTTCAAAATATGCCACTTAGAGAAAAAAAAAATCTTATACTTGGCAGTTTCTTTTCCTCTGCCTCAGTGTTTTCTGAACCAAAATGACAAATTGCTTTTGGATTTTCTTTGTTTCATTTTAAGGAAGAACAGAACAAGCAAAAAAAGCAAAGTGAACAAGACACTGTCTTCCTTTGGGAGACTTTTTTTCAGTTCTTCAGGTCGATGTGGTCCTTGTGGTTAGGTGACATTTCACTAAAAATCCAGACTTTAAAGTTTTATCTATTCGAAATGAAACTGCAAATCCAGCCATTACTGGTGAGAACTGTAATTGTTCTTATTCCATCTACATCATCTATGGGAATGACATCACCAAGTACTTAAAAGACCTGACATCATCAAAAAATTGCATTCTACTTGTACTGTAAAAATAGATCATAATTATTTCTGTAGTCTCTAAAGAGAAATTGATTTTTTGTGCCTTCTGTGAATGCTGCAATGCTATTTTAGTGTAATGGTTTTATGTCTATGGCAGCCAATTGCTTTGACCCTGAAGTTTTTCTTGCAGTACTGCTGACTTGCTGAATCAGAGTTCATTCATATCCTCTTGCCACAGAATAATATGCTGAATACAAAACTTGCCATAATAGCAATATAAAAAGTGCCATGAGATAACAAAAGTAAATATAAAAGAAAAAATGGAAAATACATAAAATAATAATAAATGACCTGTCAAGTTCAAGCAAATGTGAATGGCAGTGTGACTTTACATGTCACAATTTCAAGTATTGCTCTTTATCCCCAAAGGGTTCATATGAGACCTTTATCTGGCTTCCTCTGGTGTTTCAGCATACAGAGCAAGGGGAGTCTGAGTACCTAAACAAGGACTTTGAACCCCTGCTAAACCCTTTGGGGCTTGTGACACCAAAATCTTGTGGGTAGCTAGGCATCACTTTCTGTGCCAATGACATCTATAAGCAGGCTCCTGCACAACGTGGTCACACCACTTTGCTGTCCACTGGCAGAAGTATGAAATGCAAAATTCATCACAGGCAGGAAGACCAACAAGTGCTTGAGTGTGCTTGGATATCTCCCTGTCCCAGCAATGAGGGTTTTCTTTAAATTTTCTTGCACCGATCAGATCCTCAAACCATGATGGGCATCTCATTGCTTTTTATTTCTTCCTGCTGCATAGCCGATCCAGAAGCAGCATTTACCAGTAATATTGCAATGAGTACAACCTGGAAGCAGAGAGGCATGAAAGTCAGAGGCAGAAATAAAGAGGACAGATTTTTTCCAGCCACAACTGAAGCAGAGACTTTTTTTGTTTCCAGAGGATTCTGGTCTTCAAGATCCCAAATGAATCTTTATAAACATATTATACAGCTGAAAGAAGACTGCTAGGTAATAACAGATAAATTTAAAACCTGTATTCAAAACCTGAATTCCTCTTTTAAGAAACATCATTGAAAGATAAGAAAGGACTTTGTCTGTATATCAGCCACAAGCGCTTAATCTCATTAACTCCGTTATCAGCCTTACTTTCTTCTCCTGGATGGACTCCTCCAGGACGCTGAGATTCCTCCTGGCAATGCCCATAGTGACACATTTTCCCCAGCAGTTGCTTTTCTTCAGTGACCTGGCCACACCAGGTCTTAGAGACCCCATGAAACACCTAAAGGCACCTGCCAGGCACAGCAGGATCATGGGGTCAGGCCTCTCCACTGCACTCCTCAGCAACATAAAAAGGGAGGAAATTAGGGAGTTGCAGGTTATTTACAGATGAACTGGAAAGTGTGAGTGTGAGTCGTCTTCCCCCCATGGGCTGCTCAATTTCCTGGATTGTAGTTATGATAGAATAACTTTGTGTTAACACTATTGAGTAGAGCTTGGGTACACAGCTAGGCACTTAGGGATGCAATGAGACCATTTAAGGCAGATTTGTGCCAAAAGTAGCACTTTTACTCCATCATTTGTAGACAGGGACTTATAGCCATCCAAATCTTCCTATAGCTGAAGAAAGTGCCTTACAGGCTCACAAGCTGTGTAATATGGCCTGTACTGCTTCTGTTTTTGAAACTGGTGGATTGGAATGGCAGTCCCCCATGTCTCAATGCTCAGCAATCAAAATAGTGTGTAAAACTTCCCCAGATATCTGACACTAGACTGTATTCAAGAATGAAGCATAAAACAATTGAGTTTGTGATGTCACTGCATCTCAGCTTCTGATGTTCTAAAAAACTACACCATGTCTATCTTCAGAACAATTTTTTTAAAATCTTACATCATTTTCAGGCACTGCTGCTATCATCTTCCACGAAATTTAAGATTTTGGTTTTCTCTCGCATGTCCTGTGTTCCCAGATGAAAGATACATTTCTAGACAGTTATGTTCAATATCTCACCTGAGATGTAGGAGAATATTTTTATTTTTGTAAGAGAAAGAAATAGAAGGAAAGGTAGAAAGGAGAGCAATACATTAATCTAGGATTTACTGTCACAATAAGTAAGCAGTGTTATTTTAGGAAGCTCTTCAGAAACAGGATTCCCTTAGCCTGTTAAGTCATTGAAAATAAAGCATCAGCCAACCCCTCTCTTGATGTGGTGGTCACACTGGGCAATCCTCTTCTCTGCACACACATGGGAGCAGTGACCCTGACCAGCAATGAAAGCCACCCCAATGTTTGGGGGCATAACTGGGTATAAATCACTCACTAATCCTTTAATATTTCCGTTCACAATGAGGATCAAGTCTAAATGACAATGACATGATCCTTTTTTGAAATGAAAGGGATGAGTCCTTCTTGTCTGCACCTCACTGCCCTTGTTACTGTTCTTATACTCTAAATAAGATGGTGACTGTGGCTAAGCAAAGCAGGGAACAGTAACCCTTTAATTTCTTCCAGATGTGTCTGATGAGACAATACCTCTCACCACATGATCTTGCATCTGTAGTAACCAGTGTCGGCACATTGATCAGCTGAGGTGGCTGAAGTAAAATCAGGTTTCTACCACACATGGAAAATCTGACCATGAGGTTTACAGAGGAACTGGGCTGGGCCCTGCAGGGCATGGTCAGAGCTGAGTTATCTGTGGAAATGCAGCACTGTCCCCCCATGCCAAGCAGGGGGTGTGTGGCTGACATCCGCTCGCTGTGGGGGAATGGAAACATGCTAGTTTGACTGCATTGCTGAGGAAAATAAAACAGATGAATCTGTGGCATAGGTCCTGTCAATAACAATGCTGCGAGAGTCTTAGTCTGCCTGAGCTGCCTGACCACAGTCCCACATAAAAAAACAGATGAGTGTGAAGGGAAAAGAGATCCTGGTCATCTAATAAAGATGACCGCACAGATGAAATCAAACAGACCCAGACTGGGATTTGATCACGTTTCCAAAGCAACCTGCAGCCTGTAAACATCTGAAAACAAATGTACGTAGGGTTCATGCTGACTACTGCCAATCTGTCAAGAAACCTGGGAGGAGGAGAGCCTGCCTGGAGGAGCCCATCAGGGTGGCAGGGACCATCTTCCCTGGCAGCAATCCACAGGGGAAGGCTCTTTCAGGACTGCCAAAGGATGTGCTGATGCAGGGACACCCCTCAGCCCCCCCATCCTGTCCATTGGTGGGAATGCTGCGGGGCAGAACTCTCAGAAAAGATCTTACAACACCATGGTACTACTTCTGTAAGCTGTGACTGTGCCTTGACTGCATGAAGGTGAGATTAGCTCTGTCTCTCGACCCTGCTATTAGTGCACGTGACACCTGGAGCACACTGTAGCAATGTGTTAGGACTCCGTAAGTACCTCACTGAGTCACTCAAACATAGCTGGTTCATTCAGTGCGTTTCAGAAGAGAGGCTCATCCCTTTGGAGGTTTATCGGTTGCCATTTTTAGTTTATGACTTAGTTTAGGAATTCAAGGGCAGTCTGTCACCAGATCATGAAGACAATCTCCTCATGCTTTATAGGTAAAGAGAGGTTGAGGGTTTTTTTTCTTTTTAAATGTAATTGGTTTTATTACTCGTTAGTATGTTCCTGTTTGTCAGACTTTCGATTGAAGTTCTAGGATATGTTTATACAGTCATGCTACCATCCCTAATTTGATGACCTCAATAAATACTATTATTTTGGCAATTCAATACGACTTTATAGGGCTTGCAACTTGGAGGTACCTCAGCAGTTCTACCCTTTAGTCATGTCAATGCTGCTTGAAAGATCTAAAATACTTAGATTTAGACCAAGGCTCACAGCCGAGGTCTTGCTGGATGTGACTGAGTTTAGTTTGTGTTCAGAGCCAGAATTAAGACATTTTTGACATTACAAAACATTTTGAAGTATTAATTCTTAATAAGAATAAATAAAGATAAAATAATAAAGTCAATAAGGGATAATACGTATTTATTGCAATCTGTATTCATATTGCAACTTTTAATCTAAAGACTAGACCCAGAAGCAGAGTGCTATGACTTAAAAATTGAGAACTTCTCTTCCAACAGCCTCAGCATAGTTACCTGTGCAGTGGAGAAACAGACCTTTAACAGCATGCCAGAGTGCTTTGTGTTTGAATGTAAACTACAGTGTCCCTGAAAATGTGGAGGAATACAAAGACAAAAGGAAACTAATAACCTTAAATAGAATTTGGCCAGGAAATGATGCTGACTCACTCTTCTACAAATTACATTGTCTTCTAACTTTTCCTACAAAAGATTAAAATCTAGTGTCTTAGAAGACATTGTTTACTTTTAATTGTCATGATATGCTTTTATTGATCAGGGAAGTTGACATTTGAAAGGACCGTCCAACACAGGGCAAAATAAAAAGCAGAATTAATCCCTGAGATATCCATTCCTGTTGTGTCCATGCCTTCTATCTCAAGATTCAACTCCCGCTCAATGCAATGCCAAAACCAACTCTGATGACAATGCTGTGGTGTTGAGGTTCCACTTCTCATAGTGTTCTGCTGTTGGGAGAAGGGGCTGCTAGGATACTTTAGGGATGTGCACGAATTATTGGTGACAATGGCAAACACCAAGATAATTGTGACAATTCTTCTTTCAAAAACCATGAATCATCTGGAAATATACAAATTTCAAAGCTATTTTCAATACAGCACTCTGTTTCCATATACCTGTGCACTTTGGCTCAAATCTTCCAAGCACTGTCATTGCAAGGTGATCTTTATGAACATTAATTCAGTAGCTGGATGGCTAATACAGCATTTTGATCTCTGACAGAGTCCATGCCAATGCTGAAAATAGCAACCTGAAAACACGTTGTCTTGATGCCTGTCTCTGAATCAATGAAGTGATCCAATTAATTTGTTTTGAGCAGCTTGGCCACTGAGCTGTGATGCTCTGGCTGCAACATCTGACACACATGAGATGTTTTAAAGGGAAATCCTTTTAATGTGCCAGCCCATATGCAAGCGAATTCACCTTGCTATATATTCACTTTTAAACTAAAATACTTGTGTGCAACTAGAAGGAATCATTTCATTAACAAATGAAGAAGTCCTACCACTTTATAGTGTTTTCTTTAAGATAATTAACAGAATAATTGAAATTCAATTATTTGAATTTCTATTCCCATGCAGATTCTTATTTTAACATACAAGATTTTATAGACAGAGACACTAATATCATTTAAGGCAGGAAGACTGCTAATCTTAGATTTAGTAGCCCATTTAGATTACCAGAGAGGAAATGGCTCATCCTTGCTTGTGAGGCTCTAGAAATAGCCCAGACCTGATGTAACTAGTGTTTAAAAATAAAGGTGTTTGCACTGATAGCAGACAAATCAAGTTATTGCAAAGAAAGTGGGAACTCCCGAGGCACACGCTGTAGCTGGCGTGACAGAGGGATTCCCTACACACAGGCTGAAAAGGAGACTCTACGGGGTGCAGCTTGACTGCTGAAAAACAAGCAATGCAAGAGTAAGAAACAGCTAAATAAAAATTGCAGAGTTAAATGAGTTCCTTACACAGTCACTGCAGAGGGGCTGTTTGCTATTACACACCTCTCTCCCAAGGCATCTCCTCCATTACCACGAAAGTCAGTTATTCACATCATGTCCTCTCACGTCATTTCTAATCTATGATTTAGTTAGGCCAAATATTTAATTAGAGACTTCAATATAAAAGCAATTAACAAGCTTCCTATGTATAAACCATAATTATGATGCAGCTTAGTAATAAAAGAATGACTAATAAACAACATTTTGTTGAAATTCTGTTTAGATATTTTTGTGATATGTTTTAAACAGCTGATTTATTTTTGTCTCACCAGTCTTGGCTAAAAAAATTAAGTCCTCCTGTATCTCATATTTTTGGTAGCAATTTTTATTGCTTTGCAACTGCCAGTGTGTCACTTAGCTACTCTGTGACATCACAACAGAGCAGCTTGTGGCAATGGCATCACATGCCTGCACCATAACAATGCAAATAAAAGGCTTGTTAGACTCTTATTCTTAGCAAGAAAAGGGTTTCCAGAGTACTAAAGTATAATTGCAGGTTTCAGGACATGGACTCGCCCTGGTAAAATCAGGCTGATCCTATGAAAGTTGATGCTTCAGCCAAGGCACTTATTCATAGCAGGATCCTTCATAAAACCAGAACAAGATAAACAGGAAACACTCTCTATGTCATCTAAATAATAAGCATCTTCAACAGACTTCTATCCATGTAGGGGTCATCTTGCAATTATTGATTTATGATTATGGGCTTCAGGTGAGAGGTAAGAACCACTTTGTTGACAACTGAGAGGTAAGAGTTTATGAAGTAAAATGAGGCAGGAGGGATTGAGCTGCTGGAGGATGGGATAGAAGGAGGGAGAGGCAGGAGAGTGCTGAGGGAGTGGCAGCTGGGGTGCAGGACCTATGAGCTGTGCATGCCTGTGGCTTCTCGTGTCACTGAAATGGCGCAGTGAAGAAGCAGGCAAGGAATTCGGCTGTGCGTCATTCGCTTCATATCTGGTGACATCCCAGAAAACTCTCCCCTTGGAAGCAACTTCCAAAAACGCTTACAGCAATATCTTAAGGCAATTACAAATACCAGCTTAATAAGGAGCTAGCATGCACACAATAATCTTTCAAAAATCACAGATAAGGAAATGTTGGCTATCTTAATTTCTGCCTCCAGAAACTAGCTTCTCCAACCACTGCACATCTCTCCAGTCTGCTGTGTCCTACTCCTGTTTTCATATTCACTTTTGCCAAGGGATAGGAAAGATGTGGATCAGCCATTTTGTTCTCTTCCCTTCCTAAAGCAGGAAAGTTACACTTAATTCAGGAATTATTCAATGGAATCCATGCAAGCAGGGAGACTAGAGACTGATGGAGGCCGGGTGCTATATTCCAAGCTTCTCTCATGCTTCTGTCCCTTCGCCTCTGCCTCCCTCTCTCCCTCTCCCAAAACTCAGGCACGCCCAGCAGAGTGGGAGAAATGCTCTCCGACAAGGTGGTGAAGTACACAAGATCACGACTCTGCCTTTATCGTTGCAGACTTCACCACCTATTGATTTATAGCCTGGTTAGGGTAGACCACAATCATCTTTACACACCTAGTTTTCCACATGTAGTACCTAGTCTCCCAGCTGCCATTATAATGTGGATTTCTAGAGGAGTTATGGACAAAGCCTGGCCTTATGTCAGGTAGTGATGGTGTAGAATAAGAAACTACCAGCTTCTTTCCTTCTCTTTTTCATCACTTTTCACAGAAGGGAGCTGTTCAAAACTGGAGGTAAAATTAAGCAGGTGTGGGCAGAAGAATGATTTGTACACCAAATGCTCTTGCATATAAGGCTTCCTGCATTTGCATGGTGTTCTTGGATGGGGGCTCTGTCTGCTGCAGCAGAAAGCAGCCATTTTTTTTGAAAAGGTGTGCTTGAACAGAGTAGCAGGTCATTTTATTGCCAAAACATTTTCGCTTCACTGCTTTAAATAATCTGTAAAACTACTAGGAATGAAAAATAAATAACAAAAATTACCCTGCACAGAACTGGTTAGAGTATGTGTCCATGCCTGGTAGTAGACTCGAGTAAACTTCATTTTGTTTGGAAGCAAAGCCAAACATCCTGGAAAAGATAGCCCATATTTGCTTTGCGGAACAGGGGTCCTTTCACAGCTGGAGCCAAATCTCACTGAAACCCCAGGAACCTTGGTTTAATTGGGCTCTGTGTCAGGGAAAATTGGCATAATTTTCTAATAAAAGAACTAGCTCATTTAGGAATCCCTCCCAAGTTTGCTGGGGAGAGGATAAGTTGCACAGTCTGGATGTGCCCTATAGAGTAAATCAGCCTTTCCCTCTTCAAAGCTAAATACAAGGCTGACTTCTCTTGCTGTTTCATAAAGAGTTATAGAAATACAAACCAGAAACAAAGACTCCAACTGAGAAAAATAGGATTTGTTTTTGAAAGCTCTTAGCTTGTAGGAAAGTTAAACAAACGAGCGTATTAAGCAGTGGCAGACTGTTAGATAGCTGGGTAATCCGACAGGAAACTTTGGAACCGTGCATCCAAATTCAAGTGAAAGGGACATATGGGGACTGTGACAGACTGAGTACTGTCAACTGAGAGAGCACACTCAATTGAGAACTCCAGGAACTATGAACTAGGGAAAGCTGCACACCTTTGTGTTGTATTTAATGAAGAATGATCTGCTGTCTAATCACTCATTTTGGGAAGGCCCACAACCTCCTCAGGAGGACTACTGATGTAAGGCCAGAAACTGCTTCCACTGATGTTAATGGCAAGATATTTAATCATCTCAGTGAGGAAAGGATCAGGCCCTTAGGTGAAGGCATGAAAATGTATCTACATACTAATGAAGCAGCATTAGCAGGAGAGAAAGCCTGTAGTGTGGAAACAGGTAATTGTAAATGCAAGTCCATAAGAGATTCCGCATTTATGTTTGCAAAAAGACAGACAAGACATGAAAAACAAGCCTTTTAGCCAAGGAAAACGGATATTAATTCAGTTCCCCAGCTAGAGCACCTGTGCAAACAATACCATCCCCAGGCAATTAAAAGAGAGAACTCCATAGTTAATAGGATAATGTTGATTAACACCTGACCACTTTATGGGGATAGAAGAATAGATTTGGCAGATCTGCAAAATTAAATTATGTCACCTAAAAAGCCATTATTTCACACTCAGTATTTCTACAAGAACATTCTAGATTTGAATAACTTTGCTCAGAGAAAAGCAGAATATGTAACTATTTTTGTGAGGTTCGAAAAAAGTTTTGATTTGGTAAATCTAAATATTCCATGAATGTAATTTTTAAACAAACTTTATGTCTAACCATTTTATAAAGAACAAGTATTTTTGTTGTAAACTAAGCTAATTTTTTTAACCAGAAAAATATTTTGACACAAGTGGGTACTTGAGTAGTTTAAAAACATTCTTCTAATGCTTTTCCAAAGTCTAATTAAATCAACTGACGCTCATGAGTAATTTCAATATCAACTCTTTTTTTTAATGTTCAATAAAAGACTTCTCATCAGAACAACCCTGCTCCAACAAACCCTAGGACAGTAAGTTTTCATAAAGTTTGAGAAAATCAGTTATATCACAGTCCTCACTGAAGCATTTTATATCACCCAAAAACTTGCAGATTGTTTTTGACTCTTGTGTACTAGTGGACCTTAGAAACATGTAGGAAAGTCAGACAACCTTCTTTTTTTTTCCTTATCTCCTTTTTTTTTTTTTTCTTGCTTCTTTTTTTCTTTTTCTGCAAGGGCAGAAAGTTTCCCTGTCCAGGAGCTTTTAGTCTACAGCAAACATGCTTCATCTATGTTTGCATTCAGGTCTGGTTGTTCCACTTTAGGAGGGAAATGAACACCATGTGTCGACCACTAATACT
Organism: Brachypodius melanocephalos; assembly: GCA_013398615.1. Classification (NCBI taxonomy): domain Eukaryota; kingdom Metazoa; phylum Chordata; class Aves; order Passeriformes; family Pycnonotidae; genus Brachypodius; species Brachypodius melanocephalos. The sequence goes on from VZSR01003807.1 coordinate 17,062,268, forward strand.
AAAAAAAAAAAAAAATCCAGGATATAAAAAAAATAGCCAAGAGGCCTATTCTTATCCTATTGCTAGGAAGACTAGAGATTTGTGGGACCAGAATACTTCCTATCTTATATTAAGGTCTGTAACTAGACTGACAGGAGCTAAAGTAACCAGAACCCTTTAGATACTTTTAGCATCAGGCACATATATATCACCCACCTAGCCTCAAACTGACCTCAGTTTAAGGTCAACTTGAATTTTATTACAAGTTGATTTAAAAGAAGAAGAAAACCAAACCCAAACCATGAGGTAACTGCCAACAGCTGACAGCAGCCTGTCACAGACAGCCAGCTCAAGGCATTCCTCAAAGCAGCCTATTCAGAGTCCTGCAGAACACAGACAGGTTTTATTTACGGCTTCCCAGCACCATCCAGACCAGCAACTAATTGAGAATGTACTATTTCCATGCTTGATCTTTGCTGAGCTATAAATGATGAGCATTGAAGAAATATTTTCCCTCTCACGCTCAAGCAGTGCAACTCACACTTGCACTCATGAAATTTCCAAGCAGCCACTGACAACTGCCAAAAACTCATTAAAGGTTATGGACCACTGAGTCATCATGAAATGATTTTTGAGTGACCTAAGAAAACAGTTTATGTAAGAGACTTTGTGGATCAAGGAGGAAAGATGTAAGCAATCCCTTTAAGTGCAGGTTTGGAACTAGATGTAGGACATTAGGCCTAAAATTTGTAAACTGTGCTCCTTTCATTTTGTTCCAATCCCAGCTTTGGTGGGTGAGTCAGAGAAAGGCTGGCAAGCAGCTGTGTGAGACTACCTCGCAGGAGATAAGGGAACACTGAATACTTCCATCACCTTGGTTTCCTCACTACTTAGAATGAAATTGCAGTGCAGGAGCCTACCCCAGCTTTTCCATGTGTTGACTTTTTGCAGGATTCTGCTGTTAATTAGGTTTGCAGAGCAGGATAGGAGAGAGAATTTATAGAAGGCTCTGGATATGGAGATTGAGGAATTGGAATTTGGTCTGCTGAAGAAAGGGAAGAAAAATATGAGTGAGAAATTATTGTGCTGGCAAGATTGCTGTGCAGAGACACATATGACTGCCAATGGAAGATAAAAAGACAAAACACACTTAAAGAAAAATTGGCATGTAAGCAACTCAGTATAGGAAGGGAGAATTATTTTGCTTTATATTATGAGAAATTTTGGGCCAAGGATCATATTTTTTACCATTTCCTATCTAGGTGGGTAAAACTCTCTTTCCATTCTATTTACATACTTATTTTTCATGCTGTTAGGATTAAACTGGGAATGAAGGTCTACTGTCCTAGGCATTGTGTGGGTGAGAAGACAGTCTCAACCTGAATCGCTTACAGTCAAAACAGACAAGACACAAAAAATAAAAAAGGTGATAAAACAGAGATCCACACCAGCAAACACTACGGTATCCGTGGTTTCACTGGGGGCAGGGACAGGATTGTGATAAGTGAGAGGAGAAGACAAAGCAAAGGAAGGAGAGAGAGGAGGGCAGGCAGGACAGACAGTGGAATCATCAGAGGCAAGTCCAGGGGAGTCTGGAGATGAGGAGCCTTGGATAACTCTTGTGCATCTCAGCAAGCAGCTGCTTGGCAGCAGCCAGTCAAAGCTGTAGAAAATGTTATCAGTGACCATGAGGCTCGTCTCACGTTTTCTGTGGCTCTTGGCACAAACGACCAGTCATGTCCCTGAAGTCAACACTTCTGGAGAGACAAGAACTCCCAGACCTACTGACAGCTATAATTTTTCTCTTATGCATTTCTAAATATGGAAAGAATTGGAAACATTTCTGCCTGTGTATCTTATTCTACAAAAAAGGGGGTGTAGGATCAGGAAAAATTGCATGGAAATCCCTAGCAAGATCTTGAAATTGTTTCAGCAAGGAAAAAAATAAAGGACTGTGCTTATTTAAGTTCAAATGTTTTGCTTTGAATTTATCAACACATGGTTGATAAATTGTTACCTGGATTTACTTTTAATTTAATTGGATTAAACTGTACCTTCATTTTATTGGGCCTTAAATGTTGTTGAAGTGTTTTTTTGTTGTTGTTGTTGGGGTTTTTTTGTTGTTGTTGTTGTTTTGTTTTGTTATTAATACTGACTAAGCCAGAAAAGTCACTAAATAGTGTCCTATATGCAACATAAGCCTAATGTTATTTGACATCAAATTAAAGAATGCAATGAAAAGTTTGTGGCTGTACTAAGTAAATCAGTCAGAACTTATCATTAATGCTATCATTAACCTCTTAACAAATGTTTTATACACTACACTGCTCTTCTCTTTCTTTCTTTTTTAAGATGATCTAGACAAATGTACACCTGATTAGTTGATCCAGAAAATTCTGCTTGCTCATCACCAGCAATGCTTACTTACCCAGCTTTCAAAACAAAATAGAGCTTTCTCTCAGCTTTTCAGGCACTAGACCTTTCCACTCAAACCCTGGAGAAAGTAGAACTGGCTACATGTTATTCTGCAAGTTAGCCATTTCAAGGAGAAAGGAAAAGGAGCTCTGGAGTACATCTCTTTCTGTGGAAATTAAATTTCCAGAAGAGTTTTTGCATAGAAAGTGAGGGATTCCTATGAAACATCTCAAATTCCACCACTTCCATGGTCTCACACAAGCAAAAGTGCAGCTTTTAAGGAGCCATTTCCAGATCTGGTGTAAGTTTAACAGTGAAAGACAATACCTAATTTGCACCCAGGAATGAAATGGAAGCAGAGCATAGCACAGAGTGCATCCTTTAAGAAAGCCTGGCCAACAGGCTAGCAACAGCATGCCACCCCAGCTGAAAGCAATCCCAACCCACAGCCAAACTATGCAGGGCCTAAACTGTGCTCTGCACTTGGCACAGCAAATAAGCAATCTAATGGGCAAAGAATTTGCACACTAAATTTAGATGTGTTGCCACAATGAGAACAACTGTCATGGTCATTATGGACTAAAGGAATATGAAAATCACAGCCTTCATCTCAAAAGGTAATTGCTTGGGTATGGTGTGAGTCATGTTTTGGTGATACTTCCATTCATTTTAAAGGTATTGTTGAATAAGCTTGGACTTCATCACAATAGGAGCAAACTTTACTGAGATGTGGAAAGAGGGGCACAGCACCTCTGTGAGTAAGACATCAAGAGCCCTTCCACTAGGCACAGCTCAGGGATGGGTAGAGGAGGTCACCCAGGCCCAGGTGAAGAATGTGACATAACGTTGAACAAGCACAAGAGACACTCACAGTCGCAGTCTGCGGCATTACAGTAAGTCTTCCAGGCCAGTAGAAAGAGTGTGAATGTGATATGTAGTTCATTAGGAAACCAATGAAGAGTTTAAAGGGAGGAGAATCTTGAATAAAAAACAACTTTATTTTTTGGCAAACCAAGAGGGAGCAATGAAGAAGAACGTAATGGAAACCACTGCAGTAATTATCCAACCACCCATGCATTCCTGCACCATATCCAGCATAGGTTCCTTGCACAGCCTAACCAAGGAGGCTCCATGGCAATTGACCCTTTCCAAATATGGGCCTGGAGAAGAAGCTTGGCTCTTGCTGTGCTTGCCACAGAAAGAGAGCGAACAGAAGCAAATTCTGCAGGAATTTTAACAGATTTTGCCAATATTCTTTGCATGAGAAGAGTCCAATAGAGTGACCAAAAGGGATTGATGCTGCCCAAGCTCCAAACACACTTCCCTCGTGACTTTTCATAATTGCTGCTTGAGGTGTATATATATCTCTCTAACTTATCAGAGGTATGCACACACTTCTGCCCACCCACTTTCAGAACACTGAAGTCTTTAGTATAAAATACACATGAAGGAGGAAAATGGTTGGAGAAAATGAACAAACTATGTACAGATTCATTCTATTGATTCCATACAATAGCTAGACACTAGACAAGTAAATTTTAAATACAAGAGAGAGGCATGGTGTCTTAAAAAAAAAATTTCTTCCATGTTTCAGAAGTAGAAATATTTTGCCCCTGACAAAATACTATGCTGCTATTCTTTTTCCTTTTTTTTTTCCCTCAGTTATATCTCTACAGTCTTAAAAGTTAGACTTCTTCCTTTTTCTCCAGGAGAAAAACTTTTATTTTTTCAAAATAGAGATAAAAAGACATCTAAAATGGAAAAATCTGGAATACACTGAAGTTCTAATAATATAACTGGGCTCATTAGAGGAATAACATGATCTAAAGAATATCTAATGACAATCAAAACCACAGCTGCAGCTTTTTATTCATGTATCTGCTAGGCCGAGAGAGGAAACACAATTACTGCAGAATCTGAGCCCCATGAAAAACAAAAGGAATTTTTTCCATTGCCTTTTGTGAAAATTGGATTAGATTCTTTGTGCTCATAACAAAACATCCAGTTTGTTAGAATATCAGCTGGGCAAAAACCCTGCAATAGGAACATATGTACATTTGGTAAAACTGAAAGGCCCTTTCCATTTCATTTCTAAAACTAAAAAACCTAAAAGTCTCAGAGGACAGAAAAGATGGGAAAAAAGACAATCTGAGTGAATGACAGACATTCATTTACCAGGAATCAGAGGAAACATTTCTTTGAGCATGCACAAGATTGGACTTTGTGTCTATGTCACCAATTATCTTAATGCAGTTACTCTGTACAAGGTCATGACAGTATTAAATAAGAAGTGCTAGGTTACCACACTTAGGTGATATCCCCGGCATCTAAAGGTCTGGAAATAATCTGCTGCTTATCAGAGCTTTGAGCAGAGCAGGACACTGATCTGAAGGAGGGGGTGGGGTCCTGCATGACATCTCCTCTGAGCCCTTGAAAGACACATCCGCCACCCCAGGCAGTGCCACTTGGAGACAAGCCACCATTTCTGTTGTCTCTAAACCTTCCTGGTAAAGCTACGAATTTTGTCACTCTAGGCAGGATAAAAATGATTTTCTATTTTGCTTTTCTCAAACCTGAGCTTTGCTACCCTGTGACAATCAGCTTTTTTGCAAAACTCAGCCAAATAGGTTGTGCAGTATCATGACAATGTGCATTTTTCCAGGTTATGTCAGCAAAGGAAGGTGTGGGATGCACTTCTTTAAAGCTGGAAATGTTTGGGTTGAACATGAAAAGTCTCTAAATCTGGAAAATCTGCATCTCTGTGATGCATTGAAGTACAACCTAAAAGTCTGCAGGGTGGTGGTGGTAATATGATATTTTCTAGACATTATTGAATGCAATAATATTCCAGTAAAGTTCTCATTTTGTGTGTGAATTTCAAGATTTTGGAAAGGAATTCCCTACTCTATGGTTGCAGGCCTTTCCAAAAAGACATCTGCTTCTACTTATTCACAGTCTCTGCTTCCAGCTTGAGTATTATAGAATAGTTATGGAAAGAGGGGATGCTCAGATCACAGTTCCTAACTGAATCCCTTTCAGGATATGATACAGAATTCCATACTATTTAAGACTGAATCGGGATTAATTTATATAGTGTTTTATATGGTTTTGTGGCATTCATATGGATCATTTACTCTTATTTCCAGTCTCATAAGAAAAGTGGTTTAATGAGATCTTGTCCTCAGATGAACTAAGTGTGGTCATGTACCTTTCACAGTTTGAATAATACATGCCACTAAAGACATGGGGACAAGTTCTCAGAGTGATATTGGTTTATGTTGCTGCACACTACCATCTTGGCATGTTGAGATCTACAGCAGAAAAAAATGTGAAGGTTCTGTCTTTCATATACTGATTATTACTTGAAAACTCTGCAAGATAATCAAGCAGGAGAAATTATAAGACTACTTTTTTTTTGTCAGGTGAAAGATTTGCTTCCTTTTTTTTTTTTGTTTTGTTTTCCTGAATGATCTATCTCTAGGGCAATATTTCTGTAAGTAAACACTTGATGGAGAAGTGAGGATTGTTTGAGAGAGTTCCAGAAGTTTGCAGATTTTCTGCATATTTTTCCTGTTGAGAAAACACAAATTTGAAGTTCTGAATCGTGTCAGGTTTGCAGGAGGTTTGAAAGGCTATCTGTAGTAAATGTACTCTTTTCTGTCATGCATTTTCCCTTCCAGTGCTCTAAGAGGAGGCATTGAATGCTCTGTGAGAATTTTCCTGAATTTCTGATGCTCATATCCTTTATGATTTTAAATAAAACTCATTTTGACCTTATGACTGGATTTCTCAAGCACTGACAGAGTTGAATGTGCTCATCTCAATGCACCTCATTAAAGAGAAATCACTGAAGTAATTTTAGTGGTACTCCTCTATGATGAGCAGATACTCTATTTGAAAGTGCACTTCCAAGTCCATGCTGAAGCCCAGAGCCCCAAGAGCAACGATGTGCTTACCTGCATTAAACTGAGGATTAGGGTCTAGGGGTTTATCCTGGCAAGTGTTTTAGACATAAGCCAGAGGAATGGATGAAAGCAGAGAATTACTTTCTTGTCCACTTTTAGAAATAAGTATTTGAGTTGGGGAGAGAAGCACGCTGGAACTTTCTAAAACATTCCTCTGCATAAGTTAAGGATTTATCTCACTTTCATGCATTTCACTATGTTCTCAAGAAAGAATGGTATTGGTTCTCGCCTTGTACTCCTTGGGAGTCCATGGCTTCATTTTTTTCAAGCCCAGTGATCTGTCTATTTCTACCTGAGGCTTCTGATGTTCTTCTGATAAGCTACAATTACAGATGAACAGGTAAAACATGAACTCAAGGGCATTGCTGAAATGCTGGGCTCAGCATCCCTTACTCCTCCCTTTTTATCACCACCTTTGTTTTTCTACATTAAGAACAACACAACAGCTGAGAAATAAAATTCATAGACTCATGCTATTCTCTGTCAACTTATCTGGAACTCATAAGTGAACTTGACATTTAAATGAGAAAAAGAAATCCTGTCCACTCTCACATTCGGTTTCTTATTACCACATTTGTTCTCTTTTACTGCACCTGCCCACATGCAGCATGCACTAAACCAGGTCCCATGGGTGATATGGACTAAAGATAACTTAAAGAATAAGAAAGGGAGCCAGTCTCTCCCTCTCCACTCCATCTTTCTATATAGCTGGTCAGGGATCCATAGAGATTTTGCTGGCATATAATGAGAGCTAGTAGTATGCAATCAAAGGCCAGAGGAGGACAGACGAGGAAGAATGAGTCTTCAAGCTATCTACCAATGTTAGGACCAATGTGGAGGGTCCAGTCACAACTCCCACACTGTGGGGCCTCTTTCCTGCTCACCAAACCTCTGCAATTCTCTTTCTCACAAAACCAAAACACTGCTTGGTTTCTGGATGTAGCTGCATGTACACATCTATGTATTGAATAAGCACGTGTAGGAGACCCAGTATTTCAAAAAGGCAAACATTTGTGAACTCTGCCTGGTGAGAAGTTCATTCCAGAAGCTCAATGGGCTTGTTTGAAATAGAGTCGTTGCTGGAATATGAAGGACACTGCCAACTGCTTTGAAAGGAGGGGCTTTCCCCAAGAAAGCTGGGGTCATTGTGATACTGAACAATATAGAAATGCTGGTCTGTAACACAAACATGAGGGCTCTTGCCCTTTCCTGCCACCACCCTCCCTGCCTCACACACACATTCCCTGTCATATGATGCTGCAGTCCTGTGACTGCAGAGCCTTTCTTCTCCCCCACATCCACACTCAGGTTTCACCTGTCCCTGTAACCTCTACCTCCACCAGGTCGTGAAGGCTGAAAAAAATGCAAGCTGTGTTACAGTGGTAGTCACAAACCAGCTTACTTATATAATAATATAAAATGGGAGGCCTGCAGAGCTCGGGTCAATCCACTCCCAAGAGAACAGGGCGATCATCTGGTTACATGTCCTTGTCACCTTTGGTAACTTTTCATACAAGCTCAGAGTTTAGCTGACTTCTGATAACTCCAGCTATAGTCCATGGGCAGGCAGCTCCTTCTAGGACAGATACCAACATGATTGTAAAAGCCTGCCCAATGAGTCTGGCTTCTCGAAGCCTGAAAGCAAAGTACACCTGCATGCAACAGCAGGACAGAAAAAGCTCAGATGATGTTGGCTGATTGCTTTCACCTAAGGGATCCCAAGCAGATGTCCTGGCAGCACTTACTCTTGTCCTTCTAAGTCAGCAAGACAGAAGGAGGCTCACTTAGACCTCTGAAATGCATTTCTGCTACAGGCAGGAATTAGCAAGTGATAAAGTGTGCCCGAAGATTCAGTGACATGAAACTCATGAAATATTCTTGCTGCTTCTCTCTGGATAGGCTGACACACCATGTGAACAGGCGGACACCCCTTCAGACCTTGATGTTGATATACACGTGTGTATATGCATCTATCTAAACTCTGTATTTACAGCAAACACAGCTCAGCAAAACACTTGCACCACGTGCTTTTCAGTGAGTATTATGGTTATCTTCTGCACATTGCTTACCCATTAATGCCTTTGCCATGTTTCCCAGATTCTTCAGTATCTGGACAAATGATTTGTAGTTAACAAGGAAATTGTGCTACTATCTCAGAGCTGCTTGGACAGGCTATCCACACATGCTCTGAACCAAAAAAAGAAAAAAAAAAGGAGAGAGATGAATTGCCAAGACTCCAGACAGTAAGGTTGCCTGCAGAAGGAGAAATTAATGGGGAGGGCAGAGAGTAGTTTAAACTGATGGTCATTTAAGCCAATTCCCTGTGCAATCTTCTACTTGCTTTCTCAAATCCAGAATCAGACAGTGAAGATATTCTCCACCTTGAGACATGAGGAATCAAAGAGTGACTCTCATTCCTTGGTGCCAGGTGGGCTGGGGGAAAACCTAAGTGTGAGAAACTGACGATTGTAAGAAAGAGGAAATGCCATTTCTTCATTTATAAAAATCAAACAATGAGTACTTAAGAAAAAAATGTGTATTGGTTCCTTAGGTCTGTTTTCAAGTGCAGTTTCACCGACGGACTTGTTTACAGCACAGGCCGCTCCCCGTACCCTTTAAGAGCATTTAGGTCGTTGCCTCGTCTGAAGTGCAAGAGCTTCTTGAAGCAGTTTCCACAACAATCTCATTCTCTGATCACCATGTCAGCTACATTTACAAAATTCAAGTGGATGTAGAAACTATCTGCATGTACAGTGAGATTATGCATTATTAATCCATGCTACTGAAATGACCTAGGTCAGGTTGTAATATGTGCAGAATCTTACCTTGCAGAGAACAGAAAGAAAAATTGACAGTGTTTATGGAAAGAGAAACAATTCCCAGATGTTTCTTTACACCTGTCACTGTTAGCTGGGGAATTTTCTGTACAGCCCTCATTTTACTTCCCCATGGCTTGCCATGGACTTTCGTACTTGTGTAGCACCATAGACATTCATCCAACCTTACACCACCTTTCTCCCAACCCCAGGTATAGTCCACAGCCCACCTATGATGAATTCACCCCTTTTCCACACATATCTACAGCCCGTTTTGTCCCAGTCCCATGCACAACCCTACAGGTCGACTCTCTTACCCATGGAATTCATCCTCAGCATATTTTCCCGTCAATGAGTGCTCAACTCTCTACAGAGCTCTGCTCCCCAAGTTCTGGCTCCTTCACAACCCACTTGCCAGTCATGTCATTGCTAGGGCAAGAGTGACGTGCTGGGTTCTTGGCATCTGTGTACTGCTGGAGCATTTTTGAAGATCATGATTCCTAGGTGTTTGGTTTGCGTGTTGCCAATTAAACAAGCCTCCAGTGAGTGTTCTGGGGCTGCTTGAACAAAGTATTGAAGGACATGCCCCAGTTAGGAGAAGTGATAGCATTAAAGGCAACAGAGCTATTCACAATGTCATAAATAAACACTTGTGCCACTGCTTGGCCAGAATGGGGCTGATTTCATTCAAAAATCAGCCTTACAGATTAAGCCCTTGATGTCTGAACTTTTCTCCTACTGTTTTTAATAGAAAATGTCCTCATTTAGAAACAGATCTTTCCCATGCACACCACAGGGGAGAGTAATTATATGTGATAGAAGTCATGACTTCTAAGAGGAGATATAAGGTATCTGAATTCCCTGCCTTCCTTATAGCCTTATTCTTAGATCATTGCCGGTTTAATTAACTATTAAAGTTTAATTATCCTGTGGACTATAGTTCCAATTAAATGATCTGATGAACAAAACCTAACCTTTGGGTCAGCATAGCAAAATTATTTTTAATGTAAGAGGGAGAAATTGCTGCGTTTGACTACACATTTCCAAATCCCTGTAGTCCGCTTTCGCCACCTGATTCCATTAAATGCCAGAGCTACTCCCAGTAAAACAGGTCACATACAGAGGGTGAAGGGAGATTCATGGCTCTCTTGAGTCTTCCTGCAGTACCTCTATCATCATACTCAGTCCCTATACAGTCATGCTGGCAACAGTCAGGTCTCAAAGGCTGACCATGAGACTAGGGAAGAGGATGATGGATGTCTTGCTCTTTCCCCTCTTTTCCCTTCTCCCAAATGTCCAAACACCTGTAGAGCTGCACCCTGCTGCTGAGATCCTGTTCACCAGCTGCAGCTGCTCAGTGGGTCACAGATCAGGCTGATCAGCTGCCTAGAGTTTAGGGAGCTGGGATGTATGGAACAGGCTTGAACACCTGGGAGTTTGACATGTGAGACCACATTGGTGTGACTTGCTTCAAATTTGGTATGCAGCGGGGTATGCAAACCAGGACAACTTCTGCAGTTATGGACAGAGAGGTCAAGGAGGAAGAATATGGCAGGACAGAAAAACAGGCTGCTCCACGCACTTGAGGCTTCTGTTTGCCCTGCCCATCGTTCCTGATGACAGCTTCACAGACTAAGCATACACAGAGGTGTGGTTCTGTGTACTGTAAAGCCTGGCCCAGGGCCATGGCCATCATGTCCATCATGCTCTGTGCCTGTGGAGGTGACCTACACACAGGACAGTGTTTCCTGGCATGGTGCTGACAGGCAGGCAACTTTTCACAAGCCACCTGTTTCCAGGAGTGTTGCCCTTCATCAAGTCTTGGTGAGTTCATCAGGAGCTGGGAGTGCTCCGTACCAAAGCAAATCATTCCACTTTGGGGGTATCAATTTTTGAGGTTCCATTTTGCTGGGCAGTCTCAGTTAAGCTAACAGAGATAAAAATTAGAGCCTGGATCCCTCTTGCAGCTTTGCACTGTGGTCTTGCACACCTCTGCATCCGAGATAGCCCTTCAGAGTTGCTGTAACTCATCTGTAAGGCCAAGAAACAGGTGCTCCCAGGATCCGACTTCATTTAACCCCAAGTAAAAGGCTGTAGTGGGATGAGGAATTGGCAGCAGCTGCTCAGGTATCCCTATCCAACCCTTGCAGAGGCTCTGGCAGGGAAGCAGGACCACACAAACTCAGCCCCTTGACAAATTCTAGCCACTATCTGTCCTTGGATCACCGCAGCAGCAGAGACCAGGCTTTTAAGATGGCCACCAGTTCCCAAGCTGGTTCATGGGGCCTCATGACTCAATTGCCTCCCCATTCTGCTCCCACTCCCTCCCACCGCTGGCAGATCCCATGCTCCCCTCTGTCCCTGCCATGGGGATGCTGGGGGCACTAGAATGCCATCACCAGGGCAGCTGGCACCAGCACTGGCACTGGAACAGGCCAGGCACACAGCTGGGCTTCCCCCTTGTGCCCATGTGGAACACAGCCCTGTGGCCTTTCTGGGAGCCCAGCAGTGCCTCCTGAGCCCCTTGGGAGGCAGGGGACCCTCACAGCCTCAAGCCACTGCTCATGCTCCTCACCCAAACACTTCCTTTTAATAGCTGATGTGCTGGCATTCTAGCTAAAATCACGGTGGCCAGAGGCAGGGGTAAACTCATGAGCAAGTGACCAAGTGACTGAAACCAGAAAACACAGCAGGAATGGCAGCACTCCAGGCAGGACAAGCCACCAGCAGCCCCACAAGGAGCTCTTTGTACTCGGCCAGGCGCAGCACCATCAACAACCCCACCATGTGCCACACTCTCTGAAAAACAAACCTCTCAGGCATCACAGCTCTGGGTTTTCTTGGAGCATGCTGGTGCTGCCATGGGGGTTTCCCTTCCCTCCCCTCTCCCATTTCTCTGTGTCTATCCCTTCCCAGCACCACATGCACCCCATCAGCACAGCAGCCCCAGCAGCCCCAGTAGCCAGTCCAGCAGGTACCCACTGACCTCCTGGGCTGTTTGCAGCTCATCAGCATCATGGCTCCTCATTTTTGATAATTTCCAGCCTTTCAGCATTGCAACATTATAAGCTGAGTCTGCCAGAGAGGCTCGTGATCAGTAAAAGGGACAGCTTTTATTGCATTTCTTTGTCCTTTACTCACTACTTTTTCATCTTCTTGATGCACTGCTTGTCAAGTCGCCGGTCAGGGAGCAAAGGAAATGCCTACTTAGATGTCAGAGATGGTGACATGGCTGTCAAATATGCAGTCAATTCAACATGGGAATGCTGGCTGGCTGCAAAGACAGAAGGAAGTGTGAATATGTTGTGCCAAAGGTAATATTTCATCCGTTTGGAGGGAAATGTTAAATTGATTTCAATTATATTGAGTTGTGAAGGCACTATACTGCCACTCACACTCACCTTTCTTCATACTTGGTCCCAATCTTTACCTCTTGCTGCAGCACCGAGGATCTCTGGTGGGGTCAGTGGTTTCCCAGACAGGAATGTAGCTTTGCAAAGCATCTGTGCAGAGCTTGATCTGTCTGCTGGGTTTGCTCACTTGCTCTGTGTAGAATCATAGAATGGTTTGGGTTGGAAAGGAGTTAAAGATCACCTAGTTCCAACCCCCTTCCTTTAGACCTGGTTGCTCTCAATTCCAGTTCTCCACTCAGGCCCTGAACATTTCCAGGGATGGGGCATCTGCAGTTTTTTTGGGCAACCTGTTCTAGTGTCACATCACCTCAACTGTAAAGTATTATTTCCTAATATCGAATCTAAACCTGTCTCTTTTAGTTTGAATCCACTTCTCCTCATCCTGTAACTACGTGCTGTTCTTGTATCCTTCCTTATAGGCTCCCTTCATATCCAGATAAGTAGGTTATAATCACATAGCTCATTAAGTGTGAAGGGATCCAGGGGGGGAAATATGAGAAAACTGTATGTGCTTTAAGGCTCCTTTCTCTTCTTTGACAGCATATAAAGTCATTAGTGTAAACAGAAACAGGGCCAGCAGAAATTTCCTCAGCAGAGGTCTGATAGAACCCTGCAATCAGACACAGAGCTGCTCCTGAGCAATGGCTTCATGCCTTAGCTGACATGTGGCACTGAGCTAATGCAAGTCATGCAATTACCCTCCAAATGGTTGTCACTGAACTGAGAGCTTGTACAGTGGTAGCTTTCATGGCTAATAACTGAAAATAGAATCAAACCTCACATGAGCTGTGTAAATGTGCACTGTTTAAAATTAACTTCTATTACATGGTAGGATGGGTTATATTTATACCACAGAAGCAGACACCAAACATAATTATTACTATAATTATTTAGATTGCATTGCCTAGAAAATGATGTTTAAATTCTTTCTTCTTCTAAGTCTTTTTGAAACACATAAGGGCACAGAAAAAACGCACAAAAAGAAGAAATGTGCCTTTTTAAATGAATGCACATTGATCATCATGAGTGCTCAGTAAGGTTCTTACCTTGTAATATTGGACATGAAAGTCAGTTATCAATTGGCAACCTCTGAAACATGTCTGTAATATTCAGACAGCCAGGATACAGAGATCTCTATGTGTGATAGCACAGTGCAGATGATCCTCTCCCATGTCTTTCCACACGCTGATCAAATGATATTTGCTGTTGTGGAACTAGATTTCACCTGCATGTTCCCTCCATCCTTACCCACTCTTTCCAAGAAAAACAGCAGAGATCTCTGCATGGCTGTGTTAACAGAGAGGGAGTGATGACTGGTTACATGAGTGTGGACTTGCTCTGGCTCACAGCTGGCCAAACAAACCTCCCTGCGTGCTGTAGCCTGCTCTTCTATCGATGAATCACAAGCAGAAGTTGAGGCATTTAAAACCAATAAACCAGTTTCTACTAGCCTGCATTTCAACCTGCCATTTTCAGGGGAATCTGTTGGAATGGGGAAAGCAGCTTGAGCCCTCCTTCTCCTTTCATTAACTCTGGCTGGTATCAGGTGGTTTGGTCATGGCTTCAGGGCTGACAAGCTTTTCTATTTCTGTCTGAACTGTACCCTGAATATATTTTCCCCTTCAGTAGTCACAGAACTTGTTGGCTGATTTGAACCAAATTTGACAACCTTTGGATATATTGCTCCTGCGAGGTTCCTGCCAGGGTCACAAGAACAGACAGCTGTTGGAGGGGCCTGTGAGAGGGTCAGACCTTCAGAAACCCTGGGTATTAGCTGCAGAAAGGAAGAGAAAGTCAAATGAAAGCAATGAGTACAGAACATTAAGTCAGTCTTGTTACAGAGATTAATCTCTTGGCTGATTCAAAAGAACAATATTAAGATTTTCTGTCCCATCTTCTTGTATTTTTTTTACCTTTCAGCTCCCCTCCAGAATAATGTTCTAGCAGTAAAAACCTTTGAGGGTTTCTTTCATTCCGGAATTCACTTCAAATCAAGGAGTAGGCCCAAAAACTAAGGAGAAACAGAGTTTATGCATACAGCTCACTTAGATACAGCCCATTTAAAACAAAATAAAAAAGAGGAGAAAAATGTGACTGACAGAAACATGCCAATAATTCTTGGCTCTACTCCTAAGGTTTTGGTTTATTCTTTTTTTCTTCTCACTGAATAACTTCATTTGTTATTGTTTTACAGAAGATTTTGTAAAAAACATAGGTATTTCTCATGGGCACCTTATAGAAGTAAACATAATTTTAAGTTCCTTCTTCTGGCATAGCTTTTTTCTGTTTCTTTCTTATCCAGCTGTAGATTCCTGAAAACTCGAAGATTAAAGTTCACAGGAGGGCTAGCATGGCTACAAACTCGTAGTTGTTTGCTGGTCCTGGGATAGGCTCCTCACATGGTGCAGTGGGGAGATCTGCACACAACAGTGAATAACAGCGGAAGGGAAGACAAACTGATGGAGCACTACCACAACCAGGCCAAAACTCCTGTATTCTAAATCTACTTACAGACAGGTGTCTGAGTACTTTCACTTAGTATTCCAGGCTTTAATTTACATGAGAAAGGCTGTGTCAGTTCTCTTCCTTCAAACACACTGAGTGGACATTAAACTTTTCTTCAGTACCATGATTGATGTTGGCATTTATCTGGTTGTAAAATGTTCTTTTAACGAGTGCTCAGAGGAGTGCCAGAAGCAAAGATTTCTTCCTCTGAAGTTTAAATTCCCCCAGGCAAAGAAAGGACAATTGAACCTGTGTCAACTGACCACAGCTCAGTTGGACATTTTAACCCTTTACCAGAAACATAAAGATGTTTTTCTCATCCAGCTGTGTTTTAAATTACATTTCGAATGCAGCGTGCTCACATTGGGATATTCTTGGAATGCCAGCTAGTTTAAGTTGTTAAATGGAGATGAACAGAAAGAGTTCAAATTTCTTGATTCTGATAGGGAACAGAAATGGGATGGGCTTCAAGCCGCTCATCTCTGCCAGGAGACTTTCATGAAGAGTTTGAGCATTGTCAGGGTGGGCTAACGCCTGCGAAGGACTTTGTGTGACTTTGTTTCAAAAGTTTACTTGGGTAGTGATGTTCTCTTAATGGCCCAGGAAAATTGTTTGAATTCTTGCATGACACAAAGACTACAGTTATACAAAGTGTTGGTTATAATAAGTGTTTCAGATTTTTGGAGAAAAAGCTCTGCACCGGGCACAAAAAAAAAAAGAAACAACTAAGTACTGAACCTTGAAGACCGCTGACAATGCAAACTACAATCCTTGCTGAAGGAAAAAAAGAAACAAAACAAAACAAAAGAAAAACAACAACAACAACAAAAAACACACAAAAAAACCCCCCCAAAAAACCAGAAAAACCCCAAAAAACCCAAAACCAAAACAAAAACAACAAAAAAAAAAACCCAACAAACTCTCAAGATCTTGCTTGGCTATCTTTAGGAGAAAAACACTTTTCCTACCCCGAATCTGGTTATTGCTGTGACCCTGAGCGCCAGGGGAAGATACACAAAGCAGATTGCTGAGAGTGTTTAGTGCCTTCTGCCAGTGGTCTATGCTGTCACTGTCCTGTTTCCAACTGGTGACCAGGTTCTGACACTCCAGAAAGTGGTAGGTGGATAGGGAAATAATCAAAACATATCTTGGATGCAGGGAGAAGGAATTCTTTCATAGCCTGAAGGCAATAATGTGAGGTACTCACCGCTGATTGCCGGCTGTGATTTGGAGTTTCTTCCACCAAAGGACATTTATCAGTGACTGGATCTTGTCACGTCTTTGTCAGTAAAAGTTTAAAAGCGCTCTACTCTCAGATATTCATCCTGTGTCCTAACACTTGTACAAAACACCCAAATCGCTTCAAGTTTCAAATTTTTTTTTAATAAATTGTGGTCTTTATGTCTCCCCTCCTACAGTCTGCCTGGCAGCCGACAATCCAGCTTTGTGGCTCCCTTGGAAACCTCTGCAGTCTTTCCTCAGCCTCCCTTAACAACAGCAGGGGCCAGAAAGGCAACGCAGCACATGGCAGTGGCCAACTAATGCCTTATGCCCACTTCTGTGCCTCTGCTTTCTGAACAGCTGTTAAACACTTCTGGCAGAGCACTTAAAGGGCTTATTAAAAGTAGCAGCAATCGTGTCGGAGTTCAAACACAGGCCCTTTGGGCGATCTTGAGAAGTTCATTTGACCTTCCTGTGCTGCCGTCATTGTTACCTCATTCCCATTTCTGTAGGACATGTACAATACTTGCCCTGCGCCTTTCCCACCCGGTGTATCTGCAGGCACATCTGCACAGACGGTAGCTCTGCCTCCCCTCTGAGTCAGACCAGTGAAAGCCTTCTCCAGGCTTTAGGAAGCTGTTAGGACGTGTTACTCAGGGCTGTGCCCATGCTAGTTTTTCCTGCTTCCCCATGGAGAAAAGAGGCATGTCGAGGAGCTGAATTTACTGTTGTAAATACATAGTCCTGGTGCTGAAGCTGTCTCAAGTCTCAGATTTCTCCTGTCCAGCATCTGATTCTGCCCCAGCTGCAGTGAAACACCAACCTCTCATATGCTGTCCCTTGCCCTGCAGTTGCAAGCTTTTAGCTTGCAGTGAGTTTAGCATCAGTACTGTATACAGTGAGACTTTAAACTCACTGTTAATTGTATGATCCACTGGTAGTGTTGTGGATTTTTCACAGCTGGGTAGTAATATTACTATCTCCAAATGGAAAGTCCTAAAGCCTTTGTCTTTACAAATAATAATTATATTGTGACATACAAGGCTCCTTTCCCCCTACCACCATTAATGGTGGAGCAGTGCTAAATTCATGTCTGCAGCTTCACAAATGCTAAAATGACAGCTAAGCCTCTCAACACACGTGGTATAAAGTAGCCATATGAGATTCACAATATTCTTTCAAAGTATGAGCATATCCAGGCACTTCTACAGCACAGAAGCAGGAATCACGTAATCCTTCCTTATGGCTTGCTGTGACTTCCCTCCAGTCTTGCTGTGTGGGCTTCTGTGGTAGCATTACAGCAGGGTTGCATCCCTACAGCAGAGAGGGTGATAATTAAAATGGTAAACTGGCAAAGGAATGTGTAATCTAGTAAAATTCTAGGAAGAAGGTTTTGGTGTTGTTCCTGAAGTAAGACCTAAACTCATTTATTCCTTTGTTTATCAATTTAACCATTTATTTGTAAGGTTTAAGCCTGGGATTTTCTTGTTTAATTGCTCTGAACAGTCAGCTACCAAACAGCCTCTGTGATGCTTGTTCTTGCAAATATACGTCTAGACATAATTTAGATTAACTCTCCATAATGAAGCTGTCAGTTTGAATATATTACAATGCAAGTGCATAATGCACAGTTGAAATGAGAACTCCAAACAAGCTTTGCTCTGGCTTACCTGGTGTGCCTTATTATACTGCAATTATTCTAGTGGGGGAAAAAAAAAACCCCAAAAAACAAACAAACAAACAAAAACCCCACCTGAAAAACAGGGGACATGTTTCTTCCTCAGTTAGGAGGTGAAGTTTTACAAATTTGAGCGGAATTTAATGAATTCAGATGACATATATTCAGAGGCTGATCCTACAGTGTTGCATGGTTTCCTCTTTAATGGCTACCCATCCTGTTTGAGCTTTCTTTTTGTAAGGGTTAAGAGTACATTTTAATGAATCTTTGATGCTGTTTTGAGCTCGTTGTTACAGAACACGACAAGTCCATTGAGTATGGGCAAGTTTTCCTCTGGAGACAATTTCATTGCCATACAGCTAGAGACTGTGTTCCTCCCTGGTGCACATGCAAGACACATTCATGACTGAGCAGAAGAGACGATGGCAGCTCTTTGTAGGAAGAGAAAATGGGACTTTCTAGAACTTGCTGCCCCAAGCAATTCATCGCATGGCAAACACTGTCCACAACAAAGGCTCATGGTCCTTGCACCTCTTGAAAGCTGTGAAAGGAGTGAACAGATGGTAAGAAAAGCATAGTCACCTTCAACTGGGGTGGAAAGTCAGACTTTCTTATTGCAAGAACTCTGGAAAAGCAGTCCTGAAATGGAGGGCAGGGAAAGAGCTGGCTGCTCTTTACTCCTTCTGTGGTTAAGGGGATAAACTCCCTATACCTTCTCTGACAGTGGCTGAGATTGCAAAGGGAAGTGTCTGATTTACATGGCCATTTTAACTCGTAGCTAAACCAATTCTGCCCTGATTTTATATTATAGAATCACAGAATGATTTCAGTTTATCAGGTTAATTGACTGGTATCTGTCCATAAATATGTACATATATATGTGTGCATGCGTATCTACACAGACTCTGCTCTATAGTATGATTTAATTGTCTGGGCTTCCATGGGAGATTTTCAATTCTCTGTACTGGCACCTCAGTGGAATATGTGGCTTGGCAGCTCCCAGAGCTGTGTCCACCTCAACTTACACCTTAGGAACTGATAAATTGAAAGGCTGACAGAAGCAGAGATGAAGTGAAACTCCCAGCCACTTCTTGTCCATAGTATATGTCATGTCCTAGTGTAAAAATAAGTTTTAATATCAGCTACCTCTTTGGGAGATGAGCAAATTTTACAATTTCAGAGAAAATTAATTTAAAACACACATAAAAAATCAGATGACAAGCTCCAGGCCTCACAGGATGTCTGTATTGTTTACAAAGAATCTAGGACTTAAGAATGTGATTTTATGCTTTGACCAAACTCCTTCAATGTCCTTATATCATCATCCTCAGAGGCATACAGTTCAAAAGGTGTGAAGGTTAAAGAAAGAACAAGTCTAACCTCCACCAAGAGGGCTTCTCAAAAATTATGTCTCGGAAAAAGGAATTAATTCTGTTCCAAATTCATTCTGATGGCATGAAATCACTACCAGCTTTGCAGGTATGAATCTAAATAAGCAGTGCATTCCAACCTTGCAGTACTTCTCACATGTCTGCCTACATAAAACCCTGCAGGTAAAAGAGCTATGCTATCCAGAACATTTTGTAAACCATTAATCTAACTTATCCTTGCAAGAGAGGTTAGTCTTACAAATGCTCTTCCCCTCAACTTCCAACAATGAACAAATCACTATTAAGTAGCTGCTTATAGACCCCTTAAACATTTTAATTGAATGTCTCAAAAATACTGCCTAGTGTTTGATCAGCTGTCTTCCACTTTTCTTTCCAAGTATTCCAGTAATTGTGGAAACACACCAACATGAGTTAATTAGAAATTCTACAGGAAATCAAAGAGCTGTGTTATATTACACATAAGGTAAAGGCTTGGTCTAATCAGATTACCACACAGACATTTAGTTGTAAGATTTTTGCTCTGGTTTTTTTGAGACAGAGAGCACTATCACTGTCTAAATAATACAGAATACTCCTGAGCAGTCTAAATTCTAATCCTGTAGGTCACTTCTGAAAAATTATTTTAAGTAAACACATTTTAACATGAAATGTCATAAAAGCCTTCTTTGGTTCAAAATGAGAAATAAGGAATTTTTGGGGGTGCTTACTGACATGAGAAGGTACAGGAATCCATGGGGTCCATGAATGGATCTGTAATCAACTAATGCATTATGTAAATGTGCTACCCTCTCTTATCAAATTCAAGTTTGCATAAAGAAAAAAAAAAAAAAAGAAAAAAAAAAGAGAATAAATGACCTTAAAAGAGTTTTGGGATTTTTTAAAAGTCTATTCTTTTTAAGTTCTCCGACACCTGCAAGCAGCTTCAGAAGTAAAATTTTCACACAATTTCTTTTCTAGACATTTCCTTCGCCAGGTCAGTTTTACACTCAAAATGAAAAATGTCACATAAACTCTGGTCCTTTCTACAGCTGTGCAATTACTGAACAACATGCTCAAAGATATTTACAAGAACAACAGCCCTTGCCTGGTTTTACACAGCTGTTTCTCCTCTCGCCTCCCATAAGACACCTGACAGAATAATTACCAAGCATGGCAGTATATCAGCTTGATATTCAGACGTGATTTTTACATCTCTTGGCATGCCAATTCAACAGAAGATGCAGTGGCAGCAGGAGTGGGAGCTCCCATAGACAGAGTTTGTCCCAGGACACTCAAAGGGTTAAAAACCACACGGTAATCTTTCCATGCTATCACGGGCAGTTAATCGTACTTGAAGGAACACATTTCGCCTGCAGACACCAGAGCCCCGGGGTGTGAGCAGGAGAGGGGTGCGCGGGGCAGAACAAGAGTGGCCGGAGGGCACAGGGGAAGTGGCTGGGACAGAGGTGCCGGCTGCCTCCGCAGGGACCCGGCCCACGTGTGCCCTCCCCATCCGGGCGAGGAAAGCAGCACCTGACCCTGCCCCCGCATAGCTCGCCCCCACCCCAGCGCAATGCAAATGGAGCCATTCCCCGAGCTGGATTGCTGGGGGAGCAGCTGTTAAAATGCCCAGCGGCTTCAGTGAGGCCAGGATTCCACCAGTATTTCTCAAAGAGGAGAGGTGTAGTCTGCTGCAGTGAAATGATGCTGATGCCTCCTGGCAACGTTTTCAAGCCCCCCATCCCGTCCTGCCCAGCACCCTTTCTTCTGCTGATACAAGAACCGTGTATGCCTCGGTGCCTTCAAAGCACACCCGAGTGTTACAGAGAGATTTCATTCTCTAGAAGGTGATTATGAAGTCCTCGCTAATTACAGGAACTGCATTAAAGTGCTCCCAAAGAATATATCAGCCTAAGGGCAGACAGAACTATTCCCAAGAAATAACATATCAGGCTACTGGGCTTTTTTTTCTGCCTGCTGAACATCCTCCAGCAGTATGCATTTACTTTAAAATTATTTATCTGAATGCATTTGAATTGATTATTGTCACTATCCTTCTATGGCAGGGAATTATGGTGCATAATTATAACAGAAGCTGTGCTGTCTGGTAGGAAGCGGACACACAAGATGCAGATTTTATTCCCCGAGTGAAGAATGCAAGTATTTCCATAGCAAAGTATTCATGTTTAAAGTAAAGTCTCCTTGACTGTGTGTGTTTATAATTCCAGATTCCTTTAGAGCAAATATTTGTGTCTATAAAATTCATTTGCAAAAGATTGGACAGGATGTGTGCAGAAAATAAAGGTCAAAACCATGAAAGTGTACTGAATAGGATAAAAGTAAAGTCCTTGAAGTACGGTGTGTGCGTGTTGGTGTGCATGTGCTACAGGTAAGAGCCATTAAAAAAAAAAATCTGTACCTGTGTAGGTGTAAATGTGCAGTTAAAAAAAATGCATTGTAGGTTGCTGTTTCTGTACCCCACAGAGAGGGATTGTGTGTGTGTGTGTGTGTGTGTGTGTGTGTGTGTGGATGTGTGGATGTGCATGTGTGCGTGAAGGAGAGGGAGAGAGAAAATGAGGGGAAGAGTGGGAGGAAGATAGGTACAGAGCCGGAATTCTGTTTTTTCCTCCCATCAGGATGATTATAGTGTCCTTAGAAATGAGAGGGCTCTACCAAAGATTTTCAACTTCAAAGAAAAATTCTTGGTGAAAGCTCATCCTCTCACTCTCTCATTAGTAGGCAAAAACGCCTTTAACGTAATCCAGGATAGAAAAGCAGAATAGTGTACTTCCCTCCCAAGTCAAGCTATACATTTCACAGGCATGTGACGGTCTGAAGCTAAAGGAGAAAAAGAAGCAGTAAGACTTGTAGAGGACTATGAATACAAACTGGAAAATATTAATGAAACCTGGAGCTATTTAGGGGGAATCTTTGATGTCAAACTCCTGTGGTAGCTTCATTTCTGGTGTCAGTGTCCTGTTTTTACTATCGAATTTGGGTTGGCTTTTTAAAAAAATCTGCTTTTTATTTCCCCAAATAGACTGTGAGAGAGAGAGAGAGAGAGAGGAAAATCTCTCTTACTTGCCTGTGTCTAGATGTGGACAGTGGCTCCATGTGTTCTGTCCTGCCCTAGAAGCTCCCAGCCATCTGCTGAATGTGCCTGCAGCTTTGGCACAAAGCAGGCAGTTGCAGGTGTGGACTGAGGCAGATCTCATGGCTGCCCACTGTTATCTGTGCAGTCTGGGCTGAATCCATCCTGCACACCCAGTGTGCAGTGAGGAGGATGAATATCTTAGCAGCTGAAAAGAAACACAAAAATCACTGAGCTCCAGCACATCAAATCACATCCAGCAGCTCTCACTCCACAGTGCTTGTAAATGGCCCCCGTTTCAAGTTAAATTAATCATGTTGAATAATATTATCATGATTTTAGAAATGCTATGCATTTAGGGCCAAGCCATAATCTAAGAAGTTTACTTTGTTCAGTACATCAGAACCTAGAGAATTTCCATAGCATTTTGAATCCTAGAACTGCTTGGGTTGAAAGGGACTTTTAAAGGTTACCTAGTTCCAATCCCCTTGCAATGTGCAGGGACATCTTCAGCTAGATCAGGTTGTTCAAAGCCCCATCCAGTCTGGCTTTGAACCAGGAGTGAGTCATCCACACCTTCTCCGGGCAATGTGTTCCAGTGTGTCACCAACCTCTCCTAGTGAAGAATTTCTTCTTACTCTCTAACCTAAACTTACCCTCTTTCAGTTTAAAGCCATTTCCCCTGGTTCTGTCACTCCATGTCCTTGTGAAAAGTCCCTCTCCAGCCTTCCTGTATGCCCTCTTTAGGTACTGGAAGGCCACAATGAGGTCTTGTTGGAGCCTTCTCTTCTCCAGGCTGAACAAACCCATCTCTCTTCTTTCCTCAAAAGAGAGCTACTCCATCCCCCAGCCACCTTCATGGCCTTCCTTTGGGCCCTCTTCAACAAATCCATGTTCTTCTAATATTGGTACTTCCAGTGCTGGACACAGAATGTCATATGGGGTCTCACCAGAGTGGACCAGAGTTGCAGAATCCCCTCACTCACCCTGATGGCCACGCTGCTTTCAAAGCAGCCCAGGACAGGGTTGGCCTTCTGGCCTGCAGGTGCACATTGCTGGCTCATGTGCAGCTTTTCAATCACCAGCACTCCCAATCCTTTTCAGCAGGGCTGCTCTGAATCTCCTCACCCCCCCAACCTCTGTTGATACCCAGAGTTGCCCATTTGCAAGACCCTTACTTGGCTTTGTTGAGCCTCATGAGGTCCATGCAGATCCACTCCTCAAGAGTCTTCTCTCAGAGATTCCAGTGGCCAATGGAATCAATTTCATTAATTTCTCCAGTTGCACTTGTTCTTTTTCTTTCCATATGCTGTGCAAATGGATTTTGTGGCAGCTTTCTTTTCAGCACTGAATATTTTACAATCCTTTGATTTAATCACCTGCATTTCCATGTTATTATCTCGAGGTAGAAGCTACTATTTAGTGACAACAAAAATAAAGACTAAAAGAAGTAAACCCCCCCCCAAACCTTCCATTTTCTTCTCCCCCTTCAAGGAAGGCTCATCTAGTACAAATGGGAATTGCAGGTCCATTTACTGCTGGAGTCAAAAGCACAAATCAGACACTGATGCTGACATAATGAGCAATTCTGTATGCCTGCAAAACTATCATCCAGCTAGTTTGCATAACAAAACGTTCAAAGATATTTAATGGACAAATATGGGTGTAGAGATGCTAGGTCTAAGGCACTACTAATCTGTGTCAAGTATGAAATCAGCTGTCTAATATTAAATGGCAATTCTCCTGGCATAAAGCAGTGTGCATATGAAAAAATACTTTTCCCTGTTTTTCAATATCATCCCAGTGATTGCCAAAATATGTAGGAACTGTAGAAATTTTATATGCCAGAACAGAAGAATGAGGAATGGCAGGCTGATATACTGTTTTTAGTAAGATAGCAGATCTATAGAATAAATTCTTATGAAATATAACCAGAAAATACATGACAGAATTTTTACAAAGTCATATGTCTTGCAAACATGCTGTGACTCCCAGCCTATACTGCCCCATCTTTTGCAGCACTTTTGCCAATCACCTCACAAATATAAGCTACCTACTCAGTATACCTCCTTCATAAAAAACAAAAGAAACGTTGAGAACAGAACAGTAGCAATTTACATCTCTTTTACAGCTCAAATACAAAGCCACAAGGCCAGAAAAAACCCCAAACCAGACCAAACCCTGTGAACTGAAGACCTTAAATACTATATAAGACCTTTGCTGCATTTGCAGTTTGTATAAAAATATGGCTTTATGTTGTAAATCCATAAAGAAACAATATTTTCTTTGGTTTCACTGTGATACATGAGAACTCCTCAGTATCAGTGATATCCAGAGTGAGTTTGTCCATAGGCAAACTGTTGAGTACTCTGTCATTCACCATTAGCAATTATCTCAGTATGTTTACAGTATAGCAATATGGAAATTCTGCTGTAGGCTAGAAGAGATAAATGATACCTCTGCTCATTCAACAGTTCTTTCTTGTAATAAATTACAGACACTAAACTGTACCCAAAATATTCCTTAAAGACTGATGAAATAAAATTTTAAAAAATGTAAGTCATCCTAATTCTTCAGAAGTCACTCAGGGCTGACAGAACACTATACATCTATTTAATTTCAAGTCTACAAATTAAATAGTGGGGCTGGAGGAATTAAAAAGGATTTCTTTGAAAAACATTCCATAACAAAGGTATTCACTTGAAATGAATCAATTACTGCAGCACTGCAATGTCCTGTTTCACTTGTTAAAAACTTTTCAACTCTTAGGCAATTTTTCAAAAAACAGTGGAAAAATTTAAAGGTATGGTGTAGAAAGCCAAAAAGGAAATGGAGTAAAAGAGGAGAAGTGAAATACGAACAAGCTTTTTGGGTTTTTATCTGTACTTTTTTATTTTACTTGGTGTTAAATAAAGATAACATAAAATAGAAGGAGCAGAGGCATTAAATTCTTTCCCACCAAAATAATTCAATATGACATAAGCATTGAAATTAGTTTTTTTTAAAAGTTGCAGCTAAAGATCCCTCAGAAAAGGTAACCCTGCCCCAAACCTTTAAAGGGCTGGGCAGTGGTGAGGGGAGGGGATCCTGGAGTTAAGAGGGTGGTTGTTATCGGGCACCACAGAGGCAGTGAGCACCCAGGGCACACTTACACTTCATTTCGGCGGTGCTGCTCTGAGCAGTCATTCTCACTAAGCTCCTTCATTCACTCTTGTAAGTGTGACCTTCTCAGGCTTCAGCTCCTGATTGCTTGCATTGAATTTCCATAAAGCTGGGCAATGATGAAGAACATTTTTTTCATGCAGCTCCAGGGGGAGTACCTAAAACTGACATTGAAGCTAAGTACACTAGATTAAAAAGAAACAGCTGTACATAATAAGTCCTGAGTCACATTGTTGTAACATCAGAATAACATTCTGAAAGCAAGGAATCTCTTCTGAACTCTGAAGAGGTTTATGCCTCAGTATTTACCATCACTAAGTGGAATTTCCACGTATAATGACAGGAAGCAGTCAAACTTTAGCATATTTCATCCAGTCACAGACAGAATTTGGATTCTATTAAACATAACACAGCATAACATAATGTCTGTTCTGGACAAAGTCTGAGCAGATGCTGATATTTTCTGGTGTTGCTTTGTTGATCTTCATGGTTTCTCCTTTTCCTCACATCTAGATCTGTATCAGGTGGAAAACTCCTTTTTAACCTCAAAGTTGATCTGGCTTTAATTGATCCAAAATTTGCATGCATGGTCCTGAGGCTGATGTGATGATGTTTCACCTTTTAACAGTGAGCACTGTCTAATGCTAGAGGGTCATACAGCATTAACCTCAAATACACCAAACCTCCTTAACCTCTTGACTCTGTACCTCAGAGGAGGCAGTACTGAGAAAAGGCCAGATCAATCTGTGCCAAAATTCAGGGGTAGAAGGTGGGTGACAACTTCCAGTCAGAACTCACCCTCTCTACTTCAACACGTTTCAAATGGACACCCTTGGATAGCGACACACAGATGTACACGCTAAACCTCTAACATGCTACACCTCCTGTTATGCTACCTGCTTGATGTAAGTTTCCCATATTTAACATGACCTAAAGGGCATGGCAAAACCTGTGTGAGAGAGGCATCTGTGCTGAGAGCAATTTGAGTGTAAGGGTGCAAAATCTCATCTCCTGTAATAGCAGGGTGGCTGGCTGGAGGTGAGCCATGGTATACACCAAGGCTACAAAGCTGAAGATATCTGCCTTTGGATTTGGTGGTTAACGTGTTGCTGCTGACTGAGCTGCTACATTATTGTTGTCTTTACCTCTGTCATGAAGATGCCTTTGTAACCGTGTGTTCTTCTTTACGCACAGTTCCCTACCATTAAGATGTTCCAATAAGGTAAATATCAATGTATTTTGATTTTATTTTTTGCCTGATTTCCCAGCTGGTTGGACATGGAAAATTAAAAGTGGCAATTATGGAGATGAAGAAGACATTATAATGTTTTTGGCCCCAAACTGGATGCTTGCAGATTGAAGGAAGCTGTTGTGGTGCCCCTCTCTAGGAGACAGGGGACTGAAAGTGTGAGTCTTTCCTTTTCTGAGAAATTAAGTTAAGAATATGGTGCATTAGAAATCCAGGTGGTATTCAGGACAGTTCAGGGTCCCCTCTACAGGCTATCAGATAATGAAGTGGATGGTTGTTCTTTTAATGGCAGGTAAAGCAACTGTTAGATTTCCTTCTTTCATATGCTACACAGTTTATGGGTTGTAGCTGACTTATTCCTATTTTATTTCTGAGAAAAATGAAGTAAGATAGGGACTGACTGGATTTTGGTTTATCCTGTATGCTGGCTGCCAGAGTCTGGGCACCTACATTAACTTGAATGTGAACATCCCCCACAATTACACCTCATCCTGTGTCCTCCCTGCCCTTCACTTGTCCATCCACAAGAGAAGAGAAGGGATGAAATTCACCAGTAACTGATTTTGTTAATGGTTCTCATTAGCTCTCACAGTGCCAGGAGAGCATTTCTCTCTCTCAGAAGAGCCTTGCAGGGAGATTTGAAAGGTTATTTAGTGTGGGGAAGTATTTTAATGAAAATTCTATGTAGCCCCAACTCAAGCCTGTCCAGGTCCTGCAGAAAACTCTATCAGATTTGTTTATTTGGAGATAAAGTCCAAGGTTTCCTATATGAGTCATAGAAACAGAGCGGAGACCTTGGTCCAAGTCAGAGTTAGGTTAATTCAGCCAAGTGTAGACACCAGCAGACTCTGTCAGCCGCTGACAAGGTGACCCTAACTGGTTCTTTGATGATTTGAAGCCTTTGCTCCTCTCCTTGCTAGATGCCTGAGAGGATCAGAGTTTGCCCTAAAAGCATTATTGTGTGGCATTGTGATCTCTTAACTGTCCTGTTGAACACGCATAAGAGTCTTACTCCATTAATTGGTGATAGATATGTATCAGTATGTTAATGATTCCCGCTCGGCATGTCCATCTGCTCGGAGCCATGCCGCACACCCAAACCAGTGACATGGCGGTGCCTGCACAGATCCAGTGACTGTCCTGCCAGCAGTAATTAGCTGTCAAACAGATAAAGAATGAGTTCCATTACTGGGGTGGCAGAACAACTGTCTAGAGTTTCACTGTGCCACTGGCCCAGAGGCACCAGCCATTTGCTTTTGGTTCTCTTATATTTGTGATGACCTTTCCATCTGCAGCTGGTGAAAGAGGCACAAGCCTTCCTTGCAGTCCCTTTGGATAGGTCTGCATGGCCTACAGGGAGATTGCTTTATCTGCACTTTGAGTATAACAAACAGCCATAGACTCATGGAGCTCAAAGCCAAGGTGTAGCACTGGATAACAGCGCTGGTCCAGCGCCTTCGGGCATCTGCCTGCCAGCAAGGAACCCTGTGTCTTGACTCAACACACACACAGGTGTTGCCTCACTCTTGACCAAAATCTGAGTCACTTTGGGAACAGGCAGCTCTCCTGCTCATGAGAAAATCCTGCAAAACTGAAGCTGATGCAGCAGAGAGCTGCCTCTGACTCAGGTCTCAGCTGTGCATTGAGCTGGTGCTTTGGTGCTTAGGTTTGGTTCATGATAAGGATCTGTGTGAAGGTCAAAGTTTTGCTTTTATCGTGTAGTCCCTGCACTGATTTCAGAGCTGTTACTGAAGGAGCAGTTTCTTTCTGGCCATGACAACACTGCAGTTTTAACTAAAAACATCCAGTTGAGCAGTGAGGAGTTGAGAAGCCCAGATTTGCAGTTCTGCTAAATGTGCTATGAATTTTAACATTCCTCTTAGCATGTGAGAGAGAAGAGGTCAAAAAGTAATATGTTAAATGCTTTTTTTGTACGAAAATCAGTCAATTACTTGTGATTCCAAATTAATTTATTTAAGATCAAAGGAAGGACATTTAAAAAATCATGGAACCAGCAATGGAACTGTATAACAGAAAATCAAAGGATTTGCACATGAAATACACGCTGATGGATCAACTGTCTATTAATGGATGATAAATAAAAGCCTAACAATAAGACAATGGCTATTTTTATATTGTAATAAGGTCTAGGGAGAAAAAAAAAGTTCAAAATGTCAACCATTTTGAACTCACATCTGTCTGAAAAGAAAAGTTTAAAAAAATGCCCTCAAATAAAGAAATTGTAATTTTGGATAGGTTTCACAACATTGACATTGTCTCGTGACTCCTAACTAAAACCAATGGTACAGCACCTGAGCTAATAAAAGGCTGACATCTCTGCAAGAGCTGAATGCAAAGCAGGTCTCTGATCTACAGGAATTTCTGAGATTTCAAAGCTCATTCAGGACAAAGAGAAAGGGAAAAGAAATTCAGTGTGATGTTATAATAATAAAAAGATTGTTTTAGTCAAAACATGATTTTTTTCCCCTGACAACTGACTTTTATTTTTTAAATTTTTCATGATACAGTAATGAAAATTGCTGTGGGGGAAAAAAACCAACCAAAACCCCCTTATGTCAGAAAAGAAGGCTTTTGCTTTAAAGAACAACAAAAAAAGATATTTTGACAATGTCAAATTTAAATTGTCCTGGGACTTACTAAAACCGACCCCCTTCTGTGAATAGCTTCAGTTTTGACATATGGAACTTTGTAATGAAAAGTGCTTTTTACTGGAAACCCTCTAATTAGTTTTTCCTTTCTTTCTTTTCATGACAATGTCTGACATATGACATTGTAATATAATAAGAATTCTCTTTAGATTCCTAAAGCATTATCTGAATCACTTTCCATATGTTAATGTTGTTTATGATTTATTAAAATCAAATTTGCTAATTATATTTTTCCAGCATCATCAGAGGTCTCTATGTTTGATCAAGAATACATTCGGACATAATCCATTATGGTATGCATCTCAGCACTAATGTTATTTGTTTAATGGATATTTTTGACATTATCTGAACCAAGACATTTATTATAACTGATCAAAGGATTTCTTTATCCTACCTGGTACTTCATGACATACTGAGAGATATAGATGTATTTACTCTGAATTCAGCCTCTGTGTATGCCGATTTCAAGGAGATATACATGTAAGACAAATGAAAAACCTTCAAAATAAAACACAAATCACAAGAAGAAATTTGAAGACAGAGTTTTAATGGCACCAGTCTTCCATCACTGAGATTTTCAGAAGGTTGCATGTCCTATGTAGGGATGAAGAGTTTCTCCAGTTGAGAGCACTCAGATCAAAAATACTGACAGATCTCATTCAGCACAGTACTCAAATAGTTAGAAGTGAATGCCTTTGTCACATGGATGATTTATAGCATGAGTGGTGGAACATGTCATTGGTATCTACAAAATGGAAGCATAGGAAAAGCCTCTACATAGTCCAGGTTAAAATGGTTTCACTTTTCAATGGCTCATATAGTAGCTTTCCCACCCAGAGGTATGTCACACATAAAAATTTGTTAGTAATACCAGCTAAGTGCTAAAGCACATTACTGCTGAGGCCCACAGCTGTTACTCAGAAGAATTCAAATCTTATTGTGGACGAGTGTTTAATATGAAAAGGCTGAAGTCATCTGGCAAAACAGCTTTATGTGGGGTGTTAATTTTCTCATATCTTGAAAACCTGTTTCATTTTCACAAAAGGATGTCCAGAAAGTGGCCTGACACATTTTCTTCGCACTTTCAGACTACAGAGAGTTTATCTTGAGGAAATTGAATACTTCTCACTCCAGTGATGTGAATATACGTTTCATGGTTTGGTCCTGGTATCAGGGACATGGAAACAACACCCTTGGTCTCAGCTGCAAGTCCCCCCTGCTTTGGGCCACAATTGCACACTGTTGTCAGTCACTTCATGCCCATATCTGTTGACATCAACTACAAATACGTCTTCCTTCACTGTAAAATGTGTAATTACCCTAGGGTTTCTAAGGAACTAAAGGTGTAGAGTTGCTCCCCTCCTATGCCACCTGATACAATATTCCTTTGTAATAGGAGAGGACATTGGAAAAGCTGTAAAGGAAGCAGAAGTGATAAACATCAGCTTATTACTATGTATTATTCTATGAAGCTCTCAGACCTGTAGGCACCGGACATAGAAATGCAAGAAAATTGGATCACTGCTACAAACAGTTCAGAGTCTTAAACCACCCTTTCACCAGTGCAAATATATAGGAGAAATATCAACAACTGTAGCATTCAAAGTTATGCCAATAACCTGGAGGTGATCTTCATGGATGAACGTGAAGCAAAACACATTACAGTGGGGAGAAGGTCATGAGGGATGTGATCCATGCATTTAAATTACCTTAGGAACAAGCTCATGAAGGTCTTTTCAATGATGCCTTCTCATTCCAGATGTGCAGGCATGCTCACATTTTGTAGGCAATTACTAAATAAACTCTGGTAGGAAGCCATGGAAGCACCTTCTGGAAGAGAAGAGGGGCTTTCTGTAACAGGAAAAGCACTGGAGGACATGTCAAGTGCACAATACTTTTGAGTAGAGTAAAAAGCATGAGTTGCTATTTCCCCTGGGATTCTGCACAGAATGGTCAGGACTTGCCAGGCTATCCAAAACAGTGCATATCTGTTAGTTTTTCCAACTAAAGGAGAGTATTTCCATTGAGTTTGTTCAGAATTTCGGAATCAGGCGATATGAATCACAGTTCTGGGGAAGCCTAAAGATGTGTGATTATACAATGCTAGTCAAGAAATATAAAAATTACTGCAGACACAGACTCTGAAAACGCAGCAGAAGCCTCAGAAAATGGAATAATTTTTCTGCTAGAACAATTGCAATGCAATCAAAGTTTCATTATAAATAAAACTGCAATTCCCACATTGTGCATACGAAACAATTAGTGACTTTAATTTGCCTTGCTATAAAGGGAGTTTACTGTGAAAATAAAATGAAGTAATTCAGTCGTAACACTACCTGAATGTTTTCAAATGGTCTGTTTGCAAATACTTTCTGATACAAGCCTCTTTTTTCTTCAAACCACCAAAAGCATAGTCTTCTGGATAGGCAACTTATCCCCCTTTCCTCCTTAGAGTATGCCATGTGCTCATTTGGACCCTGCTGTTGCTTAGCCCAGGTCTTACAAGCAGGCAGAGATTGGCTGGCAGCTCTGGAGCTGTAATGCAAAAATCAGCCATGCCCAGATGCCCTTCTGCAGGGATGGATGATGATGTGGCTTATCAGAATGTGTCAGTGTTACACTGCCTTGCAGAAATACCACTTGCAAACCCTCCTACACAGACAGCTCATACCTTGGGTCTGGCTGCAATGGGAAACGGTGGAGCTGCAAGTTTGGGAGAGAAGCAATGGAAACTGGGTGGATCTTGGCTCTGTCTCCCCTACATGACAGACACTGTAACTGTACTGCATGTGGGTTGTTGAAATTTTTAGATAATGTGAGCCAGCATTAATAAGCTATTTCTCTGTTTCCCCCTCCCCAACCAGCTGAAGGAGCAAATGAGTAATTGTGACTCATCTGATACTTTTGAGAGATCAGGTTACTTCAGAATATTTCCAAATTGATGTTGGTCATATCAGAATCTTTTTCTCATCCCTGTGCCAGAGAGTCATAAGCCTGACCATTTCAGATGGGCTATGTATTATTGTCTGCAAGATGTTGATTTTGTACCATTGCATTTTTCTTCTGCTTTACATGGCAAGACAGAGTGAAACAAAGAAATTTCAGGTCCCAAATTAAATGTAGTTATTTACTTGACTGAAGTAGCTAGAAAACTCCCCTTCTACTGAATTGTTTTTTAAAGAAACAGGGAAAATACTACAGTTTAGGGAGTGTTGAGGCACCAACCTAGAACAGATGAAGAGGAATCAAGAAGGGGATATCTAGAGGTACTCCCCCAAGAGCCAGCTGGCTAGGGAGAGGGAGCAAAAGCTGAGGGTGGCAATCACTGGGTTTCATTAGGCAATCCAGTACAGTTTGTAACTAATGGCTCTGGGATATGAGTGAAAAAGGCAGCAGAGATAAAACACCCTGCGAAGTGAGTAAATACTAACAATAGCTAATCTGTGGACAAAAAGAATTCCCCCAAAAGTGAAGGACAATGAGAGCTCATACCTAACTGCTGTGACAACCAATAGATTTTTTTTTTTGCCTAGAGGAATGGTGGCTGTAATTCGTTTCTCCACCTGCTAGTCAGAGTGAGCAGATTTCCACAGCATGAGAACTCAAGCATGCATGCTGAGCCTGCTGAGGAAAATGAACACTATCTCCACCTTGACAGCAGTGGCAAATGTCCTAGAGAAGTGTGTGCCCTAGATGTGATTGTTTTTTCTTTTTTTAAGCAAAATGCACATTTTTAAATGAACCTGCAGTAGGAAGCTTAGATTACCAAATCCTTATTAAATGTGCTCCACAAAGCATGCTTATTTGTAATGTCATCTAAACCCAGTAATGACTCCACATTTAAGTTGTCAGTAATGGAGGACTGAGACCAAATCTTCTGTGGGTAACTAGGTATTATTAATGATTTTCAGTCCTGGATTTCAGTCCAGGGCAGCTGCAAACCCACTCTCAAAACACCATGGATTTGTTTAAATCTGTCCCAGCTTGGACCTTTACCAATTTCTTTCTGCTCAGAAACTGCATGGTTCATAAATCCCCATCCCTGTAAATGTTATGACACAGCCCTATCCTGGTGGACAGCAAGGGAAGAAAGTGTACGTGAAATATCCTCATGGTAAGACCTTTATTTCAGTTTTAATGCCTTTTTTTAAATTTGTCATTTGTGAAGGTATTTTACAGGGGCTTTACTTCCCTGCAGGCTTCCTTCTACCTGACAAGCTCTATCTGTTGGCTGGGATAACACACCCAGCAGCAGCCTGCAGGCAGCTGGGAACATCCCAGAGCTGCTGGGCTGTGGCACAGGAGTGCTGAGGCAGGGAGAGCTGCAGGGACAGCAGGCACAGGGAGCTCACTCAGCCCCACTCTGGCAGGCGCTGCCACAAAGGCACTGCTGGGCTTGGAGGGAGGCTTTGCTTTGTGAATGACTTCAAGGAGTGGAAAAAGAAGCCAGGGAAAATGATGGACTCGATAGGGTTTCCGTAAAATTCGATTTTTCCCCCTAATGCTTTTTGGCTCCCTATCTCTAAAAACCTTACAGATCAATCAAGGTACAGTTAGGAAATCGAATTAAGGGCCTACAGTAATAATGATGACCTTCCTCTATCCTGCTTTTTTGTTTTTTCTTTTCTATCCAGTTTTTTATTTTTTTTCTATATTGGACTTCTCTGGGAAAAACAGAGTCCTGGCACAAACAAAGCATCTCTGCCTATTCCAGGGAAGTTTTGCTTGCTTTAGAACCAGATCTCCTCTCCCTTTTGTGAATGTCAGTTTTATTTCATTTCATGGTTTCATGTATCATTTTATTTTCATTCCTCCTCTAAGTAATACTCGAGGAAATGAGATGCCTGAAATAATCAAACAGTGAAAGTCAAGTATGCAAAAATTAAATTCACTTAGGCACTTTAGCTAAGCTGACTGATCTTGGACATGGAAATTTTCACAGTTTGAATTCTGCTCAGGTCAGCAGCAAGCAAAGTTCATTATTTTCTGGTGATTGTTTTGTGGCCTGTAGGATATAGATTGATGTTTTCTTCCTGTGGAATAGGTTTTATATCCCTTGCTCTCTGTAGGTTAGAAATGGGAACTACATACAGCTGAACAGAAGGGGATTTCAGCTCCCCTATGAAATATGGAACAATTGCTTCCAGACCTGGAAGGATTTCAGACTACCAGACCTTCAAATTCCTTCTGATATTGTGTATGAATAGGAAATGTTTTAAGCCATTTTTAAGAAATTCGAAGTGCTAGGGAGGAGCTAGATTTCTATTCAACTAGCACAAGCTGTGAAAGGCTGGCATAATCAGCTGGGTAGGTGAAGGAAAGCCTGGAGTGCTCTGGCAGGACCCAACTCAGGATCTCTAGCTGTGCCATATTTCTGGATAGCACTGTACAGAAGAACCTTCATCCTTCTTTTCTCCTAGCTGAGGAAACACCCCAGTCTTCCTACAATGTCAGGAGTGTTATCTTACTGTAGAAAAGTACCATAACTTCCCTAGGATCTTAACCTTAATTTTTCCCTAGAAGAACTAGGGCTAGTTTGGAGCAAGCTTCCAAAGTGCTAAAATGCTTTTCTTTCTTCCCAATAACTTTATTAATGTTAGTCTTTTATTGCTAGGCATTGCACCACCAGCTTTAACTTCTGGTGTGTGAATGTGGTGGCTGTTGGTTGGGGCTGTCGCTGTGTCACTCAGTGCCCCATTCCTCACGGTGACTGGGAGAACATGGAGTAAGCACAGAGGAAGAACTGTGGGGAAATCTGGCTGACAAGCTGCACCACGCAATCCATCAGGTCTTGAACCGCATATGGTCAGGGGCAGGGTCAGCAAATACAAGTAGAAACTGGGGGACAAGTGATGTTTGTGAGCAATACAAGGTGAAGAACACATGAGAGCTGGCCTAAGGGTAGTGTCCACACAACAGGATTTCAAGGTAGATGCTGACAAGGCCAATAGCTAGAGGAGCAGCCACAGAAGTGTCAGGAACTGCTCTAAGGCAGAGCTGAGATGGAAGCCATATGGACACTCAACTAATCTTATTTCTGGAGATAGCATAAGGACTAGAAAGTGTTCAAACACCCATTCGCCTCTCTCCAGTTATTGTTCTTACTTTCTGAGCTGGTCGTGGGGTACTCTGGTAAACGAGCTGTGCCCTTCTTCATCATGGGATACCAGGGTAAAACATCAGTCATGGGTGCTGGAAGCTATCCACCTTTCCCTGCCCACAAAGGAAGTGAGGGAAGCAGCACTCACAGACTGAGCAGCTGTGTGAGAACCCACAACATTCTAGAAATTATTTGCCACATGTGGTTTTGGCCCCTGCCAGAGACACAAGCACAGCAAAGAGAACCACAAAAAAGGGCTGTGATACTGAAAACTGTGACTTCACACTGAGCATTCTTCTTAGTCAGTGGGAGAAAAAGATTTAGTCTGTTAAGGTCATAGCTAATTAAACTCATCAATGTAATCTACTTGTTCCATGATAAACCCTGGACTGATTCACCACCTTTTATCTGTGACATTTTACCTGTAAGCATTTAAAAGCAAGGCAAATTATTGGTATGCTGTGTTCATAAGAGGCACGACAGAATGAGAATTCTGGGCCAGGCTTAGTGCCCTTTGTGTACTCTATCACTCTATGTTTATATTATTTCTTCAAGAAGATCTTCAACAAAAACACCTTCACGCTCTCCCTGTGGGGCTGCCTCGCAGGGATTCAAGTACTGCCATATGTTTTGCAGCTCTCCAAAATTTTGTAGCTAGAATATATGTGTATTTCTCTCCTGACTGCCCTAATAAAAAACTTATTTTATCATTGGGGGAGTATATGACAATTTAATGGGAATGGCTAAAGGCTGTTAAAGCATGAAGTACCTGCAGGACTTGTTTAAAGTGTTTGGTATATGTATCTGGCAGTCCACCAACCTGATGAAAGCCCTTGATGTTTCGTGACAATCACAATAAAG
Source organism: Brachypodius melanocephalos (assembly GCA_013398615.1). Taxonomy (NCBI): domain Eukaryota; kingdom Metazoa; phylum Chordata; class Aves; order Passeriformes; family Pycnonotidae; genus Brachypodius; species Brachypodius melanocephalos. The sequence goes on from VZSR01003807.1 coordinate 17,098,762, forward strand.
CACAGCTGAGTGGGTTGGCTTGGCTGAAGTTCCTATTTTCCTACTCAATTTTTATGCCTTTTGATTGAAGTTAAATGCAGTGAACATGCAGTTTTATGCTCATTTAAGGTTTAATTATGAAGGCACGCTTTTGACATCATAAAAAGCGAAACATTTTTTCTTGGAAAAATATCTCTGGCTTTAAATCTTTGGCTTCTGGTGTAAAAACAAATATGTGGTGTTCCCCTTTTCCTCCTCTTTGGATTTTTGATCTCCTGTGCTAGATACAAGCTCTGCAGGCACTGAGTTGCCCTTTGATACCTGTAGTAAAAAAAAAAAAAAAAAAAAAAAAAAAAAGTTTGCAAATAAAATCCTTAGAAGCCACAGAGCCAACGGGATTTCACCAGAGAAGAATTCTAATCAAAATACGGATATCCTGGAGAGGCCATGGAGGGCTCTCTGTGATTCAGGGATAGTGTCCTAGGTTATTCTCCTTGCAGCAATGCACCTGCATAGAAAAATAACGACAGTACTTTAGAACTATCAGGCTACTCTAAAATCAGCTGGAATTTTTTTCTCTCTAATAGAAATATGCTTAACTTAAGTGCATAGTTTTTTCAGCTGGAAAGAGGCAAACACCCAAACAAAATAAGCAGGAAAAAAGGTCTGGAGGTCAAGGTCCTGGCACCAGGACTCACATGTCTTCACAGGGGCAGTCACCACCCCCAAGAGCCTGCAGGCTGCCAGGCTGAGAAGGCTGGAAGGAGAATGGTGTTTCAGTCAGCAGGCTGGAAATCTTATGGAGGAGGTAGAGACAACACAAACGCTTTTGTGAAAGAGAAGACAGTGCCCACTTATTTCAGGAGAAATATCTGAGGCTGAGAGACAGATCAAAGCTGTGGCTGAACAGATCAAAGATCTCAAAAATTAATGTACGCGCACAGCAAGCTGCCTGGTTTGCCTGAGTGAGAGTCATTCTTTCCACAATCGTTTTCTTGCATTTCAAATTGGCCAACAAAGCACGTGGTGCTCAGAATGGAGTGGTGAGAGATGCCACCAGTAGAAATTGGGCACTCACCATTGTCTACATCTCTCTCTGTAAGCACCAGAATATAGCCCTGACAGCTCCAAAGCACAGCAGAGGATTAATGAGAGATCAATGAGACTGAGGGGCTGGCTGCAAGGTGGAGGAGGGTGGTGCTCACTTCAGGGAAGCTTGGCTGAAGTGTATTGAGAATTCCATATTTTCTAAAAATCTCCTCAAGGTCCCTCTAGCTGGGCACTCTGAATTGCTGCTCAGTTTTCAAGGGCTGGGCTGATTTCCTTCTTGGTAAAATCCATTAGCCCCAGACAGAGGAGCAGAGTGGAAAATTCCCTCTGTCCTTGCGCCAGTGACAATTAGTTATATAAAGTGAAACAATTCTGATGAGATATTGGCTTTACAGCCCCTTGCTTCAGACAGTCCTGTAAGAACGTCCAAAGTCAAAATTATGTCTTTTGTACTGCTTGGATCTTGAACAGTATCTTCCTGATGAGTGTTCTCATCTGTGACCTTCCCCTCATAGTTGTGACCAGAATTTTTAACCTGAGCCCAAGAAATATTTCTCAGAGTGTTATTGTGACCACTGTGACTGCTGCAATTAAAGACAAAGCAGAAAGACAGGAAAAGGAGAGAAAAGGGCTGGGAAAGGATTGGAAAGGAAAAGGGAAAAAATAAGGAAATAAGTATGAGGAAAGAGGTTTTGAATGAATGCTATGGCACTACATCCTTAAGAAATTCCAAGTCTAAGATGAGTGCAGCCAAAATGTTTACAAACAGTGATGGAGAGCTAAAGGTACAAAGTGGGGAAATACATGTTGTCTACTTGTAAAAAGGTCATAGCCTACAAACTGCTCAGCCTGGGTCCCCAGCAAGTTGCACAGGTCCAAAGACCTGTGGGATTCTCTGAGGAACAGCCATGGTAGAAGATGTAAGTTCATAGTTTGACCTCTACATGTAAGAAGGGGAAAATTGTACTGGGATAGGATACACAGCTCTTATTACTGAAGGATCTTCAAAAGAGGGGATAAAAGGGACAGAGAAGAGTGACACAATATCTTCAAAGACTACTGAAAATGGCTTCCACTGAAAAATGTGTAATGCTCAGTCTATTTACCTAAACATAGAGATGATTTACATTAGACCAATATCATCAAATATATTTTATATTTTATATACACAGTGACCAATCTTGGAAGTCATGGCTAGAACCAGAAGCCAGATCAATATTAGAAATTAGGTCCTTTCTTGAAATTGAAGTTTATTAACTTGGAACATAGGCTGATAGGAGGTCATGAAAACCCTATTTTATTTTCCAAACCTTGCTGGAAAATGTAGCTTAATTAAAAGGTATTTTACAGTTTAGTTAAACATATATTATTGGATTCACTGGACTTAGTGAAATTTAATTCAATTGAATTTAATAAAAAGGAAGCTAAAAAAGGGGTCCTTTCAAGATTCTTTCAGTTCTATTTTTCTGTAATGAAAGAACCCTTCTGGTTTTAAAAGCTATATATCTGTGTTTCTACAGAAATATCTGAACAAATGTGTCTGTGTCTGCTTGGCTCACATTTATCTGCATCACTGTATAGCAAATGTACTTTATAGCAACTGTAGGTTTCCTTTAAGCTCATTGAACTCCCTACAGCATGTCCTGTCACATAACCCAGTGTTGCATTGATCACCAGATGGGCTTTTTTCCAAAGTGCCACCGTTTAAATCAGAACAACATAGGAAAAGCATTATTTTTAATTGACTTGTGTTTCTTTTTGCCTTACTCAAAGACGGTTCACATATAAAGTGACAACTACCCCTGTCACTCTCCCAAGGGAAAGATATTGCCTTTCAGCACTTCTTTCCCTGAACCTTCCTACTATCCTTTGTATGGTTATTTGTGTTCAGCTGCTCTGCCTGTGCATCTCTCTCTCTCTCTCTCTCTCTCTCTCTCTCTCTCTCTCTCCTTCCCCCCCTTCCCCTCCCTCTGTCCCTCCCTCCCTCTCTCTCTCTGTTGTTGCTGAACTGCAGCTCCCACTGAAATTTGCACAATCAAACCCAGCTCTCATCTCAAACAGCAGTGCATCACACCACCTGAAGAAGGAGAATAGCAAATTGAGCACGGTATCCTCTATGCTTATACAGCATGTGGCAGCAGTAACTCTCACAGGATGGATGGACCGGGCTTTATGTGAGACCCACTTAGCCTGAGGTCTGCTGCCTGTGATCTGAGAGCTGTCACGGGATTTTACAGGAGTATATGTATTTAGGGGATGTGTTCAAGAAGCTAATAGAGAGCTGCATCTGAAAGCTGGAAAAGGCTGCTGCTGCTGCCGCTGCTGCTGTTGCTGCTGCAGTAGCTGGTGCAGCAGGATGAATGTGTAAAGAACAGCTGCTGAGTCGTGCCGGTGAGCCTGCTGCCCTGCTCTGTCTCCATCAGCTGAAAGGATACAGAGGAAAAGAGATGCACTAAACAAGTGCCACACTGGCACACTGGATCTATCACTGTGTACCCTTCACTGTGGAAAATGGTCAACAAAGACATGAATGGATTTCCAGTCAAGAAGTGCTCAGCCTTTCAGTTTTTTAAAAAGAGGGTAAGATTTTCCTTTAATTCTTTCTTTCTTCCTTCCTTTATTTTTAAAATTTTTTATTATTATTATTGCTGCATTTCTTACTTAGCCAGAGCAGAGAGAAAGTGACTGAAGAAGGAAATGGTCTCCTACTTCACATTGGTCTCCTACTTTCTGGAGTCCATGGCATGGGCAGTTCTACAGAACACCAAGGGCAACAGCAGTGTAGGTGAAGAGGAGCAGGGCGGGGGGGACGAGGCTGGGGGCTCCAAAGGCATTACATCAGCACCCTTTGCTGTGGAATGTGTATCTCTGTCACAGCTGACCCCAGGGCTTGACGCAATACAGGCAGCTATTCAGGCTGGGATAATGCACTCCAAAGCAGGGTGCAGGGATGTTGCAGCTTGTCTCTGACTTGCTCCTCCACATCCACCTAGGGTTATAACTCCCTCCACACCTTCCATGTACTTTCTTGAAGTGTGGTATTACCAACATCCATTCATCCTCTCACAAAGTAGGGAAAAAAAGAGAACAAAGAAGCATTTGTGAGTTCAGGAAAATACTTCACAGCTTGTAATTTGCCTGTAATTAATGCAGGGGAAAAGAGTAAGACTGAGCTACACCTGGATTTAATTTTCTTTTATATTCCTTAACTTAGCTATATCAGGATTTAGGAAATGCTTGCTATGCATTTTATTTGATGATTTCCTCAAGGAAATGCAAGTGTAATTCTATCTCATCACTTTAGTTAAGTCTGTTCTGTTTCTTTGACTCTTTTATAGTGACAGTACTGCACACTCTTTATTTAACTTGAGCAACAAAGTAATTGCCATATGGCAGCAAGACAGGTATTCTGAGTAAGTCTGGGTAGACCAAGACAGGAGAAGCAAAGAATCAGAAAGAGATGGTTAGCAGAGACTACACTGTGGAAAGGATTTCCTGAGTGATTAAAACAACAACCCTCTCTTTAAACAGACTGGAGTAGGAGCAGATAAGCTGCTCCATTCACTCATTAGTTCATTCATTCATTCATCCCCATTCATTCTCTCTCTCTCCATTATGCCAAGAATATGGTCAGTCCATTTAACCCTTCAGGCAAAGAAAACGAAGGCTACACCAGTAAATAATTTGGAAGCAGGGGTCAAACCCTTTTGGGCACCAAGATGCCACATTTAAGGGCAGATGTGGAAAATACTGGCTGGGTCACTCAGAGGAAAAAGGTGCAGTGTTAGCCAACAATTGCTGTTTCAAGGTGGTTTGTAGAAGCCTCAAACTGATAACTCAAACAGCATGTAAATTCAGCCCATAAAAATTGTTCTCATTTAAGTACAGTACTATTGGCACATGTATGTCTGATACTCAGCTTACCAGCAAGGTTTATCTGTTTGGTTTTCTTTTTTTTCTAACTGCTTGAGGGTTTTAATATAAGTGTACTTTTAAAGAGGAGTAACCGATTTGTAATTTCTGTCTAAGGTTCCTGTATTGGCAACTGTCTTCTATCTATGCTTAGAGCCACTGAGAAGTTATCACTGGAAACCTCTACCTAATTTTGTTCTAAAAGAAGGGAAATCTGTGATTTGTGGGTTTGGGTGTTTTTGTTTTTTGGTTTTTTTTCAGAGCTACTGTGAATTTTCAGAGCTATCAGTGAATTTTCAGTTGAAAGAGATTGTTAATTGCAGTCATAATTGAAGAAACTAGCATATTGATAGAGTCCTGGACAGTGGATCAGGACAAATTGCTGTCTTTGGTTTCTGAAGGTTTTCATTTTAACAGATGTTGCCTTTCTGCTATTGTGATGAAGATAGATGAAATCAGTAAAACCAATTTAGAGCAGAAGAGAATTCTCTCCCTATTCTTTCCTGTTACTAGATATATGTGTTCATTGATATTTCTCTCACCTCTCTTACCTTCCTTGCAGAAAACCCCCATTGTCCAATGTCAGTGTTTGAAACATACACAAACAAAAAAAAGCTTCATGTTCATAATGTGTTGCTGGCTCCCAGAAATATATCTTGCATTTGCTGAACTGGTGACTTGTCTCATGTTAACTTCTGGGAGAACAGGGAGAGATGGTTCAGGAGTTGATTTGGCCCCCTGCCAGTGATCTGGACACTCTGAACAACCACCAGAATCCTGCATGCACAGGAGCATACCTGCCAGGTTCCTTGGTCTGAGCGTAGCATGTGGCAGAGCTGTGTGAGTTTGCATCCCCACAGCACCAGTGCTCCATGACCAGCAACCCAGTGGATGCATCCCCCATCCAGAGTGAGACACAGTCCTGGCTGCTGGGTGAGGTGTTGCTGTCCCTCTTTACTGACACATGCCTGAAACCCAGAGAAGGAGATTTGTTACCTGGGCACTGCACAGGCTTCTTCACATCACCAGCAGAGTCTGTGATGAAACAAGGGATGGGGCTCCGATCTCTGCAGTTTGAAATCACTGTCTCTGTCTCCTCAAAATCACACATTTCTAGTAGAAGTGCTTTCCAAGTCTAATTCTAGAAAATCCAAATCAGAGTAGAGTAAAACACACTGCTATTTTTTCAACTCGGTTAGATTTTTTTTGGAAGAAAGTGCCAGATGTATCTTCATTGCTGTCATTTCCCATTGAGCCTTATGCTTTCACTAAATTGCAATCCTGTTTGTTGCTGTGTCCAGGAGTGCAGAAAGGACTAGCAGAGTTCTGTAGATTTAGACTAGGCTAAAATTGCGTTCAAACATTGACTTGAATTTGAGGAACAGATTTTTTTAAAGCCTGGCTTATTCTGTGATGACAAAGTACTGACCCTCTGGGATGCTGCCTGCTGTGTCAGATGATTCAGGGTATGGGCTAACCATGTCCAGAGGTTGGAGAACAGGAAGAAAAGGTTGAAATTAAAGGGCAGCACACTTAACAAAAATAAAAGGGAAAATAGAAACTATTTGTTTTGCAGAACAGCCTGTAGCACTCACTTCTGGCAGGCTTGGAACAACAAAATAGGGACTTCATACACTTAAAATGTGTGCAACTTGGAAGAAAAACAATGGATTTACAATGCCTGTCTTTTTTCATTGCAAGAGGTGTAACAAGTAATTGTGCCTAGAATCAGAAGTTTAATAGTTAAATATAGAGTTTTAATTAAAGATGGCACAAATCTGAAAAGAGGAGCGGAGAGAAGAAGATGGGTCATATACAGGTACAAGGGCAAAATCTGAAGTTAATCCAATGAAGATAAATTATAAACACCATTGTTCAAATAATGTTGGGTCATAGTATAAAAAGATTACCTCCTGACAAGGCTGGGAGGTTAAAAGACATTGTCATCTGATGGCACACATTACCTTCATTTTTACTACTGTCCTTTTCCCTGTCCACTGACATTGCATACTGGATATCGATATAAATAACCCATTAAACCTCTTTGGCTGTAAATGGCTGGGAAATCTCTCTCTTTCATATGCTGCCAGCAGTTTGACTTTCCCAAAGTGAAATAAAAATGGTTTGTTGATAGGCAGAAGTGACATCTCTCTCTTGTGAGGGGCTTGCAGGTCTCATCCTCCAGTGCTGTGCAGGGCTGCCCACACAGCAGGGTGCTACCAATATTCCTCTTCAGCAAAAGGATAGCCCAGGGCAGAGGGGCCTTTCATTTTCACCTACTGCCATCCCTGCCAGGTGTTTTTTGGCAAGCGGATGTTTGTGGTATTTGCACTGCCTCTTCTGTTGCATTGGCCTACCTTATAAATATTTTGGATAATATTTTACAATATATGACCTTCTTCATATCCAAATAACATGCCATGTCATATATCACAATGCAAACCAACATGGTTAAACCAGGATGAGTGATGATGGACTGTTCCTGCCACTTAAATACTGTATTCACAATATGGTAACCTCAGTGAATATGGAAATTCATTATCCTCTTACCTCTGGACCAAGACCAAATACAAACTTATTCAGAATGTGAAGAAGATAAATTACTGATAAATGGGAAAAGAAATAGCTGTCTTCCATAAAAGGAAAAAAAAAAAAGAAACAGGGCATGTCTTAGAGAGGAAGTTTATTGCAGGGATTAAGGATTTGCTAGTCTGAAACCTGATAAGGGAAAGAATATCCTTAATCCTTTCTCACTGAGAAAATTTACATTAATTAACAATTTAGGTCAAGCCAAAGTGAATGTGCAAGAATGAAGAGAAAATAGCAACCTTCGTTTCTGTGCAGTTTCTTCAAACAAATAGTTTGTGGAAGCCATGTCCTTCTCCTTTGATATTTTACGGCACTACATTCCAGCAGCTTTCTACTTATACAAGCTGAAGAGACTAACTCATAAACATCATCATGCATGAAGATGACAGCTCAGGCTGCATTAGAGCTCAAGGCAATACATGGCTGAGGGGACTGCAGAATTACCTGAACACCATTTTTTAGGGCTACAGTAATTTAGTGATACAGAAAGCCCTTGAATGCAGTACTTCCAGCTGAGCTCCTACAGATTATGGTCCCTCTGGTAGGTTGTGCTGTGGGAGTACTGCTCTCTGCTCTGCCACTTTTACAAGTCTAGAAATTCATTTCAGGTCTGGAGTTACCTCTTATTCAGGGTAATTGGGAGCTTACCTAGAAGAAAATGAGGGACAAGATGTGTCTACCATGGGAAAATCTCATCTTTATATGGGTGACTGATTATGCTGCTGATTTTCTTAGCTGCTTGGGCCAATGTCATAAAAGGACATAAATTTTAAAGCTGATTTCCAGAGACAAAGAGCCTAGCTGACTGCAAGTAAGGCAGAGACTTGCAATAGAGAATTTTTTACCCATCTCACTTGTTCTGTGTAAAGAAGTGCTGAGCATCTGTGGCTCTTCTCAGCATCAGCCGAAGCTGGAAGCACTCAGCCTTGCCCAGCACAGCCCCAAATGCCTTCATCAGTCTATAACCTGAGCACTGCAGACCACAGCTACCATGGGGCTTTAAGGTAACTGAGATGAAGGTGGCCTTATATCTCTATCAGGGTTCAAACCTGCTAGAGCCACGGAGCTGACCAATAGTTTTCTCATCTTCTGTCTATCAACTGTTTCCTGAAAAAGCCTATTAAGAAAACACATGGGATGAAATATGAGAATGGGTGAGAAACAGTGTAAGGTCCCAGTACTGGCTTTCCATAAAAAACTTTGTTTTGTTCTATCTTCCCATTAAACCAAGATGAGTTTTGGGTTGGGATCGCTGGTAATATTTTGGTTTTCAGCTGGCATGCAGGAAAAGATTTATGAGACAAAATTGGAAACATCTAGACAAGAAAGTATATGTGAGTCCCTTGTTCAAAACTAAAATATGAAAGTGTTGTTAAAACTAAAGTAGCTTGGAATAAAATGGATAAAAGGAAAAAAAAGAAATAGAGAAGCATAGAGGAAGGACAGCAGAATGAAAGAAAATGAAAGAAGAAAAAAAAGATCAAGAGAGAGGCAAGTCTTCTTATTTCTTATTCCTTTCTCCTTCCTCTAATCTCTTCCTTACTCTTTCATAAAAAATTGAATACTAGAAAGCATATCCATACTCCCTAAGCTTAAGCTTGATCTTCTTTCCTAAACATATCTTGTAAATCCTACCACAAATTTGTCAAGCTAATGCTTGAATCTTCCCAGATCTCTTCTAGTTTTGGAAAAATCACTCTGCTTGAAAATTCAGAAATCCTCCTTTCATTTGCAGCCTAATTTTACACATGACCAATTTATTTCCATTTGCTCTTTTACTAACACAAAGCAATAACTTATACAGATCTTGCCCATATATACAATCACTGGTGTATTTATAGAGAGCAGTCATTTCTTCTTTCAGCTGTGTTTGTCTAGGCTAAAGAAGACAACTTCCTTTAGACACTTCCTTTAGGGCAGACTTTCCATTCCCCAGTAACTCCAGCAGACAGAGGCATCTGTCATATTTGCCGGCCAAGAGATCCCTTTGGGGTTACCAAAGCACCCATACAGTTCTCTTTCAAAGTTCTTTCTCATGCTACAAACTTCTAACCTGCATCCCACTCTTCTCCTCCCACTCTAGTCCTCTTTTGCTAAGTAGATCTGTGTGTCACTGACAAATTTCCTGAGCACAAGCCTAGGTTCTGTATCAAACCCATCTCCAGTAGTAATGTTCCTCTTGACAATACACTTTTACCTTGTTCCTTTATCTCATGATTATGTTTCTAAAACTGTTCTTATTCTCCATTTTAAATTATTTCCCCTGTGTTATCGCTGTGTTACTGAGTTACCAGAGACCATATGGATTAGATTATCTGCAATTGCCTCATCAAAGGAAGACATCAGGCAAGTTTGGCATACTGGTAGATGCATGTTGCATATTATCTCATTCTCTACTGAACTCTGAAATTTGCTCTCCCTTCAGATGTGATAAGTTTTGTTTCTGTTCACATAGTCCAGTAAGTTTTTTTTCTTCTATGCTGTACATCAGCATCCTGCAGGAAAACTCAAAGAACAGAATTCATCTAAATACTTACTTTTTATCTGACCTCAATCTTTCTGAAAAATGGACTTCTTTATTTTTTTCTTTAATTTCAGATTCTGATTGGAGTTTTCCAACCACACTCTCAGCTCTTTTACCACTTTCAGGTCCTCATTATCCACCATCACTAAAATCAAATAGCAATGGGGGGAGGTTCCTCTGAGAGCCTGCTCTGGCTCATTCCTTTCAAGATCAGATTAGATATTGCTTGAGCCAGAAGAGTGCTTTGGTCTGCCTTCATTACATGCTTTCAGAGCTGAGCATGGCCTCTGTTTGGGGAAGGGCCAGCTGTGAGATCTCCCAGTCTTCTGCCAAGTGCATATTAACAGTGTTTTAAATGCCACAGAGTCTGGAGTCAAATTCTTAGAGCAATTCTACTCCGGACAAAATGTTGTCACTGCTATCATAACTCAGCTCAGCAGCCTCAGTACCATTTACCCTTAGTCTAAACATCCAAATTGTCTGAAAAACATTGTGATGCAAGAAAATGTCAGCCAGAAGAACAGCACAGAAGGTTTTGGGCACCTTTAGCTGTGGTAACAGGTGATGCAAACCGAGATATTAAGAAAGCAGAGAGCTGTGTCTGCTGAAAAATCAATGTGATTCCTCTGCCAGATGAGGAGATTGATAAATATGATCTGCAGGGGCTGGGAAGGACTAAGAGTTTGGAGCAACTCTGTGTGTATGTTACCCTATCTGCTAATTAAAGACATGGCTTTGATGAAGGTTACAAGCTCAGGGGAGGTCAAGGGTTATGACCATAGATAAAGGAATCAGAGAATTGAAAGCAAGGCGAAAGCTTATATCTTTCTAACAAATTGGCTGATGTAAAGAAGAAGACAGGAGAACAGCAACCATCTCTGCAGAAAAACATGTAAATGCAGATGCTAAAGCAGTGGAAAACCAAGCAAAACCTAAACCCATGAAATAGTGTTGCAAAATCAAATCAATAACACAGAATTTTTTTTTTCTAAATGGCACGTATCTCAAAATAATTGCTAGTGATTGTTATTTACAACAGTCGCTTTTATAGCAAGACGATTAAATAGAGGGAGTAAGAAAACAATAGCTCCAAAAGCAATAAATCTTAATTTTTATTGAAGACTGCACTGAGAGATTTCCAGATGAGTTCACAAGCAATTAACCAAGACTCAAAATATCCTTACAAGGTAGAATAATCATACCCATTTCACAGATACGTGCACAAAGAGAAAATAGGTAACTCAATCAGTTAGACAGATTTATATACCAGACAAAACTTATTCTTTCTTTCCTGACCCTTAATCTAAGTTTCTGCCACTAAAATAAAAAATTCCTTTTCTTGAAAGAGCAGCAGCAAACATCTGCTCGGGTTTGTGTGGCTGGAATTTATGCAGGCATTTTAAGCAGCTTAACAACAGCAGCACCAAAATAATTTTTTTTCAAGTGGTCAGAAGTGTTTAATACAGTCTTGCTGACACAGCAGTGGCATCAGAAGATGCTAGATATTGTGTTAAATTGAAAAGCTATTATTTGCAGTCTACTCAGCTCATTTTAAAAATTGCAAAAGGAAAAAGTGTCACAAATTGAGATTCTGCCTGCCCTGCAAAATCAAGAGTGCCAAGGGGCATGTTTGTGTTATAAGTGTCTTCCAGCATGACCAAGCCTGTTCCCATACTGTGGTGCATGAGGAAATGGCTGAAGAGGTGACAGCCTGAGACTGGAGCCTGCTGTGCTCCATGATCCAGGCTTATTTCACTGCTTTTGTGTCTCTCACAAGCAAACCCCCATAACCAAGTTTCTGCATAACCTCGGGAGCACAGATGGTGAGCTGTGCACAGCATGAGGATGGCCTCTGTCTGCTATAGGTGTGCGCAGACACTGGTTTAGTGTGCAGCACCACCAGCAGCAAACCATTTAATGTCCCAGCTCCAGTGAAGGAGGAGCTGTGTGTACAGGCAGATGCTGCAGCTCAGTAGTCAAGGGGCTGCTTTTTCAGATGCCAATAACCTGTCTGCTTGTGCTCTTTCGGGCCACATATATTTGTGCACTGTGCAAACCACGGCATGGGTGTTCAGTTGTCTCCTGAAAAGATCCAGATTTACACATGGTAAAAATTCCTGTCACTCAGGCAGTACACATGAGGATTTTTCTGAACATACTCAATATTCAAAAGGAGGATGGTGAACCCTGCACCCACTGCCCCACTGCCAGCTGACTACAGGTGTGATATGGGGATGGAACATGGCCCTGGGGTTCCCATTCTGGAAAGGATTAGTTCACACCTACACACATCAGCACTCTTTCAGCATCCCTGTGGGCTGGGACCTTTTCAGGAGGTATCTTTAAGGAGCTACCTTGCACCAATATTGGGTGCTAAAAGAGTACACAGGAAAACAAACTCATTGCAACTCAGACTCCTGTGTAATATTGTAATATTTGACCACGGGAATCTACCTCAACTGTCCTAGGAGGCATGATTTGGCCAGATGTCTATATTGCAAGCTCTTCAGGGTAGAGAAAAAGAGACTGACAGCACCTAAATAGTTCAGGTTCAAATCTCAGTTGAAACTTCATGGGCACAAATAAGATAGTCAAAATCACTGGCTACTGTTGCCATCAAAATTATTTTTATATGACTGATTGGGGAGGTGTTGAGGGCTTCTGTACTTACAGATGGGAAATATATCTTTTATTTTATTTTGTGCTCTGTTTTTATTAGATATTTGCCTTGCTTCAATCAGTCCATACGTATGCTTTTTATTGGGGCTGTTAAAAGTTTTCAAGTGTGTAGCAGAAATAAGTGGAAAAGATTATTAAGAAAAATGCTTGAACTGCAGGTCAACAATATAAATTTAGATGTATTGTAAAAATTTACCCAAGAATAGGTCCATAAAATGGCTTGACATTCTTTTCATGCTAATTAATTAAGATTAGTGAAAAAAATATACAGTTCTTTCAGTATCTTTTTTTTTCTGAAAAGATCCCTGCATTATTCTAATGAAAGACTGCTTCAATGGCCTAAACTGTAGGTAGGTTGGAACTTGAATAATGATAATTTATTTCTTGGTTTAAAATTAATGACATTTTGAAGCACATTGACATTGTTGGACACACTCTGATTCATGCAAAGCTTTGGATCCCACATTCCTTGAGGGTCAACTCAAAGGAGGGCTCCTTGCAAGGACAGCCATTGTAACATCAACTTTTCTGGTTGGAGTGCTGGACTAAACCTCTATGCTATGGAGACAAAGTGGCTGTGGGAATCCTCTGTGTAAAACCTTTCTGACTGTTAGGCTGTGATACAAAGAATAACTATAAGAAAACTCATGTGAAGAGAAGATAATGGAAGGTAACGTTGGAGGAGGACAGTCTGTGATATAAAAACCAAAGCAACCTTTAGCTCAGTAGTGTCACCTTTTCTTCTTATGCCAACAGACTGGAGGTGTGATTAAAACCACAGGTGCTGTGCCTTCAAGTTTTGTGTTCACTTTGCGTGCTGGCTCCGTGTCATCTTCTCTCCTTCTCCATGGACACCTTGTCCCTTTATACAGCGATATCACTGGCTTCAGACTGATTTCTTGTTCATCTCTGAAACTGGCAGACAAAGTTAATTAATAACCAAGCCTTTTTATTTAGGACTACTAGTCAGGGATGGTCTTGAACTCTCAAAAAAAGATGAATAAAAATGCTGCTTAATTAGCAGCTCTGTAGGTGGGCATCCTAAAGATGCAGCTGCCATCCAGAGGTATCTTTAACACTACCAAGGCCTTTAGAGAGGTGGAGAGGCCAGAAGTGACACAGTCATTAGGAGGGAATTTAGAGTCTCTCTCCATTATCCTGGCCCTGACACCCCTCTTTTAGCTCCTGCATTTCAGTTTGACAACGTCGCCCCAGCGCACGATATCAGGAGTTACAATGCATATGGTGGAGATGGGAGATGTGTATTTTTGATAAGGAGATTGTGAGATTTGATTCACCCTGTCAGAAGGAAACACCCACTAGTATCCATTCTTTCCTAAGCCTATGGTGTCCCTCCACCAGCTCCCTGTGAGAAGAGGTCTCATTTCAGGTTTAAAAGTTCCTTTATTTTTTATGTCTCTTCTTTTGCGCTTCATTTTCTTTATTTTTTTTTCTTGTACAGTGATAAGGGAGCAAAGGTGACTGCTCTGGGATATCTTGCTTGGACTAAATAAATTATTTCCTTCTCTGTTTAAGATTAATTATGAAATGTGGAAGGGAAAAAAGGTCAGAGCCACTCTGAGAGTGCTCATTCCATTTCCCAATTATTCTGTATATACTAAGCCTGAAAGAGCTGTAATTAGATATGAGACAAGCCTGATGAGGTTCTCTTTCTGTGAAGTTCCAAGCACACTGGCAGTCCTCCAGAAGTTAAATATATAAATAAATCATCTTCTTTTCACCAAGTTTCTTCTGTTCATCATACTTCTCCCTTTTTTTTCTCCAAGGGCTAACCAACCTGGACCTTTCCCATATAGTAGCCTGTGTACTGAACAGGCCCATACAGAGCTGAAGGGAGAGATTGCTGCTTCTCCATTGCAAGCTGCTAGAGAGTTCAGCTTAGCAGTGTGCTTTGTGAAGCTCTTGGAGTAACTTGTGTGAGCCTTGGAGAACTCCAGCAGCTTCTGCACCCACATATTTTTGTACATTTGTTTATATGGGATCCAGACAACCACACTGGGTTTCTCCAGTGTAGGTATGCCACCTAAAAATTGGTTCACTTGCCCTAGAAGGTGAATGAAAAGCAGGTGTGCCACATGCCCAGGTGCTCTGCCTGTGAGAGAAATGATTCGGAGGAACGGAAAGGAGCTGAGATTGGTGCATTTGCTGCTTTCCCAGATGTTGTCTTTAGTGAAGAAGTTACTGGCCAAGTCCACAGTGCTAGGCCATCATCTGATTTTCCTTATTTCATGGTCATATTACTAGGAAAACTATTCAGTCCATTTAAAAACCTATTGGCCTCAGGTATTTTCTCCTTCTACTTGCCTTCTTCAATTTCTGTTTGCTTTCTCCATGTCACTTATTCTCTGACACAGTAATTTCTATTGGCGACTAGGAGTCCTGTAAAAGGATTTGCACACCAAATTGAAACCATGTAAATTATCCTACCTGCAGGGTATTTTTAACACTTTCTCTAGAGGATGTCATATTTAACCTGTTTGGCATTGAACCCTCAAAAAATGTTGGCATTCTCAGAGGAAAAATGTGTTAGCTTTCAGTAGCTTTTGCCCAAAATTACTTCAGAATATTTATTTATATTTTATTTGCAGGAGTTAAGCAAAAGAAAATCCACACATAACCAAGCATATGGAATAAGAGACTCAAAACAAGCTGCCTCAGTCACAGTCTTCACAAAACCAACAACCTACACATGTGGGAGACTCCAACCCACAAGCTGTTAAGTCAGCACTGGTGTCTTAATGGGTTTCTAAAACAAAGCTCTTTATTGCCGTCATCTTGTAAATAAAGTGAAGACCACAAGGAATAAAAACGCTGTGTAATATGTTTCTTGTGTGAGAGAGTGTGCTCCTGGAAAAATACTAAGCTAAGAAAGGAAATCATGTAAATGGCAGAAAGAAAGCCTCCCTTGTTTCATACTTCTTGAGTGTGTCTGGTTTGCATCTGTTACTACGTTTTTCACTTAAGAACACTTATTTCTTTAATACGTATGAATGGCTGGTTTTGACTGGCAATTTGAAAATGTGGTTTTACTCTGATTAACTGTACTTTTTGCCTGTACGTAGCCCTTTTTAAAACCATATTTTTCAAGCTATTTTAAAGCATGAGCATAAACAACACATGGAACAATTTATTGAAATGCCAGGCAGGTTTGACAGGTGCAGGAGAAATTGCCTAGTTTCACAAATTGAAACAGCTGCAGTTTTATAGGTGATGAAATTGCAATGGGATGGGGTTTCAGATCTGTTAGTTTATCTTGTGTTTGCTGTTTTGTTTTTGAAGCACTGAGTCTCTTCCCCTCTCCGAGGAAGACTTGTAAGAAGTATTTCTCAAATGGAGGAGGAATCTAGTCACCACAGAGTGCTGGGAAGCTTGTAAAATTCAAACAGATTTTAGGGTAGATTGAAATGTAACTAGAAAATAATAGTTTTCTCCTCATGGGATTATAAATAAAGGTTGCTTGCAGCTTTTGGAGCATGAAATGCTCTAAATATTTGGTCTGACTTTCAGGTAGCCTGAGCTAAGATCTCATTACATAACTCTAAAGAATATCATGCACAGAAAAATTTGAGTTATTAACTGACAAATTTTAACCTCAAAAGAGTCTCTTGTATCAAGGAGGTTTACTTTCAGTCTGTGCCATTGCTAGACAAAGACGTATGTTTTATCTTCAAATTATTCAGGACCATATGTTCTCCTATAGTGACAGAGTATGTATCAAGTGGTCTGCTTTCCAGAAGTTTATATTATCATCTAGTGGGGAAAAAATCACTGATGAAAATCAATGAGTGATCTTCTAAGAATTGGTCACATTTGGCAATTAATTAATTTGTTGAAACACTTGAACCATAAATCTTCCTCCAGGCTTAAATCTCTGCTGATGGTGGTGTTTTAAGTCATAAGTTCTTGTATGGTTCAGAATAAAATAATTTAGATCCTGATGGAAATTTCTTGGTGTTTTGCACACTGCATCTCAGCTGGGATGTCATTTAGAAATGGCTAATTTGAGTGGTGCAGAATTTCTGTTTCTTCTCAAACACTATGCTTAGCAAAGGCAAATTGGTCACTAGAAAAAGCTGGGAAAAGAAATGGTGAGTATTTTCCTGAAAGATATGCCTTTGATCAAGTACATTGCATGGGACTTAAAGCAATCTGGTCAAGTGGAAAGTCTTCCTGCCCAGGGCAGAGGATCTTTAAGGTTCTTTCCAACCCAAACCTAATCTATGATTCTATTATTCAAGGTCTCCTTTGACCTGGAACAGAAAAGCAAAGACCTTTGCCTTGTCTATTTTACCCAGTCTGAACAGATGACAGAATCACCCCAGAGTGCTCAAGTGGGGCTTGACCAAGGCTGTGGCAGCTTCCCCTGTGGCACTGCCATGCCACACTACACATGGGCCTGCACTGGCTGCTGAAGTCTCTGGGCTGCCAGGTCCCAGCCCAGCCCTGCCTGGCAGAGGATCTGACCTGTAAAAAATCACTGCCATCTTTCACCGGGAGCCCCTCTGGGAATACTGCAGCTTTCTAAGGTATATGGTCTGTCTCACAGCTCTGTGAATGTTTTGGCATGTGTCTCTCACAGGGCCAGAAGGACCAGGAATCCTAAATCAGCTTGTCTAGGGATCCTGGTTGCTTTAAATATTGACAAAAAATTAGGATGCTGTGCAAAGTTATGTAACAAATTACAGAAGGGTCACCTTCTGCCAAATCAAAAGGAGATTAGTGAAGTGTAGCATTAGGCTCAAATTTGAAATAGGAAAGTTATTAATTTCAGGCCACACAAAATATGTTTCCCTGCTCTGACAGTATGAAGCTTTTGAGTAGTAAAGGATGAGTACTGAATGGGATTTGGTGCTGTAACCAGTCATCCATAGTGTTCTGCCGCTGCAGTCATTATTCTTGCACTGCAGTTAAACATTGTAATGCTGGACTATTTCAGCCCGGATTACTGCAGGATGCAAAATAACTGTTGCATCAGGAAACTGAGACAGAGGAAAAGTACACTGAGGTACCTTTGGTTTTGCCTGGAAGTTTTTCATTCACCTACCTTTGCTGCCCATTCACATCCAAGCTTGCATTCCCTGGCTCCTGTGCCTGGATCAGATGCTTACAGTACCCTGCGGACTGATTTGAGGCTTTGACTAATAGGGTGGGATGTGGTGTTTATCAGAGCAGGAGTTAAAATAAACCTTGCCTAGGTTTACTGGCAATTGGCTTTGCTCACATAAAACAGAGAATAGAGAAGAGAAGGTACCAGCGAGCAGCCTTGGAATATTTGGATAGGATTTCGGGTTGTATTGTTCATGTTGTTTTTATTTGATCTAGATGAAAAGCACTTTTAACTTGGTAGCCTGGAAAGATTACACTTGCACATACACAATAAACCCCATTTTGTTTTGTTTGCCTCTTTGACATAATACGCAGAGGGTGTTTATACATCAGAATGGACAATGAATCTATTGTCTCATCTCATGTAGTAACAAGTGCCATCAGTGCTTGCAATTATCCAAGAGCTCTTACCTGATTCCAACACATCAGTTATTTATTTATTCACAGAGAAAAGAATCACATGACACTAACAATTGTTATCAAGGACAACATGGGAGGAAGCAAGAGAGGAAAATCCTAAGTGCTGCCTGTTCAGTTTAGATTTTTGGTGCCACATTACAAAAAATCAGTGTGAGGGCACAGCAAAAGTTAATTTAGCTATTAATGTGAGATGTGAGTTTTACAAATTCTCTCCTGCATTACTGGAGCTGGCAAGAGATTTCCAATTTACTGAAACAGGAAAATCAACCAAGCAGTTTGCTGTGTGCCCATTAACACCAGTTATTTGCAATACTGGTGTGCCTAATTTTTCTGCTGCTCTTCATGCCTTGAATTACATGATTTACAACTTGTTCAGCAGAAATATTTAAACACATATTTAGAGGATTCTAAATTCCTTAAGTAATTTTGGTACCCATCAACTTCTGGGATTAGTGTCTGAATGCAGTCACATGTTGACTTTTTTTTTTTAAAGAATCTTGCCTTTGCTGGCTCTCTTCTGCAGCCTGGAGACATGTCATTCACACTTAAGATCATAAAATTCGGCCTTATTTACTTGATGTGTTAGCATTGCAAGTGATGACAACAACAAGCACGGAACAATTTGCAGTGCCTTCCCTTAGATCTGATTTCTGCCAGATGCTGTGTATTCCCCTGCAATGACAAAGTGTGCTGAAGCTCCTGTGAAGAATATTGTAATTCCCTGCACTTCTCCATCCCCAGCTGCGGCCAATTTGTCCTTCCCCAGATCCCCCTTACATGCAGGTAACCTTTCTCCTGGCATTGTTGGAGGACTAAGCTCTCCATGAATCTGCATGTACATCCAGGCTTGGACAGAAACAATGTCCTCTGCTATTTGGTCTCCGTCTGCTTTTCAGCGAGCAGCTTCTCTGCTTTGCAGGGAAAGCAGCAAACGATGACTATGCAGCGAGTTGCCCTTCACTTTCCCTTTTAAAATGAAATGTGATTATTAATCAACAAAGCGATGTGTTTCAGGGATCTGCGGGGAAAAAAAATAGCTCGAGGTGATTTGACAAACTGATTCTTTTGCTGTGGCGCATTTCCCATGGGACATGACAAATTAAATGTCAGAGTCAGCTAGAGAGAAGTGCTAGATCTCAGTCGGGGCATTAATCAGCCTGCCTCTGGTTTACCATTTTCCACTTAAGTAGATGACTGTATACAGTTTGAACAATAGAGCTTTTCATTCCCTACTCTCCCTAATTGTAATTTAAATAGGTTTCCTGACAGTCTCCCTCAAGACTGCAGGGGAGATGATTCCAAGACCTCCGTGTCCACCTCGGTTTACATAATGGATGAAAATTCAAATCCTTGTCCAGGGTGCAATTAGATAACGTAAGGAAAAGGAAAGAAGGGATCGGATGAAGAGTAACTGGAGAAGGAGAAATGTACATTTGATATCAAAGGGAGGCAGAACTCAAACACAGGCACATACACTGACCTAGATCACTGTCGAGGCGTTTGGTATTGGCCGATAGGGAAAAGAATATCCAGTGACTTTGAAATTCAACATGCAGAGTAAAGGAGCTGACTAAGAGCCAAAATAACCCATAATCGATGAAAAAAATCATGAAGAATGGACATTTAAGTACAGAAAAGTTCAAGGGCACAGAGTGGTTTATTCCAATTTCTCACAAAAAATATGAAAAAAAAAAAAAAGCCATCCGAAGTTTTGGAGGGAGAAAATGCTGCTGTACAGAGCACACGGTTGCACAGGCTGTCAGATTACATGTGATACTATTGTGTTGATGGGTGTGATGTTTCATTGAGAACTGCCTGACATCCAAACAGTTTTTTCCACAGTTTCCCCTCAAGCCATTCCATCATTCTACGCTCAATCCTCAGCAAATGTGTGCAATTTTAAGCATCTAATGGCCTATCAAATTTGTCTACAAACTTATTCCTTTTTCTTTCACACAAATATTATTCCAGGATATGTCTCTTCCCACTCCGTTGCCAAATCCTACTAAAATCCATGGTCTATATCAGACACTGGGGTTTAGTGCAGTGAAGTGACTATCACCTCCACAAAGGGCCTAATCCCGCAAGACATTATGTCCCTGCATAACCTGCCTTTTCTTTTCCTGTGTATTCATCAGTTTTGAAGGTCAAGTGTTCAGCTGTGAAGCCAGAAAAGAAGCTTGTCTTGTCCTGAGGAGCACCAGGTTTTTCAGAGTCTCCAGAGACAGGGAGGATGCCCCAGGATGGTCACTGGTGCCACCGGCATCTTTTTGCCTCCAAGCGAGAGCCACATCTGCACCAGTAGCAGCCCCAGAGAACAGCCTGGTGTTTCTCTCATGGAAAAGGTTGTTCATGGTTACAGTGATGGGGACTGGATTATGGATAACTGATTAAAGTGTAAAATGTGCTGAGTTAACTGATGCCATTCAAAACTGAGCCATATGAAATTAAAAGCTTTATCTGTTTGCTGTTACATAACAGGAAAAACCAGGAGTGAAAAAAAACCTGGAACTTGGCAAATCTCATTTAATCACATCTGGCAGTTTTCAGGCCTGAGATTATCACTGTTGGATATCATGTTTTTAGAAAGTAAAGCAAACAAAGAAACTTGAGCAAATGAGGCTCAGAAAATAAAGCGCCTTTAAAAAAATACTTGTGCACCTTTCAGCAGTGCTACAGGCCGTGCTTGGGAAAAGGATATTTAGAGCTGTTCTGTAATAACAGTCACATTTCAATTTAGTTTGGGATTAGTGAAACATGGCTACATATTAGAAGGGTGCACAACACTCCTTTGAACTCACTTTTCTTGAAAGAACAGGGAAAATTTTCATCAATTTTGTTTGTTGTCATTGCAAGAAATTCCAGAAATACCAAACATCTTTGACAAGTCCCAGAGCTCCTTTGGTGGTCCAAGAAAACCACCAACAGAAAAAAAATCTAAAATGTGACAGGGTGGAGAAGTGTTTATTCCCAGTCATGAAAGTCTGTGAGTGTGAATTTGACTGCATTTGTTCCAAATAATTTGTTCTATTTCAATAAGAAATAATAATAAAAAGAAAGTTAAAATGTAATTTGACTCAAAAATGTGAAATTTTTAATTTTGGAAAAGTTGAAATTATTTTCTTTGACGACCTCAAATCTCTTTATTTTAAGAAATTATTCAGATGAGTAGTTATATTAAAGCTAATTAATTCCACAGATAATTTTGGTAAAGTTTCACTTTCTTACTTTGCATTTTTCATCCTCTCCAAGCAAAACAAGATGAGGGTTCTTTGAAGCATTTTGAATTAACTTCTAGCTAACAGCAGTGAGGCAATATTTAACAAATCTCAAGCCTGTCTGCACAGATAGGTACCACTGGTCTCTTGGTCAGGAGAAGCAGTTTCTAGCAGACAGGATTTGTTGATGAGAAGAAGGCACAAAGAAACTACAGTCACGAGAGATACTGGGAGCTCTTTCTGTTCTGCTCAATCCCACTTGGATTAACTCAGACACATTTAGAGTCTGCTGCTCATACTCTATAATGGTGGATGAAATTGCTGGGCGAGATTAAGGGCCTTGCTTTGGAAACAAAAGTACATTAAAAAAATACTTCAGAGGAAGTTCAGGAGAGGATTGCTTCCTGCAGTTAGGAGCAGGCTCTAGTTTTTTTTACTGGTAATGGATATCATGATAAGATTAATAATAATAAAAAGTATTTGAATAATAAAATACTCCTTGCAGTGCCACAAAGAATTATGCACCTAGCATGTTGGTATTTGAGCTCTGGGGAGACCTTACAGCACCTTCAAGTACCTGAAGGGGCCCTACAGGAAGTCTAAAGAGAGAATTTTTACAAGGGCATGTAGTGACAGGAGAAGGAGTGAATTCAAAGAGAAAGAGGTTTGAATTAGGTATTAGCATGGAAATTTTCAGTATGACAGTGGTGAGGCTCTGGAACAGATTGCCCAGAGAAGTTATGAATGCCCCATCCCTGGAAGTGTTCAAAGCCAGGCTGGATGGGGCCCATAGCAACCTGGTCTTACGGAAGGCGTCCCTGCTCACTGCAGGGAGAATGGAACAAGATGGTTTTTAAGGTCCTTTCCAACCCAAATCATTCCATGATTTTGTGATCATATAATGCCCTAAATTGCAAACTATTATCAGCTATTTGTTAATCTTAATTTGACAAATCAGAGAAGAAACTCTGAGAAATTTCTTTAATTTTTTTTTTTTATTTTGTGCAATTCAGTGTAGGAGTTTTTTTAGTGGAATTCAAAAGAAAAGAATGTTTGCTCTTTGAATCCTTTAGTGACATTTAAGATAGCCAAAGTCAAACACAGCTATAGATCTAAGGCACTTGTCTAATGTAAATGTAAATATTAAAACCTCAAAAAATCTTTGAAGTCTATTAAGGTTAAAGCTAGACAAAAGCCTATAGTGTAGACTTACAATTCAGTGACTAATATATAAACATAGCATTTCAATAAACTTAACTGAGGCCCTCTGAAAAGTAATATATGATCTACAAGCACCAATAGAAACCCAAGACCTGCATTGCAATGGCCACGGAAATTGGTTTTCTTCCAAAGTCTGATCTTGACCTTGCTGCCAATTCCTACTTTCAAATCAGTATTTTCAATGCTTTTGGACGTGGATATGTGTTGAAAGTCAGTGGTGAATCATTGAATCTTCTAGACTCTTCTGTGCATTTCACTATGTGTTATTTATGAATTTCAAAATGCAAATGTAGGGTTTGTCTGCAAAGGGATACTGAGGGGCATTAGTCTGAATTAGCCGAAGAAATAAAATTAGATGAATCGAATGTCGTTAAAGTCCTCCTGAACCTTTCAGTTCAGAATAAAAATTTAACTTGGATAAATGGAGCAAATGGCTGCAGAACGAATTAAACCCGCCATCATTCTGCACCAAGCTGTCCGCGCGAGGGCTGGATGCGTATTTACGTAGCTGGTGACTGGAGAGCAGACTTTAGCCCATGCATGCAGGCAAGCCCTAGAAGCAGCCCGGCATGCCAGGCATTGGCACGGCTCCTTGGCAGCCGCCCCAGCGCGGCTCCCCGCGGGCAGCGCATGGGCAGGCACCAAGGGCCCCGGCCCGGCGCCTCACTCAGGGGCAAAGGCTTCAGAGGAAAGAAAAACAGCTTCCCTCGGCTCAGCTGTGCAGGCCGCGGGTTTCTATTGGTGTTTGTTGGTTATATATTACTTTTCAGAGTGACTCAGTCAAGTTTATTGAAATGTTACCTGTGTCTTGCTGAGTCAGCACAGCGTCCTGGACTGAGCAGACGTGGCTGGGTGTACAAGAACCTGGACTTTGTCCAACCTAACGAAGAAAAACTAGTTTTAAAGCTCTCCTCTGACAAGGCATTTGTGGGTGTGCTAACCTATTTGAACTTTTACCAAATTAAAAAAAAAAAAAACAAAACAAAAAAAAACCCTAAAAATCCCACTGGTCCATTCAATCTCAAAGCTGGATGCTCCCGAAATTTTTTCACCTTAGTTTCCCCAAAACTCTGCTTCATTCAACAGAACAACAATATGACCAGAGCAGTGTTCATGATCATGCTCATTTTTCATCTCTCAGTACAGGCTACAATGTATAAATAATATGGACCTATCATATGAAAACTTTAGTTTAGTCCAACATTTTAAAACAGCAATATGTAATCCATAAAAATAGATGTCTACCTGACTTAAAATCAGGAGTCAGCTCGGAATAAATAATAAATTGAGAAAAATTCTTTAGATTTCTGTGTGAAGCTCAGGAACCTCTTGCTAATGCCTGAAAGAGAAATGGCATCTACACTCTGGTGTGTGCAGCTTCATAACATGCACTCTGTCTTACTTTCCCAAATCATTAAAGCACCGGTAGTTAATTTTTAATTCATGATCATTATACTGCAGAATGTACATTTCATTGCCATTAAAAGGTATAGCTACAAGATCATTCAATACCAACAGATTTTGCTGTATCAGAAGTACCCAGGTCACATTTTGAATGTTTCTTCATACACAGGCAAGCTAGAGATATGTAAATGAAACACAAGGCTGAAAAAATAGGTGAAGTTACAATAGAAATTATTGTTTAACTGTATCAGTGCAAATGTCATGAATTCGATATCACAAACCTAAACATCACAGGGTCTTTATGAAACCTTAAATCCACATTCACATGTGAATTGCATATGCAATTGAGAAGTCTCAAACAAAAGACTGGCCTATGTTTCCTAAATTTTTAAGGAAAACTGAACCTGCAGCTCATTGCAGGTCCTTTTCTGCTGTCAGTTCAGTTCTTTATTCATGCACATTTCTGAACACTGTGTGAAATCTAGTGAAATTACTAAAGTTGCAGGATGTCGAGGAAGAAATACAGAACTAGGTCAGAAAACACTTAAGTGATCACCAGGTACAACTTTAAAAGGACAAATTCAACAGACATTTACTTCTTTCAGAATCACATTAAATATGTTGAATGCTTCCTGCAATAAAACTACACTGGGAAATCAGGCATGGGAGGGTTTTTTTGTTTTTGTTTTTGTTGGTTTTTTTTAACCATGAATATAATTATTATTTTCAACACACCAAAATCTGAAATTAGATCAAGACACATAACCATATATTTCTTTGGGGAGAATACTATATTTCATGATGTGCTTAACAATTATAGAATCAATTATGCTTGGCAAAAATATGTTTTTTTAAAAAACCTACCTGAGTTGAAAGACCAGTGTCAATAGATATTTGTTGAAATTAAATCTGAAAAAAATAATCCCTCCACCCTACAACTTCGACCCATCAACCTGAAGCTAAAGCAGTCTGGATATTTTGTGGAGATGCTCCAGAGCACAGACGTAGAGGGTAACATTATCCACACAAACTGACACTAAAAAATGCAAATGGGGAATGCACTGCAAAGTGGCTCATTTGCCCACAGAAGGAAATCTGTTTGCTTGGTTTCCATAGAGAGGAAAGAGAAATTTTCCTAATCTTGAGCTTTCCGGCAGGTCAGCACAGCAGGGCAATTGCAGGTCCTTTGCTCATGGAGGAGTCACCAGCTAGTTGGAAATGTCTCATTCTGTTTGTTTATCAAACGTGATCCTGGTTACCAGTTGCTGTGATATAGACAACTTCCACTGTTAATCAAACACTTGCCATCCTGCTCATGACTAATGTAACATAAAATGGGGTTTTTTTCCTGATGTGAAGCATCCTTTAATGGCAAATATCACCTCCTAATGAAGAATGGAGATGCTGAGGCCAGGACACCAAGATCACAGAGTAAAGATATTGCATCCTGTCAATACCAGGACAGTTGGGCTGTCAGTCCTGGCTGTCTCAGCCTTCCCCCTCCAGGATGGGAGAATGTGTCCTGAGACATCCCTATCTATCCTTTGCATTCAAATGACAGAGTTCTGATCAGATTCAGTGCAGTGCCACAGCCTGCATAGTGGCCTTTTTGCTTTCAAGGTGCAAAATAACTTGGGAAAAAGAGCTCAGAAAGGTCTCTCACTCCTCGTTTAACTTCTCAGAAAATCCAATACTTTTGATTCACGTGGCAGAAAAGAGACAGTCACAGAAGTGAAAGGAAGAGCAAAGAAAGTGCACAAGGCTACACTGTGCCCTGCCAGTGCAGTGTATTATGCTCATAACCAGTGTCCTTCCTACTGTAGTGCACCGGGTCCCGGCTGGGAAGCTGCAGAAACGAGGAGAAGACAGGGAGAAGCGGGGTAGAGGAGACAGGGTCAAAATTTGGGGCAGGTCAGCAAGAGAAACTGACTCTTGAATGGAGTGATAAGAGGCACAGAAAAGGCTGAGGTAGTTTATGAAGTCAGAGATTATACAGGAGATATTGCTGTTGAAAGAAAGGACTGCAGAAAGCAAGTCTTACAATTCTATTCCTGCAAAACCAGTCTGCTTTTTCTCATGGGGAAATTGAGCTGTTTAGGCTGGAAGTACTTGCTTTGGGTAGTTATCACTCTCTTCTTAGCAGTCTCTCTGTATTTCAATGTATTTATAAAGCCTTTATTTTGTAGATAAACTTATGGCAGCCTTGCACAAAGCAGAAAAAATTGTCAGCATAAAGAGCCTGGCTATGAGGATGTGTGTTCACCCTGACTTCACCTGGTACTTTTTCCTACAGAAAATTGATCCTGATCCTCATATCTGATTATTTTCCCCAATTTGTGCTGCTGTCCTCACTGGAAATCCTGTTGTGCCATCCCAACTACTGTAATGCAAAGAGAGTCCATGATGTCCCTCTGTGTTGGCAGGTACGAAGGTGGATCAAGAGCCCCATGGTCAACGTTGAAAAGCATCCACATGCCAGCCTCAAATACCCGGGGTCCACTGTGATGAATTTACCTGCAGGGGATTCAGAGCTCGATCCTCCCCTCTGCCAGACCTGCCTGAGTGACCACCCTTTCCAGCGAGGGATTGCTCCTCAGGAGGCCGAGTCATGCTCCTGGGAGAGCCAGAGAAACAGCAAAGTAAGCCACTCTTTCCTCCTCACTAACTTTGTTTACACGTTTTGTGCTGATAACGTCTGTGCTTACAATGTATTTATGAGATTGTGTGCCACTGGAAGAGATGTCCCAAAACCTGAAACTCTGCTGACCAAGGCTGTTGTGCACATCTGGGCTCTGCTTTCTACCTTGAAATTTGGTACCCATGGAAAACAAAAGACTCTTCGCTAAAGTGCTGTGATGTACTCTCATATTATTTCAACAGATTAGCAGTAATAATAAATATTATTTCCCTGTTTTACAGAAGCTGAGGTGAGGATAGGTGATATTATCTTTCTAAGATAATGAAAAGGACCCAGACTTGCTATTTTTTCCCTTCTGTCCCACAGGTACAAGACTGCTCTTCATCCTCTCTACCCCCTAAACCTTGTCTGGCTTTCTTTTTAGAAATCAGAATTTGGCTCAGACAGTTTTTCCAAACAGGAGGTGAATTATTCAGGGGGTCTTCTAGCAGAAGGGAAGCCCAGTTTTGCCTCAAGTCACATTAGTATGTTATGGGTGACACCATTCCTCATCTAGTGCTGGGCAGTTACACACAGATATGAAGGGCAAGGTTACACACAGATATTATGGCAAAACTGTGAGGGTTGAGAATAAATGGTTGAGAAGGGCCTTTTCTGAGGCAGACTTTGGACCTTTTCTTCATTATTCAGCTCCACATAATCCCTGTGGAGAAAAGCCAAATACAGAACAGAAAGTTTTCCTCAGAGCCTGTCATCTCTGACAGAATTATCCCTTGCCTGGAAATGGTGTGCAAAAAAAGGAGAGAGTTGTAGAAACATAAAAGCAAACAAATAAGAATCTTTCCAAGTACAAAGCCAAGCAAATGTGACAAGGCATTTATCAGAGCCTTAGCATACAGCTCACAGAAGAAACATTTTTTTCAAGCTACATCTGCTGCATTTTTAAACAGGGAAATCCAAGCAGCAGGTAAAAAGGGAGGTAGTCCTGGGCACTTCTGAAACCCAGCAAAGGCATTGTGGTTAAACATGTGCAAGTGAAGGAGCTAATTACTCCCCCATTTTACTTCATTAAGAAGATTAATTTTGCTCAGGCTGAAGCATTAAAAAATGAAAGCAGCAAAGACGCAGGATTCTGCAAATCCTTTGCCTTGCTGTAAGTCACATGTACTCCTGTGGAGCTGTAGGGCCTCACAAATGATTTCCATCAGGTTTCACATGCGTATGGGGTAGATTTGGCTGAATGCAGATTCCCCTGGACCTCTCTGGCAGTCTCCTTTCTGCAGGCAGTGGAGGGGTTGCTTAGTCAGCAGCTGGAGTCTGCAGCATGAGAGATGTTTTGCACGCTGCTTTAAAAACATCATTATCTGGCAGAAGGCTTCTTGGATAAAGCTATCCTGTGTAAGGAGTCTTTTAAGTAAGTTAAAGCACAGAGTCCTTGATGTGATTAAATGTAAGGTCACCGCCTTTTTCTCTACAGTAAAACCAGGCAGGAAGCTTCTAATAATAAAGGCTGAAGGAGTTCTGTGTGTGACCTTTTCAAGGTTTAAAGAGAGTTTCTGGGTGAGATTCTGTTCAGGGGTTACAAATGGCACAAGCTGCATAAGTGTGAAATAACTCCCCTCACTTTAAACCAATGAACTTGAACAGACAGTTCTGTATTTCAAGGAGAAGAGAGCGTGATCTCTGTTAAATCAGCAGGGAGCTTGGATTGTGCCAGTCATCTCTCCTGGATAATTCTTGTTTCTTTTTTTCCACTGCTCTTCCTTCTCTGGTTTTCAGTACTGCAACCAGGTACTGGTATAACGATTATAGTTACTTTGTGCTGTGTTCAACACCAACTCATACAAGGGTGCTACTGACCCTGTTCTTTTGCTCAAGGGCAAATTAACTCAAAAACAAATCAGCTGTGAAATATTATTAAAGGCTTATTCCAGGCAACAAGCTTTTTCTGACAGGCTTCAGGCTATTCTGATCAGTTTGAAAAAAGCCTTATAAAAACCAACCTGATTAAAGCACATCACCCAAGGGGACACGTGGTTGTATTCCTATTCGTACTTCCAGCACAGAACAAGGGGAAAAAATCGTTACTGCTTGTTTACTGCGGTTGTAAATATGTAGTGGAGTCTTTAAAAATTGACTTAGCTTGAATAAGATTATTTTGAAACTAAAAGTATTTTAAGAATGATTTTTTTCTTATTATATGCCCTCATTTCCACCTCCCCAGGCTTTTCTATTAAGGCATGTGCCAGTTGGAATTTATAAAAATTATTACTGATGTAACCTCTACCAATTCTCCTCTGTTATTTATACGATAGTGTATTATCTCCGCATTTTTATGACTTTTTTTTTTCTGCTTTGTTCACAGTGGACTAGATAATTATCAAGCATTGCCAGAAAATCATGCTAATTTTCACATGACTGGCTTACATAGGTATATTATTGTTTTTTGTAACCGATGTGGATTAGTTATATGGGAGCTTATATCTGCTCTACTAGTGTAACAGCTGAAGCCCTAAGGGCTTGGACCACTGCCAGGGTACTGATTTACAATAACCAAACCTCGCTTTTCCATGTCTATCTCCATAGTTCAGGTTGCACATAACTCATTGGCTTGGTGAGGAGGGTAAATTTGCTTTCAAAATAAATTACCATGCTGTGTAATGAATAGCTGGTGTGAATAAGCGGGTTTCAAAAGAGTGGGCAACCCACCTCTTAAGAGTTGCATTTCAGCCTGCTAAACAGGGAGAGGCAAACATGGTGAAAATTGGGTGTGATTTAAATCTCTCAGGTGAGGGTTTACCGAGCTGCATTATAAGAAGAACATCATACTCATATGCACACACATATAAAAGTCTTTCATGCTCTGCATGACCTGTGTATTCCACTTGCACTGTATGCCCTGGTTTCAAACCTCTCTCTAAATAAGCAAAAGATAGGACCTTGTTAGTGAGCTCAAAAAATCTTTTTTTTTTTTTTTTTTTTTTTCTCAGAGCCAAGAGCTAGGTTCGAGGCTTGTTCTGTTCTTTCCTCTTTGTCTAAAAAATCTCCTGCTGCCCTATCCATCAGCTGGCATTTGTCCTGAAGCACCACAGACACATCTCTATCTACTAGACCAAAGCCTTGAATGTCCAGAGCTGTCTTTTCTTTCCACAGCTAAACAAAAGGCCTGTGCAGCCCCTAGCTGAGGGGTGAGAAGAGGGAAAGGGTGAGCTAATGCCTCTACTCCACTCAGGCAAGGTGACTTCAGGTGGCCAGGAGCGTGCTCCATGCCCAGTGTCCTCTGTCATCTGTGAAGGAGCACTAGGAAAATCTTCATTGGGGCTGCAGGGAATTCAATGTTGCCACTTCTTTGGAGAAGTCCTTTGCAGCTTAGTGGAAGGTACTTACTCTCACCCACACTTTTGGATCATGTTATTAGATCCTTAGCAGGAATTTATTTTGCTGTTGAAAGGTGTTCAAGGCTCCTGTGTATGGAAGAGCTGTTGAATTCAGTCAGATTTCAGCACTTTACCGTTCTACAGGTCTTGCTTCAGAGATGAGGAATGCTGAAAGAAATGTACCCAAGCCAAAGGCTGGGCAGTTGAGACAGCTCTACTTACAAATCGCTCCTACAAATAACTTCCAGCTTCTAGAAACTTGCATTTGAGATGGGGTAAGAATATGTTTCAGATGAAATATTTTGCATAAAGGGGCATCATAAAAAAAATACCTTTTAATGGACTAGGAAATTGTGGAGATAAAAAAAGTCTGACTAGCTCTCCATAAAGAAAGGGTTTGGTGACAGATCTGAGTGAGATTTTCAGGGAAAGATGGTTTTCTCACACATTTTAGATAAATAACCCTCCTACATTTAATGAACTGCTTTGGTAATGAGGCACCCTGTGATTTACACTCTGGTAAGTGCTAGTTAATACACTAACATATGCACACACACAACTGAGGAAATTAAATTCCTGAAAGCCCAGTATGGGACAAAAATACTCCTGGAACCAATATATGTGAAAAGTGCTGCAATAAAAGACAAATTGGAAAAGAAAAGTAGATTAAAAAAGGGAAGTTTGGGTAACAGAACTACAGAACTGTTCAGTGAAATCAAATCTGGAGAGGACTGTGAGAGGCTCTAACAAACCTAGGCAAATTAACAACCTGATGGCACTTGATAGAGACAAAAACACAGTAATGCACTTTGATGGAATAATTATAACTACTCAGTACACACTGTAGGGTCTTGAATTAAGTATGAATAATCTAGAAGGCAGCTTGGAGGCCACAGAAAGTAGCTTGGCTCGGGTCAATCCCACACTCAGCACAGCTGACACTCTATGCATACATTTAGGAGTACACCCCTCCATCCACTGAATCTACTTCTGTCCCGTATGGAGTGAAGTGGGGAAGGATGTGAAATAGATACATCTGCTGCGGGTGAGAACAGCAATACCAGAGCAACACACGCCTCTGAAAGACCTTGCAGAACAAATGGTACCTTTTTTTTTTTTTTTTCTTCATCTATATAATCAAATCCACTTAGGAGTGTCTGGCAGAGACCCTGGTAAGTAGGATCCTTTGGAAAGATGTCATCAATAAGCAAAGGACAAAGAGGCCAGTGGTCCCTGAGCCTGTAGCTCAGACTGACATTGGTGTGAGCTTCCTTGTCTTGCTGGCATGCTCCACACAGTGATTTAGGAAAGACTTATGAAGATTATCTCAATGAGTTTTGGTTTCACTTTTGTCCCTTCTTGTTCCTCTTCCAGGAAAAGGAGCTGCCAGAAAAAAAAATACTATTAACGTAATTCCAGAAAAATTATGGTGCTTTATTTGCCTGCTCCATGGCAATATTGAAAAGTAGAAATAGGTCTGGAAAGAGAAAATTAAAAACAACTGAAAAATTCCCATTTAAGCACAGGAACAAGAAGAAAACCTTGTATAAAAGATTTGTGATATAAAAGACTTAACATTATAAGCAGACTTTAAATATGAAAGCTACAGGGAAACAGAAGAGTCAAACTTAATGACATGTGGCTGAAGTTTAATATATTAATGCATAGAATGTTCCTGCCTTTACAGTGGGTTACTCCAGATTTCAGGGTATGTTTTGCTATGGCCCCTAAGACTGGAAGATGGGGGCTTATCTCACTGAGCTGGGAAACTGCACCTTGGGTTCATAAAAGTGACACACAAAGAGATAATCCATCAGATAACCCTTTTTCAATGATCCATGTTATATTGAGAAGGATACTTGCAACGTAATCCTAAGGAAGAAAATGTTAAAACCAGTAAAGGAAATAGTTCTATACTACATGTAATTTAACTTCAGAATCCACAACCACTGGAACTTCACATCTTCTCTGACCATTTTTCATTTACAAGTAAATTCAACATGATAAGCTGCTCCAGAAATATGTTATAGCACTGGCTGAAGATTAAAGAGAGTTTTAGAGAAGAAAGTGGTTCAAGATGAGCAATTAGAACAGTAAAGAAGGTATTTTGTACTTCATTCTGCAGTTTCTGCTTGTAGAACATTTATCTTTTCTGGATCACCACAAGTCAAAGTTGTAGCTTAATCCTGTGAGTTGACAGTCTCTAATGAAAAAGCCATTTTTCACCAGCAGAGCTTATATGTATCTCCTAAATAGTTGTTTCTAGCTGACTATACTAAAGCTCTTTCAGCCAATGATATAAATGTGTCACTGGTGAGGTTTTGATGAAATTTGGAATTGAGTACATTTGAATACTTATCTCCACTCCATAAGTGCAGGCTAATTTACCTGCCAATACGTTTCTGCACTTTTGGAATTTGATCATGTGTATATACCAAGACCGAGGGTTCAAACATTATTTTATTGCAGATCCTACAGCTTTAACAAGATGAAAGCAATCACAGATTTCTCTGCTGCTCAGATTTCTCCACAGCTGTGAGTATCAGCTGTGAAAGCAACACACGAGTGAGGTGGGAACAGGCTTTGTTTCAAGGATTAAATCTAAATGCAGTACGTAGTTACATGGGTTTATAATGGATTGATATAGGGTTATTATGGATAATATTTATTTAGACAAGTCAAAAATGTTTAACACAAAGGCATTTTCAAATGGAAATGGCAAAGCATAGTTTGCAAATGCACAGGCTAAAATTATGTGTAATTTTAGTGAATGGGAAAGACTGAATAGCAGACAATTGCCTGTGGGGGGTTTTACAGTCCCAGCTGACAAAGAGAATGTCTATAAAGCACAGAGCATATAAATCAGCTCCATAACTCAAAGAAATTATGTGATACATCAATCATCTGCTTTACAAATACGCAGTGAGGCACTCAGTCATTTGTACATCCATCACAGGTCTGTTCAAGTGCCACATACTTAGTAAATTAATTGGACAAATCAATATCAAAATCTAAAAACATGTTCTCCTCTTTTTTGAATACTGGTTCAACACTACTGAAGATAATTAAAATATTTCTTCTGTTAAAGAAACTGTCAAGTGTTTTCCCTCAGGAGAGCTACCGCTGGAAAAATGATTTATTATTCTTTTCATAGGGTTTCCATAACACCTGAACTGGAAATTACATCCTTTTCTCTCTCGTTCTTAAGTAATTTTTTCTTTTAATATTTTTTTTATCTCACTCCTTTTTGAGCAAGAGATTCAAATGACTTTGCTGACAGTCAAAGAGATGAGAGAAAAGTATTCCTTCCTTACATTGGTGGTAGTAACCCAAAAATACACAGCAGAGTGTGTATGAGGAATCGGGGCCAAACATAGTAGATCAAATTTCTGTTTAATTTTGTTCTGTCATGCAAGACAGACAAAGGCTCATTTCTGATCATCAAGTGGTCAGCCACACGAGGCCAAGAGATTTTCTCACTAGAATGGAAGAATGTTCTCCATTTCTCCAGAATCCAGCTTCTGGTAATATTTAGTACCTGACATTAAAGAAGAAAATGAACAATGAACAAAACCAGTGAAAAAGCAGTTAGTTTGAAAAGAGTTTGGTTTTTGGGGTTTTTTTGGTTTTTTTTTTTTCCTTTTAATTTTATTTTAACA
Organism: Brachypodius melanocephalos; assembly: GCA_013398615.1. Lineage (NCBI taxonomy): Eukaryota > Metazoa > Chordata > Aves > Passeriformes > Pycnonotidae > Brachypodius > Brachypodius melanocephalos. The sequence goes on from VZSR01003807.1 coordinate 17,132,559, forward strand.
GTCAAATGCTGTGCTAGATTCCTCTGGTCTACAAAGGTTATATTTATCAGGACCAACTGCAGTTGCTCTCCTCTGATAGAGTTTCATTTAAATCTGTTTATTGCCCATCTTGTAATCATTGCTTCAGCTCATTTTGAAGATAATTCCGTGCTTCACAGTAGATAAATAAAGGAGTCTGTTGCATTGTGTGACAAGGTCATAAAAACAATCTGACAGGCAATTGATACTCTCTTAAAGAGTAACAGCACTACAGATAAAACAAAATCTTTCATATATGTGTTGTTAAGACCACATACAGACAGCTAAAGACTAGATCTGCAAATGAGCTGTGTGCATCCCCTGGCCAGTTCGTGTCCACCCCTCCCCACCAAGAGGCATTGCATGGCCTGCCTAGACTGTGATTTTGAGTATTGACAAGGGCTGCTCTTGTAGGTCCTTTCTCTCTAAAGAAATTAATCTCTGAACTCAAAACATGTTTCTTAAAACTTTGTTTCTTCCCCTCCCTACTCTGTATGCCCCGGTGTGTCTACCCCTAGAAGTCTCAGACCAGATGAGATATCCCAAGTGTCTTGGTCAGTGCTAGTAACACAGTGAACAATTTTGTTCTCATCTTAGCATTGGAGATGTTGCATTCCTCTGTAGTTTAGAAACAAATATCACTATTTTTCTGTCTAGAAGTTCCAGATCATACCTTACACACAATTCTGCTCTTTGCACAAATGGGCTATAATTGGCTAAGAACTCCATTGTAAAGATGTGTATTCTGTAAATCCTATTATAATATTAGTTAATACAGTACATGCTGCTCATTTAAGGTAATTTAATGGAATCCACACCCCAAGACTCCTCAGTGTTTCTTCTCTTAATACACTCTGCTTGCTCTATGTCTAATTATAGAGTTTCCATTTTGTGAAATCTTTTCATCCTTCTGAATAGTTAGCTCAGGATGTTCTAAAAGAGTTTTTGTAATGCACTCTCTAGATTTGACAGATGCACAATAAATCAACTTTTTTGGCCATTTGCATTAATGGAAATGTAGTTATTTCCAAAGCAGCAGTGCAGCTGCACAAAGACTTTGTTTGGCCTATACTGTATCACACCATATTAACATTTACCTTTAAAACAAAAAGAAGTTCTGCTCAAGCTCAAAACAGTCACACTCTCTCAAAATTATTTTGGAGCCTTAGTGGAAAAGACATTATGGTTTTTAACATCCCATGGTAGTTTTGCATAAGTTGGAGAATTAATTTTATAGGGGAAAAAATCGAATTTTCCTGAGACAGGGCTCAGGGGGATTGTGGAATGGGTGGCATTTCATCTGATGTCTATAAAAGGCATATGAGTCTGGAAGAAGAAGGACTCAGGCCCATGGGACTTCCATAGATTAGAAATGCCAGTTTAAAGGAACTTAAAATGAATCCAAACCTTCTAATTAAGAAATCCTTAAGTGTGAGCTGTCATGTGAGACCATGTGGGGTTTTGCGAAACAAGGTCCTGTGAAACAACGAAATTTTTTTGCAGATAAGTGGACTCGCAGACAGGAGTAAAACCAAAACAACACACAAATGTTTTAATTCCGATAAACATTTGACAAGAGGGGTGGTAGAACCTGATAATATCTGCCTTCTGGAGCGGAATCTCTTGCCTACCCTTACATGCCTAAATCTTGCACACATTTAAGTGCTTCGGAATAGTGCTAAGCAAGCAAACAGAAAAGACAAAAAGAGGTCAGGTTTATTTCTCTAAGCCATGAAGAAGGCTTCAGAATGGTCTTGAAGAGGATGTGGTAGGATCCACTCTTGCCCTCGAAAGATAAGAGGAGCTGCTGAGAGGGGGTACATCCCACATATTATTACTGAAGGTGTGAAGGACTACAATTCCTGAGGACTACAATTTAGATAACAGTCAAATCTGTTAGGTGGGGAAGACAAACACCTCTCTACTCCCAAAACATCTTCTAACTACTAGTGGGTAATAAGCTCGTCCAGGTGAAAATGGAGGATGCTGTGAATGCCTCCTTTTGCAGCTGCATCACTGTGTAAGAGCACACACAAAACCTTGTAGCATGCTTGAACCCTGGGCAACCTTCTCGGAACCCCTTATTTGGGTTATTAAGGGGTTGTGGGATGAAGTGCAGGTGGGAAGGACAGCTACAGCTCCTGCCTGTTTCCTAAAGGTCTCATTCTTGAGAGTGGCCAAGTTTTGCCATCAGCCATTCAGCTCTGCTTCAGGCAGACTCATTGAAAGGAGGAGAAACAGATCTGATTTCTGCAGGTTGGAAAGACCTGTCAAAACTGGAGTATTTGTTGACAGGCTTGGTCTATTAGATAGAAACAGGGATTGATGCTCTTGAGAAGCTTTTCAAAAGCCACTCTTAAAAGGCAGGAGTTAGATAGCCGATACTAACATTTCTCCCTCAATTGTCGAGATATTGGCTGTTGTTACTCTTACTGTGAAGCACCTGGTGATGCTGAAGAGGTACCTGCAGAGGTTCCTATACACCTAGAGTTACAGATTATATCCTAGAAGGCTGATGTCTAAAAGCTAGCATTTATTAAGATGATGATGTTTGGTTTCTTAAGGATTTTTTTTTAACCTAGCCCGCAGGAACTGAGGCTCTTTGAGAGATAAAGATATTTTGGCTTTAAAAGCTCTCTTTTCATCAAAACAATTCCCCGAGCCCCAAGATACATTTACTGAACGAAAAATATAGCTACATGCAAAGCCAAATGCTTACAGACAAACAGCACAATCCTTTTTCCTACATAATAAATGACAGCTACTGAGGGAATGGCTACAGATGAAAAGAACAAACCAGCTTTCTTTTCAAAGCACCAAAGGGAAACACATGGAACAATGAAACTGTTGAGTAAACTCTGTCAAGATAAATATCATATATCTGAAAAGAAAAGTACCTTTAAAATCCGATTACAATAACTGGAAGAATTTCAGACATCTATGCACTTCAATCATCAGGGGTTTTTTGTCAAAATTGGAAGTCCAGAGTTTTTCTGTTTAGTTTTGCTTTCATATGCATTACCGAAATGTTATAAAATTTTCAGTTCCACCTGTCTCTGAGGTTGGCTTTTATTTTTCAAATTCAGCATGTCAGCTAACTATGTTTATTATATTCCTAAGTAAAATAGCATGTATTATCATTTATTATCAATATTTGGATTGATTCTGAACACTGATACTGCCGAAGTTTCACCCTGATAAAGCACTGCTTAACACTTTCCACACTCTATAGTTTAGGGTGGACCCTGAAGATCAGAATCTGGGAATTCATCCCTAGAAGAGCTAGATACACTGTAAAAGATTTGTATGCTCAGGTTGTTCCTCCATCACAATGTGCCTCTTCTAGGGTCCTGCATCATAGGCAAAACTGGAATACGAAACCGAACCGCAAATCTGTCATTTCCTGTGCTAGGTACAGCCACGGCCACGGTTTCAGTCCAAGGCTTTGCCTGCATTTGGTGGGGCATTTCACACCCAATTCAGAAGACAATCTAATCACTGATCTGGCTCCTCCGTGTCCTCTCAGGCTTGCCCGTGGTGGCAATGTTTGCAATCTTTGGCTCCTTTGTCCTCTTACAGCTATGGAATTGCTGCAGTACTCTGCGAATCTGTGTTTTTACCACATTAGCACATGCTGAAATCTGCACTGAACCTACGCTTGCCCCAGTCTATAACTGGAAGAGCGTAGGGTAAAAAGGCAATTTGGACACTCTCCAAGTCTCTTGCTGCGAAACTCAGATTGTATCGCTGCCATGGATGCCATTAGCAGCCTGATGCTTCCTTACATTTCATTCCAGCAATACTGAGAAGAGTGGAAATAAGACCAGTAGGAATATTTGTAGATATATAAGCCTATACAGCTTCCTTTATGAGCTGTCAGCAGATCTTCAGAGGATGTAGCTCCTTTAAGTTTTGCAAAGAGTTTTCTGGGGGAGGGGAAATCAGATGCCTTCATAGAACATTTGTCAATATTTTTTTTTTTCAGTGAAATTGCTGTGTATGCTTAGTTTTGAATTTGTAGTGTCTTGGCAGCAGTCTTGTGGTGAGGCTGATAGTAGCAGACTTGCTCAATTCTGTCACAACCTCAAAATCTGTTTGGCTCTGACGTGATGGTTGCCAATTTTGGGTGGGTTGGGATCATATGCTATCATTTCACTGAGAACGTTGCTTCAATTTCTTTGAGGGAGAAGCATAGGTTCTTCTTGGACCAAAGCCACAATTCAAAAATCAATTAATCCTGCTGACGGTCTTAATGATAAGGATGGACCACTGCTTATGCTACAACTGCTTTAAAGTTTTGTGGCCAGCTGGAAAGGGAAAGATCTACATGCTGAATAAATCTTTTGAAGGAACGGAAAAACTCAATCTCCGACTCTCCAACCACAAGTGGGAACTGTGTTCAGAGAGATCTGTAGCTATGAACCAGCATTCCCACATCTGATTATGTAACTGAATGCAAGCAAGTACTTGTACTTTGAAAGCAGGAGCAACTGCTTTTCAGTTGTGATGATTGCTGATACTTATTGGTGTGTCAAATATTTTCCTATTTAACAAATCCCATTTTTCTTGATGATATGATTAAAGTGAATTGGAAGAGAACGTATGAACACCTCCAGAGGTCCTGTTTTGGTGCTTTTATGATTTGAAATAAGCAGTGAAATATGCCTTGTTCTTTCCTTACTCCTCAAAACACATGGCTAGAGACAGTTCACAGCAGCAGAGGCTAGGGACCAACATACATACTCAGTGGATGTGCAAGCAGCTGGATGTTTTACACTGAACTTTTTGCCAGCCCTTTTGTGCAAGATCAAGTCTTGTTAATGACGACAGCATCAAATATCAAACTGTCAGATGTTCAGAAGTAACACTGTTTCCAAATGCAAAGCCAGACTGCAAGAACCTTGCTGGCCCTGCTCACTCCTTTCTTGGAGCCTGTATTGTGGATTGCAAAATTTGTTTTAAATCTGATTTAAACCAGGTTTCAGACAAACTGGATATTGATGCATGGCTGACCAGTAGAAAACATCCATCCAGATAAGAAGGATGTTCATTTAGAACTTTATATTTATATTGAGGGCTTAATTCCCTCAATTTATTTCTTGGGTAGAATGAAGTTTTAGAGCTCACTACCCTAAAGTAATGTTTTAATGCCAACATGTATGCTTATACTGACGTACAAGTTGTACTGTACCTAGGATGGCTGACAGCAAGAGCAGGGAGGGATAGGATGCTGGATGCCTAAGCTGCCTTGACGGCCAGGGAAGTGAAAGTGTTGGAAAATGATCCCACTATTGTTGACCATACTGAAGCAGCTCAAAGGATGTCATAAATGCTTTGGTGGCCACCGTGCCATTATTCTCCCCAGCGCTGGGAGCTTCCTCAGGTCAGAGCCATTGCTATGCAGGTGAGGGATACCTCTGTGACTGGCACTGATGCAGTGGGCATGTGTTGCATGCTAAGCTGCATGAAAGACCCAGGCATTTTTGTCTCCTGTCAGGAGAGCCAGAAGAAACTCACTGATAAGAGCTAATCATACCCCTGACATAGCAGTAGCCTATTCATTTAAGTAATTTCAGTGTCCATACTTGTTTCTAAATGGTGAATAACAATCACTGCCCTTATTATCGGGCCAGCATCACTCCACCTCCACCACCTCTTGCAAAATATGGGTGTAGAATAACATGGGCTTGTCATAGCTGCATATGGTTCCATTTCAAGTTTTGCACTCACACAGCATACAACAATGGCATTACTTATTATTGCCATTTACATCCCCTATACAGCTTTGCTTCATTTCTTCTTCTGATCATTTATGCAACAACCATTGCAACCATAAATTAACCTAAGCAAAAAAGTACAGATTTTGCTAATTTACTTTCTTTCCCTGCAGATATTTGTAACAGATGTCTTGCTCCTGAAGGCAGTGAAATTTTTCATTGCTTTAAACAGAGAACAAGACTGTTTCTCCACTATATGTCTGAGTTGTCAGAAATCAATGGAAATACGATTTCAAGTACAGCACAGGTAGACAATGACTCTCCAAAAACATTTTTCTTCTAACCAGCCTCATTTCCTTTCCATTTTCAGGTCAAATGATTCCTTAGCAGGGAATAAGAAATGGAGAATGATCAAGCACTTTAAAAAGAAAGGGTCAAACCTAAGTACAGTAGACAATCTTTTCTTGTAATAATATGTTCTTGACCTTACTGTCATAGGACTAAATGGCAGTATTATCAAAATATCAACACTTCCCACTCAGTAGGACACTGAAGCTGTCCCTAGAGCAAGAGACATTTGGCTTCCTCAGGATATGTACATCTCAGCCAATGGAAATGGAAGCCTCAGTGCAGCAGGGCAGTTGGTGACTGCACCATGCACTGCTGCTGGTGGGTCCAGGTACATTTCTGCTCCTCCTGCAGCCTCACCTTCTGCTCTTCAGTCAGCCATATCTGCCCTGCATGAGTAAGTTCATGTTCCAGGCAAGACTAAAGGATGTGCCAGCCAGCATCCTCATACAGGGACAGAGAGATGACTGTAGATCTCCCCACCACTGCCAGCAGAGACACCGCATAGGGCTAAGGGGCAAAAGAGGCTGTGGTTGGGGTGGAACAAGAGACCTAGCAAATACCAGAAGGACTTACAGCTCTCACAGAATCCCTCGGGTAAATTGCTTCTGATTTTCTCAATAGCTGTAAATCCCAGCTGACTCAGTGTGGACCCTGCACACATCAGAGCCATTATCCTTTACCTCCTCTCACCAAGCTGCCAAGACCTGGGGCTGTGCTGCAACAGAACTAATAATTCAGGGACAAATTTAGCCCTTTCCCTGAGCAATTCACCCCTGTTTCTCAGCAAAGACTATATACATGAAGTTTTGAGGGCTTGTTAATCTTTTGGCAGGATTTCAGATTCACTGTCTCCCTTAACTGAGTTCAGTCCTTTTGTATCTGAATACATGGCAGAACTACAAGCCTTGGAAAAACGATCCCCAAGACCTTGATGAGTATCAAGAAAATACACAGAAAAAAAGGGCTTCTCCATTGGTGTAAACCCCCCTCTATGTGTAAACCGACTGTCATACTTATGTAAGAATGTATTAGGGGATATCACTTCATCATGAAAATTAATTGGAGGATTGGAATCTGGATAAAGTCTATTCCAGATTCTTTGAACCGAGATTTGAGTTTGACCAAATCTTCAAACTCTTTGCTATTTAGATTTTCCATCTGTAAAATTGAGATAATTATCCAATTAATCCTTAGGCTCAGTACTTCAAGATGCCACATATTATCAATTTTCCCCAGCTCATGGAAGGCATACATCACTGCATGAACCATCACTGCTTTCGTTTCTTTCCGCATACAGAAAAACTCAGAACAAAACAATATTGCAACTAGTTTTCTACACTAGTGCCTAGGACAAGAGAGGATATAGTCTAGAAGGTCTGCAAACTGCCTATGCAATAAGCACACTTAGTATCTGAAGCAAAATCCAGTCATATCCTCTCCCTAGGAATAGGTGCTATGTGACTGAACAGCCAGAGAACAATTATCACTGTAGGCAGATGTGATTGTTACTGAGACATTTCACTTGCTCATCCCTGGGAAAATGCTCCTTGCTCAGGCCAGAAGGAGTTCAAAGCAAGCTGGGAGCATGCAAGGTTCACCGATTATTTCTGAGGGTTTACAACCCAGGGCAGAGAATTAGTTCAGGCAAAGTGGGAACTGTCTCCAACATTTGCCCAAATCTTTAACCAAACCTGAAGTGAATTCAGTTAACATTCACTTTCCTGCATTAACTATTTGTAAATGAGAGTGGGATAATGTACAAGTTAATGACTTTGCTCTGGTTAGAGCTGGCAAGAACCAGAAAATACAGTCTTATGACACTTTCAGTGAGATTCCTGGAAAACAAGCAAGTATAGCCTTGGAAGGTATCCACAGCTCTGAGGGACTCTGTGAACATGTGGGAACTCTGCCCACTCTGATCAACATACCTTGCTCATTGTGAGTGCTGTGTCAGCTCTGCATACAGCCACTTTTCTACGCCTCTGTTTACTTAAAAGTTGAATTCCATGCTCAAAATTATTTCAGGCACATTTTATAATTTCTATTATAGAGTGTAATGCATTCATTTCTCTGTGATAGTTAAATTGTAGTCTTTAGTTTGACCTCCTTTGGTCTACATAAAAAGGGAAAAATGGCAATAAGTCTCATTTCTGGATAGTCTAGACACGAGCTCTGTTTCTATTTAGTCTTATTTTGGAAAATACAACCAATGTTAAAGGTTGTTTTTTTTCTTTTTTCTCTGAACTTGATTTAGGATATAGGTACGTTACTGTGAGTCAACTGGAAGAGCTCAAATTTATAGCTCTGTTTGCTATTTTGTAGGAACTGCGCTTATTTTTCCCTTGTGCCAAATGCAAGATTGTTTAATCCTGGATGAGAGGGCCATGATGACTTCATCAAAAATTAATTTGACAGGCAACTTGACCATGGCCTACACATATCTCCCTGGTGGAGCAGCTACTTGTAACACAAAGCTCTTCAAAGAAAAGATATAAAAACATCCTGTGACTGGAAGATCAAGCAAAATAAATCAATAAGAAAAGAAGTGAAAAAAAAATGGAACAAATAAATCACATAAGGAAGGGTGGATTTCACTTCACGGGAAATCCTGAAGTCCAAACCAGGCATGAAATGCCAGAGGTGAGGGGCATGAGGTAGCAATAAACCTGACAAGACTCTGTAGACACATTATGCAGAATATCAGACAAGATCATTGTACCATCTGCTTCTGACTCTACAGTTAGGTACGTGAATTTCCACGCCATTCAGCATTGTCTGGTCTCAAGATTCCTTTTCAGTCCCATGGAACAAAACACAGGTATGAATCTGAACCCAAATTCAAACTCTTTCAAAATCTGAGGCTATAAGCCTTGGATCTCATATCTTGGCTTTAATGAATATTTAAACTAAGAGAGAAAAATATAGTTTTAAAAAATGTTCTATTCAATGCTTTTATTTCAACCGTCTGATGTGAATAAAGATGTTAGCTGCTTTATAATGATCAATCCAAATAACATTTCTATGCATTGTTTGGACTAGTTCTATTGTAGAAAAAGCACTGGTGAAATTTCTTGTAAGTGTAGGTAAGAAAAGTGCTGATTTTCACTGCTGCTTGTCCCTTGATTTTGTTTCCCAAGAGGAAGGATTCTTTCACTGAGCAGGTGATGTAGCTGTAGCATGCTGTACATTCATAATCAATTGCTGTTTGATGCAGCATTTACCTTGCACTGCAGATTTGCAGTTTCATTTTTCCCAGGACCCTGTCCTGTGAACCACAACACAGTCCTTCCTCCTGTTACATCAACCAGTCCCATTCAAACTGATCTGGTTCCCAACATCATCAAACGCAGCTCTGGTTTGCACTGTTGAAGGCAATGAATCACAAAAGCTCTGATTCACAGAATGTTGTTCAGTTGTGTCCCTGAGCTTGGCTTTAGGCTGGGATAAGGTCCTTGGTTCAAAAACACAGTTAACCCAGTGCCAAATTCAGTTAGCCCAGTCTGTCCTTCTGCAGAAAAATGCATTTTCTGTCCCCTGGCAATGGTCAAGGAACCTCTGGAAGAGGGTTATGTCGTTATGTTTTTGCAGGTTAGATGTGAACTACTCCAAATAGCTTGGACTTGTAAAGATTAGCTGCAAGTTCTACAATATCTAATAATGCTATTAGGTCTTTTTGCTCTGCTTTAACTGAGTTTTTATCCCACCATTAAAATCTGTTTCTCCCTTCCCTGATAATATTAATTGAATGAAACATTGACACAAATAATAAAGTTTATCACAATTTGACAACTGTCAAGGAAAAAGCATGATATTTATTGAAAATAAAAGTTGGAGACTGAACAAAATACTGCTTCAATGAAGAGGACACTTTTTCCAATAACTAACAGCAATGCTGAGTGTTTTTTTTGTTATTTAGCAAAGATATGACAGGGATTTATTTGAATAAATTAGTAACACAATTGAAAGAACATTACTGTTTTCAGTCTTGGTGATTCTTCATGGAAAAGCATCCTTCAGATCCCACCGTAGTATCTATACTGTGGCTGTCCCACAAAAAAACCAAACCAAACAAAAAAACCCCAAAACAACAACAACAACAACAACCACCACCAAAAACAACCACCAAAAACAAACAAACCAAAACCAGCCCCCCCCCCCCCAATACAGCATTTTGCGCAACTACAAAACTCTCTTCTCCTGAGAGATAAAGACACCTCCTGCCTTTGCTGCTCTGTGTTGTGTGTTTGTGGTAGTAATAGCCTGGGAGCTGTGCTGGCAGCTATGAGCACCTGCATCTCACTGCTCCCAGGACTGGCACCCTTTTCAGAGATGATGTGTAAGGATGCATTGTTGTGTGGAGAAACACAGAGCTTGGAGAAACAGCATTGCAGAACATGAAATGGCTTTCTCTCAACTCTGCAGCTCACTGAATTATGGCCCTGTGATGCAGCACAGTCAAACCTAGTCCAAGTCCATGGTTGGAAATCTGCATCACTGCTTTTTCCACACACGGGAAGAACTCAGACTTCTTAGACAGCTATGTACACCTCTGAATATTCTTTCATAGGCATGCTGGGAGAACCTGCCAGTAAGAAGCTCCTATAGCCATATCCTGGCCTAAGCAGCTTTAGATTCCAGACTCACCTGGGGTTCTTGCGTTGGACACCAGCATGGGAACATCTATTCTGTTCTCATTTCAGAAGCTGCAGATGACTGTGGTCACCAGCAGTGGTGACAGCCCTTCCTAGGCACTAGGTACAGTGCTGGTGGTCTTGGCAGATCTTTTGAACTTTTGCTGAGATAACACCACGGAGACTTCAGCAGTGCTGAGGCAGCCATGCCAAAAGAAGTGTGGATGGCTCCCGCTCATTTCAATGGATAACTGGCTGTTACAACTGACGGCAGAAATTTTAGCCACCAACTTTATGAATCTTTTAACTTTAGGTGGGCCTTTCACAAACACAATCCACAGAGCTAATGCATGCTTGGCCCTGTCATATTCTGATGTTTGTCCTCATTGGAAGAGATTGTCTACAGGAATGAAGATGTAAATCTGAACACGTCAACTGTCATAACAAATTCAGGGACTTATTTGTATAACTGAGAACCTCAAGATAAAACAGGATATTCATTGTCATCCCAGCAGCAAAAAACATGCTGGATCCTGAGGCTGTGTCTTGCTGAATAAAGCAGATCCTCTTCAGGACTCCAGAAAACAGCAGTGAAAGCAGACTGTTTAATAAATGAGTATAATTTTGTATCTATGAGCAACATTTTTTTCTTTCTAATACAAAGTGGCTGTGGTATTTAGTCTAGATAAGATATTTTGCTTCCACTGTTGGTATTGATGTCCTTTCAAGTGAGGAGAATATGCTGCAAATAACAAGCTCTTGCTGTTAAGATGCTCAGCAATTAAATAAATAACAATGTTGATGTGTAAATTAGGCTTCAGAGTTGAAATTGCCTTTGCAAATCACATTTCTCTGGCTCTTAATTCCACAGAGCAGGTGAGGACTGGCTGAAAGCTAAATAGCAGCAATCCCTCTACAAGCACATGCACTAGAGTTGCAGGTCACTTCTAGACCAGAAGTGCTACCTGCCTTTCTAACAATGTTATTCAAAGAGTAACATGTCTTCTTTAGACCATCTTCTTTCTCCCTTTTTTGGTGCTCTCCACCCTTGCACCTTGGTGTGTGCAGAAATGTGGACTCCACACCACAGCAAAGGGGGAAGCAATTTCCCCAGGTCTCAGCTCCTTTGGGACTCCCACAATCACAGAATCATAGGATGATTTGGGCTGGAAGGTACCTTAAAAGACAATTTAATTCCAACTCCCCTGTGATGGGCAAGGACACTTTCCACTAGATCAGGTTGCTTGGGGCTCCAGCCAACCCGGCCTTGAACTTTTCTAGGCATGGGGCACACACAACCTCTCCAGGCAACTTGTTCCCATGTCTCAACGCCCCCACAGGAAGGAATTTCTTGATAACATCCAAACTAATCCTACTCTTTTTCAGTTTAAGGCCATTCCCCCTTGTCCTGTTACTATATGCCCTTGCAAAAAGTCCCTCTCCAGCCTTCCTCTTGGGCCCCTTTATGTACTGAAATCTGCTATGAAGTTTCCTCAGAGCTTTTTGTTCTCCAGACTGAACAACCCAACTATGTCTACCCACAGAGATGCTTGTACGAATGTCTGGATGCCCTCAATGTTTCCCATACTGGCTGCCATCAGAAAGATGAGCTTTTTCAGAGTATCTCATGAAGTATTTGAATTTCAACACCCTTTCCCACTCTTTTTCCTACACCAAGAATGGGTAGCCAATCTGCCTACCTTGTCTCTTTCTCAGGCTTTATTTTAGGGATGGTTTCCTGGCTGAGGACACACCAAGAGGCATTACAGCCGAAGAGAACTGTGTGCCTAGATCAAAAGGAGCAGAGAAGGAAGTGATGCAGTTGCTATTTTAATAAGCATTTATAAAGACTGACATCCTTTTACTTTCTAAAACAAGAAAAAGCAAGATCATGCAATTAATGACATGTTTGCCCAAAATATATAAAGAATTGAAAGTAAGCCAAAACCAGTACTTCAAGTCAAGTGTTGCTTGCACTGACATATGAACTTCTACTTCCCTTTATCTTCTTCCAATGACACTGAGATTGGAAAAAAACTCAGAATATAGTTTAGTGCTGTTAAACTCTGCTTCAGAGAAAGAGCCTCCAACATGGTTTACCTCTTGCAAACCAAAGGATGTAGTTTTCCATAGCTGATTCCTAGGGCAAGGCTTAGTGGGAGCAGTCTCTCTCACCTTGGCAGTTGGTCTTTCAGGGTCACACTGCTGGAGTGAAAGAAATGTAGGAAGGGAGAAGTTGTGCTTTGTGGTATGAAAAAACTTGCTGGTTTATATGCTGTACTGTATGGATATTGTTTTACAATATTTGACCTGCTGAGGTCTTATCTGCTGTGGCTTATGTATACTCAGCTAGCACAAAGACCCGGCCACTCACATTATATTACTTGTCTCCTTTCTCCTCACTGAACTTTTGGCTTGAGCAATGTCAGCTAGGAAACAGACTTAGTCCAGCATTTTACAAGCACCATGGTAAGCATTTCACTGCCACAAATGAAAAGAAAATCTTCTTCAGTGCAGCTGTTACAGAATTGAACAACTGAATTGGTAGTATGTGAACATAACCCAGGAGAACATACAAAAGAAACATTCTGCATACAATAACAAAGGGGCTCTTCTCAAGGAAGCCACAGGTTTTAAGAACCTCAATCAAAATGGAAGCATAGACATAAAAATGGAAGGTGTGATTAAAGTGCCACTGTACATACAGATAATTGTGAGGAAACTAAAGTAGAAACAAAATACTTTGGGACAGATAGGGATAGCAATGGTGTAATCCTGCTTCACCCTCACACTCAGGTTATCACCCAGAAACAGCACCACTGAGGCCAGACTTTTTATCCAGGTGGTGACAGAGGACAATCACACTCCTAGTTTTCAAAATTCTTGCACAGCTCTGATTGAAATCTCATGTGTGAGTAAGAGAGGTCTAGAGGGCAAACAGAGATACTGCAATAGCAGAAATGAGGATGAAGCGTTAATCTGGAAGAGGAACATGTGTCTGTAGCTCCCACATTGGCAATATCCCAAGGATATGTGAAGAGATTGCTCCTGTGCATGTCCTACACCAAATCCCACCTCTGTTAAGGTTGTCCCTGCTGTGAAAGAAAGTGGACAAAGCAGCTCTGCAAACAGTTCCCTGCCAGATGACAGATCCCTTGGGACCCTGCCTACCATTTCCTTTCCCTTCCCCTACCTCTGCAGGGCCAAGGCAGGAGAATGGGGCTGGACCATCTGGTCCATAGTATAAAATCAACACACAACACTTTGAATGGAAAAATGCCATTCAAAATGCAGTGACTCACAGGGTCCTTTTCTTTCCTGAAAGATCACAGTACTGTGTACATAAGTTTACCCCCGATTATAGAAACAGCTGGAGAGGGGCCTTGAACTGTCACCTGAAATGCGCACTTTAGATGGAAAATAATTTTGGTCTTCGGTGTTGTAAAGCAAAACCCATCTCAATAGGAAGCTCTCCTGACCTGATATATTCCCTCTGTGTTTTTCAGATGAAGGAGCCCCAGAGCAAAGCAGATTCTCTGCCCAAGCCGGAGCCCAGGACCCTTTGGGGTGGTGAGGACACAGGTATGTGTGTAGTGCCGCAGGGTGGGCAGTGGGGCTGAGTGGCTCTGTTTCTGATGTGCCTTTATTCTGGGCTGAAGTGCTTTGTCTCCAAGCCAAGCTTAATTGAGGGATGCTTTTCATGTCAAAATGAGACGCAGGCTCTCACCCACTGAGGGTTTGCTGGGTGAAAACAACAACAACAACCTCGCTTGCGCGCATGGCCGCAGCACACAACGTGCAGCACAAAGGCTCCAGAGGAATTATGCCATGACATAATGAGGAGAAACAACAGAATCCTGGCAGATCTGTATAATAAGCTGTCAGACACGTTTCAGCAGTGACCCGTGGTGTGAGCAGAGCTCTCGTTAGCTTCAGCAAGGGTCCCGTGAACGCATCTGAGGGCAAAAGTGGCCACTCAGTGACCCCGTGCAGGAGAACTGAGCTGTGCACAAAGAGAAGCCTCAGTAGTTTTGGCATAGATAGAATAAATTGAGTGTGTTGAGCTCACATGCATTCTTCTTACTCTGTCTCATTTCTATCTTGGAGTTCTGCTTTTTGGAGGGATATGGATTTTTTTTTTTTTGTTAGTGTGTTTTGTTTGCCTTTATTTCCCTTTGCCTAATTGATTATAAGCTTAGATATTATTTACAAATGGAAAGTATACCAGATTAACTTGGATTGTTGGTGCTGTGGTGAGATGACATATCAGAACTGCATTTAAGCCAAGAAAAAAATTACCCCTAAAAATGCAGTGACTACACAGTGCAAATGTCCCTGTAAACATAAACTGCTCCTAACATGACAGTAGATATCTGATCCTGAGGCAGATTTCTCTTGGAGGTTTGGAGGATTTTCTTCCTGCTTCCTTTGCCATTTTCGCAACTCTTCCCTTGGGAAAAATCCCAGAAGCCTCTGTCCCCATTAGGAGGAAATCTTTCACTTCCTTGCTTTGATTCTGAATGCTTAATGCTCTTGGTTAATTCCCCTGACCTATAACCAGTCTTGGCTTCTATGCATAGACGTTAAATCTCGATCTAGATGATAAACTTTTGTGAAACAAGTTTAGAAATACATTTAATTAGCTAAACACGCTCAGTCAGTCATGAGAGCTCGCAGTAGTGTGTGAATGTTGCAAATTACACTGACTCCTAAGCAGTGGTAGCTATAGCTATAATACATTTTTTTTCCCAAAAATATAGGAGTACACACAGGGAACCTGATTTAACTAATTTGAGAGGTGTTTTCTTCTGCCTGAAGTGCACTAGGCCAGTGATCACCCCACTACGAGGTATGTGTGCAGTGGGAGAGCCTTAAGGTCCTTTTGCTGGCTCCTGCTCTCTCCTCACTACCAAGTTATTGTCTTCTCAGTTAAGCCCACAGCTGCAACACGTGAAACCACATCTGGGGAATGACCCAGTTAAAAATACAGTATTTGGGCACTGCTTCTTGGCAGTGGTGATGAGATGGGGATGCTGGCTGTTCTTTTTCTTATCCGTGTTAATTGGGTATCCGGGCTAATTTCAGTTAAAGCAGAAAAAGTGCTCACGGCTTACGAATCTGGGACCTCGTCCCAGAGTAGTTGAAGTTTAAAGGCTCTTCTGCCAGGACACAACTGCCAATTGTGGAGATTACAATTTCATGCCCATGGCATTTCTCAGTTTAATGAAACATCAGCTTTTTTTCTACTTTTCCCTCATCTTTTCCAATAAAGCTGTATTTTCTGACACAAAAGCTAGCTCAATTAAAAATGTGATGAGAGTGTTCTAAAGGCATAGCTTGAAATTCAGCTTTGCAACTTAGAGAAGATAATTATTTTACATTTGATTTTTCTTTTAATGCATTAATTTATACACTACAACATGGTAGCAGATCAAAGGTCTAATAAAGCTTAATTGCAGTTTATACCTGTCTCTCTATGTGTCATACTGAACTTGCACTAAAAAAGAAATGTAACAGTCTGGACTGAAGACATAGGAAGTCCTTCCAGATTTACCTGCAGGACAACCTGGAGCTGATCCTTCAGCCACTGGTATCAGGCAGGAAGCAGAACTCTGTTGAGACTCAGCTCCTTCAATATGGAAAATCTGTGATGACTTCATGTTCTAAGTTTTTTTGTGAAAAACTGTGCTTCTAGTACTTGTAGCTCTGAAGAATTTTTCTCAAATAAAAACGAAAGCATCATTACCCCTGACTTCAGACCTCTGCAAAGGGGGTGGTGCTGTTACAGTTGTCACTGTTCTTGTGACACAGAACAGACACCATTCTTCTGACTTATGGGAGAACTGGCTGAGGAGGAGAAGAATCAGTCCCTCTCTGTGTCCTTTTCTCTCCCTTGACTATGAAGGAAAGCTGGATGAGCTGGGTTTAACTTATTCTTGAAGATATTCAGTAGTGTGGAATCCTCAATGTCCATTTTCCTGGACAGCCCATGCAGATATAACACAGAACTAAGTATTTGTGGGGTTTAACACTTTATTAATTTTTAATTTGCATATTTTCCCATTGATTTATAAATCTGACACCTGACCTACCATATCATACGATGAAGGAGGTCAGCACCAAATTGGTTAAACCAGAGCCCTGGATGATTTCTTCCAGGGTGTGGCATTAGGTGAGGTTTCCAGAGGATCTGCTACATTGCTGCAGTTGTGGGGAATGAAGGCAAGGGAAGGCAAGAGGATTAAAAAGATGTCACTGGAGAAAATAGCAGGGTGATGAGGAGGTACCATACCCAGATTTGACCTTTTCTCTTGCCCTAACATTTTCTTCACAGTATCCCTTCCAGACAGTATCCAAACTGTGTCTTTATTATGTTTGAGGTCCTGTTTCCCCAGTCGGAATCCACGTTTTGGCAAGAACTCCAGGTCTTATAGGAGAGTATCATATGTTTGAAAAGCAGTACAGAGGCCATCATCTACAAGCTTTTTGTGTGTTACGGACACAGCTAAGCAATAAATTACACAAATGCATGGGTTGCTGCAAGATTGAAAGGGTAAAGCTCCAGGAAAATGTGGCACAGGACAGAAGCCAAGTATCAGGGGTCTCCTGGTTGTTCATTTCTATTGATTGGCTCCTGCCCAAGGAGAACTACTGCTTTGAATTTTACAGACATCGACATAAGCTAATTAAAAAGGTCATATTGAATGAAGATTCTACAGGAAAAGTTGCTATAATTTTCTGTATGTTTTTATGTTGCTTGTAAAAGTGACCTTGACAGTGAGCATGTGCTTATGTTACTTCCTTACAAGGAAAAAATACAATTTTTTATTTAGTAGTGATAGCCCAAGGTTTCTCTGTATTATATTTTTCTCGCAATACACTTTGCAAGAGAAACCTGTGTGACTGCACTTCCCAAAGGATGAGGTTTGTCCAGGAGAAGGGAACCCTAACCAAGGCAGAATATAAAGTAGCAGCATGCTGGCATCCATCAGCCCTTACCACCACACAGCACAAACAGATCCAGTAACAGAACAGCCTCACTGAGGAGACTTGGAATCCTTTTCACATCAATGCAAATGCTCTGAGGTAAATGTGTTTCAGAAGAGAGAAGGGCTAACTAAGGCTTGCTAAGCACCAATCCCTTATTCCCTTTCAAGGCCCTGGGCAGAGAGCAGGCTGTCCCCAGATGGATTGCCTCAGGAAAGAGTGGAAAGCCTCTTCAAGGACACCTTCTGCTTCTTCAGCTCCTGCACAGGAGATGAGAGGCTTCTGTTCATGTGGAGAAGAAACTCTATTTTAAACTTTTCCATGTAAACTGTAGCAATGACTGATGTCTAAGGCTGTTGGAAAACCTCAGAAACCTTCCCACTTCTCAGGAATTAGTGGACTACGGGGTGTGATTAATTTTAAATTATGTCAACAATCACAATGCTGTTTGATACCCTCTGTAGACTCAAGCAGATATTATATATGCTTTGTCACTGTACATCTCAGAAGGTGAATTGTAAATCTGTTCAGTGGTGAGGGAAATAAATTAAAAACCTTTTATTATAATCAGAATTTAATATGGTCTAGCAGAATCACTTAGTTTACCTGATATATGCTATCATTTTCATTTAGTCTATCACATCACTTGAACAGCATTGTCTTGAAATAATTACTGAAGGACTCAAGCTCTTGTCTGTGTAAAACACAGCAGCATAAACTCATTTACTGCAAATTAAAACAGATGGAAAATTGCTGTTGCTTTTAATATGGCTGGACAAAAACAATAAGATTGCAAATATGTTAAAAGAAAATGCAAGACTGTGGCTTACAATTTGTCCTAAACAAAGTATTTACAGCATCCCAGTAAAAATAAGTGATTTTTTTTGTACCAAGGAATTAGAAACTTTAAAAGAAACACCTCTCCATAAAAAGCATTGGATGCCTGTAGACAGCCCCAAGGAAAAAAAAAATTGAACAAAGATTTCATTAGAATAACTCAGAGAAAAGACACAAATATTAAAACAACAAACAAAGAATGTTCATTCTAAAAGCACACATAAGCATCACTACGTGGATGTGAATCATCCCACTAAAACTAAGAAGGCTACTTGTCTGCCTAAAAATAACACTCAGTGTCTGCACTGGTTTGTAGAACTGGGAGTATACATTCTAATACAGAGTGACCTGCCACAGTCTGGGCTTTACAGATACCCTTGAACCTCAAGACCAGCCTGGCTGGGGGACAGAGATATTTCTCCATGCACACAAACACTTTCCTCTGAGGTCTGTTAGTACATAACATCAGAAATTATACCATCCTTCACTTAAAAAAAAAAGAAAAAAAAAAGAAAAAAATACATTCTTCCACTTCCCATTCAGGAGGGATTGGCTCAGTGAGGGACAACACAATGAACTCCAAGTGTTTTGAGGGGACAAATACATGGCTTTGGTGTTAGAGTGTTATTTAGAGGGGTCCTGTGGATCACCCATCCCACTCCAAGGCCAGACTATGATCAGTGCTGGAGCAGGTCAATGTGGATTTTGTCTGGTCAGGGCTCAGAAATCTCCAGGGATAGGGTTTCCTCCAGCTCTCAAAGCAACCTGTACCCAGGCTGCTCTATGCTCCAGGTGGGCGTTTTGTTTCCTAATGGCCAAGCTGAACACTCATTTTGCTGCCACTGTCCCCTCTTGCACCTTCTGTCACCACTGGGAAGAGTCTGGTGTCATTGTAGCTCTTCATCATTAAGTCATAGGCTGCTGTTCAACTGCCTTTGGCCTCCTCTTCATCAGATTATACAAGCTCAGCTCTTCAGCCTCTCCTCAGTGGTCCTGTGCACTAGAACCTTGACAGTCCTCCACTCTGGCTCACTCCAGTTTTTTAAGATCTTCCTTGAAGTGGGTGGCCAAAACTGTCCTACTTTCCACATCCTATTTGAATTCACCCTATGAAATAAAAACATGAGAAATGATCTCAAATAATTTTGAAGATGACTTTGTACTCATGGTGTTCCATGGAAGGTGACTGTAGCTGATGATGTTGGCGGGCTTCAACTTGAAGAAGCCAGGAAGAAAGAAAGTATGAGACAAAAAAGAAAGTGAAATGAAAAAGAAGATTAAAGGGAAAATAACACTCCAAGGAGTAGTGGAAAGGCTGTAAGGAAGACAGAGGCAAAAAGCAAAGCTGAAAAAGAAGACATGACAAAGACCAAGGGAGGAGTGTAGGAAATTACATCATGACACTTTTGTTACACTGTGATCCAGAGAAATGTAGACTAACGTGATCTGCTTAGCAAGTGGGGATGGGTCAAGTTTGAAATCATTTCAGCTAACAAGTTTCATTCTCCAGAGAGGGGAAAGCCAATGGCAAAAAGAGTCCTCCAAATAATTGTCTGCTCAAGAGCTTTACGATGACAGCCCTTGAAATATGTCTTTCATTTATTTCAGTCCCTTTATAACTCTGCAGGAGAATTACATTTCTGTTTTGGAGTGGAAGGTCCAAAATATCCTCTGTTAGGGATTTTGTCTCAACTTTCTGTGCAGCTCACTTGCACCAGCATACCCAAGCTTGCCTCTGCCTCCCAGCTGACTGAAGAATGACTTAATAAGGGGAATCAAATCTGGAATTCGAATTGGCCCTCCTGGAAATGCTATTTGAAGTCTTCCAAAACAACGAACAAATTCTCCATACAAGGACTTCCTCTAAAAATTACTTCACTGCATTGAGGGCAGTATACTACCCTCCCCACAACTCTGTAAACATCTGACTAACAGCAACTTGCTCAAGAGAAAATGAATAAGCAGAACTTTACACAAGAAGAACTGTCATATTTTTGGACTTTTTCCTTGGTTCGGGAAAAAAAAATCACATGACAAAACCAAAGGAGTGCACAGCCCTGACATCACGAGGGTTGGCAGTATACTCCAGACTAGATAGTGTTTATGGGAAGATGAGGGCTAAATTTCTATCCTGTCAAATCTGTGCATGGTAAAGAAATGCCTTGGCAGGCAGAACCAGAAAGGGTTTCATCATGTTTGTACCTTGCTGCTGTGCATATTTCCCTGGAGTGTTTGTAGCCCAGATGTATCCCAGAATTTCTGGAGGTAAAAGAGAACAAATTCCGCTCAGAAAAAAGCCTGGAAATAGCTTTCTCTTTTAATAGGAGTCAGAGCATTGTTTGTTGATTCTTGAAGCCCAGAATGGCTCTACAACAGTGCTATTTCCGTGGGATGTTGTGTTTGTGCGACCTGCCTTCAGCTGTTGTGCCGTGTTGCTATGTGCAAAGGCTGACAGCTGGTGTGTTTCGCTCCAAATTAGTGCCTGCCTTTCACTCCGGAGTGAAGTAATACCTAAACGCAGGGCCAGATTCCAGTTCTCTATGGAAATGCCCCCAAAACAAGTGAAAATACTACCAAAACACATGCTTCGTACCCATTTCCTGATCAGTCACACGGTACTTCCTCTTTCTACATGGAGTTCCCCACACACTCCCACATTAGTTCCCTTTTTTTTTCCTTTCTTAGCAGTCTAAACATTTCGTGTTGTGAAAAGAATTCAGCATCTCAGCAGTTCCACATTTCTTGTAAGCTGGCCCCACAGAAGTGTCAGGATGCTGAGCCATGCTCGTGGATGATGGCACATGGCCTGGAAGCCTGAATTTCTTTCCATGGAGCCAATTTAGAGTAAAATGTGATTTTGAAATCTATTTTAAGATCTTCTATGAAAATGACAGCGGTCTTACAAAACTGGACTTTTTACAAGTCGAAAGGTGTAATATATCCATAAAATAGTTTTCAACTAGTTTAGCATCCTTAAATTGCTTAAAAAGCATTTAAATTGCCTCTTTGCTCCAAGCAAAGGTTCTCATGGTCCAGGATCTTATCTCCAGTAGTGGTTTGTATTAGATACCATTCAGAGGTGTCTCCATAGTCTTTGACAGTACTAGAAGTCCATTGAATGTCAGCTGGTGACCTAAAACAACAGTTGCAATTTTTTTTCTAGGTAACCCTAAAGCAAAAGAAACCTAAAAATAAATGAAATAATATTCTCAAAGCACTCTTGATAAAGGCAAGTGAGTGAATGCCCAAAGCCTAGTTTCATTAGAGGGTTTTTTGTGAATTTGAATGTTATAGCTGTGCTGCACAAGGTGATCCATTGATAGTTTTCCAAAAAACTAAGTAATCCCTGAATTAACAGGACTTGAGAGACACTATTAAAGTGTCTCTTATTAAAGGCAAAGATACTGAGAAATGCTCAGAGAAGTTTATGCCCTTTCCTGGCAGCCACAAATAGGCTCATACAACAAAGTGCGACCTGATGTATCAGTCTCATAATATTCTTCAATATTTAAAAACACCACATCTGAGAATAAAAATGTGTATAAAGAGAAAACACTCATTATATTAAAGAAATAATGTTCTCACAGTTTCTAACTTCATAACAGGCTTTCCCCCACTCCAAGAACAAAACACATTTTCCTGTTAAGCTGTTTTTAACAAATATGTTCACTAGTTCATTAGTCACTACTGCACATATGTTTCAGTGAGCACAATATAGGAGTCATTTTATATTATTCCATGATTCAACTCACACAGCCAAAGCAGCTTGGAAATTTACTAGTTGTGGTTGCAGCACCTAAAGACAAATATACTTGAAGCAATCAAGGCGAATGCTCTGGTGTTTCAGTACTTACAGACCTTTCATCAGTGTGACCTGAGACTAGATGAAAGAGTTGTAGGTTCTGTGTATGCTGTTCAACACACAAGAGTTAAACAAGATGGAGTGAATATTAAATTAAATGCCCAATCACAGCTATATATATACACACACACATATAATATATATACATAATACTAAATATGAGAAAACTGTGGTCTATAAAAAGTACCTCACAACGCTATCTCCAAACAAAGCTGAGCATACTTTACTACCCTGCACTATCCATTTTGAAACAGATGTAGTGAAATCAAAATAGGATTAGGCAGATATGGAGTTACTACTCAGCTGAATCTAGCATATGCAGATCATTGCATATTTCATACTTTTACATCTCAAACACTGGCACTAACACTTTTTCTTCCTTTCTGAGAAATGTCTTTCCTTTCTGTGGCCCTTGGCTGTCACTAAGCACTAAGGAACTCAAGACCATGGATAGGTCAAAAACAGAGTGCTAATTTCAAACCTCATGAAACTTGGGAGAAGACAGCATTTGTCTTTGATCCTGAGTCCAACAGTTGTGATTTAAACCACTCTTTTGAGTCAGTCAGTCTGCGTCAGTCACCAAAGGAGCAAAACTGCTCTCTGGTTTTGCTTTGTAGGAGGTGGGCTATATGTCTGATGAGTTGAGCATGGGATTGAAAGTCACAAGCCTCACAAAAGGTTTATTGTATTTCAAGCTCATCATATGACAGTGACCCAAGTCATCCAACTTCCCCATCTCCTCATTCTTTAAAATGTCACTGTTAATATTTCCCTGTTTGAATTAAAGGGCTCAGGATAAAAGCATGCAAAAGTGAAAATCTTTGCTGAGTGAAAATCATGAATAACAGCACCGGTAAGAGAGTTCCCTATAACTATAGAGATCTCCCTATAGTTATAGGGAACTCTAGTTCCACAGTGTTATGTTTTGCAAGTGACTAAATGCTGCCATTGGCAGCTAAACTACGCTTAGCCTTTCTGCACTCAAGCTTTAAATTTGCCCTCAGTGGTTCATCTGTCTACACTAGTGCTAGAACACCAAAGGCAGAAAGTCTTGTTTTCAACCTCCTATCTCATTGGACAATACTTTGCTTAATCTCTTTATGCTTTAATTTCTTCACCTGACACTTTATCTGTTTTTCTAAAGAAATCCACTGTCAACAAAATACAAGCTGCTTAGTAATGTTTCCTATATTGCAGCAAGCTAAGGCAGGTTCACAACAAGTCAGAGTTCCAGGACTCAATTTTTCTAATGCTATATTAAAAATACATAGAGATGATTGATTATCTTTCTCATGTTCTGTTTTTATTAAAAAAAAAACAAACCTAAAATAAAATTCTATAGAGTTATTAAGCCTGTCTTGTGTGAATGATTGAGGCATTATATTCAGCTAGACAGAGAGGTGTTGTGGTCATCTCGGTGAGGGTGTAGAGATTAGTGTCACACTGAGAATTATGTACCAGCCACACCGCATTCATCAGCAATCCAATAAGCTGGACCTGCTCCTCCCCATTCCTGCATGCAAGCATTATCTGAAAAAAAAAAAAAATACTCCATATTATAAGGTTCTGACGGGAGCATTACAGAAGTACCACAACTTCTTGGAGCATGGCACATTTGCAAATCTGTATTCCTTTTTTTTTTTTTACAAGTTTAAAAAAGAAATGCGGTGAAGGTATGTAAGATCAATGACACTGAGTGGGCTGGGATGTTCCTGCCTCCAGCTTCAGCTGTGCAAGCTGCAGAGGCTGTGCCCAGCTGCTCATCACCTGGCTGACAAATGCAAGTTAGTGGGAGCTCCCACATGGAGATCTGCTGGCTGATCCAAGGGCTGGTAACACCCACCGTGTGGGTGCTGATGAGCAGATGCAGATGCACGAGGGTGAGGAAGCCTTTGCTGAAGGCTGGGAAGGCCATATACCCACAGCCTGTGGTCCACTGCATGACTGTGCATGGGTGGGTGTCTGTGCTTGTCAAACCTCCTGATTCTTATCCTTGAATTCGATGAAAATTTGGAGACAGTCAAATATGAGTTAAGAGGAAGAGACAAGAAACCCCAGAGGTAAAGTTGTTGGACCTGATATACATAGCAGTAAATGCAAGAGTTGTTATGTAGACAGCCAGGTTAAATGTTCCAGCATCTTCTTTTGGTCTTGAAGTCTAGTAAACCTATGGACAAAGCACTTGAGCTTTTCTTGTGGAGTCACACGAAACATCTAAAAAACACTAAAAGCAACTTCTAGCAAAATAAATAAAACCCATATCAAAGGTTTCCAATTCACTTTAGGGCTCAAGGTGTTAAAAAATGGACTAATCAGAACACTACAAAGAGATCCACAGTGCAGCGAATGACTGAACAAGTTTGAAAATGGCATCTGGAACTAAAAAGATAAATTAATGCTGGGAATGTTTGTGGCGGCTTTTTCTTTCTGTGTCTGCCCATGAAACAGCTGTGGGACTTCATTGTCCTACTGTAATATTCTTTGTGGTGATCATGTGCTGTGGGAAAAGCACTTTCCTGGCACTTCCAACATGTTGGATGGTGGCAGGTGAAGCTAGCAGTTGCCAGTTCAACATGAATATGCTTATATTTTCTTCCTTCCCCACAAATGTAGATTCAGATCCTTCCTGGAATAACAGCCTTTTAGGTGCCAGTGTTTCAAGTCCCTCATTTTTCACTGTGATGGGTGGCTCCTGCTGGGAAGGGAACCAGGGCTATAGTAATATGACATATCTCACTAGCAGTCCTCCAAGGTATAGCAAATGCCTGCAGTGCCTGTTCTGGCTCTTGCCATCCAAAGCTGTCTGTTTACAATGCATGTAATTAGACAAATAAGGTTGGCAGATATGGAATATATATTGCTGTACAGTAATCTTAATCCAGATACTAGAGCGGGAGAAAGTTACCTTTGCATTTAATTTTTGGTTCTGCCACAGATGAGACACATTGTCTACCCTGTGGTTCAATTCCCACCTTTGTAAAATAGAACTTAGATTTTTACATCTCTCTGAGATGATATCAGGCACAGTGCAAGGCAAGATAAAGTTAATTAATTTCAAGAAAACCAGTATGTCCTGTATATCCACTGCAACACAACCACACAGGGCTGCTAGCTGGAAGACAACATGTATAATTCAAACTTGAGGAGGACTATGGAGAGTTATAACAATGTTATAGGTATTTCTTCAGGTCCATAACTAAACTGGACTAAGGCTGGGAATGTTTGGCTAACATACATGGTGTTTACACTTGCCACAGGATTTTTTTAATGTAAATATATATAGATCAGGAATAAAATGACCATCTCTCTCAGTGTATGTAAAGCTTCAGAAATAAATAAAAAAATCACCCATAATTCAAATCAGCCTCTACTTATCTGTGGGTTTCAAGACCAAACTCCTTCAACTAAACAGTAGACACTGCCTGATTCAAGCCATAGATGCATTGAGTTGCCTTCAGGGTGCTTATTTGTCTCTTCTGACCAAGTAGGGTACATTTGGTGACTGTGTGCCTAACATGAGTACCAAAACCTATGGAAGGTAAACATATTATGAATGAATAAATAAATATTTTAACTCTGTTTTGGACCAGTTACCTAGAGCAAAATTAACACTTCTTCTCTTGCTCTCCAGCTTAGACTAATTAATCTGTACTCAGAAATACTGCAATAACCCCACATTTATCTGGGTTCTGCAAGGGATCCAATATCTCCTAAAATTATAAATCATTAAACACAAATCACTGTAGATAAAGCCCTGTTCAGCATGCGTATTTTGCATCCTTCTGCCCGGGACACCTTTTAACACTTCTTGAAAGAAAACCTCTTACAAATAATAAGGAATATTGAAACTCAGTGTTATGGCAAGAGACACGATGGTATCACCAAGAGGAAAAGCATTGACACCTGGCAGTGTTCTTCTTCCTTTATCTTTTCACATCGCCAAGAATCGAAATTGTTGTTTTGAGTTAGGACCCAGCTGAACTTCTCTCTAGCAAAAATCCCTCTCTTTGACAAATTCTCTCACTATTTACATCACTTAGTATCTTATCTCCAAGGTTGCTGGAGGACTCACAGGCTTAAAGAGATCTTTTCTTTTAAGATAATGAGCTGATGGTGATGACAATCATGATGATGGGGGTTTTGTATACACATAAAGGACACTGAGATATCATGGTCGCCAACACCTAGTGGAACACTAGATGAAGAGATAAGGGAAAAAGAGGTGACCCCATAGCTAGGTTAGTTCAGCTGACATTTGTATTTTAGCACATCTATTTCATGCAAGATGTGCAAGGAAACATGTTCAGATTGTGTCCTTGATAGAAAACACCTAAATGCCCTTCTGCTATTATTCTTTAAAAATTAAAGTTTTGGAAGAAAAATTCTGAGTGCAAGGGTCAGCTGACAGCATATGCTTACACTATTCACTCTGGAGATCTTCACATAAGGCTGCCTTGTGACCAAAGGAAACCATCAGACTAAGCTTACAGCATCACTAAGAATGTTCATTTTTCTCATGACTCGTTTTTCATCACTTTTCCATCATATGTTTTCACCTCCTTTTCCATATTAGCACTATTCAGTTCTGATAAGACCGGATTCTGTGCAGTCACAGCACATTAAAGTTCATAATACCAATAATGAATTTAAGTATCTGTCATCCAGTGCGGTTTTATGAGAACTCTAAGCTAGACAGACTACACAATATTGCAAGGACTTTTACTAACCTTGGAGTGGCACACTCCAGGAAGGCACACTCAGAGGAAGGCACACAAATAGGGTTTTTCTGCAGTCATCCCTCTCTGACTGCTACTAGCTGAAATATCTGCAACATTTACTCACAAAGTCACAGTGACAACAACTGCGTTAGACTCAAATCCACATGCTGGAACTAAAATGGAGGTCAGGGCTTTGTTTATCAGCTATTTTAACTAGAGGTCAGTTCATCTAAAGAATCCTGTAATTTTCCACTGGTTTCTACAAGGGTGGGAATTACTTTTTTTCTCAGCACAGCCCTGCATCACTCTGTGATCCTGTGATCATAATCCCTTGGCGCTAAAGCCTCTTATTGACAATGCAGTAAACCTGCTCAGTAAGCATCAGAAAAGGGAAATAAAAGATGTACCAAGTTTGTATTTGACAAAATATGACACTGAAATCAATTAGATCTTTCCAGATCAGTAGGGGCTTCAGTCAATAAACCTCCTGTCAGCACAATGTCTAGCAGACCTGTTGACAGCATTCAAAAGCTCCTGATTTAAAATCTCTGTTGGGGTTGTCATTAAAGCTGTTACTCAGTTCCTTATCTGTTTGCTGATACTCATAGGCATCATTTGTGGGGGCAGCCTGAAGGTCTTGACTGAAAGTTTTGGCTGTTGAACATGAAACTCAGTTACAAGGTCAGAGACTTGTTTGTTCAGGATTTACAGAAGGAAAATAAAAGCTTCTGAGATTTTGCTTCAGAAGACAGACGCTTTTAAGGAGTGCCATTGTCTTCTGTAGTTCGGGGCAGTGTCATTCCTGCAGTCCAAAGCCTGAACTTCATCTTCGTTTAATTAACCCAAAGCCAAATACTGCTGAAAATATTTGCAGAATTTGAAGAAGTTTCCTTCCAGAGTCAGCCAAGTAATTCTAGGAACCTGCTACATCCTAAGGTCTTGATTCAGCAAGATAAGTAAGCAGGAATTCATCTATTCAGCACTGAATTCATTGCCAAACTGAAGTTCAGAAGCTATCAGAGAATTGAATTCCTGAAGGACTGAGGCACTGAATTCCACATCAGACAATGAGGATCAGGACAGAGTCAGAAAAGTACTCATGGGTTCCAGTTACCATGTGGGCTGCTGAAGCTTCTGACCCCCCTGAAGGGCAAGAGGGAGAAGTTTCTGTGCCCCGAAAGCAGTGTCAGCCAGGACTAATACCTGCCCGCCTGCCACAGATGAATAAGCCCTCCAAATAGTGAGGTTTTCTAGGGAGACAAATTTACTCAGCTCTGCTACTGCTGAATGTGCTTTGAACTGCTTTGAGCAATACAGGCCCACACTAGTGATGAGCTGCTCTTCCTTCCTTAAGATAAAGCAATTCACATCCCTCCTGGCAGTACTTCAGGTATGTCCCAATCTCTGTGTCAGCAGGACCCTGGGGTGACCCATGCCAGTAAGCCAGCATGTTGTGGCAGCTCTGTCCTCTGCCTAAGTCTCCCATGGTTCCAGCAGAGTCTGTGTCTTGCATCTCCCACGGCCTGGATGTGCGGCCCTGTTTTGGATGCTGTCAGGGTGAACAGCTTGATGCGCATCTGTTTACCTACTGCTACTTTTACATGGAATACAGTTGCTTGGAGAGACAAATGCTTCACATTAGCTTACAAATCAAATCAGCTCTCTTCCTTCTTGCCAGTGAGCAGCAGTTCCTGGAGTTTTCTGAGTTGACTAAACTCTGGTACTAATAAAGCAGTATGATGCCACTCAGAAGTGCAGTGTAAGAAGGCCAATATGGGCCCAAGGTCCATGCAGGTCAGTCTGGGTTACTGGGTTAGCTGATGAGTTATCATTATCTAACATTGCACTATTACATGAGAAGGAAAGAACAGGCAACTATGCAGAGATATGCTCCAATCCATCCCTGGCTTACAGGGATTTGTGGTGCGGGAACATTTCAGGACAGACAAGCTGCCTGTGTAGTTAAATCTTGGGTGTTTTTTTCCTACTGAATTTGTCCATCCGTTCTTGAACTCATCCATTCTTTTGGAGTGTGAACATCCTGAGGCAAAGAGTTCTATAAACTTTTAATATTCTGTTTGTAGAGTCTCCCTTTTTATTTTCAGCATCTACCTTCTTCTTCATTATTATTCATTTTGCTTGGGAAAACTCTTTAGAATTTTACAAGAGTTTGTCAATTTTTTAGTCTGAAGTAGAAGAGTAACGTGAGTGTGGGACATCACTGTAATTCTTTAATTCTTTTCCTGTATTTACTTTTTAGCTGTACAGCCCTAAGCCATTGACTATACAAATTTTTGATGCAATTTATTGAGATATTCACAGAGTCTAATGCTTTCCTATAAGATTTGGCATCTGAGAAATGAGATCTTTGATTACTTGTTCCTTTCTTGTGTCCTCTCATGCCTTTCAACTGTTGAGGCTCGCTGCCGTCATTGCAAGGAAAAGTTTTAAAATGCAACTTTGGGACACCCTGGGCTTTGGAGAACCCAGTTCATCAGCTTAAAACGCTGCAATAATTTTAACTAATAAAATAATAATAATAATAATTCGTCCCTTGGGTGGCATTCCTCCCTTCCACGTTAAGAACATCGCTGCGGCGAGGCACCTCGAGCACGGGGAGAAGGCCAGGGCCCTGCCGGGTGCGGGAGCCGGCAGGTGGGTGCCGCACGGAGGGACAGCGGCTTCCCGCGGCGGGGCGCGGCCGCGGTGCGCGGCGCCGGGCCGGGCGGTGGCGGGCGGCGGGGAGCGGTGCCGTGCGGGCGGGGGGCGCCGCCGGGGCGCTGCCGGCGGAAGGCGCAGGGTGCCGGGTCGGAGCGGGACGCCGGTCCCGCCCCGGCGCTATCCGGCCGCCGGGGAAGCCCCGCCGGTAGCCGCAGCCCTGCGCCCCCCGCGGGCAGCAGCAGCCCCCGGCCCGCCTCTGCCCGTGCCGGAGGGGAGCGGAGGGGGCGCGGAACCCGCCGTGGGTGCGCGGCCGCTCGCACCGCGCCCCGGCCGGGGGAGCGTGGGCAGCGCAAGCTTCCGTGGGGCAGGGCAGGCCGCGGCCGGCAGGTCAGGGAGGGCCGGAGCGGCCCCCCCGCCCCGCTCCGCCCGTGCGTGTGTTTGTGTGCGCGCTGATTACAGTAATTTGGAGGGTGATGTTGCAACGGGGCAGAGTGTGCGGGGCGGCCCGTGCTGAACTTTATAACGCTCCCGCATGTCAGCCGCCCTCGATATTGCGTCCATAAAGGGGTCAGCCGGAGCGCCGGCCGGCCTCGTCGCCCTCGCCGCCTCCCTCCTGCCCGCGGGCCGCCCGGCCAGGAAGGGGAGTTATTCGGGATTGCAGCAGCGGCCGGGAACGGGAGCCCAGCCACAGCCTCCGCGCCTCCGCGCCGCGCCCGGGGTCCCGGCAGGCAGCAAGATGAGGGGCAAAGAGGAGAAGTCGTCCCTGAAAGGTGGGTTCACCGCTCCGCCCTGGCCCGAGAACTATTCTCCCCCGGTAAAAAAAGCCTCCTAGCAGCGGGGTCCCCGCGCAGCGATGCACCGGGGCATACAGGCGGGTGCGTGCGGGGGTCAGCCGAGGCAGCGCTTGGCACGAACAGAGGCCAGGTGACCTGGCGAGAGCAGTGGAGCTCTTGCAAAAAGACCGACGCAGAGCGGGGGTGCGGGCGCTGGAGTAGCCGGCTGGAGCGGGGGCGCTTGCGGGCGGCGTGGGGGGCCGCGGCTGAGCCGGGGGAACGGCAGTGGGTGTCAGCGTCTGGCAAGCTGTGCAGAACTCCGGGTTGTGCCGGAGACTGCCCGGGGGCTGGGAGCCGCTTGCCTCCGTGCACAGCTGGCAGGAATGCGCCGGGGGCAATCGTCGTTAGCCTGGAGATGCCGGGGGGCATCGGGCAGGGGATGGAGACTTTGATGACCCTCCAAATTGTGGATCTCGAATGGTTTTTAACAGCAGTACTCTGAAAATAGTACGAAGGGGCAAAGAAAACTGTCCGCGTCTCTTTCAAGCGGGTTTTTTTTTTTTTGAGGATAGTTTTGAATCCTATACTTTATTGTGGGATTTTTTTTTTTTTTTTTTTTTTTTTTTTTTTTTTTTTTTTTTTTTTTTTTTTTTTTGTTCTCCACTTACATTGAGTGGCAATTTCTGTGTGCAACAGAGTGAAGAAAGCCACAAGTGGGAGAACCCAGAGCCCCGCCAGCTGCAGTCCGCATTTCCTTGCTTCTCCCGTCGCCGCTTCCTTCCCTGGCGCCGGCTCCCTTCCACTTCCCCGCACCGGGACGGCGGGGCCGAGCAAGGGCTCCTTGCTCCGGGAAGGGCACCGGAGGCTCGGAGTGGAGCTGGCAATCCTCCCTCTTTGCTTTTTCCCTATAACGCCTTTTAAGCACTTTTTGAAGAGCTGTGCCCAACTCGCAGGGGTCTCTCTCTTCTCCGGGTGATCCCTTGCTGTTCAAGGTGAGCTGCTGCCTTGACGGCTGCTGTGCTGCGGTGTTTGCCATCCCCCCGCTCCGAGGCGCAGGGCACAGGCAGAGCTGCCAAGGGATGCCGCCCAGCGGCCGGCAGTGGTTGTGGGGGGAGGCAGCAGCAGCAGCGGGTACAACGAAAAAAAATAAATAGTAAAAAGACGGTCTCCAGGCGGGGGGAGGACGGGGGCAGGTTGCAGCTGGAGCCGCTGGCCGCAACCCAGCGCCGTTCGTTCACACAGCGAGGCGAAACACGCGCATGAATAACACCCGTCGGGTGGAAAGTTCCAGCCGCCTGGAGGACGCAGGAGCTCGGCACCCCCGGATGCGCCTGTCCCGGGCCAGGGCTGCGAGCGGGGATGCGCCCCGGCGGGGCAGCCTGGCGGGAGGCTGTGGTACCCCTCGCCGCGCCTGCCCGCGCCTCCGGGGGGCGGGGGGGGGCCTGGCTGGATCCTTTCACCTTGGGCTTCGTGCATGCACCAGCGCTCCTGTGCCCCCGGCGCGCCCGCATGGAAGCGATTGAGCCATTAAATCCCGGGTACACGGTGTTCCCAAATGACCGTGTACAGTAAAAACAAAATCTGCAGAGCAAGGCTGTTAGGCTGGTTGTTTTTTTTTTTTTTTTTTTTTCTTTTCTTCCCTCCGTTACTGCATTTGTACATCCCTCGGTCATCTCCCCACCTTTTCTAGAAGCAGATTTCTGCTCTCTCCTCCAAGTTCAGGGAACGGATTCCCCCCCGCCCCCCCGCCCCCGTTCTTTCCCTTTTCGGCATTAAAAAATACTTCTATTTTTTTGCTTTTCCTTTTAGTTATGTCCCAGCCAGGATCAGGGCAGTGCTCAGAAAGGACATTTGTTTGTTTTACTGAAAACCGGGCAGGAAATTTTGTTCTTCTGAGTCACTGCGGCTCCTTCAGGGAAACGTCAAGCGTCCCTTATCGCCGCTCACCCGGTGCGGCGGGACCGAGAGCGGACGCAGGCTGCAGGGTGGTGGGGGGACACCCACACTTTCGGAAGACTTGGTCGTACTAAAGACAGAGCCAGATTTCGCTTTTATATAACCGTAAAATAAGTAGGGCCGGATAAAAAATAGTGGGGAAGAGAAGAGAGAAAGACGGGGTTACGGAGTTTGCTGTGAAG
>VZSR01003807.1:17165261-17176477 GCA_013398615.1 Brachypodius melanocephalos
AAAGGATTTGATGCGTTTGCCTGTGGATGCTCGGCATCCTGAGGCAAGGTGCTGCGGGGGTACTGTAGGGAGGGGCTCCCCTGAGGGTAGCGTACAAGGTGGGGCAGCGGTAAAGACAGCGACGATTGCCTTCCCCTCCCACCTCGTCCCCCGAGGCGGCATTGGCCGCCCCCAAAGGACGTCGAGGGGGCGCGATCGTCGCCGCCCCGCCCCGGTCCGGTCCCGCCCATCACCGCCGCCACTTAAAGGCCGCCCGGTGCTGCGCCGAGTCAGTGCGGTGCTGGGAGCTGGTGGTGGTGGTGTACGCTTGCTGGTTAGCCCCGTCTCGCTTCAAAATGACCGTGAAAGCGGCTGAGGCGTCTGGTCCTACCTTGACTTACTCGAAGATGAGGGGCATGGTGGCCATCCTCATCGGTGAGCGGCGTGGGGACTTCTTCGAAGATGCTCAAGGGACTGTGTTTTTTCTCTTAGGGTGGCTTAACGATTTTGTTTCTCCTTTCCTTTTACTTTATAGCTTTCATGAAGCAGAGAAGAATGGGACTAAACGACTTTATTCAGAAGATAGCCACCAACTCCTATGCATGCAAGCAGTAAGTATCAGAAATTTTGGGGCGATTTTAGTCACTAGATATTGCGAGATCTAGTTTTAAAATAATGTTTGCTTACTGTAATTCCTGTGACATTACTGTTACGGAAGAGTTTATTTGTCTTGTTGAGGTGTTACTCACTTAGCAACAATCTCTGTTGAGCTGAGTTTGGGACAAACAAGTCAGAGATTTCCAGTGACCAGTCCCTATTATGTGTTGTACTTAAGAGTATAAGTAAATTTCTATGTATGATGGAACTTAGACTGCCTCTAGAAAAATTTTACTCCATAAATCGAATAGATTGTTTTGGTTGCCTTCTGTAGTAAGCTCAAGTAAAGCTCTTCTGCGATACGTGCTTGCCCTCTGGTGGAAAGATCTGCCTGCTGCTCCTGGTAACTCTCTTAATCATGTGTGCTCTTATCCCTGCAGCCCTGAAGTTCAGTCTATCTTGAAAATCTCTCAGCCTCAAGAGCCTGAACTTATGAATGCTAATCCTTCTCCTCCGGTAAGTAGATTTTACTCTGTGACGTTTTTAGAACATCAGTTCAGCCATTAATAGAAGTGTAGCGAAATTAGCATCATGAGTATTGCATTAGTGCATCTCATAGCACACTAATGTAAACAAGAAAGAGTACTAGGGTTAGACCGAAACTTCTACTGTTTCAAACATGAAGAAATGTTTAAAAAGTGTTACGAGTTGTTATTTCATTATGGAATGTGTCTAAGACTTCAATAAGCACTTCTAAGTAAGCTATGATTGTTAGACTCTTCTTAGGCAGTACTTATTAGTTTGAGATATCTGTTAGAGATCAAGTTTTAGTGGCAATAAGAATGTTAATCTTTATTTTCAAGGTCACTTTATTTATATTTCTTAAAAAGAGAAATTGTTGGAACTCTCACTGTGGAACTGTTTTAATGAATGTGGTTTCTGTTTATTTTTCTAGCCCAGTCCTTCACAGCAGATCAATCTCGGCCCATCATCCAACCCACATGCCAAACCATCAGACTTTCATTTCTTAAAAGTGATTGGGAAAGGCAGTTTTGGGAAGGTAAGCGTAACTTTTTTTTTTTTTTTTTCATTTAAATTTATTTAGTCTTGAGCTCTTCTATGAAATACCGGAGAGTGGGTTTAGTACTGCCTTTGGTGAACGGTGGTCACTTAAACCAAACCTGAGCATGTTCTGCTGTCCAGTGCAAGGAGAGGGAGCAGGAGCAGGGACGTGCATTTGAACGAGTCATAAAAGAGCCAGAGAATGCAGTTCACTACTTCTGTGAAGAACAGATATTCTTTGCTTTTGGAAGAGAAGGAAACCAGATGTAATATCTTTGGGCTAGATTAATTTGCCAGAATGGTAACAGTGTCAGGCATGTCCAGCAAAGGATTTGCACATTGAACCAGAGGGATGGGGCAGTGCTCAGCAGCTAATGTAGAGGCTTGTTGCTGGTTGTTCTGGTTGATTACAAGTTGTTCTGTATTTCAGTATTGCTCAGTTCTGGACTTCTTTTGCACTTTCAGGTCCTCCTTGCACGGCACAAGGCAGAAGAGCAGTTCTATGCTGTTAAAGTCCTGCAGAAAAAAGCAATCCTGAAGAAGAAAGAGGTAAGCTGCCCTTCATAATACCATTTCAATGTCCATCAAAAACATTTTTACTGCTACTACTAAACAAGTGTACTAGATATTAATAATTTCTGATGTTTTCAGGAGAAGCACATTATGTCAGAGCGCAACGTCTTGCTGAAAAATGTGAAACACCCCTTCCTGGTCGGGCTTCACTTTTCCTTCCAAACTGCAGACAAATTGTATTTTGTCCTGGACTACATCAATGGTGGAGAGGTAAGCAGTGAGAAAATTAAATGGTGTTTCCTATCATGTGCATGGTGGTAGGGTAGACATTTTCACCCTTCCTTTTAAATACAAAAAAAAGTTGCAAGGGGAAAAGTCATGGGGAAGAAGTTACTAGAATGAATGTTTCTGCCTGCCAAGTTTTGAACTACCAAAGGGTCGTTAGGCCATTTCCTGCTATTGTTCTCCCTTGCTATATATGTTGAGTCTAATTAAGTGCATTGTTAAGAGGCTTTGGCGCCGTTTACACAACTTTGTTCTCTCTGTCTCCTGTAGTTGTTCTACCATCTCCAGAGGGAGCGTTGCTTCCTGGAGCCAAGAGCCCGATTTTATGCTGCTGAAATTGCCAGTGCACTGGGCTATCTGCACTCCCTGAACATCGTTTATCGGTGAGCAGCCTCGTTCAGTTTGTTCAGAAAAAAACGTGCATTGTTAAATAAGCATTGAAAAGTTCAGCTCAGTAGGAGCTGAATATTTTGTGGTGGCGAAGTGAGCTTCTGTAAACAGCTGCACCTAAAGTACTCTCACTGCGCCTCCTCTAACTAACATTTATCTTCTTTCATCTGTTCCTACAGAGACTTGAAGCCAGAGAACATCCTGCTTGATTCACAGGGGCACATTGTCTTGACTGACTTTGGACTCTGCAAAGAAAACATAGAGCACAATGGCACGACCTCTACCTTCTGTGGCACACCAGAGGTACGGCCAACCCTCAGGGCCCCACTCTCAGAGCAACGGCAAGAGCTGTTCTCATCAGTGAAAACTGACTTCTCCCGTGTGTGTAAAGCTGGTTACATGAGCAGGGGGCATTATGGCCCTTCTAATACAGGGCTGCCAGTGAGGACATGTAGCACACATGGAGCTTGCTGGGCAGCTCTCAAGCCATTTGCCTGTTTGTAAAAATACTGTAGCTTCTTTTAGCTTAGATATTGCTGGGATTCAGTAAGCTGCTTACATTTGTGAATGGGGAGGCTTTTTTGATTGTTTGATCCCTATGGCTCACGTGGCTCTTTCCCTTCTCTTACACAGTATCTTGCTCCTGAAGTTCTCCATAAGCAGCCCTATGACCGGACTGTGGACTGGTGGTGCCTTGGAGCAGTCCTGTACGAGATGCTTTATGGCTTGGTAAGCAACAGATCCTTCATGACAGATCAAACTAGCTTACTTGACCTTTCCCCACAAGAAACCCCATGCCTGCCTGTCAGCCTCATTAACTCCTCCTTTTCTGCTTTCCACAGCCACCCTTCTACAGCAGGAACACGGCAGAAATGTATGACAATATCTTGAACAAACCCTTGCAGCTGAAGCCAAATATTACCAACTCAGCAAGACATCTGCTGGAAGGCCTCTTGCAGAAGGACAGGACAAAGAGACTTGGTGCCAAGGAGGACTTTGTAAGTGCAGACTTGCCAGTGCCCACGTTCAGTGCGGGAGGATGACTGGGCCGTACTGTTCACATTAGCTTGGGTCTGAATTAATCTATTTTTCTCTCTCTTAACAGATGGAGATTAAGAATCACATCTTCTTCTCCCCAATTAACTGGGATGATCTCATTAATAAGAAGATTACACCTCCTTTTAACCCAAATGTGGTACGTATCACTTCTAATTATAGATTGCATGGAGAGTGTCTTTTTACCCCTTGTCTTTGTGGGGTGCCCCGGAGCCAGGGGCAAGTGGCCAAATGGCTGTGTTTGGGGAATGCAACTTTCCTTCCCCTGTGTGTGTCCAAACAAAGTTTAAAAATAGGTGGCGATTGATTTTTTGCCGATGATCCATCTAAATTTAGCTGTTTTTTTTTTTTTGTTGTTGTTGTTTCACATGCTTTATTTGCATGGCAAATATAAAATAATCCCTAACCTCCCCATTTTACTAAAGGGGAAGTTAAGGTATAGAGAGCAAGTAGCTTCCCTAGGGCAGAGTTACAATTGGCTTGTCAGATACTAGCATGTAAAGTGAGGGATCAGGTTGTGGAGGTTGTTCTCCATCGTTACCTAAGCATTTTATAAACTTCATTTAATAACTAGGAGATCAAAGTCCTCCCCTGCAAACTGCTGTGTGGCAGAGTGGCATGTTTGCATTTAGCTTCTGTTGCATGAGCTTAGTGTGAGTGCAGCCATACTAAATCGAATCATCTTGTTTTTAGTGAGACAATGTGCAACAGGATACAAAAAAGGTCAAACTTAAACTCTCAAAGGCTGCTAAACAGTGGGCCTGAGGTGATAACACTGTGAGTCCCTGTACAAGGGTGCTTGTCTCTGTATTGAATTGAATTGCACACTCACAAAATACTTGGGTCTAAATTCCTTTTCTGCCCTTTCCACAGAGTGGCCCCAGTGACCTGCGACACTTTGATCCAGAGTTTACAGATGAGCCAGTCCCTAACTCCATTGGCCAGTCCCCAGACAGCATCCTCATCACCGCCAGCGTCAAAGAAGCCGCTGAGGCTTTTTTGGGCTTCTCGTATGCCCCGCCTGTGGACTCTTTCTTGTGAACATTTTTCTTTTATTCTTTTTTAATAATAATAACAACTGTTATTTTTATTTTTTGTTTGGCCTTCTGGTGGAACTGCCAGTTGACCAGTCACCTTGAAAGAGAATTTGCACATTTCCACCATGGCAGCTTTGCAGCCTTAATTTCAACTACACTGTTCGCTGGAAGCTTTTTTGAAGAGCACATCACTCTCTAAATGAGCTTTACAGGCTTTTCATTTCCATTTGTTCTTCCCCCAAAGTGGTGCTGTCTCCTTGGGAAAGAAAAAACAGAGTGACTGCTGCCATTGACTGCTATGGCAGATCGTAGGAGTAAGAACAAGCTGTTTTGTAGTTGTGCTCGAAAAGCCTTGCCTGAAGATCTATCTGAACGTGATAAGGATTCTATGAAATGTGCCTTTTTTCCTGATGAGGTCTTGTGAGCTCCAAAGCTTTCCCTGTTGCAGAGTGTGTTTCTCAGTTCATTTATGTGGGTTTACTATGTGAACAAATGGTATGCGTGTGGTCTGCGTACTACAGATGGACTTAGTTTAAAGCATCAGTGTGACACTTGCAGGATACCACAATGTGGGGCATTGTTTGTTTCTTCCATATTTGGAAGATAAATTAAGTGTAATTTTGAAATTTCTTTTGTAAATCTATACTGTCAACTAAAATTATTGAAATGGGCTCACAATTACTTGTATCCAAATGCTTGCAGAAAGCATTGCTGCTATGAAAAAAGATTTCTATTTTTAGAAAGGGTTTTTATGGACCAAAATGCCCCAGCTGCAGTCGGTCAAAGCTGTTGGTTTCTTTTTTTTTGTCCTTTTTTTTTTTTCCATAGTTTAAAAGATATCATCTGTAAAATGGGCATTATTTATGGTCTTGGGGTTTGAGGGATTTTCATTCTTGATTGTATGTATTGTAAAAAAGATCTGTACATTCAGTTGTAACTCTAGATGTATATTTAAACTTACAGACTTACTTGTAATGTATACCATCATTGTAATGTAATATAATTAACATGGTTATATGTATCATATTTTTTTGTGGCCAGACCCATAGGTTTGCAGTAAAATATTGAAAAATACTTCTATAAATTCTGTCATTTTTTTTAAACAAAAGTTTTAGCAAGATTTAAAAAAAAATTAAAAATAAATCCAAGTTGCCAATCAGCTAAGATAATTTTGCTTAGGTGTGTGAGGGTTATTCCATCAAACTGCACCCATAGAAGTCTTACCATGGATACAGCTTGGCAAAGTACATGGATATGACTCGGTCTTCCAACTGTGGGTGTTAAGGGTGGTTGTGTATCAGTGTGGGTGTTCTTTCATGGTACAAATGCTCCCAATTCCCCAAAATGAGTTTCTCTGCCTCAAGCACAGTGAAGGTACTGCTCTCTGGTGTGGAAAAGGCACAGCTACACTTGAATTATGTCCTTAGGTACCAAAGACAGGAAATGTTTTAGCACGGTGTTGCAGATATACACTAGAAACAGGCTATCATGAGCCTGATGGAAACAGCCCCTATTGGGCTGTTTATATCCTGGAGCAGCACTAACCTTGCTGCTGTGATGTGGGGCAGTGCACTGCACCCTGAGTTTACCAGTGTTCCTAAATCTGTTCAGGAGCTGGGTTTCACCCACTGATCACATGCTTGCATCTGGGGTAAAACTGACTATTTATCTAAAACTCTTAAAATAGTTTTTTATTTCTGAGTGCTACTACCGGATGGCCTGCAAGAGGGACTTCTGGCCAGGAAGTAAGATTTCTTCTGGGGTGATCCTATTTAGTTTCTTTTGTGTGGTGATTGATGGCTTTTTTCTCTGAGGAACTGAGCATCTGCACCTTCTTTACAGCTTCCATTATCCACTGGGTACTTCAGTTGGTGGCCTCAGCAGTTCTGAGAATCCAGATGAGCAGTTGCTGAGAAAAGTTGGACAGTCAAATGTTGCTCAGGCTGCTTTGATAACAGCAGTGTAAGCAAATCTCTAATAGGGGTGGTATTTCTGTTCATTACATTTCTGAGATAAAAGCCTGCAGTAATTTTCCAGCTTTTATTATCCATTCGATGTAGGAACAGAAAAATGTGTATGTCTTTAGCTATAAACTGTTTCTGGGAGACCACGCTCAGAGCTGAAAATGCTAATTTATAGCAGCCAAGAAACCTTTCAGTTCCTGTAATTATCTGAAAGAGATGCAGTCACCTCTCCCTCAAACTCCCAACAAACTCCCAAATTCATGCATTTAATAACTCTTTGAATAGTGTACTGACAGGCTCTGCAAAGTCTTCCACTGCTATAATGTTCCTGAAACATCTTTTGTGCCGAAGACTTGCAGGATAGAGATGTTAAAAAATATAGTGCTAATTTGTCTCTACAGAAAATGAAACTGTACTTGCTAGGCAACGGAGCTGTGCATACACATTATCTTTGCCTCACATTTCCCAGTCATGAGCAAGGTGCTGCGTGCAGATACATGAGCAGAGAACTGCAGCCCCAGGGTAACAGAACATTAAACACCGCCTATCGTTTTCAAGGAAAAAAACCTGCTGGAGTAATTAATAGCAAAGGAGTATAAAACTTCAGCGACTCAAAGGTGTACATCATGTGCTTTTCATCTCTGCCAAGATGTAGGGTTTTATTTTAATGAGTTCCTTTTAAAAAACAATGTCTGATTGTAATTCTAACTGTTCTACCATGCGTAGGCTTATTGTGCTGCTGCTGCTTTCTGCAAAAGTCTGCAACTGCTAGCAATGAATATTCAACACATGCCGGCTCAAATGTTTGCTGCAGAAAAGGGAAAAAGTTGTCTATGATTTTAATCTCACTGATTTTGATGTATTACAGTCATGCCTGTAGGGAGAATCTGTGGAAGTCAGCTGGGTTTTGAGTTTGTTGTTTTGTTTGTTTTCTGGAATTCTGTGTCTGTAATTCCTTTAGAGAAAAGTCTCTGCACTGCGAAGCAAAGGACTAGGATTCCTGAAATCACAGGTGACATAGGTTTTAGGAGCTATTTTAACTAAGGCCTGAATAATTTCATTCATTTGTAAAATGGAAGTAGTCCTCCACACTTTCTGCTGGTGGCAGTGTTGTAACCACCACCAGCTTGGACGGCTTCGTTTAGAAGAATGGTCAACGCAACTAAACTTCAAACACTTATTATATTGTACTCTGCATAGCGAGCATGCTTGGGCTTTCATATGCTGTTTGGGTGGAATGTATTGATAATACAGGCAAAAAAATTTAAATATGTAAACGCAGACATCTCACGTGGTTTAGTATGTGCCTACTTATCTCCATGTACCAAAAGCCATGAACCGTTTTATGAGCCTTAGGGAGATAAGAGAAACTTCTTGGTGACTATTTTTCTTGTGCTCCTTATACTCAGCAGGCTGGAGGACAGACTAGATCATAAGCAAATTAAGCAAGAGGTTCCTATCTTTCCCCCCCAAAATTCTTGAAAAGTAGTTTATGCCCACCCTCTGTAGACATATAACGAGCCTGGAGAAATTAATGGGAAAAAAATCAAGATTCTAGTATAGACTTGCATGTCTAGTGAAACATTTCTATAGAGACATGCTAAAAATGAGGGACGCTACTCAGAAAAGGGCTTTGGCTAGTGGCCCCAATTCAGCATCTCACCTGGGGTACCTAGAGGTAGGTGAGATGGATCTGGGCACATCTGGACTCTTCTAAGAAGAGAAATGAAATATTGCACAACATTATGCTCCTATTTAACTGCAGTACCAGATCTACAGATGTTTATGTGATGCCCTGTGGCTGTAATTACCCTGGTAGGGCTGGTGTGATGGCTTTACACTAAAGATGATTTCCATTGCTCCCCACAGTTGCAGTTTCTGCTGTGAATGCCGACATTTCAACATCGGGATAAAATTTTCCATGCTGGCTAGGCCTGATTATGGAAAACTTCTGCAAAAACGCTTCCAAAACATGCCAAAAATGAAGGGGGGGGGGCGGCAGTCTGAAAAAGAAAACTTCAAGCAATTAGTACAGATATGTACAGACACAATTTGTCCAGCAATTGCTTGAGAGGCAGGTCGGCTCTGAAAGGTCGGTCTCTTCTTTGAGAGGCTGAAGTGTGGCAGATTCTGGCTGTCCTGCACAGGCCCGGGGGACACTGCAGTGACAGTGCACGGTCCCCATGGGTGTGTGTGTGGTGACCCGCAGCTGTGTGAAGCAGTTTTGCAGCGCTGGGTGCCCGTGAGCCGCAGAGGGAGCGGGGCTGTGGGGCTGGCCCGGTGTCCCCGTGCTGTCGGCGCGGGCCGAGGGTGACACCCCGCGGTGACACACCGCCGGGCAGCGCTCGGCTCCCGCTGGGAAAGGGAGGGACACGCCGGGCTGGGAGGGAGCCTGCCGGAGCTCAGGAGCAGGAGGGCGCTTCTGGGGAAAGGTGCCCTCCTGCTACATCTGCATGGGCCATTGGTTCAAGCTGATGCTGGGAGAGCGGCAGGAGCGATGTCACAGCTCCGGTTCCTTTTGCAGACGGGAGCAACCCGTGACGATAGAGAGGCTGCATTCCTGGAGCTGTGCATGCCTTACTAAGCCCAGGTCTCCTTGTCAGATTCAATCTCCCCTGTAACACCCCCGTCTGGGCTCACCTGCCTCTGAGAAGCACCAGGCTAACACAGGAGTTCCCTTCTGAGTATTTTTGGTGCCTAGATTGCCAGCTGCTACGATGGGTACTGCCTCTCTCCTTCTCCTCCAGCAGGAGGGATAAACAGCACCTGGCAAGAAGAACACTGCACTGTGTCCATGGCTCCTTCAGCAGTTCCTTATTTGGAAAGGTTGGACTATTTAGGAAATGACCCACAGCCTTGACCTGGTTATTTGGGAAGTATCTGTTCCCTGCATTATCTCTCTCCATGAGTGAGGATGTGAAGAACTCGGTACTCTGTGGATGGTCTCTCCCATGCCGATGAGGAGGAAATATCCCACAGTTCAGGCCATCTTTTATGAATGTGATATATGAAGCACACAAACAAGTGATTTATAGGATAAGGCCTAAGCCTTCTTAGACTCCTGCTTTCTCAGTTCTTGAAAACATTCTTCCCTCTGCACTTTAGAGTCTATACTTATGATTGGTCTGTAGTGGTTTGGTATTGAGATTTTCTATACTTGTATAGTAAATCTATATACTTACTTTTGAAATCTATAGAAATATATCTTTACTTTTGTAAGGAAGTAATATTCTTTATAGTCTGCTGGAGAGTAGAAATCTAGCACACAGTCCTACATATCTTCAAAAATATATTGTAAGCCAGTCAGTTACCATTTTTGCTTTTCCCAGGGAGATAAATTTATTAGTTCAGGTGAATGCACACACTGCTCTGAATACAGCTTGTGCAGCTAATTTTCCTGAAGTATAGAGTATATGCCATACAAAGTAGCTTCCTCCTGAGAACTGCTCTGTATCAATTCAATTATAGATGGAAAAAATAGCCTTTGTATGGATTTGAACAGAAGCGATATATAGCATACAACCGCAGTTAATGACTGACTGTGCTGAAGTGAACACTGAAATAAAAAATGATGTATGAGTATACAGGGACCTAGCTTTTCTAAAGGGACAAAATAATCCATATACTTCTTTTAAGTAATGACCATGAGACTGTGGGATGTGCTTAACTGGCTAATGCAAAAGAGGGTCTCAAATATGACTTATGTTTCCAGATTTGGGTCCAAAATTTCTCTGTGTTCCAGGATCACTTTGGCTTCCAGACATCAGGTTGGTACTAAAGTTATATTTTACTGATGTGCTGTGAATGATAAATTTTCAGACTTGTAAGAACGATTCCTGCTTAATAAGAGATTACCTAGTTATTAATTTTTCAACTCTGAATATGGAATAGCATCTGTAATGGTTTTGAGTTCACCAAATTTCATTCCCTAAATATGAGATAGGATTTTGGAAGAAAAAGGCAAAACAGGCTCAACTTATAGCTAAACAGATAGTTTATTAATGCACTAAAAAAAGAAGAAAAAGAAGAAAAAAAAAGGAAACAAAACCCGACCTTTTCCTCTCCCACAAACTATTCACTTTTCCACACAACATAGAGAGAAGCTATGACTTCAGTCAGCCACAACCATTAAACATAACCTCACACTCTTTTTGGGAGAGTAGTCTCTCTAGAATTTTCATAAAGACCATGCCACAAGAAAAAAATCTGGTGGCTCTCAATGTCACAAATCTGCAACCACCTGGGGTTTGCAGGTCTGTGCATTCCCACCCCATTAGCAGTATTCCAAGCATATTCGGTACTATTTTAAGAATGCTCACTCTAGTATACAACA
>VZSR01003807.1:17176577-17295935 GCA_013398615.1 Brachypodius melanocephalos
AGTTAACAGTCTATGGCTAAGTTAATTAAATCATACCTCCTGATCAGTATGGGTCAGACCTGAGTATGCAGCCTAGTCTCTCTTTACAGTGACTTTTCAGGTACCCAGACAGAGAAAGTGGTCTCACTTGTCTTAAACAAACATACTGGGTGCTCTAGAGGGGATTATTTCTTTCCATTGCCTATAAATGGAGTTTTCACTGACTTGTAAATGCAGTTGCTTAAAACAGATTCCTCCTCCCTCTCAGATGATCATTCAGCATGTGCACATTTTCCTCACCATCTATGTGTGTTTAGCAGATCACATCCTAGGCACATGGGATTGATATCAAAAGATATGTAACTAACTGGAAATTATGCAGCTCACAAGGGAGTTGAAGTATTTTACCTCTGCAGATGCTGATAAGCTCTGCAAGCAATTAAAAACACTTAGCAGAGAAAAACTGTTATTTGTTTAAAACATGACTGCAAGCCAGAAGAGGGCTTAACAGATTTGACAATCAGCTTCCAAAGCATGGATTTTTAAATTAAGGTTTACAGATGACTAGTGATATACTGCTCCTTATTTTGGGGCCACTACAAAGAAGTATTTCAGCAACTAACAACAAGGCCATGAGAAGTAGAACAAGCAGCCTA
This sequence comes from Brachypodius melanocephalos, assembly GCA_013398615.1. NCBI lineage: Eukaryota > Metazoa > Chordata > Aves > Passeriformes > Pycnonotidae > Brachypodius > Brachypodius melanocephalos. The sequence continues at coordinate 17,177,213 of VZSR01003807.1, forward strand.
TAAAATGGAAAGTGCTGGAGAAGAAATATGGAAAAAAAAAAGAAGAAAAGTTTTATTATTTCTAAAACACTTATCACTTTGGATCTCTGCCCTGTTATACAGTAACAATTATTAATGTGACATTGCATCTTTTGGCATGTTGCCATCATGCACAGTATCATGACAGGTAATGGCAAAGAACTGAAAATAGATGAGACACTGAGACACTCCATTAGAAAATCGGCAGAGTAGTTCTTGTGTGAAATGCTGCCAAGATCTACAGGGAGTCATACTAAATCATGTAAACCTGTAAACCATTTTTTCATATAACATGAGAGCAGCATTAGCAGAGCCATTCAGCTGGCATGAGTCAAACAAAACATTTGAAGGGGGCCTGTTACCATCTGGGTCAAAAATAATTCACCAACTGTTCATGCTAAAATACTGCAGTTAGTCACTCTGAGCTAGATTTTAGAGCCTTACAACACACAAAGCTCACAGCATATTCACTCCACTGGGACTATTTACATGAATAAAGGTTAATGCTGGTGAGTACCTGCTCTACTGCTGCGTGTACTATAGCTCTTGCTGATACATTCTGATGTGTATTTTTCATATAATCACAGAATGCTTTGGGTTGGAAGGGAACTTAAAGATCATCTAGTTCAACCATCCTGCCATGGGCAGGGGCACTTTTCACTAGACCAGGTTGCTCTGGGCCCCATCCAACATGGTTACGAATACTTTCAGGAATGGAGCATCCACAGCTTCTCTGGGCAACTTCCTCCAGTGCCTTACCACCCTCACAGTAAGGAGCTATATATTTACTTTTTTCCTTCACTCCAACTGTGCAGCTTCTGTTGCAGTGGACAGCCAGATGTACAACGTTTGTTGGTTTCCATGTCACCTTGACTGGAATGGCCTGGTAAGAAAAACTGCTAATAGTACTTGTGCATTCCTTCCCTTGCCTTATGGAGCCATTGCTGAGGTGGCTTTTGTTCCTGCAGGAGGCTGTAAAGTAAAACAGGGTCAAGCTGCTTAGGTGCTGTTTTTTCTCCACATCTGGGTTAGACCGACAGCGTGGATGTGTTTCCAGACCACTGGGCCAAAATAGCAGTTCATTTAACCAAAAGAGAAGGGTCCCATAACACCCCTCCTTTTCCTTATGGCACAGAATAATGGTCCAGTGCAGGGGTGGAGTTGTAAAGGGGAGCAGAACAGCAATATTTTGGCAGAAGTGAAACACTGTCTCAGCACTCTCACATATGCATTAAAGCCACTGATGGTCATCCAGCTGGGCTATGGGAAATCAATCTCTTTGAGTTGTGTGATTGCAACTGGAGGTTAGAGATGCTGACCCGAAGCTGCAGGCTTTTGGCTGTTCGCAGCAGGACCTTTAGTTGTGTTTAGTCTGTGTGCAACCCTATGTTCCAGGGCCTGAGGCTATGGACCACAACAGCCATGCCCCAGCATGCACTTGGAATGTCCATGGATTATGCAACCTTTTGAAATAGTTTCAGCTATAGTGTCCACATGAAGGCTCTGAGGGAAGCAGTGCCGTCTTCCACATATGCATAGATGGAAGATAATCTTCTCCTAAAAATGTTCATGCATCCATATTTTTCTTCTTCCCATATTTATTCAGGTCTCCAGTCATTTCAGAAATCCAAGAATACTCATCTTGACTATTTGAATACCATTCACATCTTTAAACTTGGTAAGTTTGATAAATACAAATTGCTAAAATTATTTTGGGAACATCACTGATTGTGAAGTAAGAAAAAACAAAGTGAACTTGATTTTCGTCTCTCTGTCTGTCAGTTTGGGCACAAGATTGACTTTATGGAAATTAGTCCAAGCTTCCTGTGCAATTAAAAAAATTTCATTCCACAACCACTTGAAAATTACAAGCAGGTTTTTATAATTTTTATAATGAAAATATTTTTTGACAATATGTAGTTACCATTTTCTGTTATGGACTGTTTTATAAGACAGTTCTAAATTAGGCAAACCACAAATATCTACCAAGTGTGAGGAATTGCAAACAGATTACTTGCATTTATGCTCTAGCATTTTATGGATGCACGTGAACCAGCCAGTGGCTATTTTTCTCACGTGTAGCCAAGTATATGGTCTCTATTCAGCGTTTTCATTTCAGCTAAGCTCTTTCATCTGTTTGCAGTAAATATACCTTTATATTATCATGTCATCCTGAGAGTCCTCTTCAAGTAAAGAAAGAAAAGTGCTGCATCAGTTCCAGAATTTCCTTTTTGAATAGACTATTTAAAAGCAGATAGCAATACCCTTCTCTGAATGAGAATTCAAGAATTCAATTTTCAGTGCTCTTCTTCTCCTGGCACAGTGTTCACTGCTGATGGATGACACTTGGGTATGCTGTATTAGTCATACAGGCACATGCAGTACCCAAACCCATGACACGTGGAGATAAGATACACATTGCTTATAATTTAGAATCCAGCAGTTACTCATGTAACTGCACATTGAAAGTAGGATCTATTATTCCTCTCTATTTATCCACCACTGAGTAGCAAATTGCCACTAGAATTTGGTTTCACAAAGATGACACCTGAAAGCCCACCACCCCAGTTGCCTGTGACCCTCTCTATTTGTCTGCCCTTTGTCACACTGTCATCTCTGAGTCTTTGTCAGATTCAGATACATTTTCTCTGCGATAAAGAAAGCTCACACCTTCTCTTTTCCTTCCATAGATAATAGCTTAATTTTCTGTAGCACACCTTTGACAGCTTTCTTTCTGAGTCTTTTGATTCAGGCTCTGCCCTCATCATGGTGTAGCAAGCCCCTACAATCTGACCCAAATTTTTAAAAGTTATAAACATCTCTAACAATATCCTATCAGATCTAAAAAGTAAGGCCCTGCACATCTCAGCTTTTCTTGACTCTATTACTCACTTTTTATTATCAGGAAAACTTTTCTAACTGAGATTTTTAATTCATAGACTTACAAACAACTTGTTGCAGAATAATTAGGTTCCAAATTAGTCCCAGAGGCTCTAAATCCAAACAGAAATTTATTTCTGTCTGAAAGATTGAAAATGTTTAAATCTTTTTTTAAACAGGCCAGTTTTCAAATAAGGTAAGATCTTAAATAATTTTTTAAAAAAGAAAAAGGAGAAAAATCTGCTGTTATTTATGTCAACATAAGTTACAGTAAGGCTGAAGAGTTCTGTGGGTTTCCACAGTTAAAACTGAAAGCAAGATTTGGCCATAATAATTGTTATCATCACAAAACAGAGGAGTCCTGCTTAAGAACTGAAGAGCCTGACAGTACCCTGTTCCCACAATGCTATTAGCTCTGAGTACAATGATTTCTGTTACCTTTCCTAAATTTAGGCTGTCGGTCTTTACAATTTTAGATTCTCCCCCTATGCTCAGCATAAATCAAGAGACTTTTGCAACCGACCTAAATAAGGTGAAGCGCTAATGACAAATTACTTGCTGGCTAAAGACAAAAAATACACTGATTACACCATCAGGATATAAAAAGGATGTTAAGAAGCTTGTGAGTTCAATTGTGGTATTTCCAGGAGGCTTAGTCCTCTATAAATGTGGCCTTTTTTTATTATTATTGAAATCTGCACTCAGAAAAGGCAGCTGGAAAAGCACTGTTACTAAAATTAAGAATCAATTCAGAACCTATTTGATCACATCAAGCGTGAAATCTAATTCCCTTCCCTCCTTTGAATATAATGTCAGTTTGCCAATATAACTTCCAGAGCTAGGATTATAGAACTTTTATAAACTCTTCATCAAAGAGCATTTTAACTGCATTTATTTTAAATATTCTGTACTTATTTTCAGCAAATAAGCTTATTAATAACATCTCCTTAAATTACTTGTGTGGCAAGTTAATTTACGCTCCAAATATAACAAAAGAGAAGGTGTAGAAGCACAAACCCAAACACTGATAGCAGCTGCATCTTGAAATCAGCAGAGGTATACCTTGGTGTTTTCTCACTCTACCTATACTACTTCTGTCTTAATCCTTTTTACCTGAATAGCATGAAGAGCACAATAGGTCAGGTTTTCTACCCTCCTGGTAAGTGATATAAGAAGATTTTCCCATTTGGGTTAATCCAAAACCACACAACAAAAGCACCACCTTGCCATGCTTAGGAGGAGGCATGCTGTGTGTCAGCAGTAGGAAATCCTCTTTCCCAGACTGTAGAACCCGCCCCTGGGAGGGTGTACACCCTGTAACCAGAGTGTGCCTGCATGAATGCTCATGAGCTAAATTTAAGGTACCTGTAAGCTGCTCTGCTGAAGGAGATGATGTGAACATCCCCAACCTTGGGCAGGGGCCCATCTAGCAGGGAGCTTGACAGGTCAAGTACTTACTGTGCTTCTTAGCTTCTTTTGACAGCCTGCACTCAATTCTGCTGCAAGGACATCGTTCACTTGATCGATGTTTACCCTGGTCAACTCTGACAGCGACAGAGAACAAGGTGAGACAGCCAGGCTTTCAGCTCGGCTCTGCAGGCCCACAGGGGACATGCAGTGCTCACTTCAGCAGTGAGCTTGAGCAGAAACCACAGAAAATGTTCTTCACTACTGCTTGTATTCTGGCTCACCAGATTAAGTTTCAGCAAAGTGCATTTCCCTGTCCTGTCATCACACCTTCTCGTGGCAACAGATTTCCCACGTTTCCTGATACAAGAGAAAAGCGTCCAGTCGAATGTCACAGGGCGTGTCTTGCCTGTCAGTTTCTACTGTGCGAGGACAGCCATGGTGCTTGACTGTGGCTGTGAACTATCTCTTCTCCCAGATCTCTCTTCTTCCTCTCTTTTCCCTGATGACCTAGAATTAGGTGTGTTAAGAGGACAGTGAATGAGCAATCCCTGTTCACCCTATCCATGCCAATCATGATTCATAAATGAGCTCAAGGAGAGCAAAAGTAAGGTAGGTGAACATCCATGATTTAGTAAAAGGCTAATTTTAGTCCATCCAGGAGCCTTACTTAAGCTATGCATATTGGTTCTTTGACCCTGCACAAGAAAGGGCAAAATTGATGTTAGCAATGACCAAGAGGAGAAGTAGAGATGCACTGTGCTCTTCCTAAACCACACAGACTTCATTGCAGTGACAATGCTACTGAAAGGCACTAGCTGCCATGAAATAAAGACAAATGATGTTTGTCTAAGTGTGGAATACAATTGGTCACATAAACAGTGGCTTATCTGTTCCTTCCAAAATCATAGTTTGCAGTGGAGCACTGGAAAGGATCTGATTCAGTTCCTGCTCCCAAACACAAGTGGCCGAGCTAAGCGGGTGAGGGTTTTGCTGTCTCTGATATCTCTACACCACTCCTTGCTGCCAGAAACACTAGGAGGTTACAGCTACCTTCTCTGTCTCTCTGCCATGTTCCTCCCACAGCTGGGTGTTGCAAGGAGTAACGTTTTGGCGAGCACTCAAAAAGCCCAGGAACAATAGAGCCAACACATTTAGTGCTCTATCATGAATTGCTCCCTGCCTGACACCTGCTGCTCTCTCACAAGCACAAGTTGAACAGAACAATTGCTCTGTTGCTGATTGTGAGGGATTGTGAGGGCTCTGAATTTCGTGCAGGAGGATGGTCCCTTGTCTCATGACCTCCTTTGGTGGAGCACAGACAAGGTGATGTCCATGGAGGGGTGAGGTTAGGAATGTGAGTAGACCCAAAAATGGACAAGACAACAAGGAAATAATTGGGGTAAGGCTTTGAAAAATGTTGGAGGCAGAACATAAAAGGGGAAGATTTCTGCAAAGGTACACATGAACTCATTAAATAATTTACGTGTTAGCCATTGCTCATGGAGTTGCACAATGTTTGGCAGCTGCATTTGCCGTTGATATGTGTTGATTCATGAGCAAGGCACAACTTTCTGGGAAGAGACAATTTTTGTTTCCCATTGCCTGGCCCCTGACCTGGTCTGTCAGCAATGGTGATGTTCCTTTTGGTATGCTGTGGGCTGTGCACCATGAACTGGGCTGTTGTGCACCCTTATCTCCTGGAGCAGCAGGATGTGTGATGGCCCTACTCCCCTCTGGAAAAGCACGCTGAGGCCTGTGATTGCATTATCCATGGAAAAATACAACCTGGACCAATATAGATAGGCTGCAACTCTGCTGTAGGACCTGATCCTTTTTAAAGGCTGTGTGTCAAGGCAAGCCATGCTAAGGCCTTAGGATAACAGGTTAAGTAGGGCTTCAACTTGACACTGCTTCAATGACATGGAGAGAGAAAACTGCACAGTGCAGGTCAGGGGGGAGAAAAGTGGATGCAACATTGCTGCAGGGAAACAAGAGAGGAGGTGTGAGAAGCCTCAGATTGCTGCAGCCACAGGGCAGTTTTTGTGCTCCCTTTGGAATACTCCTATCTCCAGAAATGTAAAGGACAGAGAATCAATTTAATAACTGTTGCTGCCACCCTTGGCTCTGATGAGAGTGTTGTATAACTTATCACAACAAATTTGATATCAGCCAGCTGTGATTCCACTCACAATGGAGATCCAACCATTTGCTGAGCTCAGCTCCAAACCCCCAGGAAGAGGCAAGGTAGCTGGGAGCACAACATTGCAGCAGAAGCAGTGCCTGACCTGAGTGTGTCCCTCAGGAGTTAAATTGTTGCTGTGACCCCCAGGCTAGGTCCCCAAATGGCTGCAGTGAGGAGGCAGCAGAAATGCCACAGGTAGGGATATCAGCCAGCCTACTGCAAAGTGTTACAGACTTTGGAGTAACCATAAGGCTAGTCTCAAGTCTGGGTTAATGTATCTTGCCATAAAACATCCTCTCTGGTCCTCATTTGCTGAGCTGGCTATAGGAAAGGAGGAGCACAGAACCTAATTTCAAATTCTTATTTTAATTTACTCTGCTGTAAGTGAATATTCTCTTTTTTAGATGTGGCCTCAAGCACTGCAAAATAACTGCTCTGTGCACTTATTTTGGTATGATCTAACTTTTCTAAGCTATCCTTTATGGTGTAAACCAACTAGTACAAAATTAAAGTGCTGGGGTTTTATTGGTTTGTTGGGGGTGGTGGAGGGTTTTTTTGTGTTTCGGTTTGGTTTGGGTTTTATTCCCAGAAAAAATTATCAGCTACCAAAGCAGAAATCTGTGTGAGATGGTTCTCGAAAGTAGTTTGGTACAGCTATTCTGGAATGATTAGCTGGTCAAATACATCACATTGTTAAGTCCTAAGTGAAGTTCTTGAAGTGAAATTAGCTTGTTCTTTTCTGTAGTATTCTTTGAAAAATATAGTACTGGTGACCTCTAGTGGAGTAAATATAGACCTTTTTTTTTTTTGACCATTCAAAAAAATCCCCATTAAAAGCAGCAGATTTTCTTGCCTCCAAACTGTATTAAATCAAAACCCATGAAACAGAAGCTTATTCTGCTTGTCTCTGTTCAAGAAGCTGAAAGCAACCGTATAAAACCAGCTTCTGTGACCTCATAGTTCTGATGGATTTGTGTAATGCAAAGATTATGATATAATTCTGATAAAGAAGCCCCATGACACTGATGTAATGCATTTAGTGTGGATTCTGAGGAAAGGCGAAGAATCTGTAAAGGATAATTCCCTCCAAAACTTCTGTGAATTCCATGTCAGCTCTCCTGTTCTTCCTGTCACCAGAGGGTGAAGAATGTAAAAGGCAATTGGTTTCTTAAAAGTAGACCCTCAGTGAACTCTCAATGAGCTTGACAGCTAGTCTTTGTGCCAAGAATTCTTTCCTCTTCATGAAAAAACTCCTAGATTTGGTTAAATCAGGAGTTAGGGCATGTGCAGGCTTGCTGGAGCTTAAAAGCTGAAGTCTCTGAAGGCGCTATCTTCAGGGACTGTATTGTGTCCTTTCTTCCCAGCTCCTGATGCCCAAGAAGCTGCACCTTGCCCTTCACCCTCCTCAAGAAAGAGAGTTGCCCACATCCAGCCACCCCAGGGAAGGGGCACGCACAATCCCGTGGTAGGAGTTTTGAACTGAACGGCACAAAGAAAATTGCCCCATGGTCGAGGTAGATGAAAGTAGAGCTCCAACCTCTGCCTGTTTGGTGCCTGATTCTAGAGAAGTCACTTAAACCAGACTTTCCAAGTCAGTTTGTTCGTTGGTACATGCCTTGTTTCTTAAATGCATGGAAAATCATTGCAGAAGGGGCCCTACAATTATCTGTTAGTAATTCTTCATGACTGTTATGTGTTACTTTTTCTGCTTATATGTTGCAGATGGGATCCTCACGTTTCTGCCCAACAGTATCAACACTATTGCTCATTAATAACATGGGGTATGCTACAACCTCATACCTTCTTCAGAAACCTTTCTGAAGAACTATTAGTCGGCCTGCCACATCCCATTTCATAATTCTGTAGCAAATTACTCTTACTTAAATGTATGATTTTGTGGCCTAACTGACTTATTACCCACACTTTTTCAACTCTCTATACTAATTTGTTAGTCTTCTGCCCTTCTATGTGCCTGAAGCTCCCCTCCCAGCAGGATGTTGTTTGTGGTCTCCCACACGAAGTTACTACACACAGCGGCTAATGACATGAGTTGTGAAAGAACAACCAAAAGAAAAGAAATAAACCCAGGAGAGTCCACTGTGGAAGAGACAACAGATTTTTCTCCACCTTGACAATTATCTGTTAATAATTCTTAATATAAGGTAGGGTAGGGCAGGATAGGGTCGGGTAGGGTAGGGTAGGGCAAGTTTGTGTAGGGTAGGGTAACATTGGCTAGGGCAGGGTAAGGTAGGGTAGGATAGGGTAAGTTAAGTTATTGTAGAGTAGGGTAGGTTAGGGTAGGGTAGGGTAGGGTAGGGTAGGGTAGGGTAGGGTAGGGTAGGGTAGGGTAGGGTAGGGTAAGTTAAGTTATTGTAGAGTAGGGTAGGTTAGGTTAGGGTAGGGTAGGGTAGGGTAGGGTAGGTTTAGGGCTAAGGTCAGGGTTAGGATAAGGTTAGGTTTAGGGTAGGGTAAGGTCGGGCAGGGTAGTGTAGGGTAGGGTATGGTAAGGTAAGATAGGGTAGGGTAGGGTAGTGTATGGTAGTCATGAAGAAGTTTTTCTGCTTTACTCAGCAGCCCTGAGCCATCCACTGATGTTTCATGTCCCATTCTGGGCAACATTCCCCAAAGGTTGTGTGATTCAGTGAGGAGTCTTGTCAGAGTCAGCAGCAGATATCCAATGTCTTCGAAGAGCAGAGAAATATACAGTTCTTCATGTCCCCTGGGGACAAAGAAAGGAAAGATGGACTGGCACTTGTGCAGCAGGTTTAAGATAAACAACGAGCATAAGTAGGCACTGGAAGAGACCTGCCTCAGAAGACAGTGAAATATCTGTGTTTAGGCATTTTTAAAGAGCAGGTTAGGCAGGAAATACTTAGCAATAAAGATAATCAGCAAAGAGTGAGATGGCTGACCTTCTGTTAGGGCAGGAAGATGGACTAGATGGCCCACAGGGGACGCTGTCAGACTTATTTTTCCCCTTGGCACGATCTGAAATGTTTAAACTTTATTTTCATTTGTGTTCCAGACTCCCAAGTGTGAACAAAGTCAATGGTAACTGCGTTTATATGTTTTAAGACCTGGTTAATACTAAATCACAAGGACAGAGCCTAGGTTTCACAGACTGGGTGTCCAAACATAAAGGATGTTTTGGGCTTTAAAATGACACATTTTGGTTCCTCCACTACAATGTAGAGTTAATGCTATCCATTAATCTTTTTGTCATGTTGTAAAGGTGGATTAATTTAGTGTTATGAAATTTTTATATATTACTGTACCATCTAGCATTTTGTGGAGAAACTATTAACTATATTTCCATGACGGATTATCTCCATTTCCAAGGTTAATACCACAGCTGGAAAAAACCAAACCTCATAATGCTCACTATCACTGTAGGTTATAAAGGAAACAGCAATGGCAACGGTTTTGCAGATTGAGTTCTGAGGTACCACAGACCTCCACAGTATTATTAGCTAATAATTATCTTCTTTGTGTACTGAACAAGGTGAGGGTGTGTGAAAAAACCTGTGTGCAGTACAGATTTTAAACAATCTGTTGTGCATGTTCACTAAAGTGCAGAGTAACAGAAGCATGAATACTCTGTGCTTCTGGGATTTACCAACTTGCACACACCTGTCTTTTGTAATAGTTTTTCCCGACACCCCCATGCATGAAATCAACCTATACAGTATTCAAACACGAAGAAAAAATTTATAGGATCCTGAGACTGGCTCAGCTGGTCAGAGTATGGTGTTAATAACACCAAAGTGGTGGTTTGATCCTCATAGTGGCCACTTACTTTAGCGTTGGATGTGATGATCCTTGTGGTTCCTTTCAACTCAGAATATCTGTGATTATCTGTGATACGACTCATTGAGAAAACCTGTGTTGTCTTCAAGGAGAAGCTGTTTGGTTTCTCAGTTAAGCAGGGAGGCACAACACAAGCTGTTGCTGAGATAGTTGTGTGCTCCCTAGCTTCCTCTTTCCCAGAGTGGCACAGTCCAGGCAGGAGACCCATCTACAGGGAACCAAGTGGCCTCTGGCCTGTTGGGCTGCCCAGAAATCTCTCCTGTCTAAACTCAGAGCAACCTACAGAGATCAAACCTTGATTTGATCTGGCAGTCACTTGGAAATGAAGCTGGAGGGATGGAATGATGTGGGAAGTCTCTGAAGGCTGTCTGAAAGCCAACATGCCAAATCTGAGAGCAGCCTGTGCAGCTCCAGCAGATTGCAGAGTCCGTGCAGTAGGTGCAAACCCATCTGTTGGCTGCAAGCACCTGGCCAGCTGCAGTTACCATGCAGAGCAGTAGCACTTCTGTTTTCCTCCAAAATGTTCCCTCCAAATCCCACTTGCTCCTTGACACTCATCATCTCTGAGGAACTGGGATCCAATAAAGAGGTGGAGACTTTGATAAGTTGCTCTGCTCCTGCCCCAACCTCCCAACACCTGCAAAAAGACATAGGCAAGTAATTAAGGGGAATTCCACTACAGCTATGTTGCACAGACCTCACTGCTCTAGCTTGCCACTGGCACAGGTGTTTCCCTTGGGAGGGAGAATTTCAGGTGAATGAGACAGTCGTAGGCGGTGCTCAGGCCCTCCCTTTCAAGTGACAAATTGAAACCCTGCCTTTTAGGGATGTTGTGGTTTAACCCCAGACAGCAATTAAGTACCATGCAGCCTCCCATTCAGTCCCCTAGCTTGTCCCAGTGTGATGAGGACAAGAATAAGGAGAAAAAAAAGTAAAACTGGTGGGTTGAGATACGAGCAGTTTAATAATTGAAACAAAGTAAATAATAATAGTCATGATCATCATCAAATGAGAGAGGAAGAGATGAAACCCAAAAAGCCCCAAGTGATGCACAATACCACTGCTCACCTGACTGATGCCCAACCCATTCCTGAACAGTGATCAGTGCCTCCCAGCCAACTCTATCCCAGCCAAAATGGGGACCAGGGGTGTGCTGCTGCACATCCGGGCACTGTCCCTAGGGAACCTGCCCAGTACTGCCCCATCCCTATCAATGGTGCAAGAACTGAACTCTTCCAACCATCCTGCAGTCATAAACCTGAAGGATTAAATGTCTTCTATCCATTAAACTGATTTTTCTCCTCAATATTAATGTCATGTGTGTTCAAGCTGAAAATAAAATGTTAAACACGTAAATGTTAAACCTTCCATAACATAATCAAGATACCAACTTAGAAAATATGGCTTTTAGAAATAAAAAATGCTGAGTTATTTCTTTCATGTTCTCACTCTTGAGTTTCTATGAATGAAGTTTAACTAACTCAAGCTTTTAAGTTTTTACAGCTAAGAGGGTGGTTTGTGTAGATGTGATAATCATAAGACTTCAGGAATTAGGCACTTTAATATGTTGCCTCTGATTACCATGGCATGTGTCCAAGAGATTGAGAGCTGGCACAAGTGTGTTAGCTTCTAGAATTGGCAAGAGATCCAAACCCCACAGCGGTAAACATGGATATATATGTCTAAACATGTTAGTCAGAAAAAATCTCCAAATCCCACAGAAAGCCATTCCAAAGTCAGATGTCATGCAGTGAACGGGACTTTTTTCAAAAGGGTACTGAAGGCCTGATTTTCTTACCTCACTGCTGGAGCTGCTTTGCCCCTTTGGGTGGGCTCAGGTAGAGGACATGGTAAAAGAGCTTGGAGTAAGGAACAATGAGTGTGTATGTGGTAGACAGTGTGAGGTCATATTCACTGAGTACAGCTGAAATTTCAGAGCTGCTATCAGAAAGGAGCAGATACCCACTGCAAAAAGCCAAGGTGCAGCTCAGGAAAGTCACAGACCAGGAAGGAAAGAATTTCCTTTGAGAGATGGAATGCATATTGGTAACTACCTAGGAAAGGGTAAGATTTGGAGAAGAAGGTGAAGTGTGAGAGATGTGTTCAAAGCTTTCAGTCTGAATGGGAAGAAGTTGAAGGCACTGCTAAAACTCATCACCAACTTTCCAAAAATCAGTGAGATGAGGCTGGAGAAGGAAGAAGGGTCTTTCACTTTCCCGGAGGAGTCAGAAAGAGACTTGCAAGTTTCCTTGCTCTCATAAGAGTAGCTGCAACTAAGCAGCCACTCTAGTGCTGGTCTGGAGTTTCTGGTTACTTTTTGTGGTGTGAAATTAACTGCAGCCAAGTCAGGAACTTTCTCCCTATTGACTCCACATACCCAAAAATTTTCCTCATGCACTATGTCCATGGTAGTAAAGTCCTTTCCAAGAGCTAAACTTTATCAGAGTTAACTACAAAACTATGCCTTGTTCTCTTTTGTTTGACAAGGCCTGCTGAAGTTAGAAGCTGTAGTGGAAGGCTAAAGCATTGTGTGCACGCTGTTTGCTGTGAACCCAATCTCAGACATTCTTTCCTTGGGGCATTCCTGCTCAGAGGCAGTGCAGTGCCCTTCAGGACACTGTGAGTGCCCAGTACGGCACATGCTGTACCTCTGACAGTCCCTTGGGCTTTGCCAGCACCTATTTCATCAGTGGGAATTTAAACAACTAATGCTTCAGTGATTAGTCTGCAACAGAGAGGTTTAAGCCAAACTGAGCAGCACAGAGTCTGAATCTGAATGAGAAGGGAGGGAGGAGGGTGTCTGCTGAGTGGAGTCGCTCATAGGCTGGCAGCCCCTGCCTTGTAGGAGGCAAATGAGTGCACCAGGACTTCTGTAGTATTCAGAGAGGCCCTGATGCTAAAGTCTCTTGTTGCACAGAAGTAAGTCAGCCAAGCAGCCGTGTTGGGATGACAGGGACCTTGGTGACAGGTGGCAGCTGCCTTTTCGTGGGGCTGTCTGCCTTTACCAGGGGTGTGGAGGGAGGCAGCAGCAGGCCCTGCAGGCTGCAGCTCTCAGCTGCTCAGGGAGCTCCTTCATGCAAATCATGCTGGTAAACTAAACAGAAAATTACAAGAGAGGGTTTGCTTCACAAAATCAGCTTTGCCAGAGGTGATATGTATCTTGGGCTTAAAAAAACCCCAAAAACCTAAAAAAAAACCCCCAAAACCCACCAAACCTCAAATGCCAGGAGAGCAAATGCCAGCCCTGAATCACAGCAGGCTGCAATCCCCACCAAGTGCTTTTGGAAGATGTGTGTCGGGGATTCTCTCTGAGGACACAGCCCAGCTGAGGTTTTCTTCCCTGATGAGGCTCTCCAGGGCTCCCACGGGTGCCCACCCAGCTGATCTGTGTTGGGTAACCAGGCAGCTACTGCCCACACAGGCACAGCCTGCCTCCAGGAGCTCCACCATGCATCCACTCCCTTCTCATGGCAATCAGGAGAAAATGCCATTTAAGTGGGAAGCAAATAAGCTGTTTCCTCCCTGGCATCTCTCTGCCAGCAAAGTGCCTACCTGTGCCTCCAGGACATACAGCAGAGAAAGGAAACTGTCCCTCCCTGTTAAAGTGCTGCCAGCACAGCATTTCTGCTACCTGTATTTCAAAAGATGGGATTTGGTGGGTGCAGAGGAAAGGATTCTGGGGCAGAAACCCTCCATTTTCTCCAAAGAGCCTCTCCTGTATTGTCCTGGGTTCTACCAGTTCTGTCACTCTGCTGAACTTTCAGTACCTCCAGCTCTGAAGGGGAATGGTGGTCTCAAAACGAATTTGAGACACCTCCAGATGCACAATGTCCACTGAAGACTGCCTTTGCTACCTGTTTGAGGACTCAGGCAACAGAGGTTCTGTCAGGGGAAGAGGTGACCTTGATGCCTTGATGGCATTGCAGGAGTGTCCACCGCTCATTTCTTCAGGACTGCTGGGTGAACACAAATTGACCTGTGCTTTGGAGGCTGGCTTCATTTCCTGCTTGCCTGCAATGACTTGAAAATTTTGATGGACTTTGGAAAGCTTTACCCAGACATTTGGTTTTAATGAATGCATGTAAAACCGCTTTCAGATTGCCAGCTGTGGTCGAAAACCAGCAAGAAGGCAAAGCACAGCATTAATGACTTTAGTCGTTTATTTTTGCAACAACAAGATTTTCAGGAGAAAACAAAACACTTTGTCAGTGGAAATAATTAAAACCATGAAAATGACTGCATTTCCTGTGTGACTGACATATTCCATGTGGGAGAAAATGTTTCCCAGCAACAAAAAAATACATTTCAGCAACTCAAATTTTCTTAGCAATGGACATCTCTCTTTCCCTAACTGAAACAGGCAAAAGGAACTTCAGCTTACACCTTTTTAGCAATTCATCCCAGGAGCAAAGAACAAACTCCCCTTTCCACTGTACAATGATCTTAAAGAATTCAATTTTTGGCACCTTATTTGGAAATTCCTAGAAACCACCTGACTTCAAGCAGTGGGTGACATTACTGTCTTCTCCAGGCTCAGTCCTCGCACTGGAAATGTGCACTGCCTCCAAATTTTATTTCAGATGGACAATTTTCTTTCAAATGTACAGGCTGCTGTTTCTATGATTTGTTAAAAAAGAAAAGGTAAATATAAAATATCTGAAGCAAACAGGAAAGAACAGTGTGTGATGACAAACAAAGGACATGTTATTCAGCAACAAAGTACAAGTGGATTACCCAGAAACTAAAAGACCTTTCTTTTTATTTGTTAGAAAGGCTACACAGCCATGAAAGTGAAAACCTGAACTAAAATTTATATTTTATTTTGTTTTCTCATCTCAGTTCTATTTGTGTTGTATTTTCCAGTCTTCAGTTCTTACCTTCAGTTTGATTTCAACTTTCTGCCAAAATACAACTCTTAGAGTTGTTGACCAAGGCCACACTGTACTTCTAAAGAGTACTTTTAAAGAAGACACTAACAGAAGACCAAAAGATTAAATATTTGTGCTGTGAGTCAGCAGGACTCTGGAGGGAGATGTGAAGTGTAATGAGCTCTGGACTATGTCTATGATTTGAGGTTTTTTAAAGCCAGATAAAAATGTATTGGTATAAATCATTGCCTCTCAATGAGTAAGAACATAACAGAAAGAATATGACTTAGTAAGAAACCACAGGGCTCAGAATGAAGAAAACTTGTATTCTCAATTGTCATGAATTTGCTGTATGATATCAGACTATATTACTTCTTTACTTACTAAGTATTATCCATTTATTGATGTATCTGTAGTTTATTCAGTTGCAAAATGACACAAATAGCATAGCCTAAACATTGTCTTTATGAAATATATCTTACATTTATTAAAAACATTTTTGCAAAACTGACTGCTGAACTGTAATTCTTTTGCTGCACAACAGTATTAACAATTATCTTTATATTCAAAGTTCCTGAACGATGGATCATTTTACTTTCTCGAAGTAGCTTTTTTTTTTTTTTTTTTTAATCCAGCTCTCATTGCTCAGTAATTGGAATTTTGGCATATTTTCCTCCTTGTGTATGGGTATCAAGGTGTCAACACTAATGCTTAAGGCTACTCACGCTTTTCTAGATCGGTACCTTTTTTTCTTCAATAAATAGTATGGTTTTCCTTTGGTTCTTCTCCATTTCTTTCGTGTCTCTCCTCTCCATGTCACTTTCATTCTTTCATCCTCTCAGCCCTCCTCCTGTTGTTCCAAGCCAGCTATCTCATTAATATGTTCTGCAAATGGCAAACTATTACTTCTGAGAGTGAATCTCGACAATCAGAGATGAAGGCAAAGTAACCTAAGCTGATATGTCAAGAAAATGCTCTCCACAATTTGCTGAAAACCTTTGCTTCTGCATTTTAAAATAAATTAATTGGGAGACTTCCACTATCTTCTTTTTAAGAATCATAAAATCTACAGAGAAATAAGATGACCTTATTTACCCCAACTATGATAAAAGTGGTCTATGAAAACTGATGCAGAAAACTCTTCAACTCTTAATTAATTTCTATTGGCTTATCACCAACTTCCCTGTCTGTCCACAGTTCCAAATTTGAGTTATTAGATCACCAGAAATACAAATACAAATCACAACTGGAGATGTTAGAAGAAATCCCCACATCAGCCTCACAGATTTTCCAGACAGATTATTCAGCAATTTAATGTGACTATCTTAGCTTCTTTTTCTAGCTTAATCACGTTTCTAGTACTAAAGTGTTTGCCCGATTTTGAAAGCAAAGAACTGAGAAGATAGCAGAAAAGGTGATTTCTTGCCAACTGCACGTGGACAAAACCAACAGGGGAATCTCATGAGAGAGTTGCTCTCATACCCCTTGTCTGTCTCCTGACCTTCTCCTGCTTTGGGCTTTTAAATCTTTCCCACTCATTTCCCACTCCTGAAGGATGTGACCTTCTGTCCAGCCTCCCACAGCACAGCTATGAAGCCAGCTACTCTTCAGACAGTCATTAATCTGTTGCTCATCTCAGCATTTTGGATTTGTTGCCTTCAGGCAACATTTCTCCCTGCTCCTTGGTTGCAGCAGGACTCCCTTCCTGGGTAGCCATGAGAGGAGCAGAGCAGGTGCAGTCCTGCCCCTGATCCAAAGGACACCTTGCTCCTGGCACAGAGCCCCAGCCAAGGGATTGTTTTGAGCACTGTGCACAGGCAAGGCAGTAACAGGAAAACAATGGAGAGCTAAAAAGCATCAAAGCACGCTTCCTTTTCTTCCTCCTTATCCCAGGGAAGTCTGTTGTACTGGAGCTTTTCTTTTGCTTGACTGTTCATTTCTGGTGGGAAGCAGAGAGGGTTGTGGGACCAGGACACTGTGGCCACCAGCAAGGATTTCAGTCACTGCATTCCACGCTATCCCTCTACAGCTGGCTTGACTGCAGAACCAGCACAGCCTGTTTTCTCTCTCTGTTTACTTTCATTGGCTACAATCAGCTTTTTAAAAAGTTCTTTCCTTTTCTGGGCTCCCAGTTAGCACCAGTAAACACCAATAACATTAATGCCTCAGATTTTTTTGCCACAGTTGTGATAAGACATTCATTCTCACACCGGATGAGCTGTGGCTTTTCACTGAAACTGATGACGCTGCAGCCCATCCCTCAAAACAGCACCATGCAAGCAGCAGATCTCAGGCTAAAATGTTTCACATTTCCACTTATTAGGAACATTTTTCTCCAAAGACCATATTACACTGATAGTTTTTACAGACATAGGGTATAACTGAGGGAGCAGGTTGAAGCCCAGGAACCTTCCTGGCACTTCAGCAGCACCCACAGCTCAGCATGGCAAGGGTGCATTGTCTTTTGGGCAGCCCAAACACAAGCCCTCAGAATAAGGATGTCTTCCTTCATATTTTCCCTGGCCATTACAGTTTGTACTGTGTCTACTGGCTGCTTTACCCTCTGTGCAAGCTAGGTACATACCTTCTGAGATTACCCCAGGGGGCAAAGTTAAACAATTGCTGTGTTGCAGTTGGCATAGATACCATGAAATAAAGGCAGAACTAGAAAGGAAAAATGGATAATTTGGCTGTATTTCTTAGTAAACAAGGAGGTAAACATTTCAAATAATTCTAGGCTCTGGCTCTTGAGGGGACTGAACTCTAGGTGCAAACAGTTAAAAGAAATCATACTGTTTGTCTAAAATACCTTCCTTTCCTATTAAAATAAAAAGAAATTCACTATTGTGTTCACTTAACATACATTTCATAAAATCTGTTTATCCTAAGATTTTACAACTCAATAGAAAGCATTTTTTTTATTACTTACTCCTGGGGGTAGTATGCTTCTTGTTCAGGGGAAGATGTAGTTCCTAGCAAGTTTTTAAATTCTCCTGAAGTCTGTATGTGCCAGCAGCTGTGTATAATCAGCATGTTTCATTGGACGATGGCATTTAGTTTCGGGGGGTTTTTGAATAGTTGTGTTACATCTCTTAACTCCCATCAAAATCAGTAACATGCTACGGCTGATGAGTGATTCAGCAGGAGGAGGGAGCCCCAAAGCATCCTCTAGGGCCTCACATTTGGGAGCAAAACTTTCCTCCCTGTCAAGCTGCCACAGGCACTTCTGCATATCTCTGGCATCTCCAGGACCATTACACGTAAAGGCACTTGGGATGTGGGAACAGCTGTGCACCTCTGGAGTCAGCTGAGTTTCCAGAGAGCTTGCACTGAGCTGAGCTGTGGGTTATAAGAGGTGTGGGTTGTTAGAGGAGGTCGATTACACATCACATTATCACAGAAGAATCTTACCACAGCTGAGTTTGGTCTATGAAAACATTTCCTTTCCTTCCCCAGCCTAAACAGCCTCTCTTTCCCACCGCCGCCCCCCCCCCCGCCCCGCCAAATACAAATTTCTTTAAAAGTTAACGTTATTTTTTTGCACATATCCTATGAAGAAACGACACCCCTCTGGATGTGTCTAGGAATTGTTAACAGTGCTGACAGTGCCCTGTACCCACTGACAGGTGGACATTTTACAAGGAAAGGATATATCATGTGAGAGCAGAGCTAGGCTGACTGATTTAACTACATGTAAAAGGCACTGCCAAAACCCAGACTGCCCAACGGAAGCCATGCCCCGTGGCATCCCTGGCGATCCAGTTTCTGAAGCTGGCAGTGAGGCAGCTGTCAGATGGAGCAGCTACAACGTCTTTCGTCACATCTTTCTTGCTAAGCAAACATCGATAAAGGGCTTATTGTGCCTGCTCTACATAAGGAAAAAAATGTTTAGGAATTCTCCTGTCTGGAAATACTGCAAAAGCTACCAAGTTTCTAAGTCTGCCTTTCCCTCCCATGCTATCTGCAGGCATTAGTGTGTTAAAACAAAAACAAACAAGCAAGCAAGCAATCAGAGAGCACTAACAAGAAGCCTGCAGCACTGCCAGATTATACAACAGTGAGTCCCACCGGGGGTGGCTTGGACAACTTGCCTGATGGAGGCAGCGGGTCTGCTGAGAGCACTTGGAGGCTCTCCCACCAGGGCTGGGACAGGGCAGGGCGGGGCAGCCTCTCTGGGCAGCTCACCTGCACCCGCTGCAAACTTTCCCTCCTGCTGCCGTCCAGCCTCTGGCCACTCCCGCCACAGGAGCGAGTAAGCATGGAGTGACTACCAGCAGCAATCCACATCGAATCTTTGACTCAGTATAGCTGATACAGTCTCAGTTTTCTCTACAAATAATTTTCATGGAACGAAGGGTGGCTTGCCTGCATTTGCTTGTAAAATATCATGTGCATCTTTACCGTGTAAAGTCCTGGTTGCTGCTAACACAGGCTGCAAAGGGCTGCCCTGGTTGTTTGCATCTCCACTACTTCTCGCCATAACTTAATCAGAAGTTACAAGAACGAAGCAATGCTGCGTGTGCACAGTGCCCTAACTAGCTGACAGAGCAAACCCTCCCCTCCAGTGCGCCTTCTCTGCTAAAAACCTGTGCCTATGAACAACAGGGAGAGGAGGGAAGGAGAGACAGGGAAAAAGAGAGAGAGAGCCTATAAGTGAATGGATAAGGAATGTGCATGGAGCGGTGCATAAATGTCTGATGTCTCAACTATTTGTTAAAAGGCAAAAGCAATACTTCCGACAGACGGCCCTCCCCTCGCCTGCAATAGGCTCCCCAGAATAGCAACAGCCCGTGTCACAGTAAAGGGCAAAGCCTTCTGAAATAGCAACAAAGTTGTTCACAAACCACTTTGTGGTTTGCATTTGGTTTCGGCCAGCTTCAGGAACTTGTCGCCATGCGGAAAACCACCTGCCCTTTCCTGGCCGGCCGGGGAAGGACCGCAGCCGTGTGAAGAGCTCCCGCCCAAGGTGCGAAGGGGCAGCGATGGTACCTGGGCAGAGCACGGAGGAGCTCAGCCAGCCGAGCCAGGCGATGGCAGCAGGGGAGGATGAGGAGCGCAGCCGGGGCAGCGGCCGCTCCCGGCTCCCGGCTGCGGCAGGTAAGGAAGGAGGCAGGAGCTGTGCCAGCTGCGGGCCAGCAGCAGCTGCACATGGCTCATCCTCGGGGCTGGGAGAGAACAAAGCCAAGGCACTCTCGGGACATGCCCTCTCCGTTTCTAAATCTGCAAGAGGGGAACGTATGACTAAGGAAGCCAGCTTGAATTTTGCCAGCTTGAATTCTGAATGAAGGTTTGTGTGATACTTTCTCTAAAAGGCCTCGGTCCTTCTGCTCGTGTAGGTGCTGTCTGTCGTGTAAATCCTTTTCCTTTATGAGGATGAGCCATCTGAAAGATAGGAGAACCTGCTGCCCTCTAAGAGCAGTGATCTGGTCCTTGCACACTCAGGGGCAGTTCAGCCCTTTTCACTGCAGTGAGTGGAGGTGCACTGCACCTGCCCGTGCAGGTTGAGGGGACAGGCTCTCCCTCCTGTTTTTACTTCCCTGGCATTTCAGGAAGAAAGAAGGTTTCTGTGCTGACACCCTCAAAAATCAGCTGTAACGTTTATTCTGCAATAAATCTTTAAGTGCAGAAACAGAATTTCATAGCTCTTCATCTTTGCTGTCATACCCAGACAGTTTTTCTCAGTTGCAGCGTGGTTTTGCATTTTCAAACTCTTTCCCAGAGGATAAGATACAAAGGGGACAGTGCCCCACAATCATGATGTTTCTCAGCCACAAGGCAGCTGTACCCAAACAGGACAGCATGGTCATAAACCAGAAACAACAATGTCCCAAGCAGATTTTGTTCACTTAGACCTGAATGAACTGATTAGCACAGGAATATTCAGAAACCATAGGTACAAAAGCTTTGTTGGAGTGTAACAGTGATCTGATAAGCAATGTCTCCCGATACTGGAATCAGAGGTTAGCCAAGAACAGAAAGTCAGTAGGTGTGCAGACACATTTAATATTGCCTTAGGGACTGAGGAGAGCAGTGCAGCAGATTATAGGATAGCAATAAACAAAGTTTCTGCAGCACATGGATTAAGGTTAGAAGTGTATGTGCAAATTACACATCTGTCCTTATCTTCAAAACTTAAAGCAGTAACCTGAGGAATATATAATTACATAGCTAGAAATTAAAAGAACCTTTTGACTCTTACTAGAAACAAAAAACCCTAAATACTGTTTTGTGTAATGAGGGGATAAGCTGCCTATTGACATGATGAAATTACATAGCAGAGCAGTAAGAGATGACATGGCCAGGATGGGTCTGTCCAGGATCTGCATTCTCTGTCTTTACATCATTGTCAGGGGGCTTTCATTCATGAAATTTAAATATTGTTTACAAGTACATTGATTTGGCTTATGCTGTACAAAGTATTCAGTGCTTCCCACCAGTGGAGGAGTTTAGAAGAGTGGTGCATTAGTTTCCTTCCACCTTCTCCTTTCGTTCAATTTACAATGTGCTTGGTTTGGGTTTGCCTTTCACACTTGGGTAGGAGGAGTACTATTTGTCAAAGGATTGTGATCCCACATGGCCCAGACATTATTTTAGGTTAAGTTAATATTTTCTGAGATTTTCCAGCTCTGTTTGCAATATAGCTTTGTCCCAAAGCTGCCATTTGTTCATCCGGTAGGATCTTGTTGGGTAGCTGTTTTAGATCCCGTGCCAGACTCCTAGAGAGGCAGGTAGATCAGATGTATCATAACTAATAGGAGAAATGCACGTCCTGAACAGCTACTGGATCTAAAAAACCTCAGGTGTTGGAATAGAGCAACAGGGTAAGATATATCTCTTTATACCAGACAACTGGATGAGATAGAGAAAGTGACTGGAGCAGTACAGCAAAGATCATAACATGAAAATGAGAGAATTACCTTTTATGAGAAGCAAAACCATGATTTAATTATGCAACAATTCCCAATACATGCCATCAAACATTCTAAAAAAAAAAAAAAAAAAGTGATCCTCATGCTATACATTTCAGCAAAATCTTCTTTCATGACAATTTGGGAAATTTAAGTACTATATCCCTTGAAAGACACACTTTTTGTATGTCAGCACTCAGATGGAGAAGAAATGTGTTATTAGAGATAGCTTAAAAATTTCAAATGCAGATGCTGTAGTTTTAAAATTTACTGTAGATAAAAGTAGATATCTTATTCTATTGGAAAAAAAAATGATATTCCATGCTGTGGATTTATGTCTAGGCAATGCTTTCAACTCATTGCAGTTTTCTAGTCTGTGCTTATTAACCAATGGTTGATAGAATTTGAATTCACTTTCCAAATGTCTAAATAGATCAAAGAAATTGCAAGGATTTAAAGAACTTTCCTGATAGGAAAATACTTTCTTTTCCTTCCAAAGTGAGACATTTCTCATCTCAGATTAAATCAAAGTAAACAGAAGAAAATACCAGGGTGGAAGAGATTGTTGAGTCCCCTCCTATCAAAATAGATATATTTGCACATAAAGTATATGTCCCTGCCCCTCTCCCAGTAGTTTTCTATATGCACACTGAATGATCTCTTGA
This sequence comes from Brachypodius melanocephalos, assembly GCA_013398615.1. Classification (NCBI taxonomy): domain Eukaryota; kingdom Metazoa; phylum Chordata; class Aves; order Passeriformes; family Pycnonotidae; genus Brachypodius; species Brachypodius melanocephalos. Next base: position 17,199,951 of record VZSR01003807.1, read on the forward strand.
GAGAAAGCAAAGGTAAACTACATCACAGAAATCTCAGTGTCTGGACTAACGTGCAGCATGGTACTGCCCAACTGAGCTGGAAAGGGCTCCTCTCCCATAGCTCTCCCTCCCATGAGGTGTTTGAAGAGTGGTGTTTCCCAAATCAGCCTGTTTGCAGATCTTCCCCGGAACTGATCATTTATCCATGAAATGCCCATAAAATATATGCACGGACCAAACACTGTGCCTTTGGAAGGACTGCATTTTCCCAAATATGTGCTAGAAAATAAGAAAAGGGGCACACCCTTAGTACTTGGCCTCATCCAGCCTCATTGTCAGTACACTGTGCTGCTGTGCTACAACTGCAGTTGGTCTCCTTTTCAGGAACCAAGCATAAACACTCCCAACGAATGTTCTTAAGGATAGGTTTGTTTGCCAAGCAGGGCTGCTTTTGACTTGAACAACAGGTTGTGAGAAATCGCTTTGTTTACATCAGAAACTAGAGAATAGACTTTCCAATCACTTGTCACATAGCAGCCACACACTCATTAGCCATGGTGTTAGTGGCAGACAGAAGGAGAAAATTCTCTGGAAGCTATCATTAAATATTTTATCCCCCTGGGACTGTACACTGCCATATGTTTTGCTGGCATCTCATAAAAATAAGAGAAATATATATATATGCATATATATTTGTAAAAAAAAGGGGAATGCCTAAGAACTGGCAGCAGCATCATTAAAACTGACACTTAAAAGGATTGTGAGTGTAACTACTGCAACGTTCTTTATCTGGAAATGTTAAAGCAAAACATATGCTGAAGTCAGAGGGAATTTTGCCTAGAGGAAGACCATGAAGGGAAACTGAGCAGAGATTTCAAGTTTTAACTCAGCAGGCAGTTGTGAGCAGGCAAATTTCGGGTACACCAGTTAAAACAAAACCTCATGGTGATATAACAATGTTTTTCAGTGGAATAGTGCCTGTGAGGGACAAGAGACTCCAAGTTAACTACTGACTTTGCTGCTGCTAATGCAGAAGGACAATGTCTCTCCCCTTGCATCACATCAGGATCTGCTTTTCATTCAGGGGTGCTCTAGTTACAGGCCTCCACTGTTTCTGCACAACTGTGGGTATGTGTCACTGGACACATGAAGAGGGATGCCAGGTGACCCAGTAAAAACAAACAAAATAAACATGAAGACATTGATCAAGTTTCTCTGCTTGGAGAAGCAAGAAATATGTAGGCTTGAGTGCTTCCCTATCCCTTCCCCTTCCTTCCCAGGCGTCCAAGATCTACATCCAGCTTGTACAGACTCTCAGACTAAAAATAAATAACCATCTTATTTTCTGTGATCTAAGTAAGGACCACAGGCTGATGTGAGCACAGTCTGAATGGTAAAAAACAGTGCTGGTGATGGACTCTATCAAGACATTTGACTTGGCACTCTCATTCAGAAACTGAAACCATATAAAAATGACACTTCAACATTTTAAGAATTAAGAACTGTGCAGGACACAGACTTCAAAGTATCAATAGAGTACATGGTCCATGCTGCTGTCTTTCTGCTGGAAAGCCTCAAATTCTTTTTTTGCCCCTCTGTTACTGAATTTTTTTTCTCAATTTCTTGGAAGAAAATAATAACAGATTTTTAAACAGGGTGATAAAGGTGATGGGTTATCAATAAATGGGATATGTTACTGGCTGAATGCAATTTGGATTCCTTGGCCTGCTGACTGCAAGTGAATGTGCTGTCTGGGGTTCCTCTCTGCTAACTTTAGACATCTGCGTCTGAGCAAGCTGCACACTTTCCTTTTATAGGCAATGGAGGGAAGTAGGCATCTGGCCTAATTCAGATGTCTAGAAGTGCCTATTTTTCTCAAGTGGTTACAAGAGAAATCTAGAGATGATGTCTCACAGTTAGGTAAGTGGAACCCATCCTATGTATTTTAATACAGAGAAATGTAAGGTGATTTGCATTCCTCATTAGGATGCAATGAGGCAGGCCATATTTATTCCAAGGCAGTGCCTTGGAAAGAATCTAGTCAGAAAATAAGTAAGTTTTCCTGGAGGATAACCAGAAGATAATCTTCTATATGTGTCTGTGAGAATCCTTGGACAAGTAGAGAGGGAAATGTCCACCAAGACTGGAAAAATTATGTCAAGTTTCTATTTGGCACTGTGTAATCACTGCAGGAACACTGGGGCGAGATCAATTTACTGAAGAAGCTGATGGTCTGGAAAATGTTCAGAGAACAAGGGTTTGAGTAATTAAGAGATTGGTAAACTTGTAAAACCTCACAGGATAAGTAGCTAAAAAGGAGATATGTGTGAGATGACTCAATGACGGGCTATAAGTTTGGACTTGGTGAACACAATTAAGTGTGGGAAAATGGAGAATGGGATCTGATGGCTTGAAGTTGAAGCTGCAGAAATTAAGTCTGTAAATAATTTATAGATAACTTACAGTGAAAACAATTAACCGTTGGGATGACTTAATTCTTAAAGTCATTGGTTTTCAATCATTAGCCATTTTTAAATCAAAGCTGAGTGTTTTAAATTGCTCTGTTCAGATAAAATGTAATTGAAGCATGTCTGAAGGATTATCTTGTGCTGTTTGTGAGTGTCAGACTGGATGAACACAATACTCTCTACTCCATGATATATAAACCGAGGTAAAATCCTATGTTAAATATATATGGCTCGATGATATAAAATACAGAGACATTCAAAAAATCACAAATATCAGCACTCAACAGTAGTTTGGGCAGAGCACTGCAATCAAATTAGCAGTTTAGTTTCTCATATGCTCATTCCTTCAGCATAACACTGTGCTGTTTTCAGCCCAGATTTCCAGACAGGATTCATTGGAAGGGTATATTCTCCACATATAATAATATACAGCAAGCAGGCAACTCAAAAGTATAAATGGGAAGGAGAAATTATGTTTTGCACTGATAAAACAAATACTGCATGTGTGCCTTGCAGGATGCAGCACAAAGGAGCTTAGCTGTAGTCAGCAGTACTTCCATTGAACTACTGTTCAATGGGTGAAGGAAGTACAGCAGGACTCAACCCATGCTTCTATTTAAAATAAGTGAAATGGTCTCAGATACTGCAGATATAAAGGAAGAAAAAACTTTAGAACTATTAACAGATATGGACAACAACAATATAAAAAAGACTGTTCAATCGCTGAAGCATTCTGCAAATTTGTTTCTGATATTTTCTTCAAGATGTCCCATCTCCATCCCAATAAATCTACCACCCGCCCCCACCTTCTGAAAGACTTTTCACAATAATCCTATTCTCCCTGTGTCCTTACAGCTCACCAAGATGAAACCATGTGCTTCTCTCCTATCTCTTGTCTATCTCCAGTTTGCCAGCCACACCGCCTGAAGCGTGATGCATTTGTGTTTGAGTTGAGGTGCATTTAATGCACTCAATATCTCAGGGCTGCTGCTGTTTGGCTGCTGCTGTTTGGTTCAAAGTTAGGAGAGCTAATAGGTGATATTTATCTTAATAGACTTAATGGGCTTACACATCTCCCCTGACCCCCGAGGCATTGCTTATATTCACAGTTATACTGTGCTACCCTCCAAAATAACACATCTGGCTATGGAGTGGCTGCAGAGTGGGATGGTGCAATTGTTTTCTTCAGGGAGTTGGGAGAACACGAGGTGGCTCGGGGTGCAAATGTGCCAGGGATCCTGCCAGAAATTTAGCAGGGTATGTGGCCACATGCCAGGGTTTGGGCCTGGGCTCCAGAGCTGTTTACTTTAGCAGTGCAGTCTGCTCTCCTTCTCTCTGTTCTAAAGATTTGCTTTTGAAACGCAATATCCTCTGTCAAATGGGACTGATCCTCACCAATGTGCTCAAAATTATTGGCAGGGAACTCTGAGCAGTCAATGTGATCAAAGAGCCTTAACGCCTTAGAAAAATTAGCGAAAAATAAACAAACTCTGTGTATCATTTCCAATTAGGCCGTATCCCACTCATTCCGGGAGAATTAACTAAATCCAGACTCTATTATGCTGCAAAAGCCACCTCTCCTTGGACACGTCCTATCTCTCTAACTAACTGCAAAATCAGAAGTTGATTTACTCTTTTCCTAGTTGTGTGGCAGCCAACTTCATGATGCGAGGAAAATCATGCTGGGAGAAAGAACGAGACCAACAATAACAAACTGATATATTCCTCAAGGTTTAGGGTGCAAAAGGCTTCACAGTTAGTAGAGTATGATCAGTCAAATCTATCTTGTAACAATAAACAATGAATCACGATTGTATAAAATGAGTTTGTTTTAAAGTGGACATTCAAAGGCATATAATCCGCATTGTTTTCATCATCTGTTTCTTATTCCTGACATTATGGCAAGTCAAAAGTGATGCAAAATATTTGATCAAGATATTCAAAAGAATCTGAGGTTAGACATGAGCAAAGCCCAGAAAGTTCATGAGTTTGCCTCAAAGATCAGTTTCCCTAGAATATCCCAGATATCTGCATCAGCCTGGTGCTCACTGAATATGTCTCCAATCTGGCAAAATAAAAACAATGGTACCAGCAGCCTTCATGTCATCCTCAGGTGAAACAAAGGAAATAATAAGTGGTGAGGGAAAACTTGTTACTTATTTGAGTCAAGGTTGAAGCAATTTGGCTAAAAAATTTATGCTTTCCTTGCTCATGGGACTCTAATTGGGTGGATGAGACTTCCTCAGTTTAGGAAAAACACTGAAAAATCTCAAGGCAAAAATTTCTTCCTCACCATTTCTTTTTGCAATGATATTCTGAGGCAGAAGGTTTAATTACTGAGGACCTGATCAAAACCTTATTGACTTCTGATCAGGAAGATAAGGGACACAAAATCAATAAAGTTAAAGATTTTATATTCATTACTCTTTTTTTCTTTTCAGAAATAGCTTTTTATGTAAATAGCTTTTATGTCACCACTGCTGTTGGATGTGTATTGTGCCTAGCTGCTTTGCCTAAAATCTACAGGGAGATTTTTCAAACTGGTGCATCAAATAAAATTATTATTAATTGTCAGAATGTTGCAGAAATCACTCTTTCAAGTTTTTTTGTTTTATCCTCTTGTTTCAGGTTGTGGGACATTCACTTTTCTATCTTCTGCCATTGCTGCCATAAGTGGACTTCTGATGGGCTATGAGTTGGGCCTTATTTCTGGAGCTCTTCTTCAGATGAGCAGCATTTTAACACTCTCTTGCAAAGAGCAGGAAGTCATTGTAAGTTCCCTGCTTTTTGGAGCCTTATTTGCATCTCTCACTGGTGGATTTCTTATTGACAGATTTGGAAGGAGACTTGCTATCATTATCGCATCCTCTTTACTTGTGGTGGGGAGTCTGATTTTGCTGCCCTATGAGTCGTACCAGATACTCATTGCGGGCCGGATTGCCATAGGTATTTCCATATCATTGTCATCGATTGCAACGTGCGTGTACATTGCTGAGATCGCCCCACAGCACAGGAGAGGCCTCCTCGTGTCATTAAATGAACTCATGATTGTGATAGGCATTCTCTTTGCCTACATTTCAAATTATGCATTTGCCAGCATCTCTCATGGTTGGAAGTACATGTTTGGCCTCGTGATTCCATTAGGTGCTTTGCAAGCTCTTGCCATGTATTTCCTTCCACCAAGCCCTCGGTTTCTTGTGATGAAAAATAATGATGAAGCGGCGAGAAAAGTGCTGGAGAGGCTACGGGAAACATCAGATGCTACCAAAGAGCTTACTGTGATTAAGTCTTCCCTGAAAGATGAACATCAGTATAGTTTCTTGGACCTATTTCGTTCAAAAAACAACATGAGGGCCCGAATGCTGGTAGGACTCACTCTAGTTTTTTTTGTGCAAACAACTGGGCAGCCCAACATTTTATTTTATGCATCAACTGTTTTGAAGTCAGTTGGGTTCCAGAGCAATGAAGCTGCCAGCTTGGCTTCTACTGGAGTTGGAGTGGTTAAAGTGGTCAGCACAGTCCCGGCCACATTTTTTGTGGATCAAGTTGGAAGTAAAACTTTTCTGTGTATTGGCTCTTCTCTTATGGCAATATCGTTGGTCACTATGGGCTTAGTGAACCATAACATACATGTGAATTTCACCAAGGTCTGTAGAAGCCAGTCTCCAGAGGATTTCTCTCTCCAGAGACCAGGAAACTTCACTGTCACCAATGGGAGTCTCAAGGACCTCTTTGCTAATATGACTTCAACAGAAAGATTGTCATTCGATGTACAAAGCCCAGACGTTGCCAGGACAGGAGAACTGAACAGGACTGCCCTGGCAGGAGGCAAAAGCACAACAGGGTCTCACATGGAAAGTGGAGAGTTTCCTGTTGTCCTGAAATGGCTCTCACTGGCCAGCCTGCTTGTCTATGTTGCTGCATTTTCCATAGGTCTTGGACCAAGTAAGTGTTTAATTTTTCTAACTGTTTGTAACTTACATTATGAAGTGCTGGGATGGCATGCCCAGCTTGGCATTGGGCAGTTCCTAAGTTGGGCAAAGCAGTGTTGTCTCTCAATATGTACTGGTATTGTCACGGACCATTATGGTAGGTCTGGCATGTACTTTTTAGGAAGAGGTCTTGCCCCTTAAGGTAAATGATCTGATCTCACTTCTGTTCAGTGCAATATATTGGTCCCTCTTCAGTCAAGAACTGCTGCTAGCTTTGTATAGCAAAATTATGGAGCCCTTGGCTATCTTTTCTCTTTCTAGTCTATTGTGTCCTTACACTGGGAAGGTTAAGAGGTTGGCATTTGCTGCTGCTAGCTCCTAAACCCAAGATAACGATAAGCTCTAGATCTCTGCATGGTATGACATCATCAAAGCCGCAAAATACCAACCTGAGTCCTGCCAAGGATCTGTCCCTCTGACTGTGTGATAGTCTTCAGATATAGAAAACACATTCAAGGTGTCACAATTCATGAGCAAGCTGTAGCACCATTGCCACTGCTTGGGCAGAGCAACACAAGTGGGAGGACACAAAGGTGTGTCCCTGTACAGCTGACACTGTACTGCTGCATCTGCCACCACGCTTGCACGGGTCTCACTCTTTCCTGAGGAGAGCATGTCTGTCATTCCAAGGGACTGGAAATCAAATCTCTCAATTTTCTATCGTTTTGTTTCAATAGCACTTGCATAATGTACTTTGAAGGGGTTGACTTTTAAAGTCACTGGGCAAAACCCACATGTCCAGTCCATTATTTATTAACAGACTTTATGTGCTTTTGCACTCTGGCTCAAACTTGCCTTGCAAACAAACTGTACTCTCTTGTACTATTATGATAAAAAGCTTGCCACAAGGATAGAACCCAACAATTGCACTAACAACAACTCCCCTGCAGTATTTATTTATTTTAAACATTACTCACCGGGAGAGCAGTGTGAGATAAGCATTCATTGCCAGGGCTGCAAGCTTGACTGTGTTATTACAGCATTATTCCTTCCCTTGAAGATTGTCTTGGGACTGGAGTTTGCTTTCTATGACATAGGTTCAAAACCAGGGAAGAAACCCTGAAAAGAAAATGTTACTTGAACTTTCATTTGGGTATTTCAAACATATATTCAGTGACCCTTAGAGTAGGGTCACATGTTCAGAATTGGCCTCCTGCTGAAATCTGCTTTCCTGATGACCTGGCTGTAAACAGGTTCTTAGTCATTTGAGTTGGCCTAATATACAGTTAATGAGAACAGTGTCTATTTTCTTGAGGGCTACAAAAACTGACATGTTTTCCAGGCTGATCTGAGAAGTCTCTGAAGCCAGTGCTTGTTTTTTGACCTCTTTCCTGACTTGAGAGCTCAAATGCTTTCAAACAGAAAATGGACTCTCAGCTCCATCATGGAGAAACCATGGATAAAGCCACTGTGAGGCAATTTATACTGACAGATGCATTTACCTGGCCAGGTCTAGCAGAGGTACAGGTACTTCAAATTGCAGCTAAGTCCTTTCAAGGCATTTTCCTGCCTTTGAATGCATGCTATTCAGTTCAAATTTACAGCATATAGAAAATGCAAGGGTTGGAGAACCAAGAGATTGTTGGAATCTGCAAAGGATCTGTTGTGTTTAAATAATCTGGATTGGGGTGCAAGGTTATAATTTGTGTCTCATATACAGCCTACAATATCTCTTGTTTGGAGCCCTAATCCCTGAATGTATTTTCAAAGCCTAGCTTTCTTATCCTTGTGTAAAGAAAAAAAAAATAGCCCCTCTGCTTATGTAAAGTAAATAGTTTTAACATGTTTGTGTTATTCATCTCTAAATCTGGTCTGTGGTCTGGACCAGATTGTTCTCCATTGTCTGCTCGCCAGTGGGAAGGAGGCCTTGAGGCTGCACTTGGTGGCTGCTGTGTGCAGGCAATGCCTGGGGCACCTGGGGACAAGAGCACTGTAACACCTGCACCACTGTATCTTCAGTGGGAAGATCTCATGATCCATGCAATGGCTGGCTAAGGTGAAGGGAGTGTTGAGAACACCTCTCTTCATAGACCTAATCAACATCTTTTGGACAAAGAGCAGAGAAGATGTTGCTCTTTTCCTTCCACACCATTTCTGGATAAAGGGCATTTCTGGGATAAATTCACCCACTTTATTTTGAGCCCATGCTGCACTATGTTCTGTGGGGATAAGGGAGACTTTATATAGGACCATTAGGAGATGACACTCTTCACAGGACAGATCACACAATCTGAGCTCTATCATCTTCTTTTTAACTACTTTGTACTTTTTTTTAATCCTTTTTTTGTTTTGGTCAAAGAGATAGTTACACTCTAGATTAGTGTAGCAGACATTTATAAATGTATTTCCATGATGTCTCTTTTGTTGCCAAATTACATAAAGGAGATTGATTTTTTTAATGAATTAAGCATATTCTAAACATATTTATTGCCCTTTATCAAAGCACCCAGGCAGCACAGTGATGAGCACTCAAAAAGAGGCAGTAAGAGATAAAAGTAATTTTTGCATTACAAAAGAATTCACAGACTAGCAAACATCTGCTTAGTCAATTTTTTATTCTGGGGTGCTCTGTATTTATATCATCAACACTTACACAAGATAAAAGTGATATTTCTGCTGCTGTGTTTCTGTTTAATTATGTTTGATAAACTGCAATTCAACTGCTTGTTCACACTCAATTTCACACAATTATGAGGACATTTTGTAGATGCAACAAATCAGTGTTGCATCACACCACAGAACAGCACATGCCATTTCCCTTGGGGTGTTTGCAGAGGCGTTTCAAGGTGTTCAGTCCCTAGCTAAGGGGGCTTGCTTGACACCCATGTTTGTCTTGGGTTACCCTTTGTCTGTGTGTCAGGAAGGACAAACAAGGATCAGGGGTTCTCACAAGGGAATGTTGCCTGCAGAGCTCTAAAGAAACCAATCCTGGCTGCCATGGAAGGGTGAGGAGTGCGAGAGGGCCTCCTTGTTGTTTGCAGCACATGTTAGTGAGGAGAAGCACTGGAACCTGCTGTAAGTGGACAGGGGAGGGACAGCAGAATCCGAGCCTGGCAGAAGCCCTGCTATGCCTTTCACAGGGATCAGCGAGTGCAGGTTGATGGGATGAGAGTGATGTGGAAGTAGATCACCAGTTCATCACCCAAGCTAAAATGTGGTCACTCAGTGTGACCCTGGAAATTAATTTAACACAAAGGACATACAGAAATAATCTGGTCAGGCCTATGACCATGCATCACCACTTACTAAATGACACAGAATTAACTGAAGTAGTTTCAGAGCATCTCATTTGCCAGTTGCTCTGTTCAAACCACTTGAGGGGAAAAAGCTAGAGGTCCTTTCTCATAAAGAAGTGTCACTTCCTTCACTCACCACTGTGTGTGATACAATGTACTGGGATGCCGGGACAACGAAAGTCATGCTCCTGGGATATCAGATTTATTTTCCAAAATAGGGCTGTAAGTATTCCTGTGTTTGGATGGAGCACGTGGAAGAGAGTTCTCTTGGTTAGCAACTGTAGGGCAGCTATAGCCTCTCTGAAACAGAGTGGGTGCCCAGAGCTCTGCTGTTCTCCACACAGACCTGATGAACAAAATTCAGATGTCAGATTGCACCCATTACCAAAGATCTGCTTTTCTGTCTTGACCATCTCCTTTTGAACCATTTATGATCGAATACTAGATAGGGACAACTTCCCCACATATTTCCTGCATATCCCCTGAGTGAGATGATCTCATCAGTAAGTAGGTGGAAGAAATATGGTAGCACCACACATAGGTATATGCAGGGATGCAATGTGGTCTAGAAGCAATGCTCTTCATAAAAAGAAGTCAGAGTGGCTCCAACAAATCCTAGCTTGAGAAGCAAGTGAGGCAGACTGAGTCTGGACCAAACAGAGTGTCTGTTTTCCCAGTCTGAATTGGTTCTTGCAAATTAAAGGCAAGTGAGCAAAACAGGACTTGGGCAGTACCTCTTTACACATATTGTGGGACTGAAGTTAAAGGGAATCCATGAATGTCTCAGTGATTTTTTGATGTGGAATGAGAAACACCTTTAATGAGAGAGGGATGCCAAATGCCATCCATTTGGACTGCATGAAGTCCTTTGCATAAGAGCTTTTCCTCTGCAAGTCTTTAAAACACATTTTTGTGTAACTGCAAAAGCATTTAGGCAGTTGGCCAGTGAACTTTGGGATAATCTGCTGGAGCAAATCGCATCAGCTCTGCTGGCTTCATGGCTTTTCATGCTGAGCATGTAGATGAAAATCCACAAAAACACCTGCAAGTGGGACTGAGGGGCAATTTCACAACATGAATCATCCTCAAATCCTCAAAATTTAACTGTATAAATTCCAAAGGTACTTATGTCTCTGCCAACCTGTGACAAAGATGTTCTATTACTTCATGTCCTAGAGTAGCTGCCAGCTTTATGTGGCTCTTCAAAGCCAAGGGATAAAATCTAGAGCTCTTTTCTTGGAGACAAACTCCTCTTTCAGGTGACACTTCAGAGCTGCAGGGATGCCCCAGACCCAAGCACTTAGAGCCTTCTTTACACACAGGTTGCTGTGGCCACAGCACACCCAAGGCAAGTCAGTGTCTGCAGCTGGAGAAGTGTTTCCAAGGTTTCAGGGCTTGGCACAAAGAAATACCACATTTACCTATTTGTGTAGATATAAACCTCAAAATATATTTTTAGCATACTTATGGTCAATATCTGAAGTGTATAACCAGGTGTTGGAAGAGGGGTTTAGAGCTTACTACAAACCCTAATTTTCCACACTGCTGTTGCAGCCCATTGAAGCATAGCTCCCATGAGTGGGTGTTTGTAGGGTTGGCAGTAGTTTGGTATTGCTAAAAACCTGATAAAGAGTGAAATTAAATATCCACAGGAAGCCTTCTTAGTGGGATATAGTGGATGGCCTCTGTGGCCATCTGTTAACCTCAACCATCAGGTGAATATTTCTGACTGGAAAACTGGAAAAAATTAAGTTCTTATTACTCTTTCTTCTTAGCTCCTGAAGTAAACACACTACCTACAAAACCAGAGGCCAGCTGGCTGCTGGGAGCAGCACAGCAGTGTCCAGGGCTGTGAGGTCCAGACCTTCAGTGGATGTAAAGCATGTCTACAGACCACGTACAGGGGGAGGGCGAGCACAGGACCACAAAGTGGCAACACTGCAGTTTTGGGGACAGCGCTTCCCCCCAGGATGGCTCTCTGATGGACTCTCAGCCACTCACTCATAACAACCTCAGAATAAAGCTTCTTGTGGATTTGGGGATCCCTAACATCTCTCCTTGTGTGGATGCAGAGGCATGTACAGCAGGCAGATTCAAAGCTGTTGGAGCAGGCACAAGAGAGGATAAATACAGGTGAATAAACCAGGGGCTTGTGGTCACTACAGTCACTTCCTTTGTCCTAATGCAGGGAAGGATTAGCCTGCCTTCATGTTTTACTAGTTTCACACTGGCAAAATTCCTCTGACATGAAAGACCCAGGATTGTGGCTGTGCTCCCCCCAGGCTGAGTTCCCCCAAGAAGGTGCAGGGACTGTGGTCTCCAGCAAGCCCTACTGTGATGCATGATCTTATTGCTGTGGGAGCACTCTGTGTGGATCATCAGCCCTGGGAAGAGCAAAACCAATGCAGAGAAGTTGATAAAGGCAAGCCCCTAGTGAGGGCACATCTTAAGAGCAAATTTTTACTGATGAAAGCATAGTTTAGGATGATAGATATCCATTTCTAGTCTAAACCTAGGCAGATTTGTCATCTTGAGTATATCTGAGTTAAATTTATATCAGCTTGAATGAATACTTTAAAAATGAGATAATTTGTACCTAAAATGGAACAGATGTTTCAATGTGTTTGGGTATCCAACTGATGCAGGAGCCAGATTCCTCAGATTATCCACAAAGGGTAATATTGTCTCCAACAACGGGGGGCTTTCAGACCCCTGCTCTCTAACTCAGGGCATGGTGTGAATAAAACCAAGGTCGTGGGTTCAACTCCCATTCAATCCCTGCACGAGCCACTCACTTAAAAGTTGGACTCGAAGATCCTTGTGGATCCCTTCCAACTCAGAATATTCTGTGAAACCTGTGAAATTGGTGACCTTTCCTTTGGCACAATGCTGCCTTCCTTCCTGGCTGTTAAAGGAACTTTAGGATGATGGGAAAACTAAATTAGACAGCATTTCACATACGGTATGCTTTACCTTTTGGTAAGCCATGAAGTGGTCACACAGTTGGACCAGATGACCACTGTATGTCCCTGTGTACTGAATGATTCTATTCTATTCTATTCTGTTCTATTCTATTCTATTCTATTCTATTCTATTCTATTCCCATGTAAAAACCCACTTGTTTTTTCTACATCTTATTGTGAGCTGTTGGAGTCATTTAAATGCAGCTTTAAACCTGTGTTGGGGAAAGTGGGGAAAGTGGGGAAGAAGGATCAGGCAAGAAACATCAAAAAGGTTGGAAGAAAGCTCAAGGGATCGCAAGAAAACTGAAATCCGTAGAGGTGAAGAAGGGAGTAAATCCACCCTCAATCCATCACTCTCTTTCTTATACAGACTTGTGTGGTTTTTGGTGGTCTCTCTCTGTGTTTCATTGGATTAATCAAGGCAGGACCCAGAGCTGGAGCACTGCCCTAAAGCCCAGAGAACTATACTGGAGGCAAGTTTTAGTCACTTTGAGTGTGGTCCTGTGATTGTTAGATTAATTGGCTACCTGAGTTAAAGCATGATTCATTAGCACAGCTAAAGGCTGAACCTTTTATGTGTCTTTCACCTCAGTCACTAAATGCACCTGTAACAAAACCCAGAACAGCTGGTTTGACACATGACACTGTACAGCCCAGGGACTCAATCACTGGGGTCGTATCTCTTGCCATCCTGACAATCCAGACTGCATAAGATGCTTTTTCTCTGTCCCTTAATGCTCTTGGGCTTAGTCTTGGCCACCAAATGTTGACCTGAAACTGGAAAATCTTGTAGAAATGAGACCCGTCAGTGTGGAAATTCTGAACCTTTCATGGATTTAGTTGGCTGTTCCTGTGTTTTGAAATATTGTAAGCTTAATGGTTTTGCACTGTCTTGGAAAACACTGGTAAAAAATCAGATACCTAGAATTCATTTCAATATCTCCTACATTAAACCAGTATTTCAGGCTTTTAAAAACATGTGGTTGTCATATTAATTTATAGTGCCCAGGAATCTGAAGTTAACAGACATTCATGCTCAACATTGCCTTCCATGACATTTGTTTACAATGGGTTTTTTTGAGTTTCTACATTTTTCACAGCAGCTGTGGCCTGACCTTAAAATTCACAGAAATGACAAGCATCAATTTTATGGTTTTTTTGTGGTTTACTCTGGAAAATGGGATAGTGGCAAGGACTAAATCAAATATTCAAAGCCAATCAAGTGCTTAAATGCTATGTTGGAATTTAATCAAGATAATAAACCTTGGGAATATGCATGTTTCACTGAGAAACGGCACAGAAAGTCCTATTTCAGATAATAATAATAAAAAAATTATCTTAGATTCTTTGTTTTATGACAAGATTCCTAGCACTGTTTATTTGTACTGGATCATCTTTTAATGCATGCATTCATGTGGTTTGGATATGACACTCCACGTCCTTATCTAGTTCATCATTCCTGTGCTATTCAAATACTGCCTCACATGGCCTTTGTTTCACACTGTATCTGTGCTACCAAGCTGCAGGAGAAAGACAAGGCATGCCAAAATGAAAAATAAAGTAAGGGTTGTAAATTGCCTAGTTCTTGCTATTTTCTTGCCCCAAATAAAGTTTATCTGAAGCCTCTTGTTAGCACATGAGCTATCCCAGGAATAGATTTCCCTTTTCAAAGGCTGATTGGTAGTAGTAAATTGCAAGCCAGTTTAAGAGATTTTTTGATACCTGGATGTTAATTATAGGATTTCAAATTGCAGAAGGTGCTTTCTAAAATATCAGATGAATAGATTTGTCTTATCTCTCTTGATAAAACCTACAAATCTGGGGGGCTTGTGTAAGTGTCAAAAAGGTCATAAGAAGGAAAGATTGCTTTTGGAATAATGAGACATGGGAATGCCAGTGGCAGCTTCTTAATTGTTTTATTATGTTACTACATTTCAACCCCAAGGCTGAATTTAAACTGTATATTGAAGTGCACCTGAAATCAGAGACATGATTTTCACTGATGTTTATGTTCCTGTTTTTAACTCTAATATGTTAATGGGGGGAAGTGTTGGTGGATCAAGCCAAAGGCTTTGCCCTGAGGGACAGAGCCCTGGCTGCTGTGAAAAGGTGGGGAGACCACACCATGCCCCAGCCACTCTTCTTGTGTCTCTGCAATGACAGTGGTTCAATCTGCTGTTGGAAAGGTAGGTGGATTCCTGTGGTCTGGCATCTTGTGCTCCACTTAAAGAGGGATTTGAGTCAGTATCCTGAGCTTGGTGCTCTGTGTATTGTAAATATCTCTTTACTAATAGTTCTACGTTGGTAAACCCATTGACACACAGGTACTGCTTAATAGAAATGGAGCCTGTGCTTAAAATTATGCACAGTTTTAAAGTTTAGCTCAAATTAATTTCCTTAACCATGTTCTAAGAAACAAGACCATTGTGACACTGAAGTTCGTGAACAAGTTTGCAGGTCATCTGTCAAGCTTTATGAAATCCAGTTTCCTTCAGGAAAGAGGGCTGGGGAGGAATTTTTTATAGGCAAGCTGTTCTTGGGCTAGCTTTGTGCAGAAACTAAAACTTGTCAGTAAGACTTCAAGTGCAAAGTCAGTATTTTATTTCATTTGTAAAGTTCATGAAACTAAAATATGTATTATAAAGCATGAGAAAATAGTTGTGCCTAAAAGGTAAAGATGTGTAATCAATCACGTAACTTACTGGCACTGCTGAGGAAGGTGAGACTGTCAGCCAAGCACAGAGAGCATGCTGAGTCAGTGCATGAAGTCAGGAGACTGCTTCTCCCATGGCATCCCAGTTCCTGTGCCACACTGAGCTCTGGGAGGAAAGCCAGGAAGATTTTCTCAAAGGGAAAGGGCACGCATGAGGGCACCCAGCTTCTGCTGCCTTTGAAAATCGACCCTAAGTGCAAAAAACTCCTCTGGAAGAAAGAGAACTAGAAGACACTTTGTGGTAGTTAAACCCAGAGCCTTCACATCTTCCTCCTCACTGCCTTCCTCCAGCAGCAACCAAAGCAAAGCTTGGGAAGCAGTTTCCAGGGGGGAACTTAAAAAATCCTGGATCACCACAGGCCTCTCTAAAAAAGCCACTGTTGTAAAACATTGCTTATCCTTCCTACTGGGAGTTTTGTGAGGCATGTGCACAAATAGATCTCTGTTCTTCAAGAGCAAAGGCCTAAATTGACCCCAACTGCTGTGTGACAAACAGGTTTTTTATGCTGTGCAGCCCCTCAAAGACCACCAGGAGCCTTTGGGTACTGGAAAAACAGGTTCACTTATCCCACCCAACTGAGTCATTTCTTCTCTGCATACTTTGTAGAAGTGAAATATGTGATAAGGCAAACTAATTCATGCAGAACTTCCTCATGCATTAGAGCTTCTGGCTTCTGCAGTCATTCCTCTGCAAATGCCTCAAAGGATTATCCTGGATTCAATATTCTGAACAAATAAACACCTACAAACAGGAATATATATTTCAGATTTTAATTAAAAGGCCTTTTTTTAGATGCCAGTATGTGTTTTATTATAATAAGCACATTCTCACTTGAAAGCTTGTTTAAATTTTTCCTTTCTCACTCTTTCTTTTTTTTTCTTTCTTTTTTATTTGTTTTTTTCTTTTCCTCTCTGCTGCTCTGCACGTTGTTCTGTCTTGTTGGGAGAATTTGAGTGTCTGCATAACAAAGGATGAGAGAAATGGTGACTGTGACATCCAGTTGCAAAGAGAATTGTCATCTCACGCATCAGTTCAAAATAACTTTTCTTAGGTTACCTGAAAAGATGTACAGCCTATTACATATCTGCCAACAGTAAGGCTATGATGAATTCTTCTCTTTAACTCCAGCTGGCAACTAAGTACCTCACAGCTGCTTTCTCAATCTTTCCCCTGCCCCTTGCCTGCTAGGGAAGAGAATTGGAAAGAAAAGATTAAACCTCATGGGCTGAGATAAGAGGAGTTTAATAGTTGAAATAAACAAACAAAAAGAATAATTCTAATTCTAATAACAATTATAACAATAATACCAATAACTATGATGAAAAGGGAAGAGACAGAGAGAGAGAGAGGAATAAAAACCAAGAGAAACAAGTGATGCACAACATAATTGCTCACCTGCCACTGACTGATGGCCAAACTTTTCCTGAGCAGCGATCCCGGGTTCCCAGCCAACTCCTCCCAGTTTATAATCTGGGCATGATGCTCTATGGTATAGAATATTCCTTTGGCCAGTTCTTTTCAACTGTCCTGGCAATGCTCCCTCCCACTTTCTTGTGCACCTGCTCGCTGGGAATGGAAAACTGGGCACGGGAAACTGAAAAGTCTTTGATTTAGGGTAAGCACTACTCAGCAGCAACTAAAACATCAGTGTGTTATCAACATTGTTCTCATACTAAATCCAAAACACAGCACTGTACCAGCTACTCAGAAGAAAATGGACTCTCTACCATCTGACACAGGACAATTTTGCTGGTAGATTTTCTGCTGAGCACTTCTATTAGGCCAAATGGTTTACAAATCACATTAACTAAGAGGATTCTACCATTTCTAGATCCTCATGTATCTATCATTACTTGCCCAGTAATTCTTCAGATGGGAATTACCTCCTCTAAGAAAGCTCATTTGTGACTCTTCTTTCCAGGTGAAAATGGACAGTAATTTAGGATGACTGAAAATGGATTTAAGATTATATTGGACACCTTGCATTCAAAAGGAAAGCCCATATGAGTCATAGCATTTCTTTCGAGTTCATGGAGATGAAAATTTGAATCATAAAAAAAAAAAACCCAAAAGCATTAAAATGCAGACCTACAGTGGTTACAGAAGGTTAGGGGAGGAAGGATTGCTAGGAAAATCAGATGTGAATTGCATCTCGCTGCCCTCCTTCTCAAGTGGCCCAGAGCACAGGTGTTGGAGGTAATGCTTTGGAATCAGTATATTCCCCCAAATCCCTCCTGCTGCTCTATCATAAACTAGAGGAGGCATGAGTGATTTCAATGGTCCACTGCAAGTTTCCTTAAAAAACCACATGGGAGTGCTCAGCCTGTCTATTAGCTAGTGATGCAAATAGTACAAACAGTGGGCAACAATTTGTATGTACTCTGATACAGCCTCAGAGAAAAAATGGATTAAATCCCACTTGTCCTAGTAATGTTACTGCAAGGAGACAGCCTAAAGTGTTAACCATTAGAAACAGAATTGTGGTGTACCAGAAGAAAAGAAAAAGAATTTAGATTTGCACACCACATCAGCTCCTTCTGGATCATCAGTGGCATCAGACATCTTACCAGTAGGCTGCTGCTTGGAGAGAGGCACCTTGGCAGCCACAGAATTAAAGTACATATTCATTGCTTTTATCTGCAGAGGTCAGGATGCTTCCAGAGGCATGAGATTATCTGAGGCTTCTCCTTACTCCCCCATCTCTCAGCAATACAGCAATTCCACTCCTTACAATGTGCACACATAGGGTAGGACTTGACCATCTCAGGCTGGCTCTCTGCTGGCAGCTTGCATGTTGTCTAAAGCAATACAGCTGCTCATTTGTTCTATATTTGCCAGTTATTAATTTTGAGCAGCCACTTCAGTTTCATATTATGGGGTAGAGACAGAGAGAAAGATGTCCCTCGTTAAGCAAAGTCATAGATTTTTAGCGCCAGTCACAATCCTCTACTTTGTCCTCTTGCACAAAACTGTGGGCAGAGTTAAGTCCACTTTTTGTGTGTCATATCTTGTTTATCTGCTTTGGGAAAGGACCAACTCTCTCCCACCCTCTCCTTTTTCTGGTTTTCCTCACTTCTGCCAGCCCCCCAGATGACTTTCACTGGATCTGCTGTGAAAGTCTTTGCCAGAGTTGCATTATGTGGGTGCTGGGAGCTGTGCTGGGACAGTGCTGGTGTGTGACAGCAGCACATGTGTCCCCCAGGCCCAGCTCTGTCCCAGTTCTGTGTGTCCTCACAGGCACACACCTCACCACCATGCACACTCTGAAGGCTTCTGTCATCCCCTTTGACGGCACAACGTGCCCTTTGAAATCTAAACCAGCTACTGATGATCCTGGCCTTTAGTGGGAAGTGGTTGGCCACCTGGCTATTTCTGGTAATATCAGAAAAAATGAAAAACCTTTTGGGTTTCACAAGCCTGGAATAAAAATCTGGTCTTGGCAAAGCCAGTTGTTAGCCAAGTCCTGCTGTCTCATGGCAGCTTTGCTGCGACTTGTTTGCATCCTTCCCCAGCACTGATCATTACACACTCTTAGATGGTCTCTCTGTGTTACTTCACAGGATAATTCCTTCCTTATCTTCCCTTGGACCTTGTTCTGTTAACAACCCAGTCCTCCTTTTCAAGGTCTAAATACTTCTGCCCACTTCCCTCCTAAGCTGTAAGTCCAATTAATTGCTTTCCAGAGTTTATACCTCAGAAACTTGAATTCTTTCAAGTATTGCAATGTCCATTTTCTGAATCTCACCATAAAGAATTTGATCTCACACAATACCGGTACAGGAAAAATATGCTAAGCAACAAATGAATACCAAGGGAATCTAATATTTCATTAATAAGAGCTGCTGAGCAGCTTCCAATTTGCTTCTACCTCCAGGCAGGAAAAGGTCAAAACAAGCACGTTTTTCATTCATGTACCTCACTTGAATGTCAAACACCCTCAAGCTCATGGTATTTCTCAGTTATTCTCAGCTTTTTCTGCTTCTCTGATGTGAGTAAGTTAATTTCCTTTTTAAAAATTTATTTACCACATAGCAGGGAGGGAGGGAGGGAGGGAGGGAGGGAGGAAGGAAGGAAGGAAGGAAGGAAGGAAGGAAGGAAGGAAGGAAGGAAGGAAGGAAGGAAGGAAGGCAGGAAGGAAGGCAGGAAGGCAGGAAGGAAGGCAGGAAGGAAGGAAGGAAGGCAGGAAGGAAGGCAGGAAGGAAGGAAGACATCACATGAAGTTTGAGACATCCCTGCTTACATCTCAGGTGTAAAGTTCATTAGTTTGGCCATGTTGGCTTAAATTAAAAGTCCACTAAATTGTGTGTTACCCTGCCTCCAACCAAATAACCTCCAGCCAATAACAAGGGCTGAGAGACAATGCAGGAGAAGAGGCCCATGCAGTATGCACAGTTGTCCTTCTGCCTATCTGTAGTTTAGAAAACTTCAAGAGAAATATTGAGGAATTATTTTTACTATTGTGAACAATAGTAAAAGTAAGGATCTTTTCCCACGCATACGGAGAAATAATGTTTTGACACCCAGCATTTAATGATTTAACTGACCAATATTTTTCATATTGGAAGTATCTTGTGAAAGTGAGTTCCAAGCTGAAACACACATTGTGTGAAAAAGCGCATGTTTCTGCCTCCCCTAATGGCTGTGCCTGGTAATTTCACTTAGGTTCTCTTGGTTTGTATCTTTTTGAATGTGACTAAATCTACTGCTCTTCTAGTTCACAACACTTGACCAAAGCCCTTTGAGACTGAAAAGCACAGTGGCTCATTCATTTCTAACTGTGTTCCTTGACTCCTTCAGAATGACATGGTTTTCCTTAGGACTCCTCTTCAAGACACTGTACACATGCCCCTTCCCAGCTGATATTAGTCAACTTCATCCTGGCTCCAGCTAGGAGCTTGGGACAGTCTAGCAGATCCCTTCTCTTCCCAGTGGGATGTTTTCTTTAATACTGGGATGTCGCTGCCTCCGTCCCTGGCCTCTCATCCTCTCAGCCAGCACGCTCAAAGCACTTGGCTGCCTGATGATGATATTGCAAGTAACATTTCAGCAATCATTCTGTGTCTTCTTTGTCTGGGCACAATGTACACCTTTTCTAAAGGCAGTTTCCTATTTCTAACAGTTTTCTTCATTCAGCAGTTTATCTGTGCTGAGCTATTTCTCATTTATTTGGCTGTGTGTGTATTTTAAGCCTTCAACCATGTAGTTTAAACATTCTCTGGAGCACCACTGAAGCCCTTACCCTGATCTTTATAGAAAGTATTATGTTAATATATGTTAAAGTATTATGTTAATATTGTCCTCTTTTCAAAACAAAATGTGATAGGCTCTTGCCTTTTCCCTTTCTACAAGAATATTGAATTTTAAATGTTATAACCAGTGCAACAGAGCATCTTGGTTATGGTTGCACCTTGAACTACCCAGGCTCAGCACTGAAGCACAATTTGACTTTTTTCTCTCATTAAATATCCAACAAAGTGCTAAAAGGAATCTCATCTCTGGTACACAAAATATAGTCCCAGCACTGTGCTCAATTAGGCAATTTATTCAGTCTTAATGGGACTAGCTGAAATTTCCCATTACTATTCTGTTTCCTGCTTGTATAGCCCCTGTGACTTTGTTTAGAGGTGGATGCCACCATCCTGGTCATGGGGCTGTTAATTATATCTGAATCCTCTGCTCTTTCCACTTGGGCAAGGAATATCAGGCCATCTAGTTTCTGTGATATTCAATGGAACAGTTAAGGTTCCTGATCCAATGCAGTATTTCTGTCTGCATTTGCAGCGTGTGTTCTTTTCCCTACATTGTACCGTAATAAAGGACCATTAAAGTGCACAATTTTTCTTAACAGCTGTCAACACACAGCACGCTGTGGGTCAGCAAAGGTGAGTTACTGCCTGCAGCAACAAACCCCGCAGTTGTTGACTCCAGCACAGAGAATCATGCTGTCCAGCCCTTAGCCACATTTCTTGCTTGCATCTGACCTGGGGATCACCAGCTCTTTTCCCATCCATTCCATCAACACCAGCCAGGGGTGGCCAGAGCAGATACTGAAACCTGCAGAGTGTGTGCAGTGTGGTTCCTATCGCAGCACCCTTTGGAAATACTGCTGGATTACACAGCAGATGGAGGGCTGGGGGGTGAGGGTGGTGTTTGGATCCTCTTTTCAAGGACAGGCTGATTTCCCCTGCACAATGCCACTGCTTAGGCTGGCAAAGGCAGAGCACACGGGTGGCTTGGCAGCGACTTTGAGAGCGTGAAGGTTGAATTTCTGCGGTGGTGTGTGCACAGAAGGCAGCAGCAATCATTGTGAATGGGAGCCTGAACCTAGCTGCTGGCTTCCCCAGAGCGAGTCACATCCCCGCCATACCAACAGCAGCTGCTGCTTTTTGGCAAATGTACAAACAGTAAACACAATCCCAGAGAGGCGCTAAAGGCAAAGAATCGATGGTTATTGCTGCTTCAGCTTGGGGAAAGGAGTAAACAGGCTGCAGTGTCAGATTTCTACAACTGTTCCTTCTCCCAGGGGGGTTAGCCTGTCCACTCCTTGCCAGCCAAGCAGGGGTCAGGGCCATGCCAGCGGGGGTAGCTACCATTAGCAGACACGAAGAACCGTCCTGGTGTTTTGGTGGCATCTGTCTAAACTAGATAAAGTGGTTGCAATAAAAGCAGTTAAACACAATTCCAGCTGATGCAGATCCTCAAGTGTTTTGGTTTCTTAGCAGGAAAACAACACAATTCAAACCTCCAGACAAATTATCAGTTAGGCTGAAAGGGCCAGTCTGTCATCGGAAAACTGCATGGTGTTGGAGTTGCCACGGTGCCACACATTTCAGCTACAGCATGAGCCATCCTCCAGTGCCCAGAACACTGCTTTGTTCCTGGAGGTTGGTTTATGCCCAGCGAAAGTGGGTTTGATTTTTTCAACCTTTATTTTAATTCTAATGTGACAGTAAATATCTCTTTTGCCAATTTGTGATGCGTAACAATTTTTGCAGCCGATCTTGTGTGCTGGCTGGCAGGCCATCCTGTGGGGACGAACTGCAGGGACTGTGAATGCACACCTTGAAGGGCTCCTTTGCCTCTGCTTACTTGCTGCTTTGCTTTTTGTGGAGTCATGGGCTTGCTGCTCACCGGCTAGCAGAGGTTTCTTCAGCCCTGATCCACTAGAAAAGTCTGTGGGGTTCAATCTCTAAGCTGCCGCGTGGTCTGAGGCTTGGGAATAAAAAGCGGATCCTGCTGTGGTTTTGGAAGATGTTTTTTCCATGGGGATGGACCAGCAGAATGAATGCTGGACCCAGGTCTTCTTATGTACCTTGGGTGAAACCCGAACCAGGGGGGCCTTGGTCCAATAGGGAGGGGAGGGGGAGTGGTTCGGGGCAAGGGTACTTTACACCATAATGGGGGAAGGTGGGCACCTGGGCACCTTGCCAAATGGGAGAGCAGACCCCCCGGGTCCATCAGGGTGATTGACAAGGTACTTGCTCCAGGGTGATACCACCAGGGGGTGGGATGGGGGGTCAGGGGAAAAGGGGCAAACCAATACAGTTTTATAAATCCTTGATTATGCACAGTAACAGCTTTTCAGGTCCTTAAGTGTTGTGACTAACAATGCTAGTTTCAATAGCCCTGGAGATGAGAGGGTGCAAAATACTATCATGACATCCCCATGAATTTGATCAGGTGCAGGGCTAGCTGGCTTGGCAGGTAAAAACACCTGCTTGAGAAGTCACTTTGCTTCTTTTTTGCTCCCACCTTGTCTGTAGGCACAGCACAGAACACTCCAAGGGTGCTTCTTTACAGCAATGTTTGTCTTGTCAGCAGCAAGCGTGTTAAAGCTTGATCCAAGTCATTAAAAAAAACCCCAAAAAAACAAAAGCCTCCCTATAGCTGCTATTAGAGGTGGTGGCTGTGTTATGGCCACTTGACCGTGCCCAGCAGGGTTAGTCCATTATGAAGTGTGGTCTTGATTCTCTGTAATAAAATTATCACTCTTCTGGGTCACTCTCATGGTGGTAGTGAAGCTATTTTTATTTTTCTTTAAGAAATATAAAAATCTAGATCAGGTTTGCAAAAAAAAAAATTAATCTAAATCTGTGGTACAAAGAAATCTAGAATTTGCTCAAATCTGCACTGTTGACTCTAAATTCAGGGGTTTTTTCCCATTTCAGCTAGTCATTTTTAGTTTCCTCCCAGAGCACCTTTTTTTCCTACCTTTACTGTGCTGTCACACAGGAATTCTACAAGCATCTGAAGGGTGAAAGAGTTGTGAAACACACTTGGACACACAGGAGCCTATTTTTGAAATGTATTTTTAGGAGGTTTTTGGCTGGGCTTTGGGTTTGTTTGTGTATGGGGTTTTGTTCATTTGTTTTCTGATAATCAGGAACTTTACAAAAAGTCTTTTAATTTTTTTTGCTCTTGCTATCAAGGTGATTACACAGCCAGCTCTTCACGTCTGAATTTGCTTTTGTGAGCTAGCAGCACCAGCATTTAGATCACCTGTGGTGTGGTGTGGCATGATGTGAAGGAGTCAAAAATCAGTCCCTCTCTCTTCATTTATACCTCAGCAGTCTCATTTGTGTGGAGCAGAGAGCTGGAATAGCAAGCATACTTTGGTGTGGCAGGTTGATTTATAAGGTGGCATAAACACACAGTGCCCCTCTGAGGCTGCAGATTGCTTTGGTTTGCTGCCCCAATTCCATTAGTGTTACGTCACTCCAGAGTTATTTAGTCAGGACTCGCTTTCATACCCAGATGTGCACTCAGAGCTCACCTCCCCAGCCCAGTGCCACCTGTCACTGGCTCAGGCACCCGCTGGGCAGGGATGAAGGGATGGTGACCTGAGGTGATGCTGATTGCTTCCCATGCTGCCTGCAAAGTGTGGGCCCTCACAAACCTAACCCCCTGAAAATCAACTTATTCTTTCAGGTGGCCTCACCTGAATCCATCGACTACCTAGATTTACAGCAAGGAGAGCCATCCTTCCAAAGAAACATTTTTTTTCCCTTGTATTTCAGTGTCCTGGTTGGTCCTGAGTGAAATTTTCCCCGGAGGGATCAGAGGACGGGCCATGGCTTTGACATCTAGCATGAACTGGGGTATAAATCTCCTCATCTCCTTGACGTTTTTGACTGTAACTGGTAAGATTTCTCCACGTCTTTCCAAGCTGATATTCTCCTAGTGGGCACAATAGGTCTCTCTTTCACAAAAGCATCGCTAAAATTGCAGCTGTGAAAGCCCAGGAGACAACATCTCTGTTTAGGTGTCGGTGTAACTTCACCACTCCCACCACATCTTTGCTTGTGCCAGAAGCTTCAGCCTGACAGTGCTGGCTGTCAGACCACCTTGCACATCAACTCCACAGGCTGTGAAACTCAGCTCTTAAAAACACCAGTGCCTTGGTGAGCTGAAAATACATAACGTTTAGGATTAAGTCCTGCATCTTCTGAAATCAATGCAAGTTCTGTTCTAGATTAGACCACAGCTTTTCTGATCAGACATTTTTAAACACGATCCCATTTAGTTCATTCCTTTTCACAGGAATGTCTTGGCTTTCAGAAAATTTTCTTTAGAAAAAAATGTCTTTGTGAGGTAAAAGTCTTTCATGTTTGAATGTGAGAAAGTAGGCTACCATACATGACTTCTAACGTGATGATAATCAAAGGGGAAGGTTAAATGCTGACACTGAAATTTATTGATTAGCACATTTATTTTTCTAATTTTATATTATGAGGCTTTGTAAATTTTAGTTTTCAGTCTTATTGTGACAAAAATTTGTGCTAAAAATAAAAATATATAAGACAGCAGAAATTCCAGGTTTCCCTTAGGTCTACATTACTCTCCATCAGATGCATCAACTCACAAAAAGTCAAGGAAATTTTCACCCTGTCATATGTTTTTTGGGACAGATTTGAAAATGAGTGTGGTCTGTTACTAAAATGGGCTTCACATTTATATTTTCTTAAAAAAAAAAAAAAAAAAAAAAGAGACAGAGAGTAAAAAACCCCACATCCTCCATCCTGAGTACTATCTTGATTAAAACCAGGAAAAAGTTCACTGTGCTCACACTCTCACTTTCATTGGATCAAGGATTCTTCTTCAAAAGGAAACCATCCACTTACTCCCACTCACTGCCCATCAGTTTGCATCACAGAGCTGCACTTCTGAACTGCACAAGATTTTGGACAAAACCAAATGAGAAAATGCATATTGTAGGCAGTCCAGCTGCCAACACTTGCTCAGTCCTTGGACCAGACTTGATTTATTCCTAAGGAAATGTCCCCAAAACCACCTGGTACAGACCTCAGGTGCTCAGTGCCAGCTGTTTCACCGGGAGGTCCCCTCTTGTCGTGCAGTGTTATTTGATGTACATCTCGCTGTTATCTCAGTTTACAAAGACTGTAAAGCCACAGTAACTCCCCTGGCTTAACTGGGTCTAATCTGGATTTATGGAAGTGTAAGTACAAGAAAATATGCATTCCTCATCTGTGGTGGAAAGGCAGGATTGGGAATTCTGTTGTCAAATGAATACACGGGGGGGTCACAGTGGCCGGCAGCATCCGCACTTTGGTGCTTGTGCAGAGGTATCAGCTGGATTAGAAGCTTCAGCTGCAATTTTCAGCTCATGACACAACTGACAAATGTCTCAACTGTCTAGGTGTACCTTAGCAGGGAAGAGGGCTAAGAGGATTGCAGCAGACTGTTGGGTTTGTACACATTTTACTTTCCAGGGCCTGCAGAGTGCATCCCTCAGCCTAAGTATCTACCTGCCCCTGGACTGTAGACTCAACAAACCACTAGTTCTTGGATGGGGCCATTAGGAGTTCACTCTTGGATCACTTTCTGGCACAGCATCCATGACTTGCAGTGGAAAGGCTGGGCACAGACAGGTGGGGAGGATTAGCTGGAGACAACTGTAACAGTGTGAAAAATGCTTGGATTTGCTCCAAGAAAGAATGTGCACCAAAACCAGACACAGGCAAAAATTCAAGGCACTCATGATCCCCACTGCCTTCTCACAAACCAGTAACAATGGCTACTCACAGTTTTCATGCAGAGTGATTGCAAATAAAATATTCATGCTAAGTGGGCCAATATGAACTCAATAATTTTCTTTCATAAGGAGTATTAGAAAAAACAAAGCCACTCTTTTTTGATATATGTGAGCTAAGAATAGCAGCCTAGTCTCTTTCTAACTTCTCCTGTTCATTAGGGGCTGTATCCTATAAAATACAACAGGAAGCAACAGAAAGAAAAATTGCAATATTTAAAAATTTAAAGAGACATGTTTTCTTCCTTTGTAGAGCTCATTGGCTTGTCCTGGGTGTGCTTCATTTACACAATAATGAGCCTAGCATCACTGGCTTTTGTTATCGTGTTTATACCAGAGACAAAAGGATGCTCTTTGGAGCAAATATCCATGGAACTAGCTAAACAGTAAGTACCAAGCGTGTGACTGCATCCCCCAAGTGCCAGAGGGACAGAGCCTTTCAATGCCACATATTGAAAAAAAGAAGGAAACTATGTGGGAGAATTCAGATCCTCTCAAGGCTTGAGCTTGTACATATTGATCTCAGCAGCCAACCAAATATTTTGTTGGTGCTGAAGGACTGGCCCTAAAGATGAGGTGGTTTTTGAGCACCCCTCTGAGGAACACCTGCAGCCAAGCCTGGCTCCCCAGCACTTTTGATGTCTGGCATTCCTGGATGGGAGGGCAACTCTGATCTTGCATTTAGGACTGTGTGTTTTGGGCTGCCTGCAGAAAATGGGAAAGCGAGATCCTGTATTTCAAATTGGCTTGTCCTGGGTGTCACTTCAAGGCTCCATGTGAATTTTGGTAGCTGTTGTAGATGAGCTTTTCTTGTGTCTTCACTGGGTGCTGTAGACCAGTGAGGGTCACTCTTGTCTCCCAAGCAACAAGTGACAGGACAAGAAGAAATAGTCTCAAATTGCATCAGGGGAGGCTTGGATTGGATATTAGGAAAAACTTCTTTACTGAAAGGGTGGTAAGGTGTTAGGAGAGGCTTCCCTGGGAAGTGACGGAATCACCATCCCTGGAGATGTTCAAAAATTATCTAAATCTGGTACTTGGGGACATGGTCTCATGGTGAATATAGCAGTGTTAGGTTAACATCGGGACTTGATGATTTTAGAGGCCTTTTTCGACCTAAACTAACCTACGAGTGTAGATACTTTGTTTTGGCAGTAAATGTAATTAACATGCGAACATCTTAGTATCATCTTGTATTTTTTTTAGAACACAAGAGAATATTTGCAACTCAGCCAGGCTTGAAGGAGCTTGTTTATAGACTAATTAGGTTGCGGACAGTTTACCACTGCTGCCGCTGGCCCTGGGGCTGTCCCTTCCCCTCCTCTTAGAGAAAGGCATCCATCCCTGCCGGAGCCGGAGCCGGCGGAGCGTGCGGCGGGGCCGCCCCCGCGCGGGCAGGCGGGGAAGCGCCGGCACCCGCCCGAGCATCCCGGGGCACCCCGGAGCATCCCGGAGCATCCCCGGGCATCCCGAGGAATCCCGGGGCATCCCGGAGCATCCCGGGGCATCCCGGGGAATCCCGGGGCATCCCGGAGCATCCCGGGGAATCCTGGAGCATCCCGGGGCATCCCGGGGCATCCCAGGCCCCCAGCCCGTCCTCAGTGGCCGGTGTGTCCCGCAGGCAGAGCGCTCTGCCGGCCGCACGCAGTGGCCAACGTGTGCGGGGTTTTGTGCTTCTGCAGGAAATACGTGAGGACGCCCTTGTGCGGGGTGAGCCAGCGCAGAGAGAAACTGGTGCCGGCGGAACTTGCCAAGAGAGAGAAAGAGCAGCTCTACTAGACGCGGGGCGAGCCAAGCAGCCTTCACCAAAAGACTGATTAAAAAAAGAAAAATGCTCCGTGATGCTCACACTCTTATGGGACACGCGGTATCGTTACTATACACAAGATATTCTCTCTTTTATTTCTTGGTAGAACTTCTTTCAGTGGCAGTTTACAGCCAACATTAAAGGTTGTTATAGTTTATAACTAACTGGAAATCTAGGCTCTGTCTGTTCCAAACTAGCATCCCTTGATCCCTCTTTTTCAGCTCATGACACAACTGACAAATGTCTCAGCTGCCCAGGTTTATCTTAGCAGGGAAAAGGGCTAAGGGGGCTGCAGCAGCCCATTGGGTTTGAGGTGAGATCCCTCACCTCTTGCATACAGTAAGTGAATGGAAATTGGAATATTGCACACAATTCTCCTATTCGTATTCAATGAGAGTTCAGTCTGGAAGAAGTGCAAAGAATCAGGGTGTCAAGGAGAAGAAAGAGTCTCACAGGAGGAGCCTACCAAAGACAGGTCTGCTTAGGCTAGCAAAAATGGGGCTGAAAAGGGTTAACAACTCTCTGTTGGTAAGTTAGGGAAAACAATGCTATGGAACAAAAAATAGACAACTGTGGAATGCAAAGGATGACATTAGTGCTGAACTACTGGATACAAACTTTTTATAAATTAATTTAGAATTCAGCTTAACAAGATTTGAAAAAGGATTTCATTCAGCTAAACTTATTTATAATGCACAGCACAGTCAACTTGTAAGAGGAATTTTACATACATTTTCTCTATAGGGCCAGGATTCAGTGACCTAGGAAACACACCTCAGAAAACATTGTTAAATTGCTTAATGTGGGACATTAAATGCATCACTCTACAGCTACCTGAAAAGACATTGTAGCCAGGTGAGGGCAAGCCTCTTCTCCCAGGCCATCAGTGACAGGATGAGAGAAAATGGTCTCAAGTTGCACCAGGGGAGGTTCAGGCTGGGTATTTGGAAGAATTTTTTCACTGGAAGGGCAGTTAAGCATTGGAATGGGCTGCTCAGGGAGGTGGTGGAGTCACCATCTCTGGAAGGGTTCAAGAAATGACTGGATGTGGCACTTAGTGCTATGGTTTAGTTGTGGGGGTGTTTCGTCAAAGACTGATATTGGAGCTCATTTCCAACCTTTCTGATTCTATGATTTGCATAATCAATTAACTTAAACTGATGATGGCCTTACAGAAGAGGAGAGAGGACTTCTTTGGCCTCTCATTTCCAGAAAAGTTGGAAACTGAAGGTACCAGAGTAGATGCCAAAATAATTTTATTTCTCAACAAAGGGCACACTAGACTTTGACTTTTGGACTCAGAAAGTGAGAACAGTGTGGTACATGGCAGCACACAGGGAGTTCAGCAACTGTAATCACTGCAGATCATAAATTATGTCCAATTCTTGCTTATTGCTTAAAAAGTGTATCCTGAAGTACTCAACAAGCCTCTACAAAGGGTTATCCATATGGCTCCCATAAAAGAACATTGGTCTTTTTTTCCTAGTGGGTTAAAAGTTGTTGTTAGAGTGATCAGTAAATAAGTATTTATTAGCAGATAAAATAACAATTCTTTGTTTAAAGAAAAAAAACTCCAAGCATGCTTTAAAAGCATGTTGACTGTCTCTGTAGCCACACAGTGGCTTTTCTTCCAGCATTTCATTGAGGTAGCAAGACTGACAGAGTCAGCTGGAGTGCAGACTCAGTAGTTTGAACTAAGCACGTGATCCTACTTTATTTGCTGTCTCATAGCATTTAAACCACCTGACTGTGTTCTGCACTGAAGGAAAAGTGACTTACTGACACAGATAAAGTTTTACTTCTGAGCAAAGCAGATCAGTTCTGATCAGATTCTCACATGGTCACACTTCTAGATATTGACATCACAAATTTGTATGAGTGAGTCTAGTCAAGACAGTGAGCTCATGTTCAAAACCTGAAAACAAACTACTGAAGCCAAGGCAATTATTTGCCTGAAGTCATTGAAAATTTATCTACCTCAGGATGAGAGCCTTAATTTTATAGCACTGATGTCTATGAAATGTCTATGTCTTTGTCTCTTCACCTGCTTCATGTTTATGCCAGAGGATGGTTATCAGTACCATGCATTCTACTGAATCAGCTTCAGAATGAGAAATATTAAGGTGACTCTGGGTCATCTTCCAAATATACTGTCAACATCATTCTTACACTAACAAGTGCCTGGGATTAATTCCAGTAATATTAAATATTACTGTATTTTAGACTATATTGCAGGAAATTAATCCATTTCCTGATCCTGCACTACCAGGTAGTGGACTATTTGCATTTCCTTTTGTGTCCCCATTTGCTCTGGCTGGCAACGTTTTCTGATAGCTGCCTCTAGATAGCAGATGTTTGCACATACAATCCAAGCCTGTTCTTGGATTTTTTGAAATTTCTATTACATTGTATTAAGTGTAAGGGGCTTCTGCAAAATCTTCCTCAGCATTGCAGCTTCCCAAACAAACCTCTGCTGTAATAAATTTTCTGAATGTTCTTACAAAAATAAATTTAACTTAGAACATACCATAGAAACTGCCTCCCCAGTTTACAGATTTTAGGATCATTGCAAGCTCTTCTAAACTTTTCCTATGCACACCCATTTAGTGAAGAAACAAATAAATAAAAAAATGCCATATTCCTGAAGAAAGGATAGTTTCAATACTGTTTTTACTGATGAGACAGTGATAGACCTTCAGATAACTCCTGAAAGTGATGATGCTGTAGTCAAGGATTTTTAAAATCATTATAGCTACTGTCTCAACTGTAGTCCTACAGACTTAGCCTTATATAGCCTATAAATGTAGCCAGAATTGTACAGTCTTTTATAACAAAGCCTGCATATAACACAGCTCTGATGACACAGAGCTGGCACCCACCCTCTTACCAACTATGAAAATACAAGGGAAAAAAGAAATACATTTTACAAATCACATCCCTGGATCTCTGAAGCACTCCACAAAGAAATTTGTCCCAGATCTAAAATTATTCAGTATCTTCATCAATGGACTGGATTACAGAACAGAATATGCTTCTTAAATATGCAGGCAACACTAAGCTGGGAAAGACTGGATTGGAATTCAGAACTTCGCAAATCCGTGAAAAAAGCAGGATACAAGTCTGAAAATGTAAGCATAACTTTCTCTGGTAACACTAACTGCAAGTCAGAGAATGATAAAATGGTGCTAGAAACTGCAGGAAAAGTTCCAGTAGCTATGACAGCCCACAAGCCCGCAATGAGTCAGAGTTATCAATCTACTGCCCTTAGTAGGGTGTATAAATAGAACCAACCCTTCTCCCTAAAGAATGTGAAATGAACTTTTCATGGCACTGCCAGTGCTACAGCTGAGCACTGTGGGGAGTTTTGCATGGGATCCACATGGAGAAACCAGGGAGAGGTGAACAGTGCTCTAGGAGACATGGTTACTGAGGAAGAGATGATTGATTGACAGGTAAGTTTATCCAAAGCACTGCTCCCCACCCTGGAGGTGAGAGCCATCATGCTGGGACACTGTCTGGCCTGGATTTCCTGTTAGGGATGCAGGAGCTGGTAGAGAGAGTCTGGGTGGAGGCAGCACAACACAGCAAAGGAACAAATGCTATCTGGGGGTGATGGGAAAGGGGGGCTGTGTGTGCACACAGCAGAAAAGCATCAGCAACAAGGCCTATTCTAAACTGAGGTGGGGACCTACCTATTCAGAGCAGTAGAAAAAGGAGTGATATCCCTGAGAGTAAGCATACAACACCAGATGCCCTTCATCATCAGAGGTTTTAAAATGTAGTTTTCACAGTTTGAGGCTCCCTTAGAGCTAGAAAGACAGGTGGGCACACATTTCAAGGGACATTTCATTTGCTATTATTCTCTTCAATACTACCCTGCAAGTTTGGTAGTGTGCCTTTTGGCTCTGTTATGGATTGTTACAAAGGCTTCAAAGTGCTAGCATGGATCTAGGCAGCACTTCAAAAAAAACCAGTGCCCATTTTAATACACTGCAGCTCATTATTAGTATTCATTTTTGTTCAAAGAGACAGATTTCACACTACGTGACAGCGCTAACAAAGCAAAATGTTCCTCTATTTCCACAGATAAATTTAGGAGACACATATGCTTCATAAAAGCTCCAAATATTCACTGGTAGCACTCAAGAGTTTTGTATTTTGATTCGAAGAGGCAAGCCTAATCTGCGACAGCTATTGTAATTGTAATGGCCAAATCCTCACTCATCAATTTGGGACTACACTTTGTCTCTCAAAACCCATTTCAATTTTGTTCATTGCTCAAATACCTTCTGCTTTTTCTTCTTCTAAATTGTAATAACAACTAGTGTTCCCTAATGGTGGTTTGTTCATTGCTCTTTGACTGTGCACAAAATTCTTATTTACATCAAGAGTGCCAAGGTCCACATTATTTGATACAAACTGGAAAACTTAAGTATAGCAAGCTTTGCTACATATACCATGCTGTATTGAATTCCCTAACTGTTGAACTCAACCATTTCACGGTTATAAGCCCTGTTACAAGCTCAAGAAATGGGCCCATGCAAATCTCACATGGTTTAACATGGAGAACTGCAGGGTGCTGCACCTGGGTCCAGGCAAGTCTCGGTATCAGCACAGGCTGAGGGATGAACAGACCAAGAGCAGCCGTGCCCAGGACTTGGAGTTTCTGGTGGATGAGACTGGACACGACCCAGGAATGTGCACTTGGATCCCAGAGAGTCAATTGTATCCTGGGCTACATCCAAAGCAGCGCGGCCAGCAAGGTGAGGGAGGGGATTCTGTCCCTCTGTTCTGCTCTGGTGAGACCCCACCTGCAGTGCTGCACCCAGCTCTGGGGTCCCAGCACAGGAAGGACATGGACCTACTGGAGTGAGTCCAGAGGAGGCCACCAAGATGATCAGAGGGATGGAACACCTGTCCAACGAGGAAAAGCTGAGACGATTGGAATTGTTCATCTGGAGAAGACCTAACTGAAACTTGCAATAGTTACCTGAAGGTAACCTATAAGAAAGATGAAGAGGGACTTTTTACAAGGGCATGTAGTGACAGGACAAGCAGCTTTAAACTATAATAGGGTAAGTTCAGATTAGGTATAAGGAAGAAATATTTTAATGTGAGGATGGTGAGGCACTGTAATAGATTGCCTGGAGTTGTGGATGCCCCATCCTTGGATGTGTTCAAGGAAAGGTAGGATGAGGCTCTGAGTAAACTGGTCTAGAGGAAGGTGTCCCAGCCCATGGCACAGGGATTGGAACTGGATGATCCTGAAGGTCCCTTCCAACCCAAACCATTCTCTAACACCCACACAGAGTTCCAAAAGGCTTTTATGAACGTATCGCTTACGACTTATGGCAAAGCTTTGTTTCTTTTTGTTCTGAGGGATTTGGTGGAGCATTTCCCAATCTATTCCTTCCTTTACAGACTTTTTGTACAAAGTCACTATGGACAGCCCCAAGTTCTATGCCACCCCCTAAGGCAGACGAAATCTGTCATGCCAAGCATTTGCTTCCTCCAGATGTTCTTCCACCTTTCTTTCGAAGTTGTGATTTCTGGTACAGTAACAGCTCAGTTTACTATTTTTAGCAGCCCCTAGGACTGAACACTACCTGCAGCATGCAAGAGCAGTGTTACGTTTCTCTTCAGTGAGATAGGGAAAAAAGACATACATACATTTATACATATTTATTGTATCCTTTTAAAAGTAGCATTTGCAGTTACTTTTAAGCATTCACCTCTCTTCTGCTTCAAATGTGCACTTACTGAGAGAAACATCTACTGGCTTCCAAGTCCAAGATTAATACCAATAATAATACATGCCAGAATCAAGCTTCATTGCTTGTTGGCAGCTCCTGTCATCAAAACAGTATACAGTAAGAAGAACGTAGAAAAGGTCTGTGTTAATCATTCAGCAATAGGCTGGGGCTGGATTAGAGTGACCACATCTTCTCCAGTTGAAGCGTAATTTTCCTGAAGTTCACATTTAATTTCTTTTCTTTTGCACTGAGTAGGTGGACAAGGCAGTTGTTTTTTCTACAGTAGCTTCATAAATTGATAACGTAATTGAGCTATCAGAAAGAGTCCAAGGGAGGGCCACAAGGATGGTGAAGGGTCTGGAGGGGAAGCCTTATGAGGAGGGGCTGAGGTCACTTGGTTTGTTCAGCTTGGAAAAGACTGAGGAGAGACCTCATTGTGGTCTTCAACATCCTCAGGAGGGGAAGCAGAAGGGCAGGTACAGATCTCTTCACTCTCGTGACCAGTGAGAGGACTTGAGGAACCAGCGTGAAGCTGAGTCAGAGGAGGTTTAGCATAGGTATCAGGAAGAAGTTTTTCACTCAGAGGGTGTTTGGGCACTGGAACAGGCTCCCCAGGGAAGTTGTGACAGCACCTGACAGAGTTCAAGAAGCATTTGGACAATGCTCTTAGCCACAGGGTGTGATTCTTGGGGTTTCCTGTGCAGAGCCAGGAGTTGGTGATCCTTCTGGGTCCCTTCCAACTCAGCATATTCTACGATTCATCTACAGGAAGACGCTTGCTGTAGACCTTTATATTTAGAAATGTCTTCTCTTCATGTAACAACAAGAAAATACTTGAAGTCTGGCATGTAGTTAAGAGAACTGGGAACAAACTAAATTTCATTCTCAGATAAACATACGTAACTATTATAGATTTCAATCTAACCCACGCACAAACTTTTACACATACTACAAAACAGAAACAGAAGGTATCAGCAAAAGACTATTCTTACATTGTTTCAAATTAATTTGCAACTATACAATTTTAATTGTAATATAAAAAGGGAAGGAATATAACAGAACAGGTATGAAGAGAAATATTTTCCAAACTTTTATTTGTGCACATTCATCAGGTGAAAAAGATAACTTTTACAGCTTCTTTGGTGCCCAATATTCAGCATACAAAAATGTAAAAGACTATTCACAAATAAAACACAAGCTCAAGCTAAAAAAAAAAAAAAGGTCTTAAAAGTAGTGCACATCGTGACAGCTTTGCTTATGAATACACAGAAATTACTGCAAAAATAAATAGAATGTCTTTTTAAAAGCAGCAATTTCATATCTTGTAAACTTCCGTTTTTACAATACAGCACTGTTAAGAGTAAAATCCAAAAGAACTGGAGTCTATACTGTGGCCATGAGCAAGTGAAAGAGTCTGTATTCCTCTGCTGTGGTTGGTCCAGTTTTCCTTTTTGCTTTTAGTCCAATGTGCAGCAGTCTCTGAAGGTGCTCGGTTAGGGAACCTAACCATCAAGTGGTGAATTACAAAATTTATTTCCTGCTTTCAAACACGAATGGATAAATCTGTTCCACAGCACTGGCAACAGCCTTTACGTTTGGCCCTGAGACAGTTTAAAAAAAAAAAAAAGGCGGTAGGAAGAGAAAATTCAGGGAATCGGAAATTAAAACAACAGTACCTTTAAAAAAGCCTCAATATTATTAGCAATCCCAACTTCATAGCATAGATAGTAAGTTCTCCCCCATTTCTCCTAAGTTTTTCCTAACAAAGTTTTTCTCTGATCACTTTTCATGTGCAAGTCTTTTTTTGTGAGTAAATCTGCAAGATGTTCTATATTTGTCAATGCATAAATTATAATTAAATAATACTGTCATTTAATTTCATAACAACTTGGCTGATTTTCAATTTACTGGCTTAAACAGCCTAGAGAAGAGGCTGAGTGGCAGAGGTAAAACAAGTTCTTTTACTTATGTCAATCTTCTAGGAATTTTGTATTTCTTCAAGCCTAGCCACTTTTAGCTCTCGCTTTAAAAACCTACCAACAAAAGCTACTGTTAAATAATGCTGGATTTAACTGAAGTACATTTCAAGCAAGGTTATTTTAGATTTGAAAATTATAGACTACTACTTTCTAACCCAGGTTTTGCAAATAGCTTCATCATTGATCTCAGGACAAAACCAGCAAGCCAGGGAATGGTTTTATCGCCTCAGGATGAAGCATATGAAGGTTATCTAACCTGATCTATGAGTATCCAGGCAAAGAAAAGGAAAAGTGACCTAGCAATGCTTTCTGATGGTACCAGACCACTTCAATGAAAAATTAAGATTGCAAATAAGTGAGGAGTAAGATGCTGGAAGATATTCTTTCTGGATAGAAGTTTGGTCATGCAGAAAAGGGAGAACAGCAATTTCTCACATGCTTTGAAGAGTAGGAACTCAAGTGTTTTTGTAACCCCACTTTAGACTTGAAAAGTTTCTTCCATGTATAGAGAACTGTTCAAAATGACTCCCAAAAACAATAGCTTCAGAATAAGTTACTTAAGTAATTATTGTTTTACATGCTCAGTCAGAAAGCAAATGGACAAGAATAGGATTCTTCCTATATCGAGTGAAGCACTCAGCTAAACAAGCCTGGTGAAAGATACCTGTCTTCCGGGTAGATACTGCACCCTCCTTATATTTGCCTGCTATTAGAAAAGAAAGTTCTCAGGAAAGGACAAGCCTTCAAAAAGTGAGAGTATGAGTAGGCAAATAGTTCCAACAAAAAAAATGTTACTCTCTCTAAGGCTGAAGAGATCTAAAAACTGCATCATCATTCGAGAGCATATAAGTGAAGGAAAAAACAAAACAAAACAACCTCCTAAATAACTCCATCATTTCTCAGTTTGGAGTCAAAGAAACAATACTTCCTTCTATTACACCCTGGTGATTTTTAGCATCCTTTACGAAAGTAACAAAATATTTTTTATACTTGTCCCATAAAAAGAACCCACCTTCCTGGGTTTTTTGTAACATTTCTAATTATGTATCGCAAATAAAATTCTCTGAGTCAGAGGTATCACAAGTACTAGTACTACAGAAACATAAATTTTTAAAACAAACTTCATCTGAATGCACTTGAGAAGGAGTGCACTAAGGTTGAAAAGTATTTTAAAACATTTTTAGAATAAGAAGTGTAAGACTCAGGACATTTTTTTCCTCTAGAAGAGAGGCAAAGCAGAAGCCTACAAAATCAACAGAGGTGTGAGGTAATTTTTCAAACTCACTGCAACAACTAAACTAGAAGGATGCAAAACTTCTATGTTTACCCCATTTATCTTCATATTTGAAAGGAAAATTCTGAAAACATGGAAGTGATTTTGTAAGTAATGAAGTAATTAGAATCTTACAGAGAAACTGAATCTCACTAGGAGGCTGACAAGGCATGCTGAGAGCTTTTTATTACTGCAGTGATATTACGGCTTCTCATTTATTTTAAATTTAGTTTCTAGTTTTGGCTAGACCAGTTGCACTGCTCCAAACATATACTGCAATCTTGAAATACTTTTTAGCTCTTCATTTTTAGATTACTGAATCTGACAGAAGCTTGTCTTCTTTAGAAAACACTGCTTCCAATATCTTGTGGGAAATGTTCTGAATAAACATAGACATTTATTAAGGAATTAAGATGTGAAAATAAAAAAATCCTTGCCCAGCTTCTGAACCAGTAGCTGAGCTCTCACAACTGCAAGATACAATTCCCGCTGAAGTGATACCCCATGATTTTTCTGGTTCTGTAGAATTTTAACACGTATTCTCTGAAAAACCTGACTTCCTGTACCTGGACACTGGTGGTGGACATCTCACAAGTGAACAGAAGAGAGAATGAAAAATGAAAATGATGAACAGAGGAAAAAAGTGGGACAGCCTCTCCAAGACCCATGAGAGTCAGGTCTCTGATTACAAGGGAAAAACCATCGATGCCTGTGATTCAGTGGTGGTTCTCTTAGGTGAGCTTTAACAGAAGAGAGCATAAGACTGAAGAACCGTAAATATTGGTCAGCTTCATTTATGACAAAATGCTGTACTATCCTATGAGTTTCCATAAATCTGCAGTTTGGAAATATGTATTTATGAAAGGGATGTTAATGCTAAATGCAGTGTAGTTACCATCTCTACAAATGGAAGAAAAAAGCAGGAAAATTCAAATATTTAAATAAACAATAATTACCTGCATTCTTAAGTGCAATCTTACTTTTGGTTTCATTAAAAAAACAGACTGTGTACATTTGGTCTAACTTAAATTTTGAATCTAGTAAGAGTAACATTTTCTCTACAACTCTTCTGGCACTTTCACTCAAAAACAAACTAGGGGCTAATACGGGGAAACTAAATCCTTTCAACATTATCTTTTGACCGTTTAAAGATCTTGCTTTCCCAAACCTCCTGGCTCTATAGTTAAATATTCCCAACAAGTTAAATATTTATTTTTTGACATTAAAATACCTGTAACTGTGATACTGCCTGTGGAAAAAATCTGTAAGGTAGCTCTGAGAGATTTTATTCTGTAACACACGGCAGGATGAAGTTCTGGTTCATAACTAGAAAACAAAATGAAAAGTAAAAAAGAGAGATCTAGAAGTGAAAAATAAAAGCTTAAGAAGTATACCAGGACTAACATTCTTTAAAATCCTACATACCTCGCATGAGGTCTGTTATTCTTCGTAAATTCTGGCAATCTGATCTCAAAGGGCATGTTGCACACTGCTAAAACATTCACAACTTTAAAATCTGTGAAAATTACCTTTTCAAAAGAGAGGGAAAAAGAAGACATTAGAAATTTACAGCAAGCCATATGCATGAGTTGCAAAAATAAAAAAAGACAAGGATACTACTTAGAATATTTTAATAAGTCAAAATTAGAATCTTGAGACTGATGCCTTTCTAATAGGCATCTAAAGAGTACTTAATGGACTCAGATAATTTACATTATCCTCCTGCAGTGGAGTAACTGCTGAACTAGATACCCCACAGTTGTATCATGGTCACTACAGCAGTATGGTTATAGTACAGTTTAAGGATGAGACACAGAAAAACAACTCAAACTGCTGTACTAAACACCTTCCCACTGAAAAGAAACTAAATTTAACAGCTCATGGAACATCAAAGTAAGCAGAGAAAAAGCTCTAATATTCTTGTGAACTTCTTTAATGCCTTGCTGCCATACACCATTTGTATTAAAGCTAAGAATAAGAAAAAAAAGTACCAACTGTTTTGCTTTAAACATCCAGTGGCCAGTAGAGCAAATTGGTTTTCTACCCTGTAACTTTCTGAAACCCAACTCAAACTATTTGAATAACTTTCAGTTATTCTTTACCACAGACACTTTAGATGACAACAAAACAGCCAACAGACAACTGCTATACAGAGGAATCTCTGCTGAGGAGGTCAGTGTCACTGGGGAAACTTTTGCTCATTTTCTGAGATTGCCTAAGCTTTAAATGGCTGTTCTTCAATCTATACTTTTTAGAAAGGTAGTTAGAAAGACAATTAGAAAGACAGTTAGAGAAGAGCAACTTAATCTTCAAAATATAAACTGCTCACTTTATGACAAAACTTGGTGTGTCCACCCTGGAAGTACTGTGCATGTCACTGACTTAACATTCCATTCCAGCTTTAAAGGGCTGGGTCCAAATTACACATTTGTGACAGTAGGAGTGTCACACTTTTGCTGCGGTCTGATGCAGCATTACCAGCATAGGCTGTCACCGCTGCCTTTAGGTACTATAATCAAAAGTAGTCTCTCCCTGCAAATGACAGCTACTGTGTCTATTTAATTGTCTGTCCCTAAACTGAACCTGTGTGTAAACAGCACAACAGACTATCAGGAAGTTTAGAGCACTAAATCATGTCATTTTTAAGTGGTTCATGTTGCTGTTTCTCAACCCCTACTATGAAATGCAAGTGGTGTTCCTGACGGGTAATGTTAACCCAAACCCAGATAAAAGAGGGTGTTTCCTGTCCTAAGTATTTAATTTGGCTTATTACCAGCTGTGCAACATGACAGAGCAGGAGCACTTTTTTCCCCTTCCTATTTAATTTAAGAGGCTCAAACTTGCCCTAATTAAGATGGAAATGCATCTGCTATTCTTTCAGAAGTAAGTGAAAATTATGTTCAAATGACAGTAAAGTTTCAGCATTTTCCAAATAAATCTTCTGAGATATTGCAAATTCTATCCAAGACACATCTGTGGGTGGTTCATATATTAAACAAATTTTGTTGTTCATTATCCTGTGAAGAAGCACTGCTCTGAGCTGCCAAACAAAACTCAAATCCACAAAACCAAACAGCTTCTCTTTAACCAGCATCTGGAAAATGTATTCCAACACAAAAGGGGCATCTGAGTGAAAACACATTAACTGCTAAATCATTATGCTCCCTCTTCTTTGTTTCTTTCTAAAAAATGAACTACCAGCATTGCTTGAGTCATGGAAGTCCTTTTTCATCAAAATTACCTGAAAACCCAGTTTCTGTAGACTACGAGCTAGTCGTCTGGCACCAAATTTAGCTTCTTCTTCACTATAAAGGAGAAAGAAAAGGGCCTAGCATTAACAGAAATAGAGTACAGAGTTGTGCACATACACACCACAATAGCTACTCAGACTACAAAATGAACCATTGCATAATGTAGCATATCAACCATGATCTCATGGACAGCCTTCACTTCATGCTACTGTAAATATTACATTTTAACTAGAGAGACATTCCAATGGAGTCCTTCACACCCTGTTTGAAGAATATCTTGGCACTTGGCTCCAGCTGAAGTGAGAGACATGTTTTAATCATACATGATTTTAAATACCCTTAACAGATAAATAAGATCATGGGTAGTCTGGAGTTAACATCTTGAACAATCCTCTTTAATTTTGGAACAGAGATCACACACAAAAAGTATGCAAATTTACTATTTTCCCTTACCTTATCCTTACTTTGAAATGCAGACATATCTTAAAGGAATTCAGCTCTTAAGAACTTAGTGAGTGTCAGATGTATCTGAAATGAGAGTCTGCTTTTGCTTCTTTCCAGTCCCTCAACACTGTAAAACTTGATTAAATTCAGGTGGGGTTTTGTGGAAAAATAAGATATATCCTCAGGAAAGGTCATCCCTTCCCAAGTCTCAGCTTTTAGCTAAACACACAGAATGCTTA
Source organism: Brachypodius melanocephalos (assembly GCA_013398615.1). Taxonomy (NCBI): domain Eukaryota; kingdom Metazoa; phylum Chordata; class Aves; order Passeriformes; family Pycnonotidae; genus Brachypodius; species Brachypodius melanocephalos. Next base: position 17,241,099 of record VZSR01003807.1, read on the forward strand.
AAGGCCTCTCAAATCTCTTTAGGATTGTCTTAATAAGGTGGTTTTCCCTGTTGCACACCCAAGAAGGCTAAACTGATGTTTAAGATTTCAGCACTGTCTGAGCCAAACACTTCACAATAGAAAACTTTCTCCCAAATATATAGCTTGACAAAGATCTACATGTGATCCAGTGTGAACCTATCTAAGCAGCAGCAAGTACCACCTCTTCTTCATTTATAATGTTTTATTTTAAAATACACAAGGATTTACAGGTAGAGAAAGAATCTTGTGAGCTAGAGAACTCACCTTGTGGCTCCTGTGCAAATAACTTTTCCTGAGGACCAAATTGTGGCCGTAATCCTAGGTTTCCTAAGCTTCATTAAAACCTTCTAAAAAAGAAAAGCAGAAAAAATGGAAATTAGCAGTAATTCAATTTCATACTGTAAAAAAATTTACCTGTTACTCAAATCAACTAAAGTTACACTGAAACTCTCTTTAGTTTTGATAGGCTTGAACTGCTCCTTCATCTCTTTCAGCAATTAAAACACCCTAGCTCCTGAGAAGAGCAAAATAAGCATGAAATAGCCAATGATTCAGTATACACAAAATAGATTAAATGAAGGTATTTTTCACTGAATAAAAAGCTGAAAACTACAAGCACCATGCTGATTTTTTTTCTTATTGCAGTGATTTGACATTGCTGACTCCTTATCAAGATATATTTTCTTGACACAGCCATCAAATTTTGCAAGGCAAAACAGACCCTGAGGTGTAAGAGGCCTCATCACATACCTTGTACCCAATATTCACCTCACCAAGTGCTGTCTCCAGAGACAGCATTTCATCACTCCCATTACCATACAAGTAGTGTATTAGTGACTAAATAAATACATACAGCAAGACAAATAGAGAAAGAAAATTCTGCTTTTCTCTATCCACCATACGCAGGTATTAGGCAAAAGAATGTTTAGCTTAAGGAACATTTCTAAAACCAGATAATTGAGGTATGCAATCTCTTACCCCAACATCACGCTTGTATATCACATTTGCTCCCTCTAATGCAATCTTCCTCAAGTTTAAATGGCATCTTGTTCTAAAAACACACACTACATTTGTGATTAAAATGTCCAGTGCAACATCACTGTCCGCATCCATTGGGGTGATTTGCAACTCAATTTTCCCACCAGCTCACCACGAAGATCACATCCTGAGAAGCAAAAATGAAAAAATTAAACATACCAAAAACAATTGCTTATTAATGCCATTGTATACATTTGCCCCTTAAAAGAGACAAGAAGCAGAAGTCACTACACTCTGACTCATTTAGCAGTGTGAGGAGAGCGGGAGGTCTGCATCCTTCATGCAAGAAAATGGGAGGTAACTTGTTCAAAGCCATGCTGCCAAACTTAACAGAAATGAAGTGCACAGACACACATATATATACATAAGAGTATTTTAAATTGCCAGTTAAATATGTTACAATTCTTACTAAGTATATTAAGACACTGTAAAGATTACTGAAACTTCTTCCGTAGCTCCAGTAGATAATATTTCCTCAGCTCATTTGAGGATGTCATTAGACACCTCAGGAAAATACACTTCTCTGACCGCTGAACTTGATAACTCTGAATAGTTTGACATTTGTGTTGGAATGGATGAGCGTATGAATAACTTTGAACTAACACTGGTTACACAAACTGTAGTCTGTAGACAGCCTACTACCACAGCTTTCCCATCTTCATCCAGCACTCTTGGCCTATCTCTCCCAGTAATAGCTTAAAGCAAACTATACAAAGTGTCCTGGTGGCAGCACCAGCCTGGCCTGACCCTCTGCACTTCCCACAGGAAGGCACTGTATGGGGCAGAGTGAGATGAAACATTTCTGAGGAAAAGCACAGGTAACTGTGGAGGCACAGGACGGCTGCCCAGAGCATGCTCTGCAAACCTAAGGCACCCAGGAAGCACCCAGACTGCCCATGCACATCAAAGGTGACCCTCCTCACACACCCCTCAGCTGGGAAAGACAATCCTAACACCAACAGCTGGGCTACCACTCATCCCAGCCCAAGAACGCCTGACATCTCCTCTGTAACCATACAAAGCCAAGACAGCAGGCATCTCAAATAGATCTCAGGTGAAGAAATGAGAGGGGACAAGAGCAAGATCATTGCCATACAGTGAAAAGGACTTATATAAACATTTTAGCAGTATTTAATCCAAAATAAACAAAAAGGAAAGCAAAGAACAAAATCAAAGAAAAACTGTCACGTATGTGAAATGCTCCACATGGTCATTGCCATGGAAGAAGCAGGACACTATGCATCAAGAACAATAACATACCTAACAGACTATTATGTATTTATATCACTTTAAAAGTTTTGGCCTTATGTTCTATATTGGAAATCTTCAAGATGCAACATTAATGTCATTATCAGTATTTTCATCTGACTGTGCCTTCTTAAACATCATGCCATAGTCTGTAATTGAGAACTCGAGGTGCACCTTTGACTACCACTCACTGACAACACAGAAGTAACAAACTACACAGCAGATGTGCACAACATACTGGGTCAGCTGCTGTGGTGGTGACTGCTTACACTCTGCAGCTTGTTCCCTGCTGAAAGAATTATTCTGTAATTGTTGGCTTGTCCAATAAAAGAAAAGGCAAGATGGATGATAATACAGAAAAGAGATGAAGAAACAGCAAGAGGAAAACAGAAAAACCAAAGGTTACATGTGGGGGTGGAGGTAATGCAGGCAAAGAAGAAGACAAACAGTAACTAATTAGTACTCCTAGATCTCTTCTTTAATCTTTTTTTATTGAACCAAAAATTACATGAATCCTCAAAGTTAGTAATCACTTATCCCATCTGGTTTTGATGGACTACTACAGATTGGGCAAGTAATTTATGGCACCAGATCCAAAGATAGCACATGTGCAGATTTTGAATGGCATGCAGGCAGGGCCAGCACGGAGCTGGAACCCTTGGCATCTTCAAAGAGGCATTTGTTTTCCACCCTGGCCTCAACTCCTGGCTCTTGCTAAGTTCATTTACTAGAACCCAGGAAAGATTGTCAACAAGATAGCTCCAATCAGCAGCATCTCCCAATTATGAGCGAGCATCTGCTGGCACATTCAGCCTATACATTCTGAAAGAACATCAGTGTTGTGCATAACACCATTGAAATGTTGCTAACATCTAGGCAAACCATAGTATTGCATGATAATGCCCCCATAAAATATGGCTTATCTTAAAAAGATCCAGGGAGAAAAGTCACATGCTCAGTCAGAACAAAGGAAAAAGTGGTTGAAAAGAGAGGAAAATTACAATTTAAAAGGAAAAGATCTATTATTAAGGCAAAAAGGCTGCTGTGGAGCTGTCAGTAGGGATATTGCTGGATTGTTTCCAGCAATTACAATATATCTCAGTTAGAAGCACAATCTACTTGCATAGATATTAAGAAGAGAAAAATTACACAGATTACAGTGGTGTACCCCCATTTTAGTTAGGCACGTTCTGAAAGCTCAAGACAACAGACACTAAGGGAGGAGGGCTTTTTAATTTGATATTGTATATATTATGTCAATGATTCTGAACACATCCATTCCTATTAAGCATACAAATACAATGTTAAAAGTCTTCCAAGGCATGGTTTGTAAAGACTGGGTAAACCAAAATGCTTCTAGGCTTGGATACTTGTGATCAATCAGTAAGAAAATGTTAACATATCACAATCTTTGATTTAAGCATTCATTTTAATGTCTCACACCTTACTTACAACAAAGGAAAAATAATCTACAGAGAAGATGTCCTGTTACTTTTCTTTCAAAAGCCTTAAATAATTTTAAATTCAGAGGAACCATGAGAACTAAAGCAACTTAAACATTCTTAAAAAATAAAAATACATGGACTACATAAAAAAACTCCATAAATCTGAAGAATATGTTTACAAAAAAAGGTCTAGCAATGTCCAAGAAAGAAAGATGTTGCTCTTATTTACACATTTCTCCAGCAAGCCTGACCAGCTGGAACATTCTGATCCTCCTCTTTCCCAGCTGTCTCTTGTATTCTCTGCTATTCATACACAGTACTGAAGCACTGACTGGTATTTCTCAAAACCTGAATTTCTGCATTTCCATATCTTTTCTGCAAAATGGGGAAAATAGTGCTCCTTGCATACAAGCCTATTTAAATTCCATACTTATGGAGTTACACTTGCAGAACAGAGAGGCTGAGTCAAAACCAAACATCTGGTTCTCTCCAGTTCTGGATTTGCAAATGCTTAAGTTGATTTTATTGAGCTCAGCTTAGGTTTTGCTGATTAATTTTGCACTTTGAAGGTTCTCTCATCTGAACTGTAAAATTCTGGCAGTCTAAATTTAATTTCTAAAATGATGTTTTGCCAGCTAATGCTAATTTAATAATAGGTTAAATTTGAAAATAATTTGTCTACATGTACAGAATTTCTTTTAAATTAAGTACTCCATTTGACTTTCTCCAACACAAGAAACTAGCTAACTTTGATTTCAGGTTGTTTTGCACCAACGTAACACAATCAATCCTGACAGAGGAAACAAGTTTAAATCATCTCTGCAGAAGTTTGCATTATTTTGTTTTATCAGGGAAATTTTAAGTAAATTTTTCAGAGAAAGAACAGAAGACTGTTCTTTATTTTCAACATACACTTCAGGGATACATCTGGAGTATTATCCTAAGAGAGAAAGGAAAAAAAAAGGGGGAAGGGAAAAATGTAGCTAGATTAAGCATGATAATTAACACAAAAATAAAAACAACAACAAAAACTAATGCTAGGATATTTGACACTGTAATGTATCCTGCACTGAAACCAGAGAAACTCCATAGAATAAGAAATACTTTGGAGGGAGGAGTGAACACTCAAGTTCTTAAAGCATTACCTCTACATCCACTGTTAGAACCATAGGTATACTATTTTAGATACTCTATAAACACACGTGAAGACAAAACACCCTGCACGGAAATCTTAGAATCTTAAAAAAGCCAGCACTCTGTCTTCAGAAAGTTCCAAACCAACCACAGCACCATCATTAAAGAAAAAGGAAAGGCACTTGGGATGGGGTATATAAACAAAGTATTATTTTAAGCTCTTGACTACCTTTGATCCAATAAACTCGGAGCTATAAAGGTAGATGGCGGATATCTAACAATGGTTATGTTAATGTCAGAACAGTTTAATAAACACCTTTTTCACCAGCAGTCTAAGTATAAGCAACTTTTACTGGTTATTTTTAACTTTCTCCAAAGCAGTTCACAAACTGACCAACTCCACAAACAATTCCAACAGCCCAGCTGAAAGGATACTGGTCACTACCGTGTCAGTAGACATTTGTCAAATTAATGCCTGAAAGGCATCTTTGAAGAAGTTAACATGAACCTCTACAGGACGTTTCCATATGAGAACGAAGAATAAATACAGTCTGTCAGGAATGGGAAGAGATGATTACATCCTTTCACTGAAGATGTACTTTTAAAGACTTGTGTTCAGCCCCTCAGGAAACAGGTCCGTATGAAACCCTGGAGGTGACAGACCTCTGAAATTTGTTTGAATCCTTAAACACAGAAACACAGTATGGTCACAGTGGCTGGTGAATGACTACCTGAAACCAAGAGCAACATAGCTACTACTGTCTGTGCAGAACATCCTCTGCTCCAAACAACTTTCTTAGTTCCAGCCACTGGGCTACTGGGGCGCGCACTGCAACTTTCTGTTGCAATGGCAAGTTAAACTGTGCCTAAAGCTAAAGACCATCTTGAAGCTACCATTCTCGCCTTTCAGGATTTGCAGAGTCACGACTATTTATATTTCCGGGGAGAAAATTTTCAAATACGTGCAAAGCCAGTATCAAAGCAGTGATTTGTTCAATTAGATCCATGAACAGAGTGATACTATCAGATATATCATAAGCAAGTAGGACTTCAATCCTTCTCTTGGATAAGCCTACTGCATCTCCGTGGGGTCGTGCAACAAAAATTCATTGACAAGAATAAAACCAAACAGTGTATAGGGCAAGACAAGAAAGCGTATTTTAAATAATTCATAACGCGCTGTTTTCCTTAAATCTTTCTCTCATCAAAACGTGCATTCACATTCCCAGCAAGATACACTTGAACTCAAGTTTGTGCCATCTTTCCCTCAGAACATGCAGGAATACTTGAATACCAAGCATTAAGATGAATCCTTTTGGCCTCTGTAATATGTGGAAAATCACCATAAGCATGACAAAAGTATGAACCAACAAGTTTGGTGGCCACACCAAAACGATAAAACGTCATAAGTGACGTGAAAATGTTTAGCTGTAACAAAATATTTTAAAGCAACGGGTAAGCCTTTCATCCCCTCTCAGTCAAACATTTTTACCATTTGCACGTCCCAGCTGAGGAAGCAAGAGTACCCTTCCTATTCCCGCTGCTGGGAATCTCACTCAAAGTCCTATATGCACCAGCGTCACAACGCTCCGGTCGACAACTATTCCTTCTCCCCCCTCAACCCCAGCCCGAAACTTCTGCGGCCAGCACGGCACAAACAAAGCGCAGGCAGCAAGGCGGCCTGGCCACGCCGAGCTCCGCCGCTCGGCAGCGCCGGCTCGTGCGGGCATCGGCCGCCGCAGGGCACGGGGCCGCCACAAAGCCCTCGGGGCCGGGCGCGGGCCGGCCGGGGAACGGGCCGTTCCACACAGGATGCCCTGCCCCTTCCTCCCCCTCCCTGCCCCGGCCACGCACACCCTCTCGCCTCGGGCGCGATCGGCACCGCGGCGGGAGGCACCGGCCGGGCCGCGGCGAGGCGGGGGAGGCCCCGCGCCGCCTCTCTCACCTAGGCCGGGCAGCGGCGGCGGCGGCGGAGAGAGGCGGGACGCGGGGGCTCAACGGCGGCGGCTCCTGCCGGGCCGAGCCCGCGGACCCGAGACGGCGGCGAGGGGGAGGAGGAGGATGAGGAGGAGCGCGGCCCGTCGGCGGGCGGCGGCCGTTACCGTGCGGGCGGGCGGCCGGGCGGCGGTCGGGGCAGGGCAGGGCAGGGCGCAGCGCGGTGCCGGTCGGTGGGTGCCGGTCGCCCGGCGGCGTTCCGGGTGCTGGGCCGACTCCCCGCGACAATAAACATCCCCCAGCGCCGCGGGCATAGACGCGGCGCGGCTAGAGCGGCCGCCGGAAGTCACGGCGGCGGGAGGGAGGGAGGGAGGAGGGGAGGGAGGGGGCCGCTCTTGCAGCGCTTCCGCTGTCGTCCGCCGCCCCCGGAGCCACGGTACGCCCCGGGAACGGCCCGCGGTGTGGGGCTCTGCACGGAATCACAGAGCGGGGCACATCGGAAGGGACCACACAGGACATGTGGTCCGAGCTCCCTGCTCAAACAGGGTCGTCCTAGAGCACATGGCACAGGATTGTGTCCAGATGGTTCTTGAGTCTCTCCAGTGGGGGAGACTGCACAACCTCTCTGGACAATCTGTTCCAATGCGTGGTCACCCGCACAGTAAAGAAGTTCTTCCTCATGTTCAGCTGGAATTTCCTGTGCATCAGTTTCTGCTATTGTCTCGTGTCCTAAAGCTTGTAAACTTGATAACGGGCTTCAGCTCCACCACGTCCAAGGCAGCGCCTTTGCCAGCGAAGCCGCTGGAGAGCTGATGAGGTTTTCAGCTCAAGGCGTTGTGAACACTGGTGGCCCCACAGGCGTTTCTGTGGGGTGGTGGCCTCGGCACCTCTTTAGCTTGCTGCAGCCCCTTGGTCTCTGGCCTGGCCGCTCCCCACGCACTCTGACTGAACCGAGTGGTCAGCGTTGGTCTGACAGGAGCCAGCAGCCAGTGCTCGCCGCAGCAGCACACTGCCAGTATTGCTGCTCCATACATGCATGTTGCACTGCAGCAGAACTCTGGTCACTGCCTCTTATATTAAAAATTATTTTAATTTTAGGGTGATTTTTTGTTGTTGTTTGGTTGGTTGGTTGGCTGGTTTTAATTTGAAGTGACTTTATTTGGTATTGAAGGGGTGGTCCACAGCAGTAACCTGTGGGAGCTTGGTGTATGAGCAGACTGCTGCTCACCCCAAGCGAAACAACGATATAAACAGGTGACTGAGAAGTTTCAAATATGCTCAAGTCCAGTGAGTTCTGCAAGGCTCTCAGTACTTGTGATTCTGGTGTTAAAACGACTAAAGTAAGGCTGCTGCTTTGCACACTTGCAGTGTGCAGATTGTTTCATCCTTGCAGAGTGAGCGCATGGTGCGCACTAAGAGAGCAAGACAGAGTGGGACGTGGACAAAGTGAGGGTGGCTGGATGGCAGTGGTTCTCTCTGTCCAGGACATTCCTCTAAACCTGGCACTGTCCCACCTGTGCTGTCTGTAGGGAGTACAGCCTGTGGTGAGCTACCTTTCAGCAAGTTACATTTTCTCTTGGAAAAGCTCTTGTGCTTCACATGGGAGCCCAGGAATGTGCCTGCAGTGTGACCCATTAAAGACTCACCACTCAGGCTGATGAATGAAACAGATGTCATATTGACTTGAGATTTATAAAGAATATTGGTCTTCACATAAAAATTATATAAATGTATATTTATATGGGTGTGCTGCAGGCTATTCACTGAATTGACAATTTTCTAAAACCGAGGTTCTGTAATTATGTACTTTGCTAATGTGAAGTGGTAGCAAAATAGCTTTAATTAGGATAGAAGGAACAGTATCAAATTTAAATTTTGAATTCTTCAGAGTTGGCGTGTTTTCTTCTGCTAGATTCAATTTAATCCTTGAAATGCATGACTAGGTTAGCTTGTCAAAAATAAGCATTTCTAGTTCTCACTTCCAATCAGCGGGGAGTACATGGTTTCTCTCTGCTGTTGGCAGGCTGGCTGCGCACCGGCGTGGGGCAGCGCTGCCACCCTGTGGCTTCCTACAGACACAGATCCACGCCGATCCACCGCCTCCGCGTGAGCACAGGCAAGCAAGGCAAGGCTTTGGATACCGGGATTCTGAATTTACCATAGTTCGGTAACTCTGCACGGTATCTCCAGCATTTTTACAGAGCGCCTTAAGGCTGGTTGTGTTCTTTATGAGCTTCGGGCTCTGAGTCATTGCAATTATACAGCCAAAGTGGGGTAGGGTGCTGTGATGTCTTCACTCTGACAGTTCTTGCAGGTTCTGGATGGCTGTATCACAACAGATGCTGATTTATTTTTTTTTCTGAATAGCTGATCACATCGGCAAGTTATGAAGAAAATCTTTATAAACCCTGATTTTGCTTGAATTTTGACTAAGCTTATGGTTTTTTTCAGCATAACCTTAAAGGTCCACAGAAATTCAAAACAAAATGTCTGCAAGCACACACTACCACTGTCTGTCTTCACATGCTTCCTCTTTTCAGAGTATAACTTTTTCTAGCACATATTCCTCAGAACAGTGCAGTCATTCCTGGATGTTAAGAAAATTATTTTTGCTGATGAAGAGATGAACCCTTATCATTTCAAAGTTTTGACTGCTTTGTCAGCCTGCGCTTTTCCTGTTTAGACTAGGACATGTTCTGAAGATTGCATCTGTAGATATATATTTGGAAAAATGTGCAAATGTAAGCAAGTAGCTATGATCACAGTAACGTGGAATGCAAATAAGGTGATTTGGCACCTACCTAATTTGACTTGTAAGTTTATCAGTTGTACTGCAATTTTACTCTATACTTATATAGTTTACAAAACTAGTTGTCCTTTTCTTGCCTTCTCTTCCTGGTCTCCATTCCTCGATGCAACTATAATTTGGCTCCGTGACTTCCTCCACTAGTATGACTGAGATGCCAGGGATCTGGATCTAACTTACCAGAGGTTAGATCTTAAGGTTTTAACTTACCTGATGCTGTATGACATCAGACAGAGAAGGCACAGAGGCCATTTCTGACTTTGTCACTTCCTTACTCCATGATTTAATTCTCCTATGCCTTTATTTTGCGATCCCTTGTTTGGGAAGTAAAGAGGAGATGGAGATGTGGGGAGTGTTTCCTGTGCTTGGGCATTCTGCAGCACGGAGTTATGGGCTGCTTGGGACTCTCAGTAAGAGTGCAGCAAAAACAAGGTACTGAAGTTTAAGCTGAAGTTTAAGACACTGCAGATGTTTTTTGTTCAGTAATTACAGCAGTGAAACTAAATGAAGACACAATTTTATTATGTTGTTATTGAACTGTAGCTGCAGATTTCAGTAAAAGGAAATCACTCATCAGACTGAAGCAAATGCTTGGTTACCTGGATTTTTCTATTTTTATAGGATTAACTTTCAATCAGATAAGATCCTGTGCAAGGTAGACTATGGGAAAATGTAGGGGGGAGAGAAGAAAGCTGGATGGCCCCCTAAGGCACCCCACAATGAAGGCTGACTGGAGAGTTTTATGCAGCTGTGTTGTAAATACTGTGGTGTCTGAGTGGAAGACTGCATTAAAGTATTTGTGTGTGAAGAGGAAGTACCCAGGAGCAAACAGTGTTGTGGATGTTCATGGAAATGACCTTGTGTGAAATGGTCATAGCTGCAAGCATGATAATGCAGGTTAATTATGGAACATCTCCCAGGCTGGCAGCCATCAGGGAATGAGCAAGACATCAGTCAGGGAGAGAATCCCTTGCTCCAGGGTTTAGTTTATCAGGTGAAACAGTAAACTCAGCAGTGCCTCTTCACACCTCTCTGATGATGTATGGTATGATAATTCATGCCACTGCTGTTGAACAGTTACCTCCCTGCCGTAAGTGGCACTTATACCAGCTCCACAATATTCAAACATTGTTTAATTTTATAATATGTCTTGTTTTATATGTTTGTTTATAAAAAGGATAAATATAGTTACTACATAGCATGTAAATATTTATGTCACATTTTTATATGGTGTGTATATATATTGCATAGTGTGTATATCTGTATTTTGCATAATATATATTTCTAGGTATACTATTTAATATAAAATAAGCATATTAGGAAAATGGCAGTGAAGTACCTCAACATAAAAGTTAAACTATCAGAATGAGACTTCTCTTTGGTAAACTTTACAATAATTTAATACATATCTGTAGTTTCAGCCTCTGTGACTGAATGGTATTTACAGATTATGCATGCTGACGTCTGTTGGCAGTAAGAGAGAAGCATGGTGAAAGTAGAATCAGAAGACTGAATGTGAGGGAAATGAGGAAGAAAAATTTGTGGGAAGATGGTAACATTGGTGCCTCAGCAGCTTCCCTGCAGTGCTCTGTGTATCTGTAGCCAAACTGGGGGTGCTGGCCTCAGCTCCCCCTGTCCAGCTTGCTTCCTACCCCAGCAGAACAACGTTAAGCATGTACAGACAGCACCTACTGGCTGTCTGAATTCTTCCCACGGATTTAAGTAGAGGAATAATCTCATTTCCAGATCTTGGGGTGAGGTTAACTTGATGCTAATTGGCAATGGTGAGAAAGAGATACTGTGAGGGCATATGTCAAGTGTTGATGTCAGGCAACCCACAACTGAGGTAGAAAAGGTACTGCAGAATTAGGTAACAAATGAACAGAAGTTTTCAATGTCATAATTTAGGATATAAAATTGTTTAAATCTCATGTTATGTTTGTTCTTGAACTTGGCCTCTTTCTCCTAGTGACCTTTAGTCTTCATATATATTAGTTATGCGATACAAATAGCAAAGAGAGTCCCCAGTAAGAATTTTTGGCCCATAAAAGAAGAAAGCAGTTTGATCTAGAAAACAAGTGAGAAGAGCACGAGACTGAGGTGAGGTAAAGGCATCAAGTATCTCAGTTGCTGTAGCTTCTAAGGCTGCAGTGAGACTGATAAATAAAACAAGGCTGAGGCTTATCTTTCTTTGTGCTTAGGTTTTAGCAGGATCCTTGCTATGCCTTTGGCCTGTCTAACTTTTTCCCAGAAAGTATCCAAGCATAGTTTTGGAGCAGCATATGCCAGGCACTGTTCTTAATATTTGGTGAGTAGAATAAAACTCAGGTCTGTATGGATGTGTCCCCAGCCACAGCATTGACTGTTGGAGGCAGAGCATGATCCATAGCCTGGTTTATCTATTCTAGTAAGTGTAGATGTAGATACAGATATCCAGCCTGAGAGGATCACTCCCCTTACTGATCCCACTGATCACACCTTACTGATAACCATCTTTGTACTGAGTTCAAAGAGCAAACATCCTTGGTGATTTCAGTGTGCCTAGAACAGCCACGGGTTTGTGCACCAGAAAAGCTGGTGCCCTAAGCCTATTCCAAACGTAGGTGTAAACCTTCAGATTTGTCATTTCTTTTTCTTCCCATCTGTATAGTGACAATGGCCTCCTGTAAAAAAACATTTGGTCATGAGGGGACAGCCAAATGCTGCAAGATGGCTCCTGTCTTCTGTGTACTTTGTGTATTGACTCTGAGATGCCAAGAGTGTAAAAGTCCCTATGTAAGAAAAAAAAACAAAAACAAAACATGTTATCAGTGAGGAAGAACTGTTCCCATTCTGGTCACCTCGGCCATCAAAAAGCATCACAGGAAACAGGATGCTGCAGCGAGAGGCCGTGCTGACACTTCGACTGCTTGTCCCACATGATGGTCTTTGCCTCCTCCCTGACAGGGGAGGGAAGTGCTGCTGCAGCAGCCTGGGAAACCATCCAGGGACAGTTATCTGTGTGAGCACATCCCTGGGAACTCTCTTTGCCTGTGCCCACTCCTCCTCCCCTGCTGCTGCCGTGCAGGCTTTCACAGATGTTCCTCCCAGGAAAAGGCAGCTGCAGCTCTCAACCTCCTGGTCTCCATCTCCCCGGTGGTCTGGCTCCACCCGTCTGTGATGGAGCTGCCGATAGTTCCTCCCTTCCCGAACCCATCCTGCTGCAAGGATTGAGCTGTAGTAATCAGAGGAAGAGATATTATTCTACGCCTTTTTCTCCCTTTCTTCTTGTCTCCTAGCTGTGTAGCTATACCCTTGCTTTCTTTCCCTAGTGTTTCTGTGCCTTGTTTTTTAAACAACTTGTAAACAACCAAGAGAAAACTCAAGTCTGTAGATAATCCATATTTACAGTTGGATATGGCCTAATAGTTTACCCACCAGCCTGAGGTCTAAATAAGGGTTGGGGTTTTTCCTTTGCTCAAAGAGAAGAACCTCTTAAAATTTAGAGTGAAGGAAGGATTTGCACTGGTTTCTGTTTTCTTTCTTTTGTTATGATCTTTTTTTTCCTTGCAAGGAGGTTTTGAGGATGGTGTAACTGAGTGCACGCATGTGCATTGGCTTGAAAATGCATTTCATCTGTTTATGAGTTTCAGTTTAAGGGCAAAACCCTGAGGCAAGAAAATGCGTCATCCCTGGACTGTTGTGACCCTAGGGTATGTCCGTGCTGCGTTTGGGAAATGGGATGACTTTCTTTCCTGATCCTTCTCAAAATCAGTTTTATACTCAGAGACACCAGTGTCTGAAGAGAAACCAGTTACTTGCAGAACTTTGCTGGTTTTGCATCTGCTGGCAGCAGTCCTTTCAAAGGTAACACATGGCTTTGACCCATCCTTCCTGGAGCATAACTTGTAGGTCAGACCTATGGCATCTCAGAACTGTAGAAATTTCCCAAGCCATAACACATCAGTAGCTTTGCAGCACTAGTGACAAAAAAGTGCCCTCATTACTGGTTGTGCCACTTCCCATCCATGAACTATGCTGGGCTGAAGAGCATGAAGCAATCTGTGGCTGAATAGTGAGCACAAGATGGTATTTACCCTGTGGGCCTGCATTCGATAGCACAGCCTTAATACGGGAATAGTCAGCGCTCCCTGGCCCTGAACAACGAACGCAAACGATTTGAATCTGACTGTTGGGAGAAATTCTGTATGGAGGATTTTCCAGGTGTATATATACATGGCAATAACAGGATGCTTGGTTGTTTGCTGCTACAAATTTCAATTTCATTGAAACTGAAATTCGTGTCATGTGATTGAAATTTCTTCTGTAATCCTGTCCATTTTGGGAGACTGTGAGTGCTAATCTGCATTCAGATATCCAGACAAAAATTAAAATACTCGGCAATTTTATCAGATTATACCCTCCACTTGTACATCATGTGTAAATTTTGTTCTCCTTTAGAAAGTTTATAACCTGCCATTAGCTAATTTTTAAAATATTTTGCATATTTTAATTATTTTTACTACGAATTATAATGAGAGGAAATGAGAGGGTTTTGGAAAAAAATGTCTTCTGAAAAATATATGTGATTTGTTAAAAAGAAACAAGTTTTTTTCCAGGCAGACACAACTGAGGGGTTAAGAATATAAATATGTCAAGTAAATATATGTGTTTGTGATCTTATCGTTATGTCCAGGATTCAAACCAGCTTCCCTACAGAAGAAACCACACAGATTTTCTGTGTCTTTTTATTTTCTGAGGTGAGCTGGGAGTTTTTACCTCAGAGGCACTTTAGAGAATAAGCTATCTTGCACATGTTCTCTTATGCACCTTGGAGTTTGAGGACATGACAAGCACTGTGGCCTCGCTGCCCCAGTCAGTGCCTAGAGCAGCACGGCATTTTACAGGTGTCTGCAAAGTGGGTTTCTTGCTATGCCAATGCTTCAGGCTGGCAGATTTCCCTCCCTGTGAGAGGATAAAATAAGCCTAAAAGGTATTTTCTGTAAGATCTTACAGACTGTGAAAGCTTCTTCGAAGGAGCACAATGTCAGCACCAAACCCAAGGGCCTGAGCACTGAGTCAGCGCTGCAAATAAAGGATTTGCTAGTCTCTAGCTGAATGGAAAAATGGTCATGAAGTAGCTGGGTCGAAACTGGCTTCTTTACAAAGAAGCAAACAAACAAACAAAATTACTAGTATTAAAATCAAATGGAACTAAACTACTTTTATAGAGTTCTTATCTTAAAACATGTAGGTCCATAACCAAGTTTTCTATGAACTTGGATCCTGTGACTGAAGCAGCATTTAGGGCTTCATCTGCAGCTGACACTGCTTTATATGCTCTTAAATCCAATAAAGGCTGAGCTCATGTTGAAATCTTTCCTTCAATTGCAAAATTTATACTTTTTCTTTACTCAGCTGCCTGTTTTCACACACACACAAATATTAAAAATTATAGTAATTTAGTTATCTTTGAGACCTCTGTCAAATCTAGCTGAAATCAGGCAATGAGTTCAAACATTACTAGGAGGAAATGTATACAGACACTCACACAGCTGCATCTACATCCATGTAGATACAGAAAGATAAACCAAGTCAACTTTTTTTCCACATGAAAAAGGGGTATATTTTGGTAAATATTAAAATGCATCACTTTGTACAGAAAAGCAAGAAAGCAAAAAAATATTTTCTTTAAAGTCATTGACATCAATATTTAAACCTGTTCCTTCTTTTCCTTAGCACATTTGTGCATTCCTTTAAAAAGTATAAATTGCTTTAGTCAGACTAAACACACATTTTCTGTTTGCAAATATTTTGCAGTAAAATTGCACTCAGCAGCAGGGTAGAATAATTTCATTCATTGTTCTCCTGAAGTGTGTAGTAGAACTCTTAATTCATCTAAGAAACTGTTGAAGCCAGCTGCCAGCACTGTGCCATTACTGTTGTGTCTCTGCCCTTAACACAAGAGATCAGTGGACCAGGAGTTCCCAGCCACATAAATGCCTCTGGAAAATATGTTCATTGTCTTCAAAATTGAGATAGAACCACTAATTGTTTTACAGTCAGAGTAAAGTCATTATTTACCTTTCTGTGTGTTGCTGGTTGCTTCTGTTTGCTTCTTGTTGCTTTTTGTTTCTTTGTTGCTGAACTATTGCTCAGAGAGAAGGACTGAGGAAGATGCAGGATGCTCGAGGAATAATTTAGTCCCAAAGTAGATGTAGATGTGCAATGTAGACTGCTACATAAAGCAAACAGCGGTACGAGAAGCAATGGTGTCTACTGCCGGTGTTTACACAGTAAGCATCTTCAACGCTTACTGTTCCTGCAGCTTTTGGCACATGGTTACAGCTGTCTTCCTCACATTTCATGGTGTACCACTCTATTCCTCCCTTTCCTCTTTTCAATGTTGCATTTCAGATGGTGAATGAACACTGCGTATGGTTAATTAGGTGGGAAGATGCTGAGTGCAGTTAACAAGCATTGCAAGACAGGGTGGCAAAGAACTGTATGTTAGAATATTCAGAATTTAACTCAATTTTATGCATATCTCAGATGCGTATCAATTTCTGCTTTCTAGAAAGATATCAGCATCTTGTTATGAGTCTTGACCAGGCATTAGTTAGTATGGATTTAAGTTGAGATTTTGAGTGGTTGAATCCAATGGTTAGTTTCAATTCAGTGAGTAAATTTAGAGGTTAAGATGTGCGTTTTGCTGTATCAGTCACCTGCACTCAGCTTAAGGCCGGGGGGCCTCCATTCTGTCTCCCTTTAACAGACCAGCAATTCCTACTGAATTTCCCTGTGCCTAGGGCAAAAAAATGAGCGAATCGGCCTGTTCAGCTGTGGTTACCAGAGCCACTCGTCTCTTCAGCGGCTGTCCTGGGTCTGTGTGTGGCCGCCAAGTCAGTCAAGCTGCTGCGTGTAAGAGCATCTCACCTGGTTCAGTCCTGTCCACAACAGTGAAGGTGTGCATGGTTAGGCTAGGCACAGAGCTCTGCTCTTAATTGTGCGGCATGGAGATAAAGCTGCGCAAAAGTGAAATTAAACAGCTCTCCCCTTCACAGCCATTAGGATGATACAGCAGGTCCTGGCCCTTTTCATAATGAGGGCCGAGATGTTTGCACAGCCCTCTGTTCACAGCGAGCTGCTTTAATTAAACCTAACCTAGCCCACGCATGAACCCGACTGGTGAATTTGGGTCGTCTGGAGGACGCGCCACCTCGTCCAGTTATCTCGGGGGAAAGTGGGGGATGAGAATTAACACAATCCAGGCTGCACCGATGCCCGGGGCAGCTCAACACCGGCCTGCGGGGGATACCCGGAGAAGGGAGCCTCGGGAGGGTCTGTGACCCCCGCGCTGCCTGCGGCCGCACCCCGGGCCCTGCCGCCAGTCCCCGCAACTAGCGGGGACGGAGGGCTTGGTCCGGGGGACGGCTCTGCAGCCCCTGCTGCCCCTCTCCTGCTTTCGGCAAGAAAGTACCCAGGTATCAAACGGAACCGAGGGATGGTATTGAAAGAGCAAGTGAGGCGGAAATTTAAAGCCCCTCTGCTAATAATAACAGTATAAATAACCGAAGACATCTTGTAAACAGTGCGGTCATAACCCTGAAACATTAAACAGCGCGGTGGGATCTGGCGCATCAGCTGCCGGCGGCCGCTGCCGGTGCAGGGGGAGCGCCCCGCACTCCTGTTTATCTCAGCCTCATCTCCCACGGGCGCGCTGATCGATAGAGAGGAGATGTTTAAGTTAAAAATTCCCGGCGCTGAGGACCGACTGTACTTCATCAATAGATCACGGCTCCTGTCCCCGCGGAGCGGAGCGGCCGGAGCGGCGGGAGCGGCTCCCGGAGCGCCCGGGCGCCGGGCTCCGGAGCCGAGCCGGGCTCCCGCGGCGAGCAGCGGAGCCGGTCACCCCCTCCCCCAGGGGTTTGCTCCAGATCTTTAGCTCCGGAGAAGCAGACCTCCTGTGTCCCGGGGCGGAGAGGCGGGATCCCCGCAGCGCGGCCGCTTCGTGGAGCGGCCGAGCCGGCGGAGGCTCAGTCCTTCCCCCGCCGAGCCCGAGAGTCTCAAACGAACACTTAACACCGCTCCGTGTTCAGTAGAAAGGAAGGTTTATTCACAGAAATAGAGCAGAATCTGCTTGAAGAAAATATATCTATATATCTTTAGGGTGAATTACTTCATAGAGATGACTGTCAAAGTCAGTTTTTCTAGGAATCTACATATTTCACAGGTCTCAGACAAAAGATACACGCGGGGTAGGTTTTGTTTGATCTCTGTCTTTTCTCTAGTAGCTCTTGAACCAGCAAGGCTGTGGTTGCAGTACACTCGACTGTACAGGCATTTAATAAAGTTAAATAGAGTCAGGATCTCTCGGGGTGGATGGAGTCTTTGCTCGGGCACATTTGTTCTCCTCTGCGCCGGGAGAGCGGCTCTCCCCGTGGCTCTGGCCGGGGCCCGGGGCAGCGGCGGGGCCGCGGCGGGTCCCTGCCCGCCCCGCCGCCCCCTCCACGGCCGCGCCGGGACGGACGCTGCTGGCCGGGCCGCGGGGCTCAGGATGCCGTCGGGCCGCACAAGCGGTTTGTGTTCACCACTTCTTTCAGGTCACTCTCGGGTTTGCCGGCTACCATAAAAGGCCAAGTCTGTAGCCAGGAAAAGACACGAGTGGGAAGGGGGTTACATATGGAGAAATGCACATTGCAACGCTCATATCGCCAGCGGGTCCGGCTCGGGAGCGTCCGGGGGGACCGAGCCCGGCATTCTCCACCTGAGTCCACTTCGAGCAGCGCTCAGCGGGGCTCAGGCCGGAGCAGTTGCCGCTGGCTTCGGCAAGGAGCCTTTTGCCTTTCGCCGGCGGCTGATGCCACTTCGCCTCACAGCCAGCCCCGACGGTCCCCACCGGGCGTCCTCGGGGCGGCGAAACCCGTCTGATACGCGGCAGAAGGGAGGGAGAAAGGAGCTGCCTGGCTCCGGAACATTCGCATATCCCCGGCATAATCGCCGCGGGCACCCCGCCGTAGCCGCGCCTCCCCCCGCGTTTGGTCGTGACCGGCGTGGGCATCCCGAGCCGCGGGAGCCGCCTCACGCCTCGCCGCGCTTCCCCGGGTGCCGGAGCTGCTGGGAGCCCCGGCAGCCCCCGGCCGCTCTCCCAGGCCTCCCGCGGCTCGGGGAGAATGTTTTGGTGTGGCTCTGTGCGGAAGAGGAGGGAGGTTATATCTATATTATATCTATATAAGCCAGCCAAAGGTGCTGGCTTTGTTTTACTTATTTTTTTTCCTATGTTGTTGTGCTGAGGGTTTTGTTTTTAATCAAAAATTATCTCCCAGGCCCTTAGCAGCTGACACAGCGGGTAACGTACTTTCCCCCAGCGTCCAGAGCTCAAAAGGCAGAGCTTGACCTCAGTGAAACGTCCCCAGCTCCCCTCTGTGATCCATTTATGAGTCAGGGTCTGCACGTGTGGGCAGTGTAAAGGCTGTATGTCTAAAAAGAGCCCAGGCAGATCTTGCTTACCGCCAGTTTACATCATTTGTACATATTTTTAGAGCTGGAAACTGGATATTTCTGGCGGCTGGGTATGGTCGGGAGATCCAGGGCTGCTCAGGAAAACTTTATGTGGTGGGAGCAGCAGGAGGGACATCACACAGCCCAGGGAAAGGCATTGTGGAGTGTGCCTGGGGAAGACACCTCCTCTGGGGAATATACACTGGTATTTATTTCTCCTGTGCCAGTTTACAGAGATAGGAGAAAAGTTCTGGACACAGCAAACCTGAGTGATTGAGCACAGAACCCCAAGAGTCCTGTCTTTTAAAAGCTAGGGCTTGGGGACAGTATTGTGTCAAGAAACATTTAGGGTAGAGACACATGATAAGAATAAATCCTGGGTCCTTCCTCAAACACACCCTTTTCTACCCAAATTCCTATACCTGCCCACTTGCAGGTAGAAAGCTACCAACAACCCTCTGTGGTTTCTCAATCGTTTTTGGGGCAGTAAAGCATAAAAGCCTGCCCCTGCGTATTTGTGGCCGGCGTGGCTGTCTGTCTCCTGGAAGGGATTGCTAGGAGCCGCAGAGGGGGCCTAGGAGGCTTGATGCTCAGGGCACAGGACACAGAGCATCGGGAGCCTGTCCCTTTGTACAGTACTGCTTTCCACCCCATTGGCACCAGGCTCTCTGTGAGAAGCACAGCAAATTTTGTCCCTGCACATGCCCCATGCCAGCTCCTCTCCCACCTCTCCCCATGCACACACACGGAGCGCCTGTCCCCAGCGGACTCTGACTTACCAGGTTGACTGGGTGGATGTAGCCGTTCTCATACTTGTCATTGGCCAGGATCTGCCTCAGGTGAGCGATGTAGCTGGAGGCCAACCTCAAGGTGTCCAGTTTGGAAAGTTTGGTGTCTGGGGGCACCCAGGGGAGGGTGGTCTTAAGCCTGGAGAAGGCTTTGCTAAGGACCCTCATCCTCGCCCTTTCCCTGGCGTTGGCAGCATTTCTCTGTACCTGCTTTCCCTCCTGGCTCACTCCATTTAAAGGGCTCTTCTTGGGGGGAGCTTTTTTCCTCTTGCCCGAGGCCCCTCTCCCCTTCTGAGGGGAGCCATTCTCGCCATTGGATCCCTCCTCGTTGCTCTCGGTGGACGCCCCAAACTCTTTGTTAGTATCCATTTTCAGGCCATCGCACTCCAGCATCTCCACCTCCTGCAGATCTTCCACATCACTGAGGGACCCAGTGGACATGGTCTGCAAGATGCCAAACGACCAGCGGGAAAGGGGGGGCGGGGGGGGGGGAGAAGGGCAGCTCCCCAAATCTATTTCAAGGCGGCGTAGGAGAGAAGGGGTGCCAGTATTTTCCTCCCCTTCCCTCCCCGCCCAGGACTAAGGCAAAGTACCAGTCCAGGGAGGATCTCCGCCCTCCTGCCCCCCAACCCCGCTCTGCCTGTGTTTGAGGGAGGGAGTGAGATTGTGTGAGAGAGGGGAGAGAGAGAGGGAGAGAGAAAGCCGAGGAATTTAGTGAGGACACTAGTAATTTATCTGGGGGATAAGAGAGGCGGATCCAGCCCAGGGGAGGGGCCCTGCCCACTGAGCACACCACATCCCCAATCACAGACCTTTGCACAAGACAGGGAATGAGGTATCCCAGCAAACCTTTGCTGAGAGCTCAGAACTGGGATTCAAATCTTCACAACTGGACTAAAACAACTTTCTTACTCTCTCTCCTCCTGCTCTTTCTATCCTCCCCGTTCCGCCTCCTCCTCCTTCTCCTTCTACTTCTCCTCCTCTTCTCCTTCCCCACTTCCCTTTACAGCCCAGGGTTGTTCTCCCCCTCTCTGCCTCCTAGATGACCCAGGCAGCTGGTGTCATGATTCTTGATGAAAGCCAAAATGGGTCATGAGCAGAGAGAGCAGCAGCTCCACCAGCCAAGCCTTCCAGGGAGCTTTGTAATGCGTGCCGTCGAAACGCTGTCCTGTAACCTAATCTGGGGGAGATTTGTGGATGATTATATTTGCGAACGCATCCTGTCCAGCTAATAGCATATTCCAGGAAGGGAGTGCTCCGCTGCCTGGCCAGCAGCGTGGACCTTGCCGTCACAGCCCAGCGGCTGGAGGCAGGAGGATCTGACTTCTTCCAGCCTTCCGGGGTGACGTCCGACAAGTCCCGGTCTCTCTTGGTCTTTGAGTCCTCCCAGCTGTGAATGCTGCCGAGGCTTCCTGGTCCACAGGCGTGCCAAGTGGCCAAGATTCTAGCAGTCTGTGAGCCCCACTAAGCCGAGGGTCAGTGCTGTTCTGCTGGGGAGGGTCTGTGTGGCTGTGGATAGGGCAGCAAGGGCGTGCATGAAATGAAGATAACTGAGAGGAGGGGGGGGTTACTGGGTGGTAGAGTTCCCACAGAAAAGAAACCTGTACTTGGTGTAAAGGTTTCTGCAGAGCAGACGTCAGGCGTTCGTTCCGCCATACCCCCGAACTGTTTTGTCTGCTGATTCATGCGTGCTCAAAAATTGGAGGTTTTGCCTGAATAAACATAAGGGATAAGGCCGCTCCTGTGGGAGTGGTGGGATTGAGGGCATTAGGCTGGGCTCTGCCACCCTTGAAGCCAAACATTCCCAGTGGTTTTACCACAAGTGTGAGTGAGTGGGTTGCTGTGTAGTTTGAATGAGCAGACTTATTCTGCCATTACAAACTTATGCACATGTGCATTCAGCCTCAGCGGAGCAGGCTTTTGAAAGCAGTTAACCTTATGCTAACGCTTCTTCTCCTCCATGTAAAATAGTCTCCTAAATCCACATTTGGAGCCCAAAGAGGCCAGTGGATCAGGAACTTGCTCCCATAGTTCCTTTCCTACTCACACTCTTCCTGAAACTTTACAGGTTGCTCTGCAGTCTGGGTTTTGAACACAGGGGGATAAAGAACTGCACACAGGGACTGCGCTGTTATTGTGGGAGCAATTCCACTTATTCAGCTGCTTATCTGAGGATTCACGTAGCTCCAGAAAAAATGTGCAGCCTCAGATGTCACCAGTGGCTTCATAGTTAATCCAAAGTCACTGGAGACACAGGAAAAGTCTCTTGCTGTTCTGTGTAAGCATCACATAGGGTTTTTTGAATGCACTGAAAAAGCTCAACAAAAACTGTGGAGGGTCAAGTTGGTATGTCTGCTGAGTGCTATGCACTGTCTGCAGATTAAATTTTCCATAGGAGGCAGTGTCATTTTTGATAGCCAGCAAGGAAGTTTTTCCTATCTCTTGATCCATCTTTCTTCCTTGGCTCATGTAAGCCAGAAGGAAAAACACTAGATCTAAACTTTAAACCACCTCTTTATCATTTGTCTGGAAGATAACACCTTCCCACTCACAATAGGATAAGTACATTAAGATATCGTATCTCCAAGTCCTGGGCTCTTGGGAATTCCCTAACTTCTAAATTCATGTTGTGTTAATTGTGCCCTGTTTGTGTTTTCTCTGTATATAACCTAAATTAAACAGATTATCAGCATATCAGTCCTAATTAATGATTTTTTTTAAAAAAAATAACATTGCTATTGCAAATCCAAAATATTAATAATCACGAGTGTGGAGATTTATGAGTCTACTTATTTTCTAGGCCTAATTGTTGTTTGTGCAGGTGGAGATTTAAATGGCCATATCCATTGCAGAGATTTATGGTCCAAGTGATTGATGTCACAATTGAGCTAAAAGACTCTTACTGGAGCAAGGATGACAGAAAACCAAGTTGAAGTTGCTTGTGTCTGTAAGCATGAGTGACCAGAAAGTACAAAATTCCATCAAAATTTCAGCATCAGAAATTCCCAGAAGACAAAACAGCTAAAACAATATATACTCATAGCCTTGCCATCACTTTTTAAAAACTTTATATTAGTACTTTCTAAAGTTTTGTTGTAAAAAGCAGAAGGAACAATCTGGCTTTTAAAAAATGCTTTTAGTATGCTGCTACATACGCAATCTGAATATCAAGATATGCATACATGTGTGCTATGAGCCTTTAGAATTTCCACACATTTGTTGTTTTTACTTCTTCACATTTTTAAATACTCAGGGTCATTAAAAATGACCTAATAAAGGCCGCAGACATTTGAAGAGACACAGGGCACATTTTTGTATTCATTTTGCAGAGATGTATGTGATGTATACTCACATATATATTATACATACGTGTATATTATACATTATACTTTGAGTTCTTTATGCATACAAATTATTACACACTCTTAACACATTTATCCATTGTTCCCTCTCCAGGGGGAGCAGCATGGGCAGACTTAAAAAAACCCTCAAATATATCCTCTAATCTATTTCCTCATTTGTTTGTTACATGACTTGAACCTCTGCTTTTCCAACCTTCCTGCTCTTTATGTCTCACCTGGCAAGCCCAGGACTTGTACCTCTAATCTGACTCCCAGTTTCAATCCTTTTCCCCCTCACCTTTTGCCCAGTCCTCCTGAATTTCTAAACAGCACCTGATTTGGTGTAGAGACTGACAGAGTGGAAACCAACCCAGCCCTGTGGAAAGGGTAAAACTGGGGTGGCTGCAGCCACCCAGATAGTGGTGGAGCCAATTGCTTCTCCAGTTAGATGACTGGTACTACAGACTGGCCACTGGGTTAATAACTGGCTGGGAAAGACAGATGGAGCTAAAGTCCTTTTGGCCTTTCCAGTGCATTTGCGTCTTCATTCATGTTTTAAAAAGGAATTTAAAATGCTGGCATGAGGAACATCTGTGGATTTACCCTGTAGATTACTTCCCTCTGCAGTGCTCTGGTTATGCAGGAGCATGCATGTCTCGCTTGCTCCTAAGTAATAGACTCACTAAGACCATTTAGGACATGCTGGGGGTGCTGGGGATGGAGATTTGGGATGCCTGGTCTGAAGGGTGTCAGATGGGGGACACATTTCACACAGGCTTATGCTGGTCTATGGCAGGTTACAAAATTCCCTCTGGAAAAGAAGTCCCACGTTTTTATGCCTCCAATCTTGCCTTTCTTGTGCAGGAGTAACATGGTAATTTAAGGACAGCTTTGGGACTTGAGGCCAAGCTTTCTGCAAGTATTTCATGGTCTTGCATGACACAGCTTGGTTTATTTTCTGATTTTCTGTGTCATTTATCAAGGCACCATATTTTCACTTTCACATATTAAACAGTCACCCAAGAAGAAACTCAGATCACCTAGAGCTGAGGAAAACATAATCAGTAGCTAGTTTTAAAATTATTTGCCCAAGTGTAATACAGGTGTATTCTTTGGAGAATAACCAAGGAAGTCACCCACAGGCAGCCAGCTGATCATGAATCATGTTCAGTCAGATTTGAAAATAATCAGTAAGAAAAGTATAACTGCATTAGTGTTTTCAAGTTCAAAGCCACTTAAAAAAAAAATTCTGGTTGCACTGATATTTCTCCTGGTTACTCTTGGTCTCACCTGGAAATCAAGTGAAATGGTAGAAGGAATTTAGAAGCATATTTTAGCATACCTTAAGTAAAATAATGCCATAATATAATATATACAAATACCTAACACTAACAGTATTAATGAGATATTGTAAAGTATGGACTGTGCTGGGGAAATTGATCAAAATTTTAACAGTGGAGTAGCTTGTAGGAGGAGTCTGCATCCCTTTCAGATCTCATTTCCAGTGCTGTGTGTAGGTTTCTGGTCACGGTTTTAGTTTGAAAGGTAAAAGACATTGTGAAGAATATCATAAAACAATACACAAGGTAAAAAAGTAACCTTGTTTCCAAGAGAGTAAAAAGTCTGTCCAGGAGAACTGGCCCGAGGGGCACATATATGTGTGTGACATCAGCATCACTGTCCCTCCCCAAGAAATCCCAATCTCTTCCTTCAGAGCCCAGAAAAATCAGAGCATCTTGAGAAATTCTATTCTGGAATATTTTATTGTGAGGAAAAAAACCTCAACCCAACAATATTTCCTTCTATGTTCATTTTAAACTGAAGGTTTTGTGGATTCCTAGAATGGAAAAAAATCAGTCTTATTGATTAGAAAATTTAAAATGGAACGAGCTGTAGTTCAAAGAAAATTTATGTAGGAAATTATGCTGGAGCCATAATTCCATTTTATGTGATTTTTTTAAAGCCTTGAAATATCACAAACCCATTGAAACTCTGGGAAGTGGAGTTAAAGAAAAATTTCTTCAGTGAATATTGAAAAACCGTTTTGCAAATCTCGAAATATCCAATTCCAGATTTAATATTTTGATTTTTTTTGTCACATTGGTGACAAAAATTTGTGACGAATGTAAATAGTGCTTTTGTTTACCACGGGGAGTACCTGTACATGTAATAACTGGATGAGTTTCACCTCCCAGCCTTCTGCCTCCTGGTACCTTTTCCTTGAGTGGCTCCACAAAAATCATCAGGGCTGCTCACAGGGTAAACCAGCCTGTACAAACAAGAACAGCAAAAACTGCCTCTGCAGAAGGAAAGGTATGATTAAATATCCTAAGGCCTAAGAGAGATACCTACAACAAGGTCAGTGTCTTAATCGGGAATTAAGACAAGTCTTAATCATCAATTCATCAAATCCTGATGTGACTCACATCCCCCTCCCATTCCAGATCTACGGTGAGGGCTTTGGGTCTGCTGCTGTGTTAAGCAATGTCTTGCTGTTGTTTAGAACCTGTGTACACCAGAAACAAGAAGCATGTAATATATAGAAGTTATTGAAGCAGAAACAAGACAGCTGATCCTGGAAATGAGTGCTCAGCTCAAGCTTTCAGTGAACTATTCACAGATGTGCAAGGGAATCTCCTTTGGCAGGATTCTTACATGAAGCAAACCTAGGAGAAATTACCTCAGTTGATCAGAGGATGGGACTGATAATGCCAAGGTCATGGGTTTGATCCCTGTAGGGGCCATTCACTGAAGAGCTGGACTTGATGATCCTTGGGGGTGCCTTCCAACTCAGAATATTCTGTGAAGCCTAAATGGCTGTGTCATGTTTGTTTTATTATTTATTCCTACACAAATTTATTCCTATATTATTTATTCCTCGTGGACAGTGAGGAGAGATATCCTCTTCCATCTCTACTGCAGAGACCATTACTAGGAATTCCTTCCAGAATGCATCTCTGAAATATTTTTACATTGTAAACTGCAGACTCTTTTATGAAGTGGTCAAAAGAGAAATATGCAAAAAAGCCAATCTATCTTGTGTAAAATAGTCATTGAAGGATTAAAATGCAGGCATAACTGCTTTGTTTTGAATATCTCTTTCTGTGATGTTTCTTTATTGGCTAATCCTTTGCATTTTTGGGACTTTAGGACATGAAATTTGTCGATAAAAAAGTTTTCTTTGCCTTCCAGTAATTAGCACATTGGATCAAGTTTTGGAAAATAAAAGGGTTTATTTTTCAGAGGGAAGTTTGGAAAAGAAGAACGCTTTGTAGGGGAGTGGCAGGAAGAATGTCAGCTATTCTGGTAAGATTTTATTACTCACATGGTTTATGGTGTGTACGCGTAGACACAGATTTTCTGAAATTCCTATTCACTTAAAGTGCTCAGAGTTTCTGAAAGTGGGATTCCCACAGCATCCACCTTTAAACACAGTAGGTTGGGCTATGTTCTCTGTTCCCATCCAAGTGAAACATCACATTCTGGAACCCACTCTTTGTGGGCTGCTTTACTCTATTAGAGATTGAGTTGGCCACAGTTTGTGCTGCTGGACTCCCTTGAGCTCCGTTTGTTACAGGGGCTTTGCATTTTATCATAGGTGGCCACATTTAGCCTTTAAAAACACAGGCTGAACTGCAGTGACATAGCTGCAAAAATATTTTGGCTAAAAATACTGATATAATAAACCAGCAAACTGGTGATACTCAGCTATCCACGTGTGTGATCATACATAGGGGCTCAACAAACTCAGTAGTCAGCTGAAGAGTGTATGCATTGTGGATGAATCTGAAATGGGACTCCTAGCTGGCAAGACAAAGGAGAAAGCAGACTACACATCCTACTCAAGTGACATAGAAAGACCACAGTCACTGTGCATTTCTTTTGACTCTGGCAGGCCTCATACATGCCTCACAAACTGTGACTCTCAGAGCTCCTGGAACATCCCCAAAGTGGGGTCATGGCACTTTGCCACAGTGCAGTCCTCTGATTTTATGGTGCGTATCGTAGTTCATAATACATATAGAAAATGGTGTTGTTTTAGAAAGTGGTATTGCAAAAGCACATAATAAAAGTCTATTTAAGTAATTTGGAGGAAAAAAAAATAGTTTTGACAATGAACCAGGGATAGCATACAAAGAAGACCATAAACATGTGTTGCAGTGGAGTCCCACAAGGCTGAGAAAGGACCAAAGAACTGAAAGTGTAGAAGTGAGGGAAGAAAAAGCCTTGAGTACAGACTGTGAAGGTAGGCTGGCTCTCTTTCTCCTCCCTGCTGTTCTTTTTTTCCTTTGCATGTACAGATCTGGGGTGATGCTCAGACTCCCTAGTATGCAGTTCTTAACTGGGGGTGTGACTAACCCAGAAGGAAAGCTGCCTAAAGGAGGAAAACACAGAGATGAGTCATCAGACCTTCTGTTGGCCAGGTCCAGCACACTTGTGCAGTTCAGTAAGGGGAAATACAAAACAACGTCTAAGAGCTTCTCTGAGTCTATTCAAAGCAGAAAAGGCAAGTTTTTTAAAACTGCCAGGAAGCTAAGGCATCTGTTCCAAGGGATTAAAGCAGCCCTCTTTTTTCAGAAAGAACAGAATGAGACTCAGATATACATTTGCTAATGTTTTAAAATCAGATGGGATGATGGTTGAGGCTAGTGTGGAGTGGTATGGTAGACAGAACCTCCTAATTTTAAACAGTAAGGAAGGATTTTTATGCCTTATTTCAATCTCCATATCCTTTCAACTTGTTCCACCCTGAATAGACCTCTGTTGGCCAAATTTTGCACCAAAATAAGGCAGGTCTCTCTGTCTCATGCAGGCTTTTTGGATTACATAGCAAATGACAAGATATCACATATAATTCCATTTAACATATACCAAAATTTGTTGGCAGAAGCATCTTGATGTGTATTCTGTAAGACCTGAACAAAGATGTACTTGTGATCACTAGGAGCTAGATTAACTGAAATTTCCACAGGGTGGGAAAAACGTGTGACATTGCACCCACAATTTTTCCCTTAACACTGTGAATGAATTCCTCAAAAAGGTTTTCCGTGTATCCAAAACACTCACTGGAGAGCTGCTCAGCCAGTCTGAGCACAGGGCCTTTAAGGGGACTCAGTGCAAACTTCCACAGGGTGCCAATGCACACTGGGTGTCTGGGGCCAGCTTGGGCTCTCGAGGGTGAGAGCTGTGTTTTGTCCTGAAGAACTGGCAGTTCCAGGAAGTTCTCTGTGAGAACTGCCTGGTGCAGCACCCATAGCAATACAACACATCATCTTTCCATTTCTCTTCCTCCTGTGCCCTAACTCACTGTAGTCTTTCATCTCTCCTTGGCAGTGTGCAGCCAGAGCCCTTTTTGAGATGCAAACCCTGGATTGTTCCTCCATTTCTGAGTGTTGGTGGAATAGGTCTTATAGCTAATGGCTCAGTGACATGTCTAACACAATGTTACTTCTACAATTTATGGTGCAAATTAAACAAGTGCAAACTCAGGCTAATTTAAAAAAGACAAACTCTTCTTTGATTAAGACTCCAGCCAGAGACCTGACATATGTGCACTGATTTTTCTCCTATATTTCAGGCTTTCTAAGAATCCACAGAAGTGGGATCCTTTCTGCTCCAATCTCTCAGTGGTAAAACAGGGATGAGAACACTTCCCTGCCCTACAGAAACATTACAAGGGGCTTAGGCACTATGATAATGGATACAGAGGGTAGCTAAGATAAATAACCTGATAGATGCAAGAAAATGATTGATGTTAGAATACTACAAATATGTTGAAAGCCTAAAATATCTTTGTGACGTCTCCTCATTTCTTGAAATGCCAATTAACATTTTTCACTCAGATACCTGATGTTTACATTGGCGCATTTTTATGCTCACAGGTCTTACAAAATGGATACTTGCCTGACTTTGATTTTAGATGAAAGCACTCATCTCTCAACCTCGTAGTAATTCTGAAAGATAGAAAAGATGCTTTCATAGGAAGAAAAACAATGAGTTTTGATCCTGCTGGTGATAAGTGACAAGCCAGGACTTTAATAAACAGACCAGGAGTACCATCTTTGGTAACACTATAGCACAAGTAGCAAATCACCATTGACTGAAATTACTCCAAAGTCCCCAAGCTCTCTGTGAAGAAAAATAAAGTGTTACTTTGGTTTCCTGTAATCCTTCCCCAGTAAAAACATGGAATTCCCCTAGGAGAGTTAAAATCCATTACTAGGCTTCTTTATGCCTTTTTGTAACTAATTGTCTCTTCCATGAAGGGTCTTACTTCCTTGAACCATGAGCTAATGCAGATTCTCAGGGTGCAGAGAGGCTGTGGAGAACTCAGCTTTTATGCCCATCTTCTTCCTGAGTGATTTTTTTTTAGTTTCCCCACTCCACCCCACACCTTTCCAAGACTTTCCTGGTACTTACTGAGCAGTGGCCATGTCATGTGCAGGATAACATGCTCTGAAACATCTCTTTGCAGGGCCGTGGGAAGCAGCCAGGCAGGCATGGCACCCAAAGCAGAGCACTTTGTACCACAAGCAGAATGAAGCTGGCTTTGCTAGAAGGAGGAGTAGAGCTTCCTTTTCTTCCCTGATAGCTGAGCATACGCTCAGTTCATCAGAGCAAGCCTGGATGTTTTCTTCTCACCCAAGGTACTGCTTTTTCCTACAATAATATATCACAACTACTTTTGTTTCCCATCGTTTTATGTCACTCTTCCCCTTTTCAGACTGCTTTCAGACTGTCACAGTAAATTTATGAAATTTGCAGCTTGTTCTGTCCAGGTTTGTTTCTCAGTAACTTAAGTAACTCATCCAACTAAAGCTGCTAAAGAAATTTTTTGAATAATATTCTCTAATTTCTGCATTTGGATGGTCAAAGCACAGATTTGTAACTCCATAAGCTACATCTGAGCTGAGTTTGTGTTCCTCAGTATACAAAAATGAATGCAAATTTTTATGAATAGGTCAATGTATTTATGAGCACAATTGTAGAGGCTGGGTCCTGTAATATATCACGAGGCCCTTTGATATTAAACTTCCTTGAACATGTGGCATGTAATGATACAAGTGACACGATGTGCAAGCAATTATAATAGTAAAGTAATTTCTTTATTGATCTGTCCCATTCAATTCTGAACTATTGTTTACAGGAAAGTTGTAAAATACATATCTTGCTACTTGATTTTTTTTTTTCTTTTGAATAAATGGGTGAGGAAAGCTAAACAGCTCCAGAATATACAACCCTATAGAAGGTGTCAGAGAGGGGGGAGGGTGGCCCAGTGATGAATGACCAGTCGTTCAATTGTTTTCTTTCTTGCAGAAATCAGAGACAGAGTACAGTTTATCTTACCCTGACTTTTAGCAAGACAGATTGCCAGGCAAAACCTCTGGGTTGAAGTCATCCAACCACCAAGTAGAGTAAAGAAACCATTGCTGTTACCTTTACAAGACTGACCCCCACCCTCAGTGCCTTTTAAAAGTCTGTGGTGTTTCTTTCTGAGATTCTAATGTGAACTTCAGCTACTTTCACACCATTTTTTATGCTGAACATGATATGGAATGGTTTATTTGGGGCCCAAATACCTCCCCTGTTATACAAGCTGAGACTAACTCATCTTTTGTGCATCCCTTACAAATGACAGTCCCTGGTGCAGAATTTCCCATCACACTGTGTTTAATTCACCCCCATACTTTATTTCAACTGCTACTGAACTTTTTTAGCTCCGATTTGAATGTTTCAGGCTGTGCTACTACACTGACATCAGTCAAACCTCTCTTTCACCTCATGGGTGTGAATGGGGAGGAGAACTGTTTGCTGAAAGGTGAAAATCACTAAGTAACAGTAAGCTAAACTCCAAGACAGGCTGTTATTATCCCAGATTTTTCCTGCACTTCCCTTCAGTTATGTTTTTCTTACCAACTCCATTCTAGTAATTTGGAACAATAATTCTGGATGTGGCATCCTGAATTTATTTTACCCACATCTGAGAGGCAACATAGATTTTAAATGGCTTTAATCATGTCCTGAAGGTGCGTATTTCCCTGTGACAACTATAAATGAATAAAAACTGGGCCAATATGCACTTTATCGAACAGTTTCATAAAATTCAGAGGAGCACAAAGGACAGGACAGACAGAAAGAGTTAAAAGGGAAAGACGGTTGCACTTGCAGTATCGGTTTCTTGCAGGAGACCATAATGTGTTTATACAGCTCTCAGCCAGGCTAGCAGATAATTAAAGGAAAGGACTGACACTAGACACTACTCCACCTTATACACTGTGATGTGGGGAAAGTCACACAAGTGGGATCGTAGGAAAAGCAGCAGCAAATTCCCTTCTCTTCTTTTTGACAAGCTCAATCTCTTCTATCTTGCAGTTTAGAAGTCCACCCTGGTGGGAGGGTGTTAAAATATACTGACAAAGTCAGGGTCCAAGTTGATCCTTCAGCATTACAATCAAGTATTTTATAAATTCTGACCACAGCAGGACAAACATCCTTCCTATGGTCTAGTTCAGCAGGATGCATCCTCATCAGCATAAATCCATCCCATTATCTGCCTATTCCTATGGCTATAGACTATTCTTTAATCTCAGACGTGTCTTTCAGTGAGATCAAGTATAGAGCTGAGTCCTTGTCAGCTCAGATAACCAGATTCTGAGTGGGGAGAGGAGTCTTGGCAACGATGTGATTTCAGTGCATGTTTGTGATTGGGGGAGTAATTACCTGTTCTCTGGTCATGTGAGGGGTCAAAGAAGACCATTCTCCTTCTGGACTGCCCAGACCACTGGGCCAATTTGTCAAGAATCCCATAGGATAAATATCTGTCTCCAGAAACCTTTATAGTGACAAATCCAAATAAATCAGGGTCACTTTTACTGAGCACTTCAGCAGACAGCTCAGATTTAATGAATCAGCCTTCAGACCCCCAAGGAAGATTTTCTTTCCCGAGCCCAAGGGAACAAATATTAGACAAAATTTGCCCGCAGGATAAAATTCCATCAATCCATTTAGTAACATTTTGTAACTGCAGTTAACAATACCACTAACAGTATTTTGAAAAGTACTGGGAATGCAGCAAAGAGCTCTTAGATCAGCTGTATGATCAGTGTGTCCTGTGCAGAGGAAAAGAGGCTGCGATGGATCGGATGATTTTCCTCATCAATGACTGAGAGTGGACTTTGCATTCCTTTACTGGTTCCCTTCTGCAATCTTGGCTGGAATTCCTGACCAAGATGAAAAAAAA
The DNA here is from genome assembly GCA_013398615.1 of Brachypodius melanocephalos. Lineage (NCBI taxonomy): Eukaryota > Metazoa > Chordata > Aves > Passeriformes > Pycnonotidae > Brachypodius > Brachypodius melanocephalos. The sequence continues at coordinate 17,273,576 of VZSR01003807.1, forward strand.
AATTAAAAAAAAAAAAATAAAAAAAAAAATCAACCGTAGTTCCCCATATCACCAAAAGTCATCACACAGATAGAAGCTTGCAGGTTAGTTGTTGTGGGTCATCTAAACAGTTTTAAGGCTTAACATCTTGATCCCCTCTAAAAACTTCCATCCCCATTTCCTTCCCCCCTTTGGGATCCATCCAGATGCCTGCTCAAATACCTGCTGGCGCCAGAGGAAATTCTCCTGTAACGGATACCCTGCGATGTAAAACCAATATTTTGTTTCCAGGGTCATCCCTTTCACACTCTCACAGATCCTCTTGCTTCACCAACCTGCCTCTTGGTCAAGCCAAAACATGAGGAACTGCGAATCCAAAGGGTGGGATTTCGAAGCAGTTTAATAGGCTTGGTGATTGCTAACCCACACATTTCCTCAGCTTCCTCCTCCTGTTGTGGTAGCCTTGCCTGATCATTTATGTCAGGTTAACAGTCTGCTGGGCAGACACCTCTGCCCACAGTTCAGCCAGGAGAGACAAAGAGAGCAATTTAACCTGACCCAAAGTGCTCATGATGATCAGAGTGGTAACACCTATTCAGAAAGGCTTGTACCTAACACAAAGGGCTAGTAAGAAGCATCCTTCAAGTGTTAGGATGTGAGTGCATCAGGATCCTGTGCCAGGTAAAACAGTTAAACAAAAAACACTTTTCAGTGTCATTCATACTCAAACAAAAAGGCAGAAACGTTTCATTTGTAATGGTTCACGATCTCCTGTTTAGGGAATCAGGCTGGCAATAAGAAGTGGATCAGTGGGAATTTGGTCAGGAACTTCTTGGTTTGACACTATCCCATTCTACTTGTGGTTTTTATTTGTGTTCTCTGGATTTTTACATTACATGATAATCAGCAAATTGCTTTGTATTAATGTGTTTCAATATAATGAGCTTTGTTAGTAGTCATATGGGATACGTGAGGAGTTCTTCAGCAGGGACCAGAAATAAGCACTTTTAAAGTGACATTTCAGGTGCTCATTTCCTCATTTAGTCTTGTAATAAACAATAGGGATTTATTATCTCCAGGATGATAATTGAAGAAAACATTTAAAGTTATTTATTTATATAAAATAGATAATCCTACTTTTTATGTAGCTTTAATGTAGTAAAAGTACAAGGACATAATAACAAGGATTTATTTCAGGCCCTATAATTGGATTGCAAATGAATTTTATGTAAAAAAAACTTTGTGTTTTTAATTTTTTTGTCATGAAGGAAGTAAGCAGAATAGATGACTTTTTTTCCTAAATTCCAACTATTAAATGAAAAATAATGTAGAGAGAATTCAGAAAACAAATATTCTTTTGCCTATGACTGAAAAATAAAAGAACCCAAAAAATAAACTTTTGCAAAATGGCTGCATGTAAGAATTTGCCATGGAGTGGGCAATTTATTACACTAGAAATTTGTCAACCAGAATCCTGTGGAATATACCAGAATGCTTGTTCATTCCTTAAAAGAAGTCTCATCCATTCTGATATAATATATTGCAGAAAGTGCAGAAGAACAAGAGTAAAAGTGGTTTTTTTTAATGATTAAGGACTGATCTTGTTCCGATTTGAGTCAATGGCAAAACTCCATGGAACTGAGCTGAATATATGGGTGTAGATAAGATGATGTTTACTGTGCTTTTGCTTTTTCTGAGAGCAAAATGTAAATGAAATATATTCCTTGCACAAATTAGATTATATCAAGTCATCAGCTGACTCCTACTTAAAACAAAGCACAGGGATCTCTCCACATTCTCCAGAAGCTGCAAACCCAAGTATCTATGCAGCCTTAAAGACACTCTTGCCACTGTGTGAATTGGCTGCTGCATCAAATTCAGAATGAACAGAGTCATGGAACAAGAGTTCATGAGATTTTGCTCGTATATGTAAAAGAATGTGACATTAATAAGTTCTACCAGCCCTCTTTCAGCTGCAGTCACATTGTTCTTTTAAAAAAGCATCACATATCTTTGTGCAGCGTCTTGCCTGGTTTTTGTACAGCCATGGACAAAGAGGGTAAATTGTTCCTCCATGTGCCACATTTGAACAGAGCAGAGGGAGCACAAACTGCATCACTACGTGGGCAGGTCAAATAAAAAGAGAGGGAGAAGTAAAAACAACCTTAAGTTGTATTCTGCCAGCATCAGCCATACAACACATGTGATAGAAATGGACAGAGATTATGCCAGTGGTGGAAATTATTCCTTACAAGAAAGGAAACAGGAACAACAAAAGCACTTTGCTAGTCTTGATTTTCCTGAAACACATATTTGGGATGTAAAACTGCCAGTCTGCGCGTCTTTAAGTTGACACTCAACCAGTCCCTTGTAAGGTGGAAAAGAACCATTTGCCAAGAGTGCTCTCATTTTTGTTAACAAAATCTTTGGAAGACAAAGAGTCTGACAAACTCTACCTAATTTTTTCAGTGGCACAAATCACTGGTCAGCTTGTGTAATGCCTTATCAGCAGAGATGGAGTTGCATGAAAGAATCAATCCCCTCTGAAGGAGGAGGTAGGGAACAGTGCTGGAAATGCTACAGAGTAACATTATTAGGAAGTGTGAAGGAGGAGTAGGGAGTTGTTTACAATAAACTGACCTAATGATTCCTAAGTCATTGGCTGTAAAATTCATCTGCCCTCAGGTAAAAGCTGCAAGGCAAAAATGGATCAGCATGGTTACCCCCTTCCTTCTCTGGCCCATCCTGGTGGGTGATAGAGCATAACAGTGTTGGTTTTGACATTATTAGGTTATCCTGAAAATAAATCACTTTTGAAAAGGTGAATAATTGGACAGAGCTTAGTGCTGACAAGCTAAAGGTTGGAGGCTGGGAGGAAGGCAGTGGTGAGGGGGAGAGGGAAGGGGGCTTATGGTGTCTCCAATGCAAACTCATTACAGGAGACCACCAGCATGTGAGGAGCTGTAAGTCTCATTCTGGTTTGCGCTTTGGCAAATGAGTGCAGTTTTTCATCTGATAAATATCATACTGTATTTACAATTTCTGAAACTATTTTTGATCCAGCAGAGGAATGAGACATAGCTTTTCAAGTAATAGAAACTCTGAGAGGTATGCCCCTTCCCAGTAAAATGAAAAAGTAGGAAATTTTGTCCCTATAAAAAGGAATTCCCACTTTTCCCAGCATTCAGCTAATCTGTGGAGTTCCCACTGCAGTAAGTGGTCATTGAGATAGTATATTGTGGCTGGACCCTAAAAGAGCTAGATAAGTTTATCACCATCACAACATCTGTAACTATGCAAGTGAAGATCATGATAATGGCAGTCCAACCTCATATTTTACAGCATAAAATAAATCCCCTTGGGGACACAGGAAGGACTGGATAATTGCCTGTTTATCCAATAGGTTGTTTTAATCCTTATTCTGACACCTAAGAGACAGAGCACCAATAGGCACAGGGTAACAGATTATTTCCTTGTGTCTACTCCCACCAGAGACTGTGGCAATATTTCAAGTGTTTGCTGTGAACTCGAACTTCGTGTAGAGGTGTCTGAATGTTTGGTGCCAACGGTGGGCTGTAATTCTTCATTGAGATGAAAATATAATGAGGTCAATTGAGCATTCCTGGAAAGTTTTCTGAATATGAGTGCTGTGGTTCTGGAACAATGTTGGCATTTAAGGAATATGGGTTCATATCCTAATGCCCAAACATTTGCAATTTGATCACAAGTATATCATGCATAGCTGCATCACACGTTACCTTCCTTACCCACTCCAAATGAGTGATTTTCTTTCACTCACTGTCTTTCTGTCTCATCCATTCTATCTTAGGTTGTCTAGATGAGGACTCTTACATCAATTTTATGTAGTATCTGATGCAAAGATATAATTTGTATCTTGAATGGGGTATACTGAGGCAAAACCATCTGTTGCAAACAATGGATTTAATTTTGATCTTTACAAAACTTTCAGAGGTACACTCAGCCTGTTTGTGGCACCAATTTATTAAAGGTTGCCATTGCCTGAGGAATAGACTCTCTTTTGGGATTGAAATAATGAAAAGGATCCTGAAAATGCAGTTCCAAGTAGCATAAAATTCCATCTCTTTCTGCCTTCTTACCTCCTAGCAGGTATTTAAGGACTGTCAGAAATCTGACTTCCAAGAACTTCCTTTCCCAAACGTTCCTGTACATGTCACAGTTCCTTGCAATGCGCGCTCGTGGTGTGGAGATAGAAACACAGGGAGCAGAATAACAGGAGTTATCAGGGAGCTGGGTGAAATTTTGCATGTCTTCCCCGAGACTTTTAAATATTTTTGATAATCTCCTTTTCCTTCAGAAAATGCATATTGAGAAATTAATGGTAGGAAAACATCAACACATGAAATGGGCCACAAGTCATCAGCTTTTAGGGTTCCACTTAAGTCCAAAATGAGCTCTACTCTGAGGGAACCCTTATAAAGAAGTGCATTTTGCAGTATTGGACATGGTTTTTCTTCAGGCCAAACCCTGCAATTGCAGACCCACTAGAAGAGATTCTCACCACCTTCTTTGCCTTTGCTGCTTCTTCCTGTCCTCTTCCAATCGTGCTGGAGTTCACGGTCTGCTCTACTGTGATGAGTCAACTCTTTGGCTGACTATGCTCCCAAGCAGATTTGTCATAGTGCCTGCTTTTGAAACAGATATCTATTTTCTTCCTTTTTTCTTTAAAATCAGACCATTCCCCAGGTCTGGTTTGGAGTTCAGCCATTAGATTGTCACATCCAAGAGGAGGTAACTCCTATCACGAAAGGAAGGAATCTCTTAACACTTCTCTGCTTTTAAAGAATTTGTGACCTGGAAAAACACCCTGTTGTTAGATAAGAGGCAACCCAGAAAAGTCACCATCCATGAAAAGGGAAGGGATATTTCAGGCCACATGGCTCTTCTAATAGAGCTATTCAAATTCATTATCATGACATGATACAATCAGTCCTATATAGTTATCAGGTTCTGGGGCTGTTTTCTTTTTCTGCCACTGACAAATAAGCCAAAGTAAACCAAGTCACTGATAAGACAGACCCCTGGGAAGATACTCTGCCACACTTGATGCATAGATAGGGCTTTTTGTTCATCACTCACATGACTTTGTCTTGCAGCATCTGTTTATTTTCCTTCTCCTTTCATTGCCTAAGTTTGAAAGCAGCCTGAAATAGAATAGGATTTATGCTATGATCTGCAAACCCTGAACTTTTTATTTAAGAGATTCAAAGACTATAAGGCCGAGAGAGACCTTTGGTATCCTCTTGTCTGACCTCTGCTACAACTAAGGCCATTAGCTTTCTCTGACTTAATTCTTGTTTGGTCTATCTACTGCAAAAACATCCAGTCCTGATTTAGGAATTGCAAGTGGTGGAGAGAATTCATTGCAGCTCTCCATGAACTGTTCTTATGGTCAATTACCCCATCTGTTAAAAAATTTCCATTGTACTTCAGTTTAGATTTTCTGAGCTTCAATTCCCAGATGCTGGCTCTTGTCCTTGCTGTGTCTCTGTAACCCTAGATTTCCATCCAGAGTCAGCTAAAAGAATGGGATGTTAATTTGGCACATATATATATATCACTTAGAGATATTTTCAGCCATTATTGCCTCCTGAGCAGAAATGGAGTCTGAACAGAGTCAGGAAGTTTTCTGAGAAACAGATTAAAATTTGTTATCATTCTAAATATTTACATTTGTGGCATTTGAATTACAGGCATATGATTTTTGAGTACCTGTGGAAATGCCCACTAGATACTTTTAAGGATGACTGGGTACATTTTCAAAAGACTCACCCAGAACTGCAGAGGATCCACTTTTGCCATTGTTGTCAGCTGAATTAAATGAATACATTTTATTTGTAAAGCAAATTCAGTACATATAAGAGGCCAAAGTGAATTCAGATATCATAGTTTTAATGCTACACATTTATGAATTAGAGCTGATGAATGGACTTGTGATCTATTTCTAAAAGGGGCTGTCAGGTTATTACAAGATGTTTCTATTATGTGATGACCCCTTTCCCTTCCCTGAGGATGCTCTGACAAATGCTGTCCAGACCAAGATGGCAGAGCTAGATTGGAATGATAAGGCACAGCCAAGGCCCTATAATTTGCCTTTTTAATTATTCTTTCTGACAGTATTATGTAACTCCACCCTTTCTAGGGGAACATGTCCTGAACACATTTCCTTCAGAGGATGCCTCCTGATCTGGTTATGTGTAACATTTCCGTGAGAGCTGTCAGGGATCAGTTGCTTTGCCTAGGGCAAGGAGGGACCTGGGGTGCAGGGCAGAGTAGATCTTCCCTAACAAGTGCAGGAGTGGGCATTTGGACCCCTTGAATTCTGGGCATAATTGTCCCAGGCAGGAACAGCTGCTTTCTGCTTTGCTCTCTTGTGTTGCTTAGTTCTGCAAGCTCATAAGGCCGGGACAGATTGCGATTTGGATCAGGGATGTTTTCCCCTGTGAATTATGCCACCAGCCAACAAAGAACTGGCAAAGGCATGAGAAAATGCCCTGTGCCATGTGTCCACACCCACACAGAGGAAGGAGAGTAGCTGATCTAGGAGGAAGCTATGGTGGGTTGATGCCAGCTGGGAGTTTTCCTTGGCGGATGATGACTCTCGGTAGCTGTTTAAGATTAGCCCACACAAGGGGCAGTAAGGGGGAAACCTGGCCCACAGGTAGATCATGCTGACACTTCCATGAGGTTAAGCTGCCTCCACCAGAGCCAGTTCACTAGCACAGATCAGCAGACAGGCTGGTGAAAAGAACTAAATCCACATTTAATGAGGACAGCAGTAAAAGTCTGTTGTCGCTCCTACTCGGGTATGGTCCCCCCACTCTAACTCCTATGACAGTTTTTTTCTTTCAATGCCATTTGACAACAATTTGGTATAGGGAAGGAGAACATTTTAATAATGAGAAAATTGAAATCTGGTTAATTTGCAGTGAGACCCTCTAGTTGTTCCAAAAAATGATGCCAGATTATTCATTTGGAGAAGATCTCAATGCCGTATGTGTGATGAGTATGCAGGGACAGCTTACCTTTTGAAGCAGCAGTTGGTTGGTTTGTGGGATTTTTTGTCAGTATTTAATATATAGCAGGAATTAGTACTACATGCGAATGAACAAGAATAATAATTATGCTCTGCAGTTAGAAGCTCCAGTGTTTTTTGTTTATTTAATAATTTTCTGGAATAACTCACAGACATTGGCACCCGTTGTCCAAATACTTCATTTAGATTCCACTTTACGGCTGTCCTGAATTGTAGCTGGTCATCTGGCCGAAACCAGAAGGCAGCCAATTAAATTCACAGGAAAACATTAATCTGAGCTGAAGAATTCATAGCACATGTGTGCAATCATTCCTCCTTTTACGTACGCTTTCTGTTCTTCCTCTGCTCCTGCTCCTCCAGCTGCCACCCCCCCGCTTCTTATTTCACCAGTGGAATGAGAACGTGCCAACTCTAACAGCACTGTCCCAAGGAAAGGAAAATTAACACCAGTTTTGCTTTTATGTGTTCAGGACTCCGTCCAAGAAGGCCACTAGAGTGAATGTTGGGTTTTTCCCCTGCTTTCACCGGGTCTGGGATCTGTCCCAAGCATTGTGTTGCCAGCATGTATCAGCACACAGGGTGTGAGGACAGAGGAGGCAGCAGCCAGGGCGTGGGTGGCAATGAGTGAGCCGCGGGCTGTAAGGGAAGAATGAGATGGAGAGGGAGGGCTTGTAGGAGAAGAGGAGGAGGAGGGGGAAAGCTGGGTGTGCTGGGAGCAGGAGCAGAGGTCTGGGATCATGAGGACATGCTCTCCCTGGGCCTGGAAGCTGAGCCTGGTCTCCTTACTTCTCTCCTGTCAGTGAACATCTGTGAACAACTGCTGGATATGTGTGTTTATCGTCTCCTTCTCCCTTCCGTGTCATTTTGCAGAAAGTGACCCAGCTCTGCTGTGAACTTCAGCAGGGGAGAGGTGTGCTGTGGCTGCAGGAAGGTCATGCTCTTCCAGCCAGCCAGGCTGGAGTCACCTTGATTCCACCTCCATCTCAGCAGAAAAAGGAAGATGGTGTTTTTCCAAGGAAAGGATTGCATCACAAAAGAAAGAGTTAAGCATTTACTAGTTTGGAAATAAGGGCAAGGATGGTATTTGTATTCTCCCACTGAATTATAGTTTTGTAGCACAAGAGGGAGATAATCTCCAGAACTACTTCCTTAGGTGCAGTGGAAGATGATGAATGGGTGGTAAATAATGTGGAAGAAGATTGGGGTTAAGGAGCCTAGTTAATATTCATGGCTAAAATTATTCTACCCATTGTCTATGCCACAATGCTCCTAAACAGTGCTGAGCCCTGGGTTTCCAAAATCGAGAATCTAGCAGTTGAATAGATAATTATGTAGAGAATCTAGCAGTTGAATAGATAATTATGTATTCCCCCATTAGCTGGGGTGCCTCACGTAGTTCCTGGCTGGACTTTCACAGGTGCACAGGTGTTATCAAGAGACACGATCTGAGCTTAAGAGGCACTGTAAAAGTGCTCCACACATTGGAGAATCAGATGCTGGCTGTTGAGGGGCCTGCTGTTCCCCGAGCATCCAGATTCTCCTGTGTAAGTGAAGAGTTACACTGCTTACAGGTAAGGACTTTCACAGTATGGCATTGCAGTGTCTCTCAGGTGAGAAGGGATCTGTACATGCGTGGAAAGATGTTTGAGTGTAGTAAAGTGCACAGGTATCTAGATACATTATATGTACATGCCTCATATATTATTCATGAACTCTAGATGAGAGATGGTAGGAAAGCCATACTATTCTGTGCCATCCATAGGGGTCTATGTGAATAAAGAACTCGGCCATAGTAAAGCCATGACTACAGTTAGGGCTTTTTAACACCCTCATTGATGGACATAAAGAAATAAGGTTGAATGGGGAAATACATTATCTTCTCAACACCAGAGGGAGCCCACCTGAGATATAATCCACTTATTGGCATAGGGAGTGTGTTCTTTTCTGAATGTAGCTCCAAATATTTTTTTGTCCCTGTCTTGCATTCGAGTGCACACACACACACAAGAACACCAAGTTATATCCATTCACAACAGATCCATGCCACTTACACCCATGTGTATATGTGTGTGTATAACCAAGATACACGATGTAGGGTGCTGTATGCTTTTTGTTTTGATTTGGTTATTTAATTCATAATTCAGTTGAGATCTGAGATACAAATGCTAAGTAGTTTTTTGGCTTGATGTCATACAAAGTTTTAACACAATGCTTTTGCTCATGGCCTCTGGCCAATGTGTATGCCTTGCACGTCATTTGTGGATGCTCTCAGGAAAGAATGTGCAGAATTGCATTTATTTTTTGGCATTATGAGTTGCATGAAAGCTACTTTAATGCTTTTTCTAGGCCAGCTATTCAAAAAAATGTAATACTACTTGAATTTTATAAACAAGAGTTTAAACAGGGCTGGTTTATGTTATTGTTACTTACATTTTACAATGAAGAGGCAAACATAATGATCACCAGAAGTCAAACTCGTCTTTTGCTTCCTAACAAATGTATAAGTTACAGGTATGATGAAAACTTTTTTTACTGTTATGCTCAATTGCTTCTGACAGAAAACACACAAACTGCAAGCATTTAAACTCTCCTTTAGTTAGAAATTTTGGTGCTTTCAAAGGAAATAGCAGGGAATGCAAATGTGAAGAGCTGTTCATAGGGCAAAATCTACACAGATTGTAAGAAAGTACTCTACAGGCATGGACTTCATATTCACTCTATAGATGTGAAATTCCAGTCAGTAAAAACTTTCTGACGGGTACCTCTGCAATATTCTATGAGAAAAAATGGGCTTAGCCATTGTTCTTTCTACATACAAAATTCAATGTTACAGCAGTTTCAAATCGAGATAGCTGGAGAGGTAAATGCCTTGGCTGCCTGGTTTGTAAGACAAATTTGATCCATGGTCAACCCCTGAAAACAAGTGCTTAGAAGCTGAGACGTGGACGTCAGTCTGGACGTACCTTCTCCATTTCCAAAGCTTTTCCCAAACTACATGTCAGCTGCTGACCTGCTCCTGCAGTTCCTGTCAAAACTGGTGACATCGTGATTGCAATAATTTCTGGGAAATGTCACAGCAGATTCTAGAAAAAAGGGAATTATGTATATTCAGGTGAAATATGTATATTCATTGATTTTTTCCTCACAGCTTCGTCCTGTCAATCTCTTGCCTAGAATGAAGGGAAAAGAGTCATTGCTGAGGATCTTTGGGTTTAAGGTCTGCGATGCTGCTTTACTCACACACCAAAGTGAGCAGCACCTTCTCATCTTCAGGTTTTGGCTTGCTCAGGGGAACAGTGCTGTAAAATATAACAGAGGCTGCTCTAATTTGCAGCTGTCTGCACACTTCTTAGCAACCATCAGGCACGACTGCTAGCTTTCCCATATGTTTTTCTTCCTGCTTGTAGTCCAGCCCTTGGCAGAAACTAAGGCTTAACGGAAGGAAGGGAAATGGCTTGAAGCAATCCTATTCAGAGTCAGTTTGTTCCCCTCAAGCCAACCTAGAGAGCTCAAAGCAGAAGGGAAAGCTAATAACGGTGGCAACTTAGTCTGGTGACATTGGTGTGATAAATACCTGCAATATTGTAGTAAATACTGAGAGCCAAGAAATATAGTGGTGATGTACAAAATGAAGAGTTCTTTGGACATAGGGAGTGAGGAAGGCACAGGAGACTGTGGACCATTCCGTTTGGAGAGGAAAAGATCATGTACCAAAGTATCTACTAGACATAAACTCCAGTAACAGTTTTAAAATGCCAGCTATGCAATTGGTTTTGTAGTGACTTTCAGGTGTGTGTATAATTAGTTCTGTAAGAAGTGAAAATGGTGTAAGGAAACATTATGCTGAAGCACAGATTCCAGTGACTGGGGCTTGATACCTCTGCTAATTCGAGGTTATTGGTTTAGAAACAAATACGTCTTTAGATTTTCCTCTAACAGGTGAAAAAATCAGCTAGAAATTATTGGAATATATTTTGTGTAGTGTGAAAAGGACAAAGAACGCATTTTTTCACTTTAAAACATTCCTGACTTCGGGAACTTTTGTCTTGATTACTTCAGGTGAAGTTTATTTTATTCTAGTTGAATATGAAGATTGTTGAAAGAAATCTTATGGGAATGCTTACTATTGTCTAACCATCTAAATACTTTTAATCCAAGCAATCTGGAGTCAAATGCGTCTAAAAATTTATGTGCTTCCTCTGAATTTCCAAGTCGAGTATGCCTCACATTTTGTGGACTATTATTACATTGATTTTTAAAAAAACATTTAATCTTTTTACACTTTTCCGGTATCCTGTACTTCAGACTTCTTTTTTAAGCAGCTATTGCTGCTGTCCACTTCCACTCTAAATTCTAGGAGCAAACAGGTTAAAATCTCTCTATCTAATGTAAAGGTAAGCACTGCAATCTATTTCAAGAAAAGGAGAGAATTCCAGTAGGGAATCCTCATCAGTGATGGTTTTTAAGGATCATGTTGAAGAAGCAAGTGTGGAATGAAACAGATGTACATTGACCTGTATTAGGCAAGGAAGTGTTGCAGATGATCTCTGGAGAACCCTTTGATTATTGAAATACTTTTTATCATTCTAAAATATAAATAGAGAATTGAATTGTAATATTTTTTAGGGTATCATAATTTGTAGGGTTTGGTAGCATAGCTAAAAATCTGTTTAGAGACACATCATGCTTCTATATTGAATGTGTTCTTTTATTTTTTGGAATAGCTGCTGAGAAGAACTTTTCACTTGATGTTTGATATAATGATCCAGTTGCCACCTTCATTAAGTCCTCTGGCACTTTTCCAAAGGGATAACCATTGCTAATCAAACACAAAACAGCAGAGATCTTGCTGTCACTCAGGTTTTCTGCTCCTTACCAGGCTGCTCCTTGAAAGATGAACATCTGAGAAGGTCTGAAAGACTCTCAATTCTGGATACAGAAGCCGTGCTAAAACACAACTTTGGAGATTTTTATATGCCATAATAGCAAGGGAACAGCTCTCAGCATTTTCTGTGCGAGGGTTCAAGTAATATGAAATCAGAGGAGGCCATCGAGAGAGGATGCACTGGCTATTAGCAAAAGGGAGTTAACAAGTGATGAAGTCAGGAATGTGCTGATGTCTTTAAGCTGAATGAGGGGGATAAAGTGTGGGAAGTCACAGCTTTCTAGAGACAAAGCCACTGTTGGGTTAATTAATTGGGGTGGGATGTCTGCACACTGGAGGGAGGAGAGGAGCTTCATTTGGTGCATGTTCAGTTTTGAGCAGCAGTTACAAAGGACTGTAGGGGAAGGAGAGAAGTGTTTGGTACAGCTCAAACTGGCAGGAAGCCAAAGAAACTTGTCAGATATTTGGGAAAATAGGTTGCAGCTGCTAGGGCTAGGAGTGCTTCACGGTGTAAGCAGCACTCTGGGACACAGTGAGAGCCCACACTGACTGTCCCCACAATTTCTGACAGTGCTCTGTCTGCCACATGTCAGATTTCACAAGTGGGGCCTGGGTTTGATAAAATGAAATGCCACACAGCAGGCTTCCCACAGTGTGGCATCTCCGTCTGGCCTGACAGTGCCAGGTGAAGGACTCTGATTCCTTTTGAAGACAAACTGTATGTGCCTGTTCCTCTGTGCTTGCAGAATCTTCTTCCTGACATTTGACTCTACAGCAACATCCAAGCAAGCAGTTTCCCATTAATGGCAAATCAAAAGAGTTAATGTAACTACAAGCAATGTGCCCTGATACCAAGAAAGAGCAGAGATGATGACTTTGTTTGACCAAGAAGTAGTGGCTGTTCAACTTACACTCAAGAAATTTTAAAAGGCTTGGTGCTTGTTTTCCTTTCAGTGACATACTCTTTCTCATTCCTCCTCTTCCCTTGTTCCTTTGTAAACTTTACACTGATAAACTTTATCTCAGAGCTTAATTTTCCTGCTAACTTTGAGGGAGGAAAAGATAGTATTTCCAAAACTAATTTCTCTGACTGCCTAAATATATTTTAAAACTTACCTGTCTGCAGGATTGATCAGATTAATCATCCTAAATATATTATGTACCCTCCACCTCCAGAAAGAATACTCTTATGTTTTGGGGGAAAGGATAATTTTGGGAGACAGGACAAAAAGTTACCAAGATTTGGAGGTGTGTGTGGGGAGGGGTGTGTGTATTCAGCTTGCATAATATCTGTTAAGCAGCAGACTTACTAATGGCATGACTTAAAATTTAACAATTTTATATAATAATACTTATAACTTTTAATGTCCTGTAGGCTTTTTTTTTTGGTAGTTTTAGGTGCTTTAAGATAAAAATATTGTTTTGTGGAAGTTTCAGTGTGTTTTCCTGACCTCAGGTAAGCACCACTATAGCACAGGTTTTATCCTTTCTCCTCTCAAAAACATCTGGTTTTTCTAAGAGGAAGAAGGAAAAGAAAATAAGAGTGATGGTTTGCTTTTGTTGTTTTACCCTCATCTTAGTCCACAATTTTAAAGTAAAGCAGTGTCTTGCTTATAGAAATGTTGATATCTGTATGCAACTTCCATAGGTTGTGCGAGGCTGGAATCAGACAATGTTTATCGTGACTATGCCCATCCTGAGGCATTCCATCATCCTGTGGAATTGGAACAAAATATGCTGATGGGAAAGGAAAGGATCCTCTTTTCCTGCTTTAATAAGCACAAAATGAATCAAAGGGACAATTGCATTTCACTGTTTTTCAATGCTCACATACTGCAACTATTTATTAACATTTTATAATATCCTAAATATAAATCAGGAACTTTACAGGCTGTGGAGATGAATCTTCATACTGGTGCCTCAGCTGGAATGTATCACAATACCTGATTTACACTAGCTGAAGGTCCCTAGTTTTGGATGAGGCTCAGATGTTTCACCTCAACCCCATGTTTAGCCCTGAGAGCTACTTTGTACATTTATAAACTTATCTAAATGTGACTAATGACATTTCCACATGCCCATCAATGCATGTTTTCTTTCTCTCTTTCAAACCTGCTTAAAGTGAAAGAGACAAAAGTCCAGGAGAAGGGCTGCCTGCCTTTTTTATCTGGCCTGCCAAGGGGCACAGACAGGAGAATGTAGATGGAGCTCCTCCTCCCACTTTCAGGACAGAAAGTAAGGGCAGATCTAGATGGAGAAGCAGAAGAAGGTGAAAAGTTTTTTTTCATTCCCTCCTTTCCTTATTCCTCTTCCCTCTTTAAAACATCTAGTCTCCTTGAACTGAAGGACTGATGTTTTTATCTCCATTTTTTCCTCCACTCCATCATGCAAAGAATTATTCCAAAATCACTTGGCAGCTGTTAGACAAGCTATTTCCTAACCCTCAAAATAACTTTTGTTTTGAATAGTTCCCAACTCTTTAAAAATGCATCCACATGTATGCGTGTTTTGCATGGGAAAGAAAATTTATAGAAGTAAATATTCGTGGTTAATGACTGCTAAAATCCTGCTACAATCATTATAAAAATTTGGGCTCATTCTGTGTGGAAAGTTCTGGGTATTAATCAGTATCCATTTGTGATGTAAATTGTGCAAGCACTAAGGAAAGAGGCAGTCCTAATCCCAAATTTCTGTCATCCGGACAGAAAGGGTGAGTCTGGTAGACCCCCAAGTTCAAAACAGGGAAGGAAATTTTTTCCTTGCTATGGTCTGAAAAGGCCTTTTAAATAATTTTTGGCTGGCAGCCACATAAACAGAAACACCAAGGCTGGCATACACAATGCAAAATAAAACCATGGGGGTGCAGTTTGCTCGGTTTTGTTTGACAGCCTCACTTCACTAACTAGCTGAGGGTCAGTGCACGTTGTTGAACACTTCTGTTACCTTTCATCTGCTCACAGGCTGATTGAGCACAGACTTGCTAGGAGTTTTCTCCCTAGCAGTGGTCCACAGTAAGCTCAGTAACTTCCTCTACACTATGGTTGTAACCAATCCTTGCCACTTTCATAAAAAAACAGAGACAACTTTGGTATTCCTCTCTGAAAATTCACTGGAGGCATTACAGCAGGAGAAATGATACCAGTAAAATAGACCTTGGAAAAGAAAAGACATCTATACTTGGTGAAAACCAGGGAGTGGCAAATAGGGCTGGTCTTTTTTTGCCTCTAGACATAGCATTTCTTGTCTTTTCCAAAGCACAAAAAATATGGATAACCCTACCAACATTTCCATAGTAGAAAGTGTCTCTCCTCTTCAGGGTATTAAATGGAAAGATTTCTTGCTGGAGAATGAATGATGCAATGATTAAAAAAAAAATGGAAATTGCTTATTTCTCAACAGTTATCATATTTTTCTTCTTAAACTAACTCTTCCTGCCTAAAGAGACCCTGGGGATTTCCAACCTTCCTTCCCCTTCAAAATGGAGCTGTGAAAAGCTGTTGTTTCTCTCCTTCCCCAGGGTTTGTTAATGTCTGAGACCTATCATCCTCTTCCCCTTTGTGAAACTGAAGAATTTGAAAAACTCCACACTACTCAAAGAAAGAGAGTGGCTTCCACGTGTGTCAGCATCCTCTTCACAAGCGTATTTAAAAAATTACCTTTATTGCTGATTTCTGCAGATCTCCAGCCTACAGATTGTTTGTTTCTAATTAGCTCTTCCCAATTCACTAATAAACAAAATGTACTCCTTTTATGTAAATGATAATGACTTGATAAGGCCAGTTCAAAGTTAAAACCAATAGAAGTTAGAGTTAACTAAAAAATACAAGGCTAGGAAAAGGAGTAAAGAGATCAGCAAGTATTTGACTGTGACACATCATTAGACTGGAAAAGTTGAACCATTTAACCTCTGGAGGACTTTTCCAACATGAATTTATCCCATGATCCTAAAAATATTGGACTTCCTCATCCTGCAAGATTGCCTCCAAAACACTTGCCCATTTAATGTATTTTTTTGTCCTGTAGTTCTCAGAAGTCAGCACCTCTGCTTGCTCTTTTCTTGTCTTTCCAGCACTGGAATTACAGCAGTAGAACCATTCCTCTCTCTGCACATAACTTGGGCAAGGATTGGATACTTAAGGAAGATAACAGATTTGATGAAGAAATTCAGAAACACAAAACTGACAAATGAAATAAACAAGTTTATCGTATTTCCTGTATGAAAGCATAAAGAGGAACATTTCAAAGGAAACAACTTTCAAGTGACAGAACATGTAAGAACATGTGATTTAAATGAGTTTACGAAGTAAGATTTAAAGACAGGCTTTTAAGTTGCCTGGATGATCTCTCCTCAGTTCTTTAAAGATTCTGAACTGTTTTGTTCAGTGACAGAAATGATGTAACTTTATTAATAACTTTATTATGTTAGTTAAACAAACCGAAACATAATGAAATAGATAAAAAAGAACAAAAAGAAAACCTCAACAACTTAAATCCATCAACACCCAGCAAAGAAGCCCCGGACTATCACTCAGTCTGGGTCATTAAAACTAACATCAAAATAAATTAGGAATTAAGCAATGAAGCTATCAAATTAAGAGCAGGCCTATTATCATTCTCCCTTCTTTGAACTCTCTTTTGGTTATGATGATTTTGCCTCCTGGAACAGGAACTCCCGATGCCATTTTGGAACTGCATCAAGCAGTGGGATCACACAGCAGGCACCAGGAGAGCACTGTTGACAAGCCAATTGTGGTAACTTGTCTTTTGCAGAAGCTCTCTTTTCAGAGCTCTGTGGACTACCAACACAAACAATAAAAGTGGTCCTATTTCAATACTTAATTTGTGACGTGTATCTCACAGAAGAGAAAGGACCATGAAGCTCCAAAAGAGGAGGCATGAGAAGGCAACAGCACGTTGTGAGGGACAGGCTGACCTTTTTTAGCTCTCTATTGAATGTTTAGGATTATTTCAAATGGGGCGATGTTTTGGCTGTGGTCATAGGTCCTTTCCAGTTCCAGCTATGTAAAGGCAGATGTGATCTGCTTGTAGGTAGGCTTCTTTCAGGTGTTCTGCTGGCTCATCCTGTGTGAGCACTTGCCATGAAATGGGCCAAATAAGCAATCACACAGATGTGAAACTACCCGTTTTATTTTATCTGTCTGGAGTAGTTCTGGATGAGGAGAGGACACTGAACTGTTTGCCAGTCCTTGTGTACTGGTAGCAGTGGGGTGATGGCCAGGACTTGGGACCAGGCTGGAACTATTGTCTATGTAGGGAACAGCTGAAGCCGTTCTGAAGCTGAAGGAGGAGTGTCTGCAGTATTATCTGCTGTGATGGGGAATTTGACAGACCCTCATACAGACCTGTAGCAATTCCAAAACAAAAATTTAAGTATTTCAAAAGACTGGGAGATTTCCCAGCTAGAGATAAATCAACGGCTAACAAGAAATCCAGAAGACAAAACAAATAAGAAGGAAAAATATGCAGTTCATGAACTCTAGCTTTCACAGCCATTGAAATTCTCTTAAAATTTATCTTGGAACTCTATTAAAAAAAAAAGACACAGTACTGGCAAGTTCTTTCTACTAGTGTACCCACCAAGAGCTAAGAAAACTTTGGCAGATGTGGGCACAGTCTCTTTTGTGATATCTTGAACTTCTTTTCCCCAGGAGGCCCATGGAGAGAGAGAGTGACAGCAGAACTCCTGACTAAGGGGCTCCTTGGTCTCCCCCTAAGCTCTTGCAAACAGCTCTCAGAGTGCTCGGTCATATCTGCCTCCAGACCTATGAACAACGTGCACGCTGTGCAGCTTTCTCTAGTTGGCTTCAAATGCGGTTCCCTCGGTTATTGCCTATTTTGGGCAAATTTCTGCTAAGCTAAAACGTTGGGAGATTTTCTGATTTTGTGTTAGAGCATATATGTCTGGGATCTTCTCCTTGGAGCAGCTGAAATGTCGACACTGAACACCCGCATTCCTGCAGGAGCCAAGATGCCTTTATCTGAGTGACATGGTCCAGGGATGATAGCATGTTGCCAGGTTATGTAAGGTCCAGTTCACATATCCAATTAAAAAGAGGGCTTTTGTCAACAACTGACCACTTAACATTCATTTATCAGTGAAGATAAAAACTAACGAAGCAGAGAACTGACAATCATTTTTCCCTTTGGAAGGCACGTTGCACTGGACAGCCGTTCTTCCAGAATCTCTCTCAGCACAGAAATGCTACTTTAAAATTTCTGAGATGAAATGCAGTTAAGCAGTAAATTTATCTCACCCTGGTGTATCATTGCTCTCACCATGTGTAATGTTCATTTCCTCTCCTGGAACCCTGATGTGGAGCAGCAGGTTACACAGTCCTGGCTTCTGTGAACCCATTGGCTTCACTGAGGATACATGTCTTCATTTTCAACAATGTTGTCATGTTTCTTCCTAATCCAGGCCACTGTGTCTGCTTATTAACTAATAGGAGGTATTTCCTCAGGACAGTTCTTGTCTTCATTAGTATGTTTGCTGGTTTATCTCAGACCTGCCAAAATAAAGAATGCATAATAAATTTCAGAATAAAAGCCCTGGACTTTTTAAGACTTCATCGTTATAATGAAGAAGTAATATCTAAGTTTTTGACCTCTTCTGTCCACTTTTGGAGGCACAGTTTGAACATGCCAAGAACTGGAACCAAAACAGTCATTAACTAATTAAGATTTAGTAACTACAGTCCGTGAATGAACTCAGAATAGACACCTCTTGTGTCTATCTTCCCCTCCAGGTGCCACACTTCTGTTGTGAGCCCAAAAACTCAATTGGTCAGGGCAAAATTTAGCCCTCAGCAATCTCAGTAAAGGGGCAAGTGCTAAGACTCATGTGAGTAACACGACAGACAGCATTAAATCTTTCAAATACTAAAGCTGTTACAATCACAGCATGTCATGAAAAAGCTCTGCTAAAACAAGCTGAAAACCCTCAATGGGAAAGTGCGGGAACTGGGACATAGAGGGTTGCTGAAAGCCCTCAATGGGAAAGTGTGGGAACTGGGACATAGAGGGTTTTAAGGAGAAATTTTTAAAATAAGCTGTGGCAGCTGAGTCCTGTAGTCCTTTTCTAAAAGCCACTCATCTCATAGCCAACAGAAATGTCACCTGAAGGAGGACTGTGCACAGTCTGACATCTGCTGCGTTCTTGATATTTATAGTCCTGTAAATTATGGATACACAGCCATTTATCTTTCCTGGAATAGATTCAAACCTGGTGTGAGTTCATCAGTCTTACAGCTGGGTAGACTTGGTCCCTTTTCTCTTATAAAGGTCTTACTCCAGAAAAGTACTTAACTCTTAGGGCGAGAACAATCTGATTATTTGTGCTGGAACCTTCATGTTTGAGTTTAGGCATGTATTAGACTTAAAGGGACTTCAGCAGGGATGTGATTTTTCAGCTTACTCTCACTGATGAATAAAAATACATTTTTACCTAATTGCATCTGAAACTTTCAGCTTTGTATGCAACCATTTTCCTTCTGCTTTATGCTGATACTAGCATGCAAGGGCAGCTAGATGTCTCACTAGAACAAACTCTGAAAAACTTTTCCCTTCCCAACCAAATCAGCTACGGTCTCTTTGTTACTAACTGTATTTTCCCCTCAGTTCACATCTTCAAACTTCAGAACGTGTTAAAAAAGAAGTCACAGAGAGAGACCTTCTTGAATAGGATCACAAATAAGTGACACTGCTCCTCCTTCATGTAGCCTGTTCTGAAAAAATATATATAGGGAAAATAACCTATTATCATTTGCATTGTTTGATTGTTTCAGTCCATTTTGTACAACATTTACCATAAGAAAGTGAAAATCTCTTGGAACAAAGAGCAGTAACTATTTTATGTGAAGTTCTATGCACTCATGATTTTTATCAGAATATCTTCACTGAAAAAGGACTGGCATTTTCCATCTTTTTATTGACTAAAATCAGTATTTGTATCAGGTTTTAGTAGAGGGTGCAATTATGTTACTTCTTTACAAGCCAGCCAGCATGATCTTATTGACCTTTAAGAAATAAATATGTGAGCATTAAACAACCTAACAACCCTGAGAAGTGGTTTCACCCCCAGAGAGTCACGCTCTAGGATGGATAATGAATAAAGAGCTTATCAGAATCTTTGCAACATATTAGAAACATTCTCCAGATTACCCATAAAATTCATTAGAGACTAGTGACCTGTGCTGAGGCCTGATAAGACAGAAGCTCAGGAAAGGGTTGAGAAAAACATGATCCATCAGAGTCATGGAAATCAAGGGTTTGGAGTAGAAGTGTAAGTCTAAGTATATAGATAGGGAACACTTCTATTTGGAAAAGATAATGAAAGGGCATAAAAAGAACAGAAAAAAGTCTTAGTTCTTAATGCTGCGAATATCAAGGTGAGAGCTTCAGCTTCAGAATCATATAGTTTGTGGGTCATATACTTACAACTTGTTATAATTGTTATATAGTTTGTGGCTCATATACTTACAAATTACTTGTTGATAAGTAAAAGAGGGGCAGGAATCCAGGCATTATGTACAGACTTGTGTCTGCCCTGCTCAGGGTCAGACTGCTGCGGAGTGACACAGCATAACAGTTCTGCCAGTCCCCTCTGGCCCTGAAATACAAATGTCCTTTTGTAAATGCCTTTTAATTTCAGGTGTCCAAAAGATTGTCATGGACATCTAACTGGTGCTTTAGAGCATGAAAGAGAGGGCAGGCATGATATAACCCAAGGTGTTTGGGAGTGGTCCCTGGAGCGAAGAGCTGGAAAAATGCACCAGCACAGGAGAAAGATCTCTGGGGCAGTTTAAAACCAAAATGAGGGAATGAGAAAGCAATTAATCAGTATGTATGATCAAGGGCCTGTCTTGGCCTTGCGTCCAGCCGTTTGCTAAATCTGGTCATTCTTTCAGAGACCACTCGCATCTGAGTGGCCTGTAATAAGCTGTAAGTTTAGATCTCTAACTAAAAAAGAAGCCAAGCAGGGGTTTGTTTCTATAGCTTAACTTTGCTACCACAGGAGGGGAACGTTTGCATTCATCCAGCATGTGGGACTACCCTGGGATCAGGGTTTTTGAAAAAGAATATTACGTGTGGACCTAAATGTCAGGCAGATGGTCGAGGCAGAGGGCAAGACTGCTCTCTTAAAATAAAGAAAGAGAGGAAGTTCATAGGTCTTGGGCAGGAGCTCTTTAAAGAAATTCTGTATCTCTCCTTGATGTCAACGGAAGATGAAAAATGTATTAGCATTGGTTATAGAAGTGTATGGCTGGAAGCAGATGGAAATACCAAGAAAGAAAGCTTGTAACTGTAAAATGCATGAAAATGTAGAAGCTGCAAGGAGATCATTAAAAACACAAAATGGTACTGTTTATATGTAACAATAAAATAAACATAAAAGTGCCTAATTATAGGATTTTAAATGATCAGCTGCAAAAGGAAGAGTAATTTTCCTGCTTTGCATTTAAGTTAGGAAGAAAATCCATCTTGGAATCATTAGTGGTGATAGAGTTGCTGTAATTCATAGGAAATTATCAGCTATGATAACTAGATGGCATTGCCTTATATGCTTGAAGGCCTCTGAGCCTCAAAAATATGTTTGACTTACAAATTAATCTTTGTCACTGTAAGAATAATTTTGGTTAGCATTAATGAAAGCTGTTCTTATTACAAGCTACCTCTAGAACTGGGATTTTGATAACAATGCCAAACTTCACAACACGGGTAGTGAAAAGAGATGCTTGGCACCATTAAGAAGCAACAAAATTACATGGAACTGAGATCCAGATGCAATTTCCAAACCAAGTGTGGTCATGATTTTGCAAAACTGAAGCTAAAAGAACCCCTCACGTAATCAAGGTTTTAATTGCAGCCAGTTCCCCCTGCTTTTTCCTATGTTTCTGCCAGTGGTGCTGATTAGACATAGAGGTGCAGTGACTTTCTTCTGAAATTTATGTTCTTCAGCAGTGTTGCTAATGGCAGTCCAAATGACAAAATTGTATTTTTGTTTCCCACTTTCCATGCAGAGAGTGAGTGAGCCTTTTAGATATTAACAAATTTCCTAATCGCTAGAGTTAATATCTTTTCTGCTCTAAGTAGAATTTCTTCCGTAGAAAGTGTCGTTTTTGAGAAGCAGACATTGAATCATAGAATCATAGAATAGTTTGAGTTGGAAGAGACCTAAAAGATCATCTAGCTCCAACCCTCTTGCCCTGGACAGGCACACTTTCCACTAGACCAGGTTGCTCAAAGCCCCATCCAACCTGGCCTTGGACGTTTCCAGGAATGGGGCATCCACATCTTCTCTAGGCAACCTATGCCGGTGTCTCACTAGCCTCACAATAAAGGATTTCTTCCTAATATCTAATCTAAACCTCTAAACTCTCTCACAGTTAGAAGTCATTGCC